>JAJTUV010000230.1:772500-1372500 GCA_021653895.1 Mastomys natalensis
AGATTTAAAAAAAAAAAAAAAAATCCTTCCAAAAATAAAGCCAGCGAATGCTAAGCGAGGAGGGAAAAACCGTGGCGCTTCCTCTCCGTGTGCGAGAGACACAGGCTATTTCAACAGCTGATTCCACCCTCAAAGTATACAGCACACATAAAATAAACATGGGTCACGAAAATTAACAAATCATCATAACTGTCTCATACATCCTGGGCTGGCTGCGGAAAAACAAGATCATTCTGGATTTATATCTGTAAGTATGGGATTTCCTGGACAGCTAGTATCCACAAACAATCAAACACAGGAGGAACATGGGGAGAAAGGCAGCATTATTTCAAATTCGAGCTGAGAGTCGTGATTTGTAAAAGGCTGAACAGGAACTGAAGTTGAAACCTGATGCAAGCAAATTCTTCTGCAAGGCACTGACGGGCACTGGGCTGTTGCTCTTGGCTCCCAGGCTGTTTTGTTAGGTCACTGGGTTTTGAATGTGATGAGGATCTCACTAGCATAGAAACTTGAGGAGTGACAACCAACTTAATCTCTCAATTTACATAAAATAATAATAATAATAATTTTTTAAAAATCTAATGATACTTCACTCAGGAGTTAGAGCTTTTATGAGACCTGTTGCCAATATGAGCGTCTTGGAATGATCTCATCTCTCATCCTGGCTAAATTCCAGCACACAATTTCATTAACCCAGGTACCACAGGTGATAAAACTCATTTTTCCCTAAAGAGACAGCTAAAAAGTACCAGTTATACATTTATGAAGTACCAGCAATCAAAATTATGGATTTTCTAAAAGGTTTTTAACTACTTTTATTGAAAGGAAAATCGCTGTCTCAGACTTTTGTGACACTATTGCTAATAATAAATTTTACCATTTAGACATGGCCATAATATGGTAGACGGTGTCGATAAAAGTCCGGGACAGAGACGAGCCTTGTCTTCTAAGTAAGGCCGGAAGTGAACACATGAGACACCTAAGGTCTTAAGGTAATGCTTCTTGAAGCAGTGTATCTGTGGATACATCTAGGAGACATCTGCAGTGCCGCTGCAGCTATATGCAGAATTACCTTCCCAGGTCAACATGCAAAAATATTGCAAAGTTTTTCAAGGAATGCAAGATTTAAATTTCATTTCTCACTAACAGTGCACCCAAACATTGCTTGCTTCTTTTTTGAGTGAAGTGGCCAGTTTAGACAACTAAACTTTTCTATGCAATATTCTCCGTATCACTAGAGGGCACTGTGGTCTTCGGGCCACTTTGACCTCTTCAAGTACTAGGGAAGGTCTTGAACTCGTAAGTGAAGTGAAAAAGATTAAAAAGCTGTTTGTCTTTTTTTTTTTTTTAAAGGGAAAAGGCATTTTCCCCGTCTTGGGAACACCCAGCTTTTTATTCTTTTAAAAACAACTCTAGAAAACGAGAGGTAAGTAGAGAAGTCACGTTTGTAAAACTACAAAGCTCACTTAGCAGTTTGCTAAGATCTGATGGGGGAAAATCCATACCTACGATTTTGAAAGACTGCAAGGGTGAGGCTGTCCTCGATTTACACACACCCAAATTAAGGGCAGCCATCCCTCTATCTGCCTGCTACTTGTGCTCCTGAGCTAACTGGGGGTAATTTCCCTGCAGAACATTCAGGCGGGCAAGCCCAGAGCCACAAATGGGTTTGAAACAATTTATGATATCCGGCCTCCCTAGACATGTATTAGCATATACCTGGTTCCTTTAGCATCGCTTTGTTTTTCCAAAACCACAAACACAGTTGCTGGAATTTCGTGTGGAAGTGCTTAAGGGACTGGAAGTTAACACCTTTGTGAGGCGTGCAGCCTCTCCAAGGCTGCGAAACAAAGGCCTCTTTGTTGGGTTTCTTGAAATGTTTTCTTAACATGTTCCAAGTAGTTTTAGGCAGGGAACTAAAGTAAACAAGATGTTACCATGATAAAAACACTTGTGAAAACAGTACAGAACACACTTAGTTTCTTTCACATGAAACTCTCTCCCAAGTTTTGAAAAGTAAAATTCACTGAAAAAAAAAAATCCATTTAAAGCAATTTACCAAAGAACCCTCTTGTTCTGCCTGCAGCCCCCAACCTTAAGGGTCAAAGTTCCATCTCTGGCCATTCTGTTCCACGCTAGTCTCGTGACTCCCATTAGGAACCTGCAGAAAACGTCGGCTTTCATAAACCACAACACACATCTGACTAACACGTAAAGGCGTGTTTGTTTTGTTTGCCTTTGTCTGTATGGAACTTTTCTACATAAAAAATAAGCAAAAAGGGAAAAAAAAAATCATTTCAAATGGAATACTGTGCAAGGATACAAAGTGTCAAATCACACAGAAGACTAATTAGGAGGCTGGGGTGTCACTCAGGGTCTCACAGGGCGCTGGCCCGCTGGCCCAGCATGCAGCAGGCCCTGGACTCCACGAAAGGTAGGATGCAAGGTGGGGTACCTAGGGGTGGGTGATTAATGGTGAAAAAGGTACTGTGTCCAAGCACTTTGGAAACTGCAGCCTGGTCTGACCACATACTGGTTAGAAAATGGGGAACGTGGTCCTGACTGAGAACTTTCTGGTCAACTCTCTACCTCTCCAAAGCCTAATGGGAGCTGTTTGTTTTGGTTTTGTCTTTAAGGGGAACAGTCCTAACTCCATGTCCTTGTTGTGAAGACTAATACTGACTGATGTGGAAACACAGAGACTGAGTGGATGGAAAGATGGTGAAGTGTAACAGCTTCCCCTCTCAGAAGGCAATGAGCTTGCTTTTGTTCTCAGTTAT
This sequence comes from Mastomys natalensis, assembly GCA_021653895.1. Lineage (NCBI taxonomy): Eukaryota > Metazoa > Chordata > Mammalia > Rodentia > Muridae > Mastomys > Mastomys natalensis. Next base: position 775,281 of record JAJTUV010000230.1, read on the forward strand.
TAGAGGATTCAGAACAACAGCCACTAAGATGCCATCAGAGCAAGCATGAGCATCTGCTGGCATCAGTAAACCCCCCAAAATACAAGTCACACCACAACTCTGGGTGGGGAGATTTAAGAAAGAGAGAAGACAGTGACCAGAACTAAAAGTTCAACTTGTGTGGGGGAAGAAACAGAACATGAGCAGGGTCTCTGCAGGTTGGAGGGAAAGACAACAGCATATATTTTGAATAGAATATATCTCTGAAATTAAAGGTCCTGTGGTCACCCTTGCCTTAGGAACAAACCCTGTGGTGAAGGTGTCACTTAAAGTCTCTGGTTTTCATTTTCCATCAATTCTAATATTTCTTCATTAAGAAGAAAACCACACACATCTACATTTGCCCTTGAGCCTTCTCTCCCTGTCAAAGGCAACTGTCTAACTGGAGTTACATCCTGAAGCCCTTCTTCTGACTCCTGCGACCATTACATCTACTACCTGGAACCACACACCGCTGGAAAACAAGAACTAGGCATCATGTTCCTTTCAGACACCAAACCTGGAACATTAGAACCCCAGAGCCAGGAGTGTAAAACCTGTGGGTGTTGGGGAAATCACAGGCCCTCCTGTGCATGCACGGTAGTCCTCTGGCTACCTAGCCAACGGAATCAAGGAGGCACAAAGCAGTTGTTCAGCTGCAAATATGGGGTACAGCCAAAAATGTGACCCTAGGTCAGAGGCCATTTGCTGGCTGGTATGAGGGGCATGGGCATGCTTCTTTGTCACTTGGAATCTGTGCCTGTTTTATAGTGATGTGGGCCAAGACTCAGGCCTGCAAAGTCTGACTGCAACGTACTGACTCTCCATACCACCCTCAGGATTAGACTGTAAGCAACTTTTTACATTATTTCAGAGAATAGTCATCAATGCCTTCTCTAAATACAAGGTTGGGAATGTCTGGATATTTAAAATTATTGTTCCTAAAATATACTTATGTAGATGTGAAGTGCCGGTGTTTGTAAGTGCTGAGTAAAGGCACTTCCCAAGATACACCTTTGGAGCCTAACAATTCTAAGAGATCATCATTAATACACAGAAGTACACATGCTGAAAGGGACTGAGATGCAACAAATCTACACAAATGACCACCCCTAAAAGTAGCTCCATTCATGATCTGCCTTTAAAAACATGTAGAAAGCAATTCACTCATTTAAAAAACTTCTCCCAGGACAAAGCATGGGACAGAAACGGAAGGAGGGGTCGTCTGGAGACTGTTCTACCTGGGTATCCATCGCATGTGCAGTCACCAAAGGTAGATGCTGATGTGGATGTCAGGAAGTGCATGCTGAAAGGAGCCTGATATAGCCGTCTCCTTAGAGGTCTGCCAGAGCCTGACATTTACAGAGGCAGATACAACTAACCATTGAACTGATCATGGGGTTCCCAATGGAGGAATAAGAGAGAAGACTGAAGGAGCTGAAAGGGTTTGCAGCCCCATGGGGAGAGCAACAATACCAACCAACCAGAGCTTCCAGGGTCTAAACCACCAGCCTGGGAGCACATAGGGAGAGACCCATGGCTCCAGCTGTACATGTAGAGGAAGATGGCCTTGTCAGGCATAGGTGGGAGAGGAGGTCCTTGGTCCAGGGAAGGCTGGATGCCCCAGTATGGGGGAATTCAAGGTTGGGGAGGTAGGTAGGTGGGGGCACATCCTCAGAGAAGCAGGAAGAGGGGGCAAATGGGATAGGGGGTTCCTGGTTTGGGGGGAAATGGGGAAAGGGGATCACATCTGAAATGTAAATAAAATGTCCAATAAAAAAATTGACTAAACAAAACAAACAAACAAACAAACAAAAACTTCTTCCAGATGACACAGTTTGACAGCAAAGACTCTGAGACCAGAGCTCACAGTAGCTGGGTGACCTTGGGTAAATCACTCAAACTCTCTGCTTCTACTGCCTTAACTGAGTATTCAAAACACTACCATGACATTTTCCCAGGTAGTTGTGAGGATTAAATTAATATGTATTAATATATATTATTACATATCTGAAACCGTGCCCATTACATATTTAAGACTGTTTAATTATACACTATTAAAAAGTGACGAGTGTAGCCGGGCAGTGGTAGTGCACGCCATTAATCCCAGCACTTGAGAGGCAGAGGCAGGTGGATTTCTGAGTTCAAGGCCAGCCTGGTCTACAGAGTGAGATCCAGGACAGCCAGGGCTATACAGAGAAACCCTATCATGAAAAACAAAAACAATAAAAACAAAAACAAAAATAAAAGTGACTAGTGTCCATTTGCTTATATCACAAGTAAGAATGGAGCTTATGGACAAGTAGAGCTGAGGAGATTCTTCCAGAACCTTCCACCCAGTAACTTGAAAAGAAATGCTGGAACTATTATTCTCTGAAAACTGTGTTTCCTTGATATCTATATCAAGGAAATCATGTGGCTTTCATTGGAACTGCAGGAGTTTACCTAGAGATTTCTCCTTGGGCTGAGCAGAGATGTGCTACTCCAAGATGATTTACTTGTTTTCCACTTCATTAGGCAAGATCCTGAACCTAAAGATAACTCTGACTCGCTAAGCATTAAAATCTTGCTGCAAAAGGAGGGGAAAAGGAGATCCTAAATCGGGCTTCTGCCATGGCAGTGTTCACTTTTGTTTTCTGGGTCCAAGTCTCACATCCCTATTCCCAGACACATCATGTGTATGAGTCCCTCTGCTCTGGAGGCAGGAATGGAAAGGAGTGTGGCTCAAAACCAGCACAGAGGGCTTAATCTGGACCAATGGCGGTCTCTACACAGGGCTAAGAAGAAAGGAGAAAGATCTGCACTGCGGGAGGGATAATCCCATGACATACAAACCTGTCTTCTCCAATTCCAATTAGAAAAGTTCCAAGAATGAAGGTAACAGAGAAAAATCAGAGCTAATGGGAACCCCAAAAAGCAGCATTTCCAAGGCACTTGGATCCTGACACGCCTGGTGCTAGCTATGCTACAGGAGTTCCGGTCTATACCAGCTCGTTTTCACCCAGTGCCTCTATTCTTTTTCTTGTATCAACTCAAGTCAGGTTTGTACAACTTGCAAACAAAGTCTTCTGAAAAATGCTGGCACATAAGCAAACAGTAGGAAATAAGCAAGCTATATTGCAAGTTGATAGCGGGCACTCCAGTTCCGCTGAGCAAACAGGAACCAGGAGCATGTCATGCCATGTGCAAAACCACAATAAAGGCTGGAGAGAGGGCTTCCAACTCAGAGTCAGGCTCCTAACATCCTGAGTGGTGAACGGGCTTCTTGTTTGTAGGAGGTAAATCTAGGCTTCAATTCAAAAGAACTCTGCTTTTTTTCTCCTCTCTCCGACTTTAGAAGTGGTTTGCATTATTCACTCTTTCTATATCCTGAGGCCTCACCATAGCTTAACTGCCAGCTCACAGCACATGAACGTATGACATGAAGATGATTAGGAAAGAAATACTTTGACCATTAATGAAAGTTTTTAAATGGGTCAAAATGGGGAACTGGCAATGCCTTTTCTGTCCCTAGAGCTGATGAGACATGTCACACGAGTGATGACAGCAATTTTATACTTCAAGATTTTATAAACATAAATTGTGTTGACCAATGCTTGTCAGCCATTCTACAGGAGAGTGAAATCAGTCATGTATTTACTTAGCGCTGGGACAGCCAGGGAAATCAGACTTGCTGATGCATCCTGTGAGGCTCTTTTCCTCTCATTGGATAAATACGATTAGGCAAACGACAGGATGGTAACAAAACATATTCCATGAGCAAGCTACGCAGAGGACAAAGCTAGTGCCCACTTATCTAAATGTTAATGATGCAGCTGGAGAGGACTGCTGCTGCTTTAGACATTGACAGTTACTAGCTTTTGGGGACATGGCCTAAGTGTGCACTGACCACAGAATAATCAATCTCTAAGTGAAGGATACAACATGAGAAGCTAGACAGTAACTTCAAAGCCTCCTACAGCATTGTTACTATAATAAAATACTCACATAAAACTACCTGCAGGCAATACAACAAGCATCTCTAGGGGTGGCTGCATTACAGTGTTCACGTCCGGTCTATACAGATAGCCATAAAGGATACCCTCTTCCTAGAGAAACCATCATGTGCCCTGATATATAGAAGCTATACGTGATGCATGCTAAATAGAAGATAATACTTTTGTGGTAGCCTAAATGAGAATGGCCCATTAAGTTCATAGATTTCGATGTTTAGTTCCTAGTTACTAGAATTATTTGAGAAATGTTGGGAGGTGTGGCCTTGCTGGAGGAGGTGTGTCACTGGGGGTTGGCTCTGAGGTTTCCAAAGCTCACACCAGGCCCAGTGCCTCTCTCTCTCTGCCTGCTGCCTGCAGATCAGGACAGAAGGGTCTCAGCTACTGCTCCAGCACCATGCCTGTTTTCTTTCTGCCAAATGATCATAGATTAGTCCTCTACAACAATGAGCCAGCCCCAATCAAAGACATTCTTTAAGAGCTGCCTTAGTCATGGTATCTCTCCATATCAATAGAACACTAAGCTGACTGTATTCAGTACACTGGTCAAGGATTCAACATATTGTTTATAAGTGATGCCAAGAACATAGGGTAGTTGGTCAGATGTTTAACCAAGCTGACAGCACAGGAGAGGGAAGGGAACTTAGAGTTGTGAGGCAGAGAGACCCACTTCAAATGGAGCAGCTGAGCAGCCTGTTGTGGCAGAGACTATCAATGCTACAGCTTGGGACAGACAGCATTTACATCATACATCTACCCACTTCTCCCTGTGAGGAGAATGATCGAAACAGAAACCACCTAATACAGAGAAATAAACCAAAATGGCGGCACTGTCTCAGGAACCCATGTCAAAGAAGGGGCCCAGTCACTAAACTAAAAGGACCAGTCACTGATACCAATTTTCTAAAGTTAGATTGGGATATGTGCAAAACCAGGGAAAGCTAAAGAATTAAAGGTTCACACTGGGCTTCTCTCTGCATCAGGATTAGTATCAAAAACTGACTGGTATTGGTGCCTTCCCTTTAAGTCTCCCTCCCATGGTAGGGCAACCCTCCAGGGATGATCTAAGCTCCTGTGATAGTGACTCAGAAGCCACCCTCTGAAGGGCTGTGTGACCGTCTCCAGCAGGAAGACAACCTGATGGGTGAAGGGGGACAGCAGGAGGGACAGCTGTGTGACAGAGAAGACATGGCAAATGATCCTTACTTTAGAAAGGCCGGGAAGTCGTCACAAACTGCTTCACAGCCTGGCCACTTGCATACGCCATGTCCATAGAGCGGATGGCTGTGGGGGTGCTCCTCATGGGACAAGCTGCAAGAGAACACACAAGGAGAGAGAATGAGTAAAGAACAGCCTGGGAGTCCACGTGGCCCAGGAGAGCACGCGACAAACCTCACATTGTCATCCCCAAGGAATCTAATTAATCCTGATGAATTTTTTTCTTTTCTTTCTTTTTTTTCTCTTCTTTTTTTTTTTTTTCTAAGCAAGAGTTATACTATGGGCTGGGAGATTATGTTCTAAACACATTTAAGTATAATTACCTGATGTTAGAAACATACCTCCATGTGTGAAAAATCTTTGACAGGGTTTTGTTTGAAGCAAACTCTCTACTCAGACAGCAAAGGCTGCTGCAAATGGCCATACTGAGCGTACATAATATGACTGGAAAATCTGTACAAATCTGTGGCTCTCATATTTTCCACACAGAACATTTCACGTTTATTCCTCTCCTCTCTATGAAAACTGCGTGCACAAAATTGAACTGTCTTGTCCTCTTTTTTTTTTTTAAATTAATTTTGTCCAGGAGAAACTATTTAAATAAAATATGTGCAATACTAAAAAATATTTTTCAGGGCAAATATGTCCGTAACAATGCTTAGCTTAGAATTAACCTGTGGTGGTGGGAAGTTTGTATTTCTCAAGTTACTGACAGCAAAGTAGACGTTGAGAGTAAACGTGGGCAGGAAGGGGTTAATGCTCCGGTGGGATTCCAATCGATAAGTAATGATCTGGCCACTAGATCAAGTCAGGGGATGCTTTGATCTGAGCCATGTGATGCACAGAGAGGGGGCTAGCCATAGTCTCATTTTTTTCTCTGTCCACATTTCCTTCAGACAAATTATTTTTACAGTCACTTCCATAACCTTAGATGCCATCAAATAGAAATGTAGAATGAACAAGAGTTCCGCTTGTACTCAGACACACTCCCTTCACAGAAAGGGAAGGGATATCCTGCAACTTACTCTGCTGCCTCTCGTTGGTTTGAACAGATATGTATGTATGTATGTATGTATATGTATGTATATATTGTATATGCTTGCATGTGTGCACGCACGCACACACATTCACATGTGCACACACATGCTCTGTCTTGTACTTTATCCTACTAGTGAGATGCCTTTTCATGTACCATATCCTTAGACTGTAGGTACAAACTGATGCTCCTGGCCCCTCCCTTACAATATAACCAATCCACAGGGAGCACATTCCAAACTTTCAAAGAGATTCAGAGTGACTATGCCAGAGTGTAACGCCTCCCAAAGGCAATGAGGTCCCCCTATGTTTTAAAAATTACTCTCCTGGAAATCTAACAACTTGAAAATACCATAGAGTTACTTTTGCTCTCAGAAAGAAAATAAACATGGGACCCAAAAGAAAAATGAGAAATGAAAAACAGTAATATGTAATGGGAGCAGAAATGTGTACCTTGCAAGAAAAGGAAGTTAACCAGAGAATAAGGCTATCAACGGGGAAATTCGTGACGCCAGTGGCAGAAGGGCATTCACTAACCACAGAGGGTAAATTCCACCAGACCCAACAAAGGTTTGGGTTTGTGCATGAGCAGTTACAAGACACTAATAATCTTAGAATTGAGACTACTTCGCCAGCACTAAAATCCTCACACAATCTGAGAGTAAAGGCATGACTTATTAAAGACGCTTTTCTGAATGCTTTCAGAAGAATCCCTACTGCACTAATTATTTTCTCTAGCTATTTGATGAGATGCTAATTGAAGTAGTCTCCTATACTGAAGAAGATATATCCATGTGTGTACAAATGTATATAGAGAAAAATCTGGAAAATACTGAGAATAAATATCCTAAACTACATATAAGTGTATATGTTAGATAACATATGAGCTACCACGTGGGTGCTGGGAAATGAACTTCGTTCCTCTGCAAGAGCATCATGCCCTCTCACCTACTGGGCATCTCTCTGGTCCCAGTGTCATTCAGTAAAAACAAACAAACAAAAACAAACAAACACCTCAAGTTATCTAATAGTCTCCAAAACTTTCATCTATTGATGGGGACCATGGAACCATCTTCTGCATCTAACATTAACCATTTCTGTAATCTGGACACTCAGATTGCCACTGTATTTTTTATGTTTATAAGTAATGTCAAAGATAAAATTTATTAGGCTAAACATCTTGGCATACACTGATCTCTAAAAAGACACACTCAGAGAAATTCAGAATCAACCAACCAATGATTATAAGACTGACGTCACTAGGGAAACAGTATCAGCTGTGCCTGCTGAGTGCCTGAACCTCCTAACCTGCATCACCACCCACTATTTGTATGTATGTTGTAATGTAGAAGCCAGGAGCCTTGGCTATTGAAAACATAAAATTCTTATTACCATCAGGAACTGTAAATGACACTCTGTCTAGTCAAGAATTCTCAGATTATCAATGCGACATGCTCACTAGGTGCTTGGTTTTCTGATGAGCTCATGAATAAAAACTGTGTCCCTCCAAGTTTTATTTCTGCTTCAACTTGGAACCAGCTAGAGGATGGGGAGAAAACTTTGGTCTTGATACCCGAAGCCTAAATAAACAACAAACCTGTGCACAGAAGCACATACTTATTTGTTAATTTAACTGAAACCACCTTTCCTTATTCTGAAAAGATCACATGCTCTTCTTGTCACAGTGCTGAGTTGGCTGGCACAGAATCTGCTCACCCAACCCTGCCCTAGACATCACTGGTCACATTTTTGTGGTCACTGTTCTGTTTCTCACCGGCTTTCCCTATGTACTGTGTAACTGAATACATTTGAATATTCCACTGTCTGAAGAGAATACTTAGGTTTGGATGGAAGAAGAGGTTGGCAGTGGTACCCCAGTGAGACCTCTTGGAAAAACTCTTCAGAGACCAAAGAATTCAACCCTGGGAGATGCACTGGGAGCTAAAGAAGGCTGAGTATTACCTTACAACTGCTTACACCTTTTATGAGGTTTTTATTTTGTGGATTGTAGGAATCCGCTGAAATGCAGTTGTTCAAGGTTGCATACACTCATGCATACAGTAGGAAGAATAGCAAGCACCACTCAAGACTAGATTCACAGCTTGCCATTGGCTCTGCTGTCATACGAAAGCTTCACCGCCACCACGGACCACAGCTGAGGCTGGCTTCTGGCTCCCCGAGTCATTCTGGACACAGCCACCATGCAGCCCAGTCACACCTCCAGATAGGAACTTCAATGTTTCATCAAGAGAGCAGAAGGAACGTTAGCTTTGCACTGCTTCCTGGCTTCTGAAAAAAAGGGCTAAAGAAAGAAAACACAAACTCATCGACTTACGCTGATCTCCAGGAAAAAACAGGCTGAAGATAGCTGGCAAGATGAGCTTCTGATAGAGGCAACCAGGTGAGCACTGGTAGAGGCAACCAAGACTCAGCATGACAGAAACTGGTCACAGGTGACCGTGAAGACAGAGGAGACCATTAACGTCTGTGAGGAATGCTCACCAGGCTGGCTTTTAGATGCTCAAACATATTTAACCAAGATAAAACTGCAAAAACTTTGGATCAATTGTTTCTTTTCTTTCCTTCCTTCACTTTCTTTCCCATCCCCCTCTATCTCTTTGCCCAGGTGGCTTTGAACTCCACATAGCCAACAATAACCTTGAATTCCTGATCCTCCAGTCACCATCTGCCAAATTCTGGGATACAAGTGTACACTACACTAGGCCAGGACCCAGGTAGAATGTTCAATAAAATTTTAGTTTGTTTTGCTATAACTCTCAGGTTGAATATTCCTATAGGAAGCGATCACTCATTCTCACACACCGTGCTCAATATATGCTGTGGAGATTTATCAATGAGAAGACGGCAAATGCCTCATCCTATTTCATTTTTGTCGGGTGACATACTCAAAATGTTTTCTCTTACTCTCTAGGTAAAGACCAGCATTATGCAAACCCCCAGGAGAAAATACTGCTGAAGACAATTTGTATTACTAAATTTTACTCAGACTATGTGTAACACAGATAGAACATTCCAGAAAAGCCAATTGATTTAAATCTTTTCTGATAATCCTTGCTACGTAAAAACTAAATATAATTTACCACGAGAACAGTGGTAGCGTTGCAGACGTGACGGAGTCAACGTGCCAGGGAAAGTATAATTACACACAGATATGAGCTAACTCCTGACACTACATGGTACTTATCAATGCGTTTACATTTGCTGTGGTGTGATGCCTCCGTTCCCAATGACATTTGCTATGCTATTTCCGTTCCATTTATTTTTCCGACATTGACATACACCAGCCACAGTCTTTACTTCCACATTGGTGGTAGAAAAGATTTTCTTTTTAGTCAGTGCTGGAGCTTGAACCCTGGGCCTTCTGGATTCTGGGCAAGCATGGTACCCTGAGCTACATCCTCAGGCCTATTGGGTTAGTTTGGATGCTCTTCATTGGTGAGTTCACTTTCCCCTGTTCACCACTTAGCTAAAACTAGAAACCGAAATTATTCCTTGTCACCTGCCATAAGGACTACTTCTCAAGATTACAGTGTGCTGACTTCAGTTCAAGCTGTGGGTCCCTGTGGTGACCAAGGGAAGAGGAATTCTTGACTAAGGAGACAGACTACAGACCTCACCAATCAAACATGTCCTGCCAACCTACACATCAGCTTTGCTATATAAATCAATTCCTCCATCCACAAAGGCTACCACTAAATATTTAACACAAGCTCAGAGTCTCCCTGAGCTCGTTCTCATCCTATCCCAAATATGCCTACTTGGTCTTTTAAAACGTGCTTCATTTGTAGCGAGAGCCAACAATAGTGTCTACTGGTGTATGCCCTCTCCCTAACTGCCCATCACACCAAAATGATAAACTCTAGTTTGCTGGCACATTCTTGATAAGTCATGGGGAGCTATGTTGATCTTTTTGTAATTGCGTAAGATCATGATTTTGTTATTGCTGCTCCATGGAGTCATGCTTCATGTGTTGAAGAGTTCACCACTTAGAATATGTAACTGGATGATTTTGCATATATTTGAAGTTACAGAACCATTACCGCAGACTCATTAGAAAATACTTGTATCGTCCCTTTAGAAATTCTGTACCTAGCAACAGGCACTCCCTACCTCCTCCCTGCCTGCAGCCCCTTTTATCTGCTCCCAGACCCCAGACATTTGCCTGTACTGTACATTTCATATAAACACCAGCAGACAATAGGAGCTCACTAGTGTGTGGCTTCTTTCACTTAGCATGTTTTAGAGCCTAACATATCCAAATTGCAGCTTTTTCTGGCTCAGTACTATTCCACTATATTTATGCAGCACATTTTTAAAGCCAATAATTATTTAGTGAACAATTTGGGCTGTTTCACTTGTTGGCACCTATGAACACTGCTGCTGTAGATATGTCCATTTATGTACCTATTTCAATATATTTAAGATTTTTTTCATTTAAAGCTTTTCATAGAATTTTATGTATGAATACTGTATTTATATCATTTGTGCCCCCTCCCTCCTCCTCTGCACTCTTAACTCCCTCTCAAATTCAAGACCTGTCCTCTTTAATTATTATTATTTATATACGCACAGATGTATGTCTCCTGAGTCCACTTAGCATGGCTCTTCTTTACATGTATTTAGGGTTGACCACTTGGGATTGGGTAACTTCTCAGGGTACTCATCCCTAGGGTAGACTGATATTAATATTCATATATATTCTCTCTCTCTCTCTCTCTCTCCTCTCTCCTCTCTCTCTCTCTTCTCAGCAGCCTTTAATAGTCTATGGCTCTTCATCGCAGGGTGGGGCCTCGTGAGATTTCCCTCATCCACGTTGGCAGGTCAGCTGGGTTGTCATTATGCAGGTCTAGTTTGGGGAAGCATATTACTGAGATCTCAGCGGTGCAGCTTCCCTGTCCAGTCTAGAAGACAGTGTCCCACCACAGGCATCCTGGTCCTCGGGCTTAGACTCCTTCTGCACCTTCCTCAGTTTTATTTTAATTTAAAGTAATTTCTTTTCATATTCTGATCATGGTTTCTCCTCCCCCATCTCCTCCATATGCATCCAACTCATTGCCCTCTCTCTGTCTCCCTCCCTCCCGCCTCTCTCTTTGAAAATAAACAGGCCAATAAAAACAAAAGCAAATCAACCAGCCAGAATATACAGTTAGGAATATAACTCTTGGGCTGTATAGTAACTTTAATCTTATTTACTTACTTATTTGTATCCATCCATCATCATCATCCATCCATCCATCATCCATCCAGCAGGATTTTAATTACCATCCTCTTTCTCTGTCTCCCAAGTCCTGGATTCTAGGCTGGCCATGCATATCTGGTTACATGGTAACTTGTTCCACAAGGGCTGGTGCAACCTCCCCACCTTCTCCCCAACACTTGCCATGGTAGCTCTGTCACTTACAGGCCAGCTCATGTGGAGGACAGCTTATCCCCCTACCCGACCCCCCAGTTCACACCTGCTAAGTAAGTAACAAGGCTGAATGTATTTTCCTGGCTGACTGGCCATTTGTGCATCTTCCTTAGAGAACTGCCTAGAGAAATTTCTTCCTTAGAGAAATACTCAAATCCTTTGCCTATTTTTAACTGTATTGTTTTACTGTTGCTTTTTTTTCTTTCTTCTGGATACAAATGTCTCAACAGCTGTAACGGCAAATATTTAGCTGTTTGGACTGTCTCCTACTTTCTTGATGGTGTGCTATGAGGCACACAAATTTTTAATTTTGATAAGTCCCATTTATGCATTTTTATGTTGTTTCCTTTCACTTCTGACATAACATTCAAGACACTGTTCCTAACTGATGGCAGGGAAGATGTTGGCTTCTAAGAGATTTGTAGGTTTCTGTCTCTTGCATTCTGTGATCTACTCTTTGTCAACTTTTGCACATGATGCATAGCAAGGGTTCGTTTCTATCCTTTTGAATGTCACCTAGCACAATCTGAGGAAAAGATGACTGCATTCTCACTGGAGTGGCCCAAGCCTTTGCTGATGGTCAACTGAACACAAGTGTGAGACGGTGTTTGAACTCCACTGGCTTCAGACCCCCTTTCCATGTAGGGTTCTTTAATTCCATTTTCTGTTCACAAAAGATCTCTAAACCTCATAAAAAAGCCCCTGACATGAAATCAGTGGTATGATAACTTTGGGGTTTGATGAGTGGAAACAGGAATACTACATTTTTATTAAAATAAATCCTTAGCAGCTGGACCTCTTGGAGAATTGAAGGCCTAAAAGAAAACTTTTCTTAGACATGATCTTCCATGGGCTGACAAATCCTTCCAGAATGTGCTGTGGATGTCTTTAACATGGAAGTGTACTTATACTTGGGGTGAGAGGTGGACTATTTCTATCTAGGGAATCAGGATCTCAGCCAATGAAGTCTCCATTTGTTGATATTGCTGTGCTAATAGCTTCTCTACTTCCTCACTAAAAAACAGAAGGAACCAACCACACAGGAGGCCCTCCCCATGGTAAAACTCTACCAAACTTCTGCCAAGGACACCAGCTAAAATACATCCATATGGCATATCTTGTACCAAACCAGCCAACAATAGTTCATGCTAATGGATACTGTGTGAGTTTTGCTTTCTAGTGAGGTTATCTACAGTGCTACTGTGGAGTAGGAACAGGCTGTTACCTCTCCTCCATCTCCTGCCTGCTGCAAATACAAGGGGTCAATTCCCTTCCCAACCTCCTGACCAACTCTCTTTTATCCTAAGAGGCTACTTTCTTTGTTCCCACCACTTCAAACTTGCACTGAGTGAGTGAGCAGACAGCCCATATTTTTGGAACTCTGGCTCTGATATGCATCCAGTGTGCTGAAGATGGAGGTCCCTTTGTCCATGAGTACCCCATGGCTCCTGGCTACTCAAGCCTCTCCCTGTCTGTTATTTTCCCCATTCCTGGCCTCCTTTCCATGGCACCAACCTTTTCAGGTTCACATAGTAACAATCACAGAGTCCTGCCATCTCATATGAACCTCCTGTGACTGTGGGTGGGAAGGTTCTACACAGTCCCAGCCCAAACACTAAATGAGATGCGTCCGATGTCCAGAAATCTGTTCCCTTGATACATAGTTCCAGGGCCCTTACATTAACACATGCTCATAATAATGACAAATGTTAATGGAAGTCATGGCTGTTTGAAGCTTTTCCACCTACTCATACTATCCCTCAATGTTAACCTAAAAAAAATCAAAACAGAAAAGAAAAAGAAGTTCCTGTTTATTTCCTTCCTCTCTCCCACTTTTTACAGCTCTTCCTCGCTGCTCTGCCTCTATGTTATACATTCAATGAGATTCTAAGTACCATCTTAGGTGTAAATATGAGAAGAAAAATTGGAGAGCTTTCGAGGGAGGACATTATGTAAGAAGATACTATCAGACTTCAGTTTTAAGTTTGTATTTTCTAAAACAAGTATAAAAAGTTTTCAACCAAATAGTGGCACCAACCATGAGGAGACGGCTGTGGACCTTGATCGCACAGGCCCACTAGACTCACAATGTAAGACAGATTCAAACACGTAAAGCTGTCCAACTTTACATTCAATGTTTATTCTCAGAACATTTTGGTTTCCATGTGTATATTTATCCTTATGTGCAGTATATGCAGGCACATGAGCCTGTCTGCACGAGGGCAGAGAAGTCCTTTGGGTGGATATAATACTCTCACCTTTATTATCTTGAGACTAAACACAACCAGGCTGGAGTCTTAAAAAGCCCCAAAGGTCTTCTTGTTTCTGCATCCCACTGTGCTAGGGTTACAGGTGGTATGCTGTCATATCTAGTTTTTTACATGGTTTTACTTGGGATTTGAACTCAGGTCCTCATGCCTGTGCGGCAAGCACTCTTACTCACTCAAGCTACCTCCTCAGCTTTGGAATGTTTTTAGATTGTGCTCTATTTACCTCAAAATTGGCTGGAGGTTCAACCACAGGTCAGGTCCATTTTCTCACGTCTTATTCTGTAGCAGAGAAAGGTCCTGGACCTACCTACAGAGGAGCAAATTTGGGAGCAGGAAGACCAATGACTTCAGCACAGAGATGTGCTCCACACAACTCTGAATAAACAACCTTTCTCCCTTAAGTGTCCCAGAGACACCTCTACAGGCAAACAGGCTTCTTACTTCACTCACACCAAGGTATTTACAAATAAGCAAGATGGCGCACTGAACAGCCTTACTGTCCCTTCTCACTCCTCGCTACCTATCGCTACCTATCTGTTACTGGCCAGTTCATTCTTCTGAGATTCTGCCACAAAGATAAGGCGGTGTCTTACTGCAGCTCACTGACCCATTTAGCAAGAGTAAATAAAGATTAGCACACCAGAACAAACGCATAGGTTTCCCTTTCATGGAGGAACCCTCAACTCTCCTTCCCAGAAAGCACATCTTCTCAATGCTCTGCTCCTTTCCAAATCACGTTATTTAGAGAATTTCACATTCCCTGACGTGATATTCACCAGGACAACTTGCAACTGAAATGACTGTGGATTAATCTCCTGAGTGCCAGGTCTGTGCTTTTAATCAATAATGGAGATTATTATGTATATCTCTTCTCAGTATGTGCCGAAAGAGGTTAGGTGACTCCCCTAACTAATGCGATTTCTGAAATACAAGGGGTTAACTGCCTATATCCAGGCTGCTTTGGATGCCTGCTTTGATTGTGCAATATCATGACAAATGTAGGTTCACTTGGCCTGCAGTGGTCTCAGGGCCTGGCCCACTCCTGGTGGGTTGGACAGGTCTGAACAGTACACAAATACTCCTCGATTTCTACTCATGGCCTTCTGCTTATCTAGATCTGAAGAAACTGTGCTGAATGTGTTAGCATCGAAACTGCCCAATTTTAACATTTTTATGAACTCTGTTAAACAAAATACCAACTAAGAAGCAGTTAACAGGGGGGCTGGAAAGATGGCTCAATAGTTATAATCATGGGTCGCTCTTCCAGAAGACCCTGGTTCAATCCCAAGTACCCACAACTGTTTGTAGCTTCAGTCCTAGGGAATTCAGTGCCCTCTTCTGGCCTCCTGTGCCCATGTGGTGCCCATAAGGCAGGCAAAACACCCATATACATAAAAATAAAGGCCAATTAAAAAAAAAAAAAAGCAGTAACAGGTACATAACATATGCCCAAAATTGAACAGAGGAGGAGAATGCCCTCATGAAAGTTGACCAGGCTTATAATACTGAGTGTAGGGCTCAGGGAACTTAACACCTTCCCTCCAGTACTTGTCTAAGAACAGCCCTTCTCAAACCTGATCCACCTGAAGATGGTTTTATGTAGATTCTAATACAGAAATTCAGGAGAAGAGCCCAGGATTCTACATAACTAGTAAGTTCTCGAGTCACTGGTGAGGCTGGGCCATTCAGACGTTTAAATGTAAATGCCAGGAATCTTAAGACATCCCTTGTTTGTGGCTAGTCTCAGAAAGGCTGGGCTTAAAGATGGCACTCAGAACTACTTTCTATCAAATGTGGTTTGTGATGCAAGGCTGAGATACAGAAACAGGTAGGTAATATGGTGGCACTGGGTGGCCTTACTGTTTAACATCTACAGGCTCCTAAAAAGACTCACTGGCCCCTGTAACATATAAGGCTCCTGTTGCTTTTGAGATACATACAAACATATAACAACAAGGAATACCAATGATAGGTCCTTCTCTATTTCTGTTTACCAAACCCTAACTTGGACCAGGAGGAACCTGTTGAACCATTGCTGCTGAGTTCTATTTGCCAAGTATCACACTGACAAGAATATTCCTGCATTCATAGCTGAACCTACAAACTGGACAACATCTCAAAACCTCATGGTCCCCAAACTCTGCTTTGGGTATCTTCTAAGCTTACATTCTACCCTTGAACCTGGAGGTAAAAGAATCTGTATAGGAGATAAAGAGACTCAGGGAGACAGTGGGTGCAAGGTCTGGATTTTTCTCAGAAATCAGGTGTACTATGCAAGCTAGATTGAGAAGCATTTAGTACAGTACATACGTAGCCAAGGTCCTTTCCTCTACAAAAGAAGGACATCCTATTGAAACATTCAGATGTAATGAACACTCCTTACTCAAAGGTGTGTGATGAGGTGAGATGGAACAGGTATGAGAGAGAAGACCCACAGACACAAGTGTCTATGTATTAGATGATGTCACCATTGCCATTTCAGAGGATGAGATGTGTTCAATTTAAATTTTTTCAATGACTTGCTTTAAAGAGAACACCACAAATAATCCTACAAGTAAATATGCCAAACCCCACAACAGAGAGGCACCTATTAATATGACTGGAAAGTCACAAGCTATAGCCTCCAGAAGAAGTGCATGACAGCTGTATGTCTAGCTTTCTATGCCAACACCATCACAACAGCAAAATCTGAAGACATACTGCGTGCTTGATTTCTACTGAGGAAGAACCTTCTAGTCAGCCTACGTGTACTGGGAAAGACTCACAGGGGCCTCCACTCCAAACACTGCTGTATCCAGTGCTCTCGAGAAGAGCTGATCACTGCAGGAGGTGGGGACAGCTCATGTGGCTGGCCATCAGCTGGCTGTTTAACATTAAACAGACTGAGTACCACATCTGGCAGTATGTTTGGAAGTTAACCTGCTTCACCCACTAATCATATCACCAGTGCAACCTGAAACACTCCCCCTCACCACCGCTTTTCTAAACTACACTGACTGACAGGAACTTGGTATCTGTGTTCCAACTCACAAGGAGTGTGGAGCAGAGCAGGACAATGGGATCGGGTGGGAGTGGGGAGAACTCTAGAACTGACGGCTGGCCAGGCCTCAGACCTCAGTGCAGTGCACAGGGCAGGTAGTGACAGAGGGAGAACACCTGTATTTGCAAGGTGCTGAGTGAGGGAATAAACAGAGGTAAAGAGTGAATGGGTGGCCAAGATCCAGCCATTGTTCTGGACACCAGGAAGGCCTGTTCAGAGTTGATGACTAAGGCTTTCTACCATTGGCTGTATTAACACCAGTGTTTCATTAAGAAAGCAGAAAGCTTTCCAAGGAGCGCTGTGAGCAACTGTGTCAACACAGACACAGGGGCCACTAATCCAAAAGTTATTAACGCCACCCGGCAGGGATCTCCTTCTCTGTGTGTGCACTGGTGAGTCACGGGGTCACCGTGGAACCTTGGCCATATGTCAGAGGAGCCAATGTGTAACACCCAGAACCCCAAAGAGTACAGCTGAAGATTCCAACACCATTGCTTCAAGTGTCAGTCAACACGCGACTTCCAGAAGTTACCTCATTCTCCAGAGGCGGAAGAATCAAGCATGGGCAGCCAGATGAGGAGACAGAGGAGACAGGAGAAGAAGGAACAGGTACGCGTGGGACACACTGCCACTTGCTAAAAACCGTCGTGTTTTTGTGTTTCTGCAGAAGCACACACTATTTTATACCGATGATTCCCCTCCCCCAGAAAATGCTAGTTCATTAATGTTCACTGGGTAAGCACCACAGCTCAAGAGTTCCCAAATCAAGGTACATGCAATGTCCAAGTGGCTAATATACTGCCAAAATGTCTAAAGCATGTGTGGGTGTAGTTCTTAAATGTGTGTAGGCGTGCACACATCTTACTCTCTCAGCCTCTGATAGTTTAGCATGGGCAACATAACAGAATAGGTGCATGTCTGATCAACAAATCATTTAATAGGAGAAAAATATTGTTTTTTATTTTTAGTTGATAGTGAAGAGTCACCGTGGCATGGGCTATGAGTAAGCAGTGAGGACTCTTACTCCGAAGTGATCATGCCCAATTCCCCAGCAGGGGAGACAGGACTGAACAGGACACAGAGTGCTGTGATATGTCATCTGTGTCTTCAAGCTTCTATAGGAGCTGAGGCAAGAGTAGAATCACGGCAGACAGAGAGACACAAATAAGGGACTTTATACAGACAAAGCCAGAGTTCCCTAGAGATGACACAAAGGCTTCCCCCAGGATCCTTTGCACTAGGCAACAGCCTTAAGGGCTTCTCTCTTTGGAGTGGTAAGTCTTGGCAGTGAGACCCAGATTTTTCCAGTTACCACACTTTACACTGACCCCCTGTCCCTATGATCAGTGGGAGGACATCAGCAAGGACCTCACACACTCATAAAGGAGGGCACAGCATACAGGTACCAAGAAGTTCTCAGAGAACGGCTGATAAAGACATCAATTTTTAGATCCTCACCTTTGCCTACTGAATCAAACATACCTGCAGCTCAGCCAGCCCTCCAGCTAGTTCTGGTGCATGCTTCTTTAAGCTTAAAATTTACACTGAGCAGAGACCTAACTGTTCTGCTTGTTAGAAACCTCTGCAGGTAATGCCTCAGGCCACCCAAATGGACATGCAATGAGTGGGTCAAAGGGTGGGACACTCCGAAGGGCTTTTAATGGGTTTGTGTCCATCGATATCTCATTGGTCCACTTCCTTGCCCGTATCACACCCAGTCCCTGCAGTGGATTTAGCACCTACCAAGTGCCAGGCTGGTTGTGATGGGTGACAAGGATGTTGACATTAGAAGAGACAGCTGAACTTCTCCCCACTGGGGTCCAGTGCATTTGAAATCCTCACAGGAGGCCCATGAGTTAAAGAATAACTGTACTCTGCTATCCTGCTAGCAGCCATTTTTATTTTTAGCAGATCATATACTGTGTTAGATTTAGCTGGATGCTTCTGTCACAAGTGTCTGTCTCCACATTTGTCTCTCTGGTTAAACTGAGATCCTGAAGGGGAAGGGCTGTATCACTGTCATCTTTTAATACCCAGAAACTATAACTGGGACAAAACACACGTGTTTTAAATCTGTTGATAAGTATATTCAATAGTAATGACAACAGTGAGTTTTGATGGGACCTAACTGTGTGCAGGCAACTGGAGCATTTTTAAGATCTTTGGTAGGCATGATTTAATCTATTGGCCAGACCTAGTATGACACATTATACTAACTCCAGAGATAGAAAACAGGGGCCCATCAGGAGGACTTAACTTGGTCTATACAGCTTTGCTTTGGTGAGCATGTCCCTAACATCTCCCCACACAAAGACGCTGACCTAAATAAGACAGGGGTAGTGGCCTGTGGGGGCAGGCTCTACATCTGCCTCTACCCCAGGACCTTTGTCTTTGCTGTGTCCCTGAAGCTGGAGAGCTATTCCTTGATCTGTTCAAAGATCACTTGCCAACTCTGTGTTGCCCGTTTATCCAGATGGTGACTTTAAGTCCACACCGTGGCACTTAGCTCCTTCTTGGCCCTTCCTGGCCCATTTAAGTGTCTTTCCATTAAGGCGCTGTGTTTTCTCTACTTCTCTTCTACGGCAGTGTCTCTTCCCCAAGGAAACACTTTGAAGCTGCACAGCTGTAACTCTTGGAGCCTAGACGCTTGGTATGTGGCTGCCACTGGGCAAGTTTGGTCAAACAGATGCGTTAGTTGCTACTGTCCCCTGATTTGTGTCCCACTTAGAAACAGTTGGTTTTTTTTTTAGGTTGTTGTTGTTGAACTCTGGACAACTTCCCATTTGTCCTTGTTAAGTTTCTTTTTATTCCGATCTCTACCATCCTCTAATTTATTCAAAAGCCACTGGATTCTCCCAGCTCTTGGTGTCAATTTTTTTCTAATTAAAG
Organism: Mastomys natalensis; assembly: GCA_021653895.1. Classification (NCBI taxonomy): domain Eukaryota; kingdom Metazoa; phylum Chordata; class Mammalia; order Rodentia; family Muridae; genus Mastomys; species Mastomys natalensis. Next base: position 795,174 of record JAJTUV010000230.1, read on the forward strand.
TAAACTGCCATTTATCTCTCGCACCGATCTTTAACACGAGATGTCTCGTTCTTGTCATAGCTATGACTCATCCGGAGAAATGTGAGTTGAATATAGGGGCTCATGTGCACCAGAATGTTCCCATCGATGCTTTAGACACAAAGGAGAGATGTAACCACAGACAGGATATCCAGAGACCTTGAATTGTACCGACGAACTCAGCCCGCCTCTCCGAAAGCACACACTGCACACACCATCTCCCCTGCACATGTTAGGGAGCTTTTGTCTTTCCAGCAGCCACCACAGGTCCTCGGCTCTTTCACAGTTCACAGCCAGCGTGGAAAATACACACAGTGCAAGAGATTCCCCTCAAAGATAGACTTCAGGGTAGTTTTTAAAAAGGAAAGGGAGTAAAGAAAGAAAAAGAGGCCAGCCTGCCTGGAGACAGCTTCCCTTGAGGACTATAGAAGGCCTGGGATTTGAAGGTCATGAGAGTCGGTTTGTTTAGGGAAGTCTTACAGGTAGAATACATCATGGCCCACGGTTGCTATGGGCTCTGTTTACCAAACAAGAACACAAATAGTTACACAAAAGCAGAACACGACTGGGGCCAGTGTCTAAATGGAGCCTGGGGTGCCTTCTGGTGAAATGACCCAAGTGTCTTTAAAAACGTCCCTCCTTTCACCTCAGAGTCATGGAGGGTCCCCCACTCTCCAGGGGCACATTTTACTCTCATCATTCTAATGCTAGTCTGTCTGTCTGTCTATCTGTCTCTCTCTCTCACACACACACAGACACATACACACAGACACCCACTTACACTTTCCTTTTTTTAAATTTTAAGCCTTAGAAACCAAAATTATTTAGCTCAACAATTCAAATTGGACAATAAAAGCATTTACTATCTATAAAGAAGAAAAATCACAGAGAACAAGAAAATCATTTTCGTGTCTGGAAGAATTTTAGTACAAGCATGTGGTGCTTAAACGGAGTTATCCTGAACAAGAGCCTAGAGAGGTCTCTGTGTGGGATGTTGGCTGACTTCCTATTCATTACAGGAGTTTTGTGCACTAGAATGTTGCCTGCTCACTTAACCATGTGCCCTTAAAACTGAATAAGGAAACAAGAGTGTGTGTGTCTGTCATAAGTTAGGAGAGCACATGAGAGTGTGTGCATGTGTTAGTCTGTGTGTGTGCATGAGAGAGAGAGAGAGAGAGAGAGAGAGAGAGAGACTGACTCATGCTTGCTGGTCTACAATTAAATATGCCATACGAGGGAGGCGGCCATGAACAGAGCCTGACTCTTTACACTACATTGACCACGGTCCCCACCCGGCACAGCCCTGATGCGTTTCTGTGAATGGGACAGATTGCCATATGGATGAAGACACTGAACAAGCTGTACAACTCTTGGCGACATGTGCCCGGGGGATTGTCCCATATTAACGCCACCTGGGCTGTGGCAATTGTGCTCTGTCTGTGCTGTGGCACTGAGCAGCCCATAAGGATGTTATTTCTGAGTACACACAAAAAGGAAAATTGCAGTTAGGAGAATTCTCTGGCTAGCGGATGTGTTGCTCAATTCCCGAAGTAGTTTCCCAAAGGAGCGGTTATCTTCTGTATTCACACGGGCACAAGTGACAGGCGGGAACACATATTAACAATTTCCCTTTGTGAGCTCTCGCTATTGTTTTAATGAGGAGACTACACTCTATAATATACTTGGGCCTTGACTGATCACAAAAGGGGGTAGAATAAAGAACTTCAGGCGATGCTGTACATATGTAACTCACTCGTGTGAATCGCCTCGGTGAGCCAGCCTGCGAGAGGGGCATCGCCCCTACAAAGGCCCACAAAGCCAGGCTTGGGGGAAGACAGATGCAAAAAACAAACACTGCACAGAGCAGCTGGGGAACAGCTCAGATGAGCATTTTTATGAATCCTGAGATGACAGCGACGTGACGTCCTAGCACCGGCCCCATTATTGACTTAGAAACATGGGAACTTGCCATTTAGATGAGAAGAGAATGACACTGGGACCTAGCCAAGTCGTATGCCTGCCTAGGTGGACACTCTAGGCTTCCCTTTTCCTCTTGATGGCTAATGTCCACTGAAAAACCACTTCTCCTCATCTAATCCAGGTGGTAAAGGTATGAGGTTCAGCATAGCCATTATAAGAGTAAAAACCCAGTACATAAGAGGGACCATTAAGGGTCCCTGAAGCCTGACTCTCACTCCTGTCTTTACACCCTCAGTGAGTTGTCAGTATTAGAATATATGCAAATATATGTTTGGGGATGGGGGAGACAGCAACCCCGGAGTGGGAGGGTCCTGCCCACAGATTAGGTGATGAACTCCCATGGGCAATGGTCCTGCATGGAAAGAGAATGTCTACAAGATCAAAGACTACAAGGCCTCAAATATTATTTGGAGTGGAAACCCTGGCAGATTAGACACAGTTAGGGATTTGTATCATCCAACCTAAAAAAGGGGAAAATATTAAAATCAGCTACATTTAAGAGAAACTTATAAAATGAACTAACTCCTCAGCCAATGATGTCATTTTACTGGAAAGCATTTGTCAGTTAAGCACAATAAACAGGGTAAGATTTATAGAGTCTAATGATGCTATGTTATGGTAAAAGGCACTTTATTGAGGTAGCATACAACAGCTGTTAGAGAATGGTCACTGGGTCCCCCCCCCTTTAATCACGCCACAAAGTGAACAGTCAAGAAAAAAAATCTACAAACCTTTCCCTTATGGCATTCCAACGTTCTCAAGGTTTTGCTCTGTGTCCTCCCTGCATGTGTAGGTGACAGGAGGTGATAAGGTATCGTGTCACACTTCCCTGAAAGAATTTTCTCTCCTCCTTCTAAGGAGACCCCAAAGGATCACTTAGGAGCAATGAAACAAATAAATCCCTGCAGCTCAGGGTGCGATGGCTGTCACACACACTGCAGCATGCTTGCCAGCCAATAGGTTGCTGAGCCCAAGGGGGGCCCCTATTTGACATGGCAAGAATATTTCCGTCCCCAGTAGGTTCCTACCTCACTGATGATGAGGATGGAGCTAGCTATCCAGCACGATGATGGCCACACAGCCATCACTTGGTGCCTACCCAGCTCTCCATGACCACTTGTCCTTCTGTCCTCTACTCTTCACGGGATCAGAACTCTCCTCACACTCTGATGTACATATTCACTGTCCAGCCTCTTTACTCCCTTCCCTGAAACCTGACAGGCAAGTGAGGTAGACAATGGATACCACAGAAGGTCTTGGAAGTCTTTCCAATTCTATCAGTACAGGCAGACAGGCTGGGAAACAGACTACAGTCATTGGGGGTTATAGCCTCCAAGTCTTGACCTCTGAATTTGATCAATCAAATGTCCAACTGTGAGTTATTGGAGTTCTGATGAGCTATCCCCTGGGAACTAAGTACTTGAGGGTCAGGAAGACTAGGGTCTAGTCTAGTCTCCTGGGTGGTCACGAGCTACTAATCTAATTTCTGCAAGTTTTAACATCTGTTGTGGTATGGATGCAACATCTGTGTAAAAGAGAAAAAAATTTACTGTGGAGTATTAAAAAGGAAAAATCAGGATCAAGACTTCTGCTGAATCGGGCACGGAGTTTCACATACATTTACAGATACATTGTGTATCATCACCATCATATTTCCCAAAGAAACGAAAGACAGAAAACCTGAAAGAGGTTGACACTTGCCTCTGACTACAGAGCCAAAACACAGGCCTCAACTCAAGGACAGGAAATGGGCAAGACTGAGCTAATGCCATGTCTATTAGCCCACATAAGAGAGACAAGCCACTAGTTCTGTGGACATGACGAGGATGTTAAGCAACTAATAAGAATAAAGGCGACTTTTCTTACCAGCTCATGGGCTGGTGAAGCTGCGTTTTTATACTTGAATGGGCATCTGTGACCAAGTTTATTAGGTCTGAGACTTCTAAGTCAAGACACAAAACAACTCCAGGTGAGTACATTTGACTAGCCAAAGTATTTATGTGACAAATACCAATTCACATACACCATAATAAACCAAAGGAACCCATGTCCTACAAAGAGGGGACTGGAAAGCTCAACACTCAATAAAACCTCTTCTGTCCCAAATGTGCAACCCCTGGAAACAAGCAAAAGACTGCAGGATCTGGGAAACAGCCTAATGGTTAAGCAGTCAGTTTCCCCTGCTTAAGAAATATCCCGCCTTTGCTTTGGTAAGTATCTTTGCTTTCCACGGGACACAAGATTTAGGTTTACAATACTCGTGCTTGCAATTTTGAGAAATTATGAAAATGTTTGACAAAAATATGCAAATGAGCACATCTCTGTCCTAACAAACTATTGACAGAATTAAGCAGGGGGACTGAATTTGGCTGGTGGGTTTCCCAGTGTACACCGATGTGGTACTCCATTTACGTGTCTAGCATGGCAGATTGGAAGAGCAACAAGGGCAAAGCTGGTATCTGATCATGCGGCATCATTCAGAAATGCTTTAATGGAAAGAATGATGAGGTTAGGGAATTAGTTTTCTCAGCGCTTTAAATAAAAAGAAATCTAAAACAACGTGATTTACAGGAAACGAAAAACTTCAGTGTGAGAGTATTATTCACAAAAGTGGAAACTCGAATTTACTGCTGAAATTTCAGATTCACTGGACCTCTAAATGTCACTGTGAGAATATGCAAAGTTAAAGGTTCCTGAGCCCAGAACAGTTCTGAAAACAAACTTCTAGAATGTTAGTAATACTGCCCAGGGCACCAACATTTCTTTATCAACCAAAATTTGTTTGTTACTTTTTTTTTTTTTTTTCTCGAAAGGGTAAGCAAATCAAAACCGCCAGGGAAGTCCAGATTTCCAAGTTCCCTGATGTTCACAAGTATCAGGGACCACAAACACAAATGTTTCTGAGACACAGACAAATATACAGCACTGCGCCTACAAGGCCACACATCAAAAAGAGAAACTGAGAATCAGCTGGAGCAGTCAAAGCACAGGAGCCAGGCAGAAGCCAACTGTGCAGCCTATGCCGGTGAGTGAGCATGGAAACACAGAGAGTAATACCACGCCTGGACTGAGGGCACGCTACACCTCACAGCAAAGAGCTCCAGTATGGGTCACCTGTGTCTGAGAGATAGTTTGGAGGCCTGAGAGCCAGCAGAGGCCATGCAACCACAATGTTTACAGAGCTGAGAGAACACTCTCTAACCCAAGGCTTTAAGGAAGTCTTGCAACAAAGACTTGAGCAGAGCTATGACTTGGAGAAATACTTGTTATAAAACATTTGCTAATGGCTGAAGTCAAAAAGGGTGGGGATTGCGGGGTCGGGGGGGACACAACATTCCTAATTTGGACTGTAGAAAGAAGGCAGCTGACATAGAAGAAAGAGCACATGATACACTCAGCCAGGACACACAAGATTTATAAGGCAGGGCAGAAAGCGAGGGGGTGCTGTACACGACACAAGCTCACTTACATTTGTCTGTATTTCCTGTAGGGGATTTATTTTTTTTATTCTTGTGTACTATTTCAGACCATAAGTGATTTATATCTTATGGATCACACCTCCCTTCATCAAAGATAAAAAGACTTAGAAACTATTTATACTTATAGAAAAATAAACAAGGAACGTATTTCCCTTTAAAATTTGCAATCTGCACATATTAATATACGTTTGCCTCAACTGTGATTAAATTTAAATATTCTCTTAGGGACACTGGTTTTAAATTTCACTTAAGTACTCACTTCCATACCAAATGGAAAAAACGTTAAAGTCAGATTTGAATATGAATCTTGGCTATGGCACACATCAGGCATACAACTACAGAGCTGTCCTGCAATTTCTATAACTCGGCTTCTATGTCTGTAAAATGGGGCGACAGTCCCCACTGCATACCCAGTAGTCCCACGAAATAAAAGGAGCCATCACTGCACACACAAGAGTCTAGTGGCAACCTGCAGCAAGAAGGGACTATTTAATGTGCCTTCCCTTCCCTGGTGCATCATAATATAATGTGATATTTAGAATTTTAATTCAAGCAATTACTTAAGTAGTAATTGCTATTTGTATTTACATAGCTGCTTTGATCCAAAAAGCTCAAAGGGCTTACTAAATTTAGCATTTTAATAAACGTTTCATTTGCATTCTGTTGATTCTGTTTACCCACACCAAAACTTGAAATTTCCTGAAGGGAGACAGTCCACAAGTAAGTGAACAAGGTAATGAATGTCTTCATGTGTGCAGGCGTCCACGTCCCACTTCTGTCTAACTACTAAGACGTTCCGACTCGGTGGCGGCAACTCGTGAGCAAGGAGGCCTGAGCACACCTGCTCGGCTCTCCTTTAGCTTCGGCACGCTCAACCCGATCTCACCGGCTCCTCCGAGGCATTGACGACGGGGGTGTTTATTGCACCAATGGCTTTATATATAATCAGCACAATAAACAGTATTAAATTGTCAGGAGGGACTCAAAGCGGGAAGTGGGGCACCCACACTGAATTCTAACGATGCTGACCGTCCATGACAGGATCTTAACAAGCCTTGATCTGAGTGTTGGCATCCGCCTCACAGATCACATGGGCCGCTTCTCCTCACAGGCTGCTGAATACTGATGGACATCTCCACCCAGCGCTACGGGGAAGTGGGTTTCTATTGGCAGTCTTTACCAAACTGTGTCTCTTCCCTTCTCTACACTCAAGGGTTTACCCTGAATGATTTAATTATAATTTTCCTTGTGTAAGACAAATTAAAGAGGGAGTAGGAGTGTCGTGCCAAGCACATTATTTATCTCCTTAACAGATTGCAGCTCACCAAACCCCAGAGCTACTGCTGTGGCGGCTGCTCCCAGAAGCTGCAAAACGTACGGGGCAAGAGTGGGCAGACGAAGCCTTCCAAACGGCAAGGAGATGTGTGAGCCAGGTAAGAGCCTTACGGGTCCCACTGCTTTAAAAACAACAGCAGCAGCAACAGCAGCAACAACAAAACTCTCTCACTGCCTCTCTCCAACCAGTTTTCACACACGACACTCTGAGATCTTTTCAGGAAAAAAAAAAAATCGCCCTGAAAGCTGCTAACTCAGGCAGGAGTTTGCCAGGCTGGATTACTGTGCACAGTGGCAAGGCCTCTTACGCCTTCCGTTATCCAGGGTGGAGGGAAAACAGTATTCCCTAGTAATCAATGGGAGGCTTGTGAGGATGCGGATTTCACAAATGCCCTCTGATGGATAAAAGGTTTTTGTAGCAGCAAGAACTCCTGAGGTGTCTCCCTGACAGCTCGGTGTGTGAGAAAATACTTCGGTAAGTGACAACCCCCTTTGATTCTCTTTTCTACTCTGTAAAGTGGCCACCACCTGAGGGATTTTCAAATACACCTTCATTAAGGAGCTGAGGGCTAGTGACAGACCACTTGCCTAGCATATCCCCAGCACTGCCCATAGACAGACAGACAGACAGACAGATAGCATCTATCCTGATAAGGTGAAAACATACTAATACTCATTTTAGAGTACCTGTATCTATATAAAACCAGCTAAAAGACTATTGATTGTTGAATGATCAAGTCCATAGGCTTAAAGATACTTAGCCAGCTTTAACCAAAGGTGTTACAATCAGTTCAGACTCTGCTGAAAGAAGGTGGGGACTTTACCCCTGTGGCTAAGCTTCTGCTTAACATGAACGAGGGCCTGTGTTCACCACAAATCACAACGAAGCGTCTTCACTGGCTCCTTCTGAATCCAGCCACCACTGGCAACATATCACATAATATAACATGGGACAATGAAGAGAGTAAGCAACATCACATAATTTCCTAGCTGCCTCCCCTCTGCATGTGTAACCAAAACTCAGCCTGTTCGCACATCCAGATTCGGGCTGGTGGAAATCTCAATTCTCTTCTGATCCTCAGTCTAATTTTAGCACGAGATTAAATGCAACATTTGTGCAGACAAATAAGGACCATGAAAAAAAAAAAAATCAAACAAACTTAAGTCTCTGGGAATTGGACTGTGTCTAAGATCCACTCTCAAACGTGTCTTAAGACATGAAAAGGGCTATTCTTCCCCTGCCTGCTTCCTTGCCGTTCCATCACCAGACTGCAGATATATTACCTTTTAGGATGAAACTGAGCGCAGCGCATCTAAACGGGGGAGTTTTCTGTGTCACAGAGAATCTGTGCAGTCTCCACAGCAGCCGACAAGATGCAACAAATACCTTAAGTGCATCAGTCGGCATTTTTCAGTGCAGGGCCTCCTGCTCCGCCTACGGATAACGATGTAACTCAATCACTGCAGTAAATGGACAGCATCAACCTGGGGACAGGGAAAGCCGGGACCACAAAGGGCAGTAGCCTAGACTCTCTGCTTTAAAGCTATCTAAGGTTTGCTACTTGGAAATTTAAAAGAAAAATAATAAAGACATTATAAGAGATTCCAAGGCAAGATGGAAGACTGGCTTCACTGGAAAGCTGGAAACACAGGAAGCGGTGTCTAGCCCAGGCTACAAACCGATCCTTCCTGTTCACCATCCTATTCTTCTATCCCTTCCAGACCACTGAATTTAAAGCTCTTTTAGCTCTTCTCATGTCGAGACATTCCAAGGAGATCTTCCAGGAGGCTTACATTTGTTAGTTAAACCATGTGCTACCCTCATCTCTGAAAATCTCTGATGGTGTATGTGTGTGTGTGTGCCACTCAGGAGGGATACTTTCTGAGACATGGACAATATCACAGAGCGTACCTAGGAAGACCTAATGGTACCGGACTACACATCCAGGCTATGTGTGCCATGTCCAGGCACATGTGGTACAGTCATCTACTGCTCCCACAGACTTGACGGGATGGTCAAAACAACCCAATATTAAACCAAGCACAAGGAAAACATATGGAAACCAAGACATGAGGTAACACGTGATGTAGGAGGCTGCTGCCAGACTAACGTGGTGAAATACTTTAGTGCTGGCAGGGGTTATGGGTAGGGGTAACATCCTGAACTAAGGATTACACACCACAGGACAGTAAGCATGTCAACTGCTCACATTATCGCTGTAAATAACTGTGTGCGCTACACTTTTTATACAACTGACAACACAGTGAGTTCATTGCAAGACCGCGGCTACAAACACTGGGGCAATGTCTGTGTCTATGCAGCTACACTGATACTGTGTAACTGACAGGATTTTTCATTTCCATCATGTTATCCAGCCCACATTGTACAGGTGGTCAGACGCCAAAACTCCGCTGCACAATGATACAGAATTGTACACTGTATCTCAGACAGCATTTTTTCAAATATAAACTCTCCATTTGGACTTACCAACAAAATACAGAATTTGCTTTTGCCTGATAGAAAATATTTCGCTATGAGAAATTCTTGGTAAGCCTTCTTGCCCTCTGTGTCTGCAAGCTCTACATATGAAATACACAGGAAAGAATCCAAAAATAGTAAACTTGGGGGGGGGAGGGAAAGTGGTTCATTTGAGGAGCCTTATATATTCCATTTCTGAAGTAAACACTAGCAATACTACTCCTGGGTGTCATGGAATGAACAAATGGCTTCATTTCCTTAGGACTTTAAGCTAAAGCGACGCAGTCCAAGATTCAGCTGTCATTCATCAAGAGCTGAGGGCACTGAAAATATAAAGCCTTAATTTATAAACAGGAACACACCAGCTGGTCAGAACTAACTCAGGGGCTATCAGGAGAAAGTGTGCTACCGTCCGGCTCGGCATCATTTAAATCTTAGTGTCTGTGCTGAAAAGGCCCCGTGCCTCCTTAAGGGACACATGATGAATAACACGGGTTTCCCCGCTTGAATTCAAGGGGGGAGCAGTGTAAACTAGCATTAAGTGCTGTTTCCTCAAACCAAGATGTGAAATTGTCCATAGCATACACCACTGTCGCTTAGAAGGTGCTCAACACCAAGCTGTTCAGTTTGCATGGAATGAGCCCCTGGCAGAGCACACAGCTGGCCTGGAAGCCTTGAGAGGCAACCCTTCCAACGCGGAAGTCTAGTAGACTTTTGCCAGGGCTCCTAAGCTGAGTACAGATCTTAAGAACGTGGTAACTCCATGATGAAGAGGTGAAAATAATTAGATGCTTCTCACCCAAACCGTAGCAAACATATTCTTCAGTAATTCTGTGCGCATCCAAGCCCCATGAACACAATTAGGTTTCTCAGAGTCATAGAACTGGGCAAGGCCACCTGCCCCTTCCAAGGGGAACACGGTGCTGACCACAGGCAGGGGTGGGCATGCTCCTACCTTTCCCTTTTGGGAGTGTGGACCGAGAGCTGTCCATTGGTAGAGGCGTGCGGGTTCATGATTAGGGAGGTCTTGGAAGGTGCCGAGGACGAGACACATGTGCTGGTCAGGTCTAGGCTGCTGTGATTGCTGCCTGTGGTCTCCTCTGCGGTGTGGGCACTTGTCACTTCTTTCCAGAGCTGCTGCAGTTCCGTTGGAATCATGCCTGAAACAAACAAATTGGATAATCAAATCAATTAACAGCTAATTCCATCCTCTTCAAACAGTAATTAAATCAAAGAGTCAGTAAACAAAGCCTAGTGTGAGGGGGGCTTTGGGGTGCTCACAACTTTCTTTTCTTCCCCTCCCAGCTAAGGCAAATACAGCAGTGATAAGTGCATCTTCCCACTGAGCGGCCATTGAAGTCCCCTCTGCACACAGAGAGACACCTTGGGAAGGGTGCCGAGCTCAGCTACTCTGTGACTGCATGCCTCCCTCCATCCAAAGGCTGTTTTTCGGTTTTAGAAGGGGAGCAGGAACATGCTAGCTTAGTTCTAGGCACAAAGGAGGCCTCAAAATAAATTTGCTCAACCATAGTCTCGTGACAACACGGACCACAAAAAATGAGTAATTTTTGTGCTTAAGTCTTAAATGATGACAAATAGCTTTGTTATTAAATATAGTTTTTATTAATCACTTTTAGACATAAATTATGAATTCATACCATCTCCCTGAAATGCTTTTCAACTTTTAACAGTCAAATTGATTATACTATGATTATTTCATTAACACACCTATCTTCCTCATTAATTTTGGTTTCTAGTACCACATGCTTAATTGATGGATGTGTCTACTGAAGACTGTGTAACTTTTTATACAATAACACTATTATTACTGTCACTTTTGGGATCAATGCTAATGAGCCATTGCAGAATAAAAGTGGAAAGGAAAAGAAGCTTAGAGTAATAACAACGTTCCCTTGTTTGTTTGAATGGGGTCAATACTGTCTCTAAGATGCGGTATAATAGTAAGTATGCTAACCTCAGCACTTCGGACCTTTGCATCTTCATCCTATCAGCGAGTCAATGTGTATTTTAGGGCACATGCGCGCAGAAGGGATAGGTTCTGAACTGCACCTAAGAACAGCAGAGGAGACAGCTTCCTCTTAAGGAGGAAAAGCAACAGCACAGCCTGTACAGCGCAAGGCAACTCCACCTCAGAACGGGTTCGTCTGGACTGCCGTTCACTGTCTCTATCAACTGGAACACAGCTCTCCTAGAAAGCCGGCCATCTTCTGGTTAGATAGCAACAGCCGAAGCAGGCATGTTTCTTACCAATCCGGAACGTACTGGATTGAAAGGAGAAGGCTGGTGCACATTATATTCATTTGAAACACATAATAAAAAAAAAAAATGCCAAGGTCTAAATTTAATTTATTTTTGTCATTTAGAATACAATGGCTAGATAATCATCTCAACGTGATCAGCCAAACATCTTTACTTTGCTAAACTGTTAAAGATTTTAATTATGCTAGCATTGGAGAGCACCGGCCTAATGAGGCGACGGGCTCCAGAGAATCCGAGTGGTTAAGAACTGTGAAATGAGTCTGATAGGATTTTTTTATATTCACCGTGGATCGTTTGCATATCAAAGAGGAGTAAATTATTGCACAGCAGACCAATAACCTTCCCCGCCTTTCTAAGAGGAGCAGTAACAAAAACAGTTGGTCTCTCCGAGCAGTGCTCCGGGAAAATGTTCAAATGCTCAAGTATTTGCAATTAATATATATTATAAAGGAAGCTAAAAATAATACATGGAGTGGTCAGAGATCCTTCAAACGCATCCTCGACGGCTGAGTGGATTTCCTTCTCCCTTCATAAAAATCAAATGCCAATTATATTTTGATGGATTTTGTCCCAAATGAGCATTTAGTTATTAGGCATATTCAATTAATCCTTGTCCCCTGAAATCAAACCTTGAGGCAAATTAAACAAAGGGAAAGGTCACGACACAATCCTGGGTCCAGTTGTGCTGCATCTGAGCTATTATTTTCAAACACCTTTCAAAGTGACGGGTAGGATGTGCCTGTAGCCAGCAGGTCTGCCGCTGTGATCCACACACTGGCAATTACCCATCAACAGAGCTGACCCTCAGACCACGGTGTACTCAACTGAAACAACGGGGGACAGGCTGGTCTGTGTATGAGGGTGTACTGGTAGAAACGCACATAAGTCAACAACTATTTTTATTTTCTAGTGAGTAAACACGGGGAGAGAAATAACCACCTATTTTTCGACTCAGACTAATTGATTTCTGGGTCAAATGCATAGGAAAAAAACCATGGGTCTACTGATAGCTGCCTTTGCACCTTTTCTCCTTCTGAGGAAAGCAAGCTTCTGAGGCTATACAAAGGGATGGCACCTCCCTGGCAAATTAAGACCAAGACAAATGGGTTCACCACTTGTTACACTGCAGTGAGTGCACTGGTGGGATTCTGATTTTCTTATATTCCAATAGGTTGGCAGGTTGGGTTCAGCATCCACACGGACTCCACAGAAAGAGGGACTCAATGAGTGAGACAGGTACTTTGGGGCCAATGTCAATGTGATCATTAGGTTTAGAAGCATTCTCAATAGATGGCAGAGGCATCAATTAAACTCCTCCGCATTAACTTGCTGTTGTTCAGCGACTATTAGCCACCCCAGAATGCCTACACCTCATGGCAGAGTCCAGACAGACAGCAGCCAAGCTGCTTACACATCACAAATACACGGATGCTCCACTTTCAGAAACCATGTGTTTCTTCCAGAATGGTAGTGTAAGAGTATCAAGTTGGACAAATCCATTAATGGGTATATAACCAAGTACGTAGAGCTTACACTTTAAAAAATTAAAGGATTGTAACAACAGAAATAGGATAGTTCTGTATGAAACTACAGGTGTTAAGGACGATGCAAACGATAGATGAGACTGGATAGACGCAGCTTACATTGGTCGTAACGAGAGGAGACGCTGAGCATGTCTTAAATGGTGGCATGATCCCTGGTGGACAGGGGAAGTTGTCAAATAACCCTTTTTCAGGGGACTGGTCGATTTCTTATTTCATTGGTTGAGTTGGTAGTTAATGGACTCAAACACTATAATTAGGTTATCAGAACAATAAAATTGTCTATGCTGGGCTCACTCAGATTAGAAGAACTGTGTTAATGGGTAGTGTTGAGAAACAACTACTCTGGAATAAGCGAAAAAAAAAATTCTGTAACAGGGACTTAGGCCACCCGAAGCTACCTCAGGCAGTTCAAAGTAGCAAGCTTACAATCACAAATACACGATGCCTTTACATGTAGTTTCTCACACAGTGTTTAAAGTAAACTTGACCCATTATGGTTTACCATTGGCTCTTTTAAAAAACAAAGCTTTAAAACAGAAATTGTAGTTCGTTTAAACTACAGCATGACCAGACGATACGTATAATAACCGTAACCTTGCAGGCTTATCATGTGTTAACAGCCCTTTTCTTTGTTCCTAATGGTGATCATGACCCCTTAAGGGAGGCAGGGCAGTAAAAACATTTTTTGGGAGCCTTGACAATCTGTATGCATATTTTAGGTCAAACAGCTATCAATCGGTTATCAAAACAGAAATAACTTTTATGCTGGCTCCTTACATGGGACCTGTTAGGGTTGCAATGTTAGTGAGAAACAATCTGATATAAAAAAACTCATATAAACTGCAGTTTTAGGGCATCAATACATCTGCATACATCAGATTGTCGTTGTAAACTACTGAGTCGTGTCAGCCGCTTTGAAGAGCCGTGGTCATTAAGCACATCAGAGCCGTTCATCACAAACCTGACTCCTGGTCCTTTTCCCACTCTGTTGTTCCCCCGGACACGCCCTTCATTATAAAATCAGCCGGTTTCCATTGGTTGGACAGTACACTTTGGTCGGAACTCAATTTTACAACCGTATCTGGTCAAGACTATGTTGCAACCTTTTTAGTTTTATCGACAGGTGACATGTCAAGCAAGCAGTCCGGTTTAAACATATGCTCAGTTTTACCATATCTGGTAAAAGATGTGTGAGATCACTGATGTACATCCAGCGCTTTGCACGGTTGCTGGACCAGGATTCATTTACGAGCACACTGCGCGGTCACTTTATTGCAGCGTCTTGACAGCTAGAATTAAACCCTGCATGTTGGGTAACTAAGAACCCCTAGCATACAAAGCTTTGTGATGAGGGCGCTAGGAAGGAGGTGTAGCATAATCAGGCCAGTGCGAATGGCTGCGGTGTTCAGGTTGTGTGGAGATCAGCGCTGCTCATCGTGTTACAAAACCTAGGGTTATTAAGCAGTTCTGCACCCATTTGCCTTGGACAGCAGCTTCATTATCTACTGTTACATTTGCCCTTCATCCCATCGTGCCCACTAGACAGATGGAGGCATGGAAGATAGAAGCAGCTAGCAAGGCAATGGCGGTGGGTGGCGAGAGCTGCCATGTTTCCAAAAGAACTAGGGGTCATATGAGTATAATTAGGAGCAAGAAACATAGCAACATCCTATGAACGTGTTGCGTTGCCCTGACCATAGAGCAATGGGTAATGCAGACAGTCCAACACTGCCCAGACAAGCCAAGGGAATTGTGAGGCAGAAGGAACTCAGAGAAAGGCACAGTGAAAGGAGCATTAAACAGAATCACAACTAAGCCATGAAGAACAACTGGGTGCCAAATCCATGAAGTGGCTCATCCAACCAGTGCGGGAACTACCAAACCCTAAGGTGTGGATTCGGACGCTAGGATACATGGCTGCTCAAATCCCTCCTATAGAAAGGTATGGCATAAACTGGATGGAGTGGTACACATCTAAAATCTCAGCCATTGTTCAGGGGACTGAGATAGTTGTTGAAGGCCAGCCTTGGGTTACAAAGTGAAAGAGTCTGGCTGGAAAGAAAGAAAGAAAGGAGGAAGGGAGGGAGAGAGGGAAGGATAGAGGAGGGAAGGGAAGGGAAGGGAAGGGAAGGGAAGGGAAGGGAAGGGAAGGGAAGGGAAGGGAAGGAAGGGAAGGGAAGGAGGAAACAGAGGCAAAAAGGAAAAGGAGAAAGAAACAAAAGGAAAAGAGAGGAGAGGATGGCATAGTATTTGAAAAAACCCGTAAGTTTAAATTTAAAGAAGCCCTACATTACTTATGTCACTTAATACTATGTGAATAACCATAGTATTCACCCAATGCTATGTAGTACTGTGGGTGGAATAACAAGAAAATCACCTGGGCATGCCCTGCACATGTATTACTGTTGCTCCTTTTCTTTCTTTCCATGTGTACTTGGTAGTCTGAGAATGTGCACTGCTCAGGCATAGACAGGGACAAGGCCTTTAAACAGAGTCATGGTCCTCCCTCCCCTACATCCTCCCTCCCGCTTCCCTCTTTTGGTCTTGAGTAAATCAGAGCTGGTTACACACACAAAATGTCTCCTAAGAACACTTACAGATTCCCTTAGCCTTGGATGGTAGCAGCTTATCAAGATATCTCCTAAACATCAATACTTTTCAGGGCTGGTTAAATGCACTGACTGCACTCCAGGGGAACTCACGTTGGATTCCCAGCACTCAAAAGCAGGTCACAACCACCTTTAACTCCAGTTCCAGAGAACCTGATGCCCTCTTCTGGCCTCCACAGGTACTGCATGCACATGTTGCACAGACATATATGCATACAAAATATCCATACCATAAATAAATAATTAAACAAACAACAACAAACCACACCAAAATCCTTGATACTTTTCAAAGAATCAAAGTTTTAAAAACCAGTAACTAGAAATGAATGGCTAATGAGCTCAAAATCAGCAGAAAAAAAGGTTAAAAAGAGACAGAAACAAAACAAAAAATATCCCACTGTTTTTTAGAATTCAGATTAATTTTTAACATCTATGGTGGAAATAAAATTGATAATGTGCCTGAATATTAAAAACATGGTACTTAGAGAGCTGAAGAAATGTCTCAGCAGTTAAGAGCACTGACGGCTGTTCCAGAAGACCTGGGTTCAGTTCCCAGCACCCACAGGGCAGACTACAACTATCTTTAACTCCAGACCTAGGGGATCTGACACCTTCTTCTGGCCTCTACGTGCATCAGGCACACATATATAGGCAAAACATCCATACAAGTTAAAACACAGTAATAAAGTCTTAAAATGATGTTTATATAAAATATTACTAATATTTAAATGAGGGGCATCATGGCACAAACCTAAACTTCAGGACTCAGGAGCATTTTAACTCCCAGGTTAGCCTGAGCTATGTCAGAGACCTTATGAGAGAGGGAGAGAAGGAGAGGAGGGAGAAAGAGAAGGGTGTGTTGCAGAGACAGGGAGGAAGAAGGAAAAAAGAAAGAACTCATGTTGTAAAGACATGTCTTAATATGATTACATAGTATGTTTGGAGAACATTCAGAACCAAAATGCCACAGGACTGCAATGAAATGTTCAGTGAGTGCGCAGAACATTCGATTTGTTTTTCCCAACACTGCATCAGGGCCCCTGTGAGCATTCAGATCCCTGACTCCCACAGGCTCTGCAAGCGCCCATCTGCTTTGCTGTTTGTTGGCTCGTGTCTCTCTGTGCATGTTTCAGGTCAGTAAATCCCTGCATTCTGAGCAGGTAGAGATGAAGA
Organism: Mastomys natalensis; assembly: GCA_021653895.1. Classification (NCBI taxonomy): domain Eukaryota; kingdom Metazoa; phylum Chordata; class Mammalia; order Rodentia; family Muridae; genus Mastomys; species Mastomys natalensis. The sequence goes on from JAJTUV010000230.1 coordinate 812,071, forward strand.
GACACCCCATCCCCTCAGCTAGCCCTCTCCACAGAGCTGCCTCCCTGTGTAATCCCCTACAAGGGATGCTTACCTTGAGCTAGGGGTTGGAGGGGAAGGGCAGGCTGCCCGGGCTGAATTGTTAGAAGGCCTTGGCGCTGGAGAGACAGGAGGTGCTGCTGCTGCAGCTGCTGCATCTGTAGGAGCTGTTGCTGGAAAGCCAACTGCTGGGTAGCCACCTGCTGCTGCTGCAAGAAACAGTGAGGGCAGGAATGAGACGGACAATCCCCGGTGAAGGTTCAAAGTATGCATGCTTTAAAACCTCAGCGCCATCTTCCAATATCTGAGGGCTGACACCTCAGCTTGGTGGAGGACCTGCTGTCAGGGTTAAAAGGGACACAGTACCATGTCTGAAGGCAAGGGTATGTGTGTGGGGTCTGTGTTAACTCTTCCCCTGCCCCGCCTCAGCAAAAAAAGGATTCCGTTAACAAGCCTGCTTTCCTGAAACAGGAAAAGCGTTAGTTCCGTAGTCAAGGCATGAACTTTTGAGACTTTGAAATCTATAATTATTCATACTAGAAAGGAGACTGCATCCTTTTAGTCTGGAGGGATTTGAACCCTGAACCCTTGAGGTGTAAAAGAACAAGGTGCTCTTCTCCCTGCCTGCACTAGCAAGGGCCTTTAACTACTGCTTACCACTTCTGACATAAATAAATGAGAAAAAATCAGACCTTTGAAGAAGAAAAACTTCATCTAACATTGTTAATTAGCCATGACAAACGATGAAATAACATTGTAAATCTTTCAGAGAAACAGTCACTAGATTTTAATTACGCACATTCATAATTTAGCAAACAACATCATACTCCACCATGAGTGTTTAATGTGAACAGGCGCTCCGAGCTTTAGATCCTTAAAGTTGGCTTGAGTTTCAGCCTCAGGTTGTCCCGTGTCCCCCGCCCGCTTTGTTCTTGGCAAGGAGGGGCTTTATGATATGATAAATATCTCTGTTGACTGCACAATGACAGGAGGAAAACTTTTGTTGTGTAAAACATCAATACATCATTCCTGTGTTTAGCAGGCTTTGCCCCAGCCAAAAAAAATTAATGTAGATTTCCTCAGTAATTATCTGAGTGATAGAAAGATAATACGGTGCAGGAATACAATAAATAGAAGGAAATTATCTAATATCCTTAATCTGGTAGGAATCATATCGAGGTGGAGGTCTTGGCTACATTATGGCTAACAATTAGAAAGAAAAGATTAACCCTTTCCAAACCAAATTTACACACACACACACACACACACACACACACACACACACACACACAATCTTTAAAGGAACACACAAGACCTCTTCATTCTGAATATTATTCCAAAGGTCAGTGATCTCTTGGCAATGAGATGATGACCCAGCATTTGGAGAGCCTGTCTGCTCTGGTTAATAACAATACTTTACAAACAACTGCATTCATTTAACCTAACACATGACCTTGATCTGATATGGCCATAAAATGGTGTGTGCACCAAGACCTTCTGATGCAAAGTTCAAAGGAAGAGAAAAATGGTGGTTTCCTTTGGCCTCTGTGTAGTTTATTTTACAGGGGGGAAAAAAAAGGAAAAAAAAAAAGCCATCATCCTCATATTAGCAACCAATTTCAGACTTACCACCACGCCACTGAGAAAGTTAATTGAGTTTCACTCCAAAAAAAACAAATTCTATACCACTGACAACAAAAATTTAAATAAATTTAAATGAAAAGCCAGTGCTTTCATTTTAAGAACAGCATGCAGAAAATGATCCAATTGTTCTCACCCCTTCCCAAGTTACCACATTAATGTGAAACCCAGTGATAGTTATATTCGTGTCAAAAGGATTTTTTCACTTCTTCAACAGATATTAACTCATGACATTAAAGAAGGGGGACATTGACACAGCCAAAGACTGGGGAATTAGCCACTGTTGAGGTCAAATATAAAGCGGGGATGGAGGCTGGGGAGGGTGCTTCCTGTCTTACTGTAAGTGAGTGTTTAAAAACTGTGTATTTATATAAAACGACTGATGCTGTTTTCTGTTGTCTGTGGCCATCCCTAGGAAAGTGCCCATGAAAGCTGTCCGCATTTGAAAAGCCAGGATATAAAAGTATACAAGGCCCATTGTCCAAAGAAGAATTTAAAAGCAACACTGGTTGCCAAACTGTGCTCCCCACCCAGTTACCAAACACAGGATACGAGTCCGTTTGTTTACCTCTCACAGTTGAATGCATACAAAAAAGGTCTCTGCACAGTCCCGACAGGTCAGCAGTCAGTGTTAAAATGCTCAAATGCTCTGATAAACCTTTCGTTTCGGGTCCCCTCCCTAGAGCTGCAGTCAAAGGTCTGTTTTCCTTTCTTTGGCTACTCCCTACTGCCTAACATAAACTGTCATAACTGCCCAGGACAAATGGCCCTTTTAAAACAATCAGCTCTGCCACCTCATCACACAGGATGGTATCCCCCCACACACACACCCAGCTTGATTTTAAAATGAATTCTGCCATCTACTTTCCCAACTGCCCGGAGTCCAGGATCCAGGAGCTGTCCCTTCCATAGTGCACAGGGGACACCTCCGACACCACCACCAAACACCTATCTCCAAAGGAGCATCTTGGTTCTGGTTCAGTGTGACATCGAACTTCCCAAGGAGGCATCATATACAACTTTAAGAAAAAAGACTGCAAATGTTTGTGCTCTGGCCATGGGGCCGGACATAACCAAAAGAGGTGGGGAAAACAGGAGAGGAGGTACTGGACTGTAGAAAATGATGAGCCACTAATGACAGCTCATTCAGTAAAGGAATAAGACACTTGCTCCATCTGCAGATGTCTATGTTCAAACCTTGTCAAAATGATCACCACCAGGCCATACCACACAGCTGCCACCAAGTGACTCTTTCACTACAGCACAGAAGGACCATCAGCTGCATGATGGCTTTGGGACAGGAGCCCTTGACATCTCAGAGAAGCAGAATCTCCCAACTCCTAGTGTAACAACAGCCCAGGGCACTATGAAAACAGAGTGAAACCCAAGGACACTACTCTGATTCCACTTGTCTGCCTTCCTCTAGGTATGTTAAGGTCACATACCTCCTGGATCACCAAACCAGGGGCCACAGCAAGCCCAGTGTCCTCAAGATGGAAGAAGAAAAAAAAAAAAAAAAGGCCACTACAATGCTTCCTTCTTTGCCCAGGGACACATGCCCGGTTAGCCATCACTCTCTGCTCAAGTTCAGATGTCAGTACTATGTTTGTTTCCCCTTCCCGACAGCAGCACTTTGGGAACTCTTCTGCTGGGGAACTTCCCCTGCTCCATGTCTTTCTGGAGCCCTCAGAGCTCGTCTGAACTTTCATGTCTTCCCAGCACGCGGATGTGCCTTCCAAACTCTGTCTACAAGACCAAATAAGAGGTTAATCATCAGTGGCGATGGGAAGGAAGAACGCAGCCCCTGGTAACTGATAAGAGTGGCCTGGCAGCCCTTTTTAGTGTGTCTTCAAATGGGGAGTTAAAGATCTTTAAAAAACTAAATTTTGATGCCTTTGAAAAGCAAGAAGCACAAAATAACAACAGGGGGTTATTGCCTGCAAGCCACGGGGGAGAAACTCCATAATTCTTCTTCTCCCTTTTGAAGGCTGTGAGAAATCTGATTCAAAAAAGCAACAGCAGACGGGGAAACCTCTTGAGGCTGTAACCATTTCCTGTGATCATGCATAATGTGCTTCAAAAGTGGGTTTTTACCAATTCTGTTGATCAATTGCACCTCCTTCTTAGCCCTTCTTTTTTCTGCTGTGTTTACATCTGATGTGACTCAGTGACAAGCACTGTCTGAGACTGTGAAACAGGCCTGTCATGTTGATTTATGGGCGCATCAAACCCCAACTTGTCCAAACTGAAGCTCGCAGTTCATTAATTAGAGAGTTGTGACTTTGAAGTCAGCTTTCAGACTGTGGTTTTTAACATTTGGCTTAATTTATATGCTCTTGAATGTGGATCTCTAAGGGAAAAAACTGAAATTCCCTCCTTGTCTTTGAACTTCTTTTGACCGCACAATAATCATTTCTTTGTCCAGAGTGATGCCTGCAATCCCAGAGTCATTAAGGCGCATTGAACTGCCACTGATGAGTAAGCCCGGCTGAATTAGAAAAACAGCCAGGAAAACAAAGCTGAGAGCCTTCTGCGGGGTGATATCTCACAATTACATGCCTTCCCTCCCCGTGCCATTTCCATTTTAATTACTGTTAGTCCTTTAGATTTACATTTTAGACACTTTTTAATCTGCTCCCTTTTTTATTAGAGCAGCGCCCGGTAGCGAGCCATGGTCCTTAAGGTTGTGTCAGCATTTTCATTAATATGCCTCCTCCCCTTTACCCCAAAACTGCCCCTGCTCCGCAGGGGGTTTACAAGCAGCCTGCTAAACAGGACTCCCGGGTGGGGAAACTTGGCAGAGCATAGAAAGCGTACCCAATTTGTGTAAAGGGAGGAGCCGGCATGGGGAGAGAAACCTGGGTGACTCCCATGTGTAAAACCAGCATCCATCCTCCTGTGAGGGACAGGGATGTGGAGGCAGTCACCTGGCAAGACTCCCTCCACTGAGCAAAAGTGGCTGTGCAGGGCTGCCAGAGAAGCCAAGAAAAGAGGACAGGATGCTATCCACAGAATTACACGTTGTGTAGTTGCAAAGGAGAGATATTTAAGCCAAAGCTTTGGACCACTGTGAAAATGTGGAAGGCTGGGATGATATCCTAATACCTAGGCATAGTGTCACTCACGGGCTGGCAGAAGTGACAGCACCCTCAGACTCATGGCAACATACAGAAGGTGAGGTGGGAACCCCTGGGAAGGTCCCATGGTGTATGGGTCTACAAGGGTTACCTGCATGGGCAGAGCTGCCAAATGCAATAAATTATAAACACTACAACAAACTGGTACACAGAAGCAAATACAGTGTGAGGGGTGTGGGGTTTGCTGCTGTTGTTTACTTTTGTTTTGCTCAGCTACGTACAGATGAGTCCCCTAACTTTAACTCATGCAAATGCATTAGGCAATTAGGACACGCTCAACATGCAAGAGGTTAAATGAAGATAGCGATGTTTAATCATGTTCTAAATGCCTTGTTTGCTTGTCTAATCTCACAAGAAGGTAGCTGGCCAATGGAGAAGGCCATTGCCACCTGTCCAAATGCTTGAGTTCTTAAGGCAAACCAACCAACCAACCAACCAACCAACCAACCAACCAACCAACCATAATTAAATGGTGAGAAACATTAAGTGTGCATCCGTTTTCAACTTTGTTCCTCCCCAGCCCAGCTATATGTTGGTCCTCAATTGTATCCAAGGAGCCCAGAACACTGCTCAGGGTGCTGTCCCTACAGCAGAGGTACACTGCGGTGGTTAATCTAAAGTAAGGAATCGAGAAATCTTAGCACCAACAGGACAATAACTCTCGGTCTGAAAGCCGAGAACCAATAGAGTCAGCTGAGTTGGGCAATTATTTAAAAGATGAATGACAGTTTAATAGCCACTAGATAGTCCCCCGAGATCTGTGGTTTGAAAGTAAAATATGCATCATCTGTACCTCTTTCGGCTGTTTTCCAGCATGCTGCTGTTGGAGAAGTTGAAGCTGCAACTGTTCCTGTTGTTTTTTATAAAATTCTTGAAGCTGCTGCTACAGGAGAGAGAGGAGGGGACGGTAAGGAACGGAAGACCGCGACCCCACTGTCCCTCTCCATGCCACGTACAAACTGTGATATGAAAAATAGCATCCTTTTATCTGGGATGGCCTGACCTTTTACTTTGAAACTCGACAGTAAATTCCACACGCACTGACTATTCTTGGCATTAAGGTCTGAGAAGTAATCTCAAAAATGAACTGATGAAAAACATACCATTTTCTACACAAATTAATTAAAATAAAGCAAGGGGATGACCTTTGATTGTACAACAAAGCTGAGATGCCCTTGCAGGGTCTGGTCAGTCTCTAGCTCAGGCTTTCTAAATTATGGAGGTGGGGCAAGGAAGGCCCCACACTTGGATGCTTCAACTGTGTTGGGAATGTCCTCCAAGTACTATCTTCAATGTTACTCGGTAGTCACTTCTTTCCCTGGAGCATCTATCTGTTGGGTTTAGGTTGCTCCTTAAGTCTGAGTCTTACATCCCAAGGCACAAGGAGAGCCACAAGTTTATGTGAGCATCAGCAAGTGTGGAAAGAGTAAACTCTGTCTTGAAATTAATGAACTCTAAAATGCTTCTTTCCATGTCTAAGGAAAAAAAAAATCTTTAAAGGCAAGCTTTGGGGGTGAGATAGGGACTTCAAGAGCTGTCTCCATGAACTTGCTTCCAACGTGCACCTCATGCTGCTTTGGCTCATGCCATTTAGAAGCCTCTTGGCTTACCAAATAAAAGACTGGAAAGCCCTCTAAGCCTGAAAGATCTTTTTCTACTAAGTTCTATTACAGCCCTAAGCTCAGTCCATGGGTTGGTCTCAAGAACGGAGCCCTGGACATGTGGCATCATTCCAGTCCTTCAGGGGCGCGGATGGAACACTTATCACCCAGGAACCAGGTGGGGTTCTGTCCCTCTTGGCCTGGCATGTTCATTCTTCAACAGGGAAAGCAACTGGATGGGTGGAGGGGAACTGAGTTGTGGGGGGTCTGGGTTCTGCAGGGTGGGTAGGAGGGGGACAAGTACCTGTTGAAGCATGAGGGCCTGCTGCTGCTGGAGGAGAACCTGGAGCTGCTGGGGGCTCAGCACTTGCTGCTGGAGGATCTGCTGCATTTGTTGAGGAGTGATAACCTGAGGTGTCATCATAGCCACTGACACGGGAACCTAGAACATCAAGGAAGTGTCAGTAGGAAGCGAGGAAGCCACATACCCACAGCCTTACAGGTTCAGCATTCTTCAAGAACTGACTGATTTCCCATGTATGTATGGCAAAGAGATACAAGCCCAGATCCTATGCAAGCCTCTGTGCAATTATCATTACCAATTACAGTGACGTTGTTGCCAAGTATCCAACTCAGAGCATCACAGATGCTGGGCTAGTCAAGAAATGTAAAGGAAAACCATACAGCCAGGATAGGTTCTGGCCAACCTTACAAGCAGAGCAGGAAGCACACCGTAAGAAATGTTACCGGGATTAAGGACAGAGTCATCCTGGTTCTCATTAACATCAGCTCTCTAGTCAAAATGAGCTGTTAAGAAGTTAACCCACACTTCATTTTTTTTGTTTTAGGGAGGACATTAAGGACAACAAGAAACTCTAGTCACAACTAGCATGACCCACTTCACTTGTGGACAGTGATTTTCAGAACCATCAAGGGTGCTTAGCCCTGCTGGTGGCAGAACCTTAGACACACACACCTTCTGAACTTAATCCACAGACCCTTCCTGGGATGCCTTTTACCCTTCCTTATTCACCGAGCATACAGATGTCTCAATTCTTTCCTATTACGTGTGATACCGGTAAAAGCCGCTTTCCATGACATTTCAGTGACAAACAGCTACAGTGATGAACTTGATAGCATTTCGTATTTGCAACTGTTAACACGTTTCTGCACGGGCATCTTTGCAAGGAACCTGCACACTGTATCTGAAAGGATGATGTCTTGTTCAGATAAAACACTGACATTAAAATGACAGGCTGTCTTGGCCAAGGTTACACAAATTGTATTCAAGCGGATACCTAATGACAACGCCACGGATGCTCAAGCTTTCTAGAATGTAATTTAGCTATTCAAAATAATCACTGTGCTTGTGTTTAATTTTCAGACTACATGAGAACCATTTTGTCAGTCCCTGTACTCCAAAAGATACTTCAGGAAAAAATACCCTCCCCACAAAAAGATAAGAAAAGTAAAAAAAAAGGAAATTCACATACAATCAAAGAAAGACAAGAGCAGAGTGTCTCCTAAGAGTAATATTTAAGCATCTTATTTTTCTTTGGTTTTTAAGCAAATATACCAGCAAGAAACTAGAAGCTGTAAAGGATACATATTGTTAAAAAGGGTCTGCTGTCATCTCGTGTACTACAATAAAAGGTAATAACATGTTTTGCACTTTGCCTGTGCGACATTTTTTTTTTTAAATCCTGCAGACAATAGCTGATCAAAAGATAAAAGATTAAAGAAAAATCTTTTGGGGGAACAGTAAGCAAAAGAGAGAAACGGAGTGTTAATTTTATGTAACATAATGTCTTAATATGCAGTTTATCTTGACTTTTTCACATGACTTGCCCTGTCATTTGCATAGCGAGCTCTCATTCCTAATTTCACACTCATTATGCACTGATGTCCCGATTTCTCAGCATCACTAATTTTGATGAACTAAAAATGGTTCCTCAAGGTCGAGACTCACATACAGTGAGTCTTTTCCCCTGTTGTGGTGGTGTGTTGTATGTTGCGGGGAATCTGGGGGAGGTCATGTGCAAGTTTCACGTGTTTAGAAAACACGAGCTAGAACACTCCGAAAATGTCATTAACCCAACTCGGGGAGGCCATCCATGAACTCTTCCTATTGCAGTGGTCTTTTAAGTGTAGATGTAGTTACACTGTAATTTAAAACAGATGGGCATGTCTGAATATTTTTATATGCAAAAAGGGACAGATGTATATGAATGGATAAATTATCCTTTTAAAAAGATAATTCTCAGCATGAAATATCACCAATGATTGGAACACTGAACTTGCGTACAGTCTAGGGCAAACGCCAAGAAGACATTATGAAAACATCTAACCATCTACGCATTAATTCCAATTAGTCGACTTTGTCTTCATCCACAAGAAACTTTCTGAATTTTTAAATGTGCACTGGGTGCCAACTGCTATCTTTGGAGATCCTGAAGGCAACATATCACAATAGAAGTTTACTATTCCTTGAGAGTCTCATAGCCATAAAGAGGCTTACTGAAGCAAACAAAGGAGCCATGTTTAGGATTTCTTTTTCTCTCTGCATTTCTTGGATGACGTACAACACAAATACTCGTGAGCCAAGCATCTAATGGCGATGGACAGGAAAACAGACAGGAACAGGGTGGTGTAAAATCTGAATTGGTGCTGAACACAAACCTAACAGAGAAGCATGGCAGAGAAACAGTACAGAAACAGTCACCTCCTCATCGTTTTTAAGAGATCTGAAATCCCTGTGTTAGAAAGTAGCACAGATAAGTTTGGGGGAGGGGGTAATAGACACACTACAGGGACTACATAGATGATGAATATTAAATCTCTTCCAACTAGATAAAGAGTGTATTCTACAGTATATACATTACCCCTTAATAAAGGTGATTTCAACTGTTGTAGTAATGTGTTCTTTTTACTAGGTATTTTTTATCATATATTTTTAAAGCCTTTTATTTTTAAGCATAGCAAAAATAGTATGTGTCTTTTTAAACGAGAAACACCATGGCCCCTTGACTGTCAATAAGAAAGGGTGACCAAGGAAAGGCTGACAGGTGCGGGTAATTTTTAAATCCTCGCAGAGAGCCAATGGTTTCCAGCTCCTTTTCCCACAGTTACTTCTTCATTGTTGGCAGTCGAGCTGCAGAACAGTAGAGTGAACTTGACTCTCCCCTGCTTGTTCCTTTGGACACTTTGATGGAGGGGCTGATGAGTAATAAAACGCTTCAAGCAGCAGGCGCAGCCCAGCCAGGGACAGGCACAAGGAGCCTGAGCAACCCTTCCTCCAAGTGGAGCGGTTTCTGAGTAATCAGAAGTGGGCCATTATATCCTGATGGCTTGAACTTGGCTTTTACCATCTGAAACCACACTTTCACACCAGTAAGCTCCCAGCCACCAAAGTGGGCAAGGGAGCTTCCTTTACAAATGCAGAACAGATTTTGGTGGCCCCCCTCCATCCCCTTCAAGTTTCTGCTCCAACATATATTAGGACAAGAGGCCTAGCAAGGTTTCAGAAAAGTATCTGAATGGAACAGAAACGAGAGAGAGAGAGAGGAAAAAATGGAGCACAGTTTAAGGTTTTAACTACTCGAGAATTATGGCCTATGTATACAGTCCCTAATTCCCAGTGTCCAGCTTTCTCATGTACCCAGTGCCTACTCATACTAGGAATCAAAGGGCATGCAGTACCAGCGAGGGGCTATTACAGCCTATACTTTATTACCCATTACTACTGTGGTCATTAACGGCAAGAGTGATTGTCGCAACCCTCACCTATTGATCACTGTAATTGCTATCATTTAATCCTGTGTTGAATGTCTGGAAAGCAGCTAAAGGCACACGAGAGAGAGAGAGAGAGAGAGAGAAGAGAGAGAGAGAGAGAGAGAGAGAGAAAGAGAGAGAGAGACAGAGAGCAGGACAGAGAGGTTTAGCATTGAGAAATATGGCCAAAGCTTAGAAATTACTTTGATTCATAAAATCTAGCCAGTGGTTTAAATCAATAGTATTTAAAACAGTCATGTGAGGTTTTAACTACAGCTGTCTAATATTTATAGGGCCCTCACTGAAGTGTTCCACAAAAACTAAACTTTGCTCCCCCCCAACTCCCTGACACCCACCTTAGCCCCTGGAGCTAAAAGTCATTTCTGATGCTTCATGTAGCTACAAGGGCTTGTGCCTTACCTGGGAATTGAAGCTAATACTTGATTTTTTTTTTTTTTCCTCAGAAGACAATTTAAATATAAGGCAAAGAAAAAAATCATTCCTGTACTGTGTTAACTGTTTGAGTGTCCAGACATGAGTCTGCTGTGTGGAGCTCTATGAACTCACAATGACTCACAGGAGGCAGTTCATGAAGACCTAGCATGATTCTGTCTAGCTGCCTTCAGGGATCAGAAATCCGAATAAAACTTCTGGCAGACATTTCAAGCATTGGAGAACTGAACTTAAATACACATGTGCACCCACAGTTAACACTCTTTATTTGAGCTTCCAGGGGATAGCATGAATTTAAAAAAAAAAAAGTAAAACCAGCACAGGCTATAATGCTGACTGATAGCAATGGGGTGTGGTTCTTCCCAGGTGCACACAAACCGCCTGAATGGCAGAAATACAGCTGTGCTTGGCCATCTGAACATGGCTAGTACGGGCCTGCTGCTACTTAATACCAGCAACCAGGGAAGCATCTTGAGCACCAGTCACTGCTGGTAAAGACACACGCACTGCTGGCACTGGTCTTCTCCTCCTCCAAAGGGACTGTCTGTGGCTGGAATGCTCGCAGACTATTAAACAATGCACTCTACTTTCTGTTTTCTCTTACCTACAAGTGGGGGAAGGGAGGCAATGGTGAAAAGGGGTGTTGAAATTTCAAAAGCAAACAAACAAACAATTAAAAAAAAAAACCCACCCTCATAGAAACAATACTTGGTTCTAATCTAGGAGACAATTGAAGGAATTGGGTGGGAGGCAAGATGACACAATATAAATACTGAAAATAACATGTTATCACTTCTTTCTCTCCCTTTCCTTTACACTGAAGTTAACTACAAGTAAACACTGCCCAGCATAAACACACATAGACTTTGTACGCTCACATCCTCTCCTAATTACTGTGTGTACAAATCAGATAACAGAGATGGTAAAAATGAAACACTGTTTTCATTAACTGTCTACCACAGTAATTCCATTAAATTATTTTCAAAGAATTATTTGGGAACTATTTTCCAACCTCTAATCATGAGCCACATGGATGGCCCCAGAAACTCACTTGCTTTCCATACTTTGAGCAGTGTTTGGGTGGCAACCGACGCGGTTAGGCAATGTCACCCAGTCAGCCACATAACGAGAGTAAAACAAATTAAATTAGAATGCTCTAGAATGTCAAAACAAAAGCAAACAAAGAAAATAGCTCTATTTTAAGGGGGAATAAAAAGAATTATGCCCAATTTTCTAGGATCATAAGAAAGCTAGCTTGTATGTATACCAGAAACCACCTGAGAAAATATAGGCCAGTTTTCAGAATTAATAGCTAATATATACAATCGATCAGCAGACACCAAAGGGTAGTGAACTTCTATTTTCCATGTCACTAAAAAATAAAAAAAACAAAACAAACAAACAAAAAACCCCAAACTCAGATCAAGTACTGTGCAAGCAAGGTCTGTATCACAAAATGGGGGGGAAATGTATTTCTGACATAATATTTCTGTCTTTAAAAAAAAAAAGAAAAAGAAAAGAAAAACGCATGGTATTCATGTGGAAAATATAATTCTCTTTCATTGTGGAATGCTGCTCTTTGTATAACTCTTTTAGACTTAGCTATTTTGCCATAATGCTATACAAAGCATTAAGGCAGGTAATGGTTATTATATTAATGCAAAATCATCTAAGTACTCACTCATCAGCCTAACTGTTCTCTCAGCAACAATACAACCACCTATTAAAATTTTAGCAAAAAAAAAAAAAAAAAAAAAAAAGAGGCCTCTTTAAAATGCAATTAGCATTTCATTTTTTATCATTTTGTTTATTACATTCTATCAAAGAAAGGCCATCTTCTTTTGACAAAGAATTGTTAAAGCTGATACTTGCCTGTCAGTCAGGAGTTATTTCAGGTTAGCAACCCCAAGAAGCCATGTCTTGCAGAGCTGAGCTCTTTTTGTCTTTACATTAAAAACAAATGGTAAAATTCATATTTGTCTACAGCACAGGGAGTGGCTGGAGGCTGCCCTGTGCTTCTCTACCGATTCCCAGGCAGGCAAGGTTATGTCACTAAGTGCCAGCTTAACTGTTTAAGCTCTAATAAATATCAGCTTCATTTGCATAAAAATGTAAAGTTTACATAAATTAAATCGCTTCTCCCATTAGCAATTGTTAAATACAGGAGACAATGAGGGCTGCACATGAAAATCATCACTTGTTACGAACTAATCTCTTCAACCTCGAAACCACTACCATTATTTATTGTTGTTGTTTTTATTATTACTATTATTATTATTTAAATCAAGAAAAATGCTTTGCCTTTCCTTCCTCAATCTCCTTTTCCCGTAGGTGGGCTGGAAAACTATTTAGAATGAGTGAGCAAAATATGCTGACATTTCACATTAACAAAACAACAAAACCATTTTTAAGTGCTGAGAACGGGAGGTGGGGATGACTAGTCCAGAAAGTTCCTTAGGAAAGATTTGGCCTACAAATCTTTTAACTCTTGAAGAGACAGGGAAGAGACTTTAGCTAAAAGTAAGTTCTCTTAAACTAAAACATCACAAACAGTGAAAGAGATAGCAACCCTATCTCTTTCAACCCTACTGAGAAATGTGCACCATTAAAGCAAGCAAGAAAAAAAGTCTGCAGAGAGTTTTAAATCAAGGGTTACTGTTACATGGGGAAAAATTAAATGTTTACCTTCCCTCTAAAAAAAAATATATATTTTTTTTTCAAAACTAACAATTAAATTGATTATTCTCCTTACTTCAAAGATATTAGGCCAAAAAATGTGAGAGGAATTAGGTAAAAATAAATATTTATAAATAAATAAATAAATAGGCAGGCCCATTACTCCAAGGTTGAATATGGATTTGCCAAAGCACTCCCATTCTCCTTTTACCTTTTCAAGAATTACTTATGCAGTTTCTCACGCATAACTGCAACACCTTCACCTGATACATCACAGTTAAGCCAAGGGGTGCAAATGAGATTCTAATGAGGAAAAACATCAGTTGCTTCTTTGACAATTTCTCCATTCATTGATTTATTTCCAATAAAGACAAAAACCCAACCGAAATCTCCCTACACGTGAAGGGTCAACATACAATTAAAAAAAAAAAAAAAAAAGCCTTGTGGAAGCAGCTTAAATGAGGGACCCATGAGGACCTGCCTCATGAGGCGGTGTGACAATCAGAACAACTAAGCAAAAGCTATCTTCAGGGACAAAAAGAAAAAAAAAAAAAAAGAAAAGAAAAAAAAAAAGAAGAAGAAAAGAAAAAGTAAAAGAAAGAAATTAAGCTGCCACAACTGTAACAGGTTAGATGAAAAAAAAAATCAAATTTTAATGTATTCTCCCCTGTGTCATCTTGTTTTGTCAAGACATCAAATAGAATTGGGAAGTACAAAATAACAAGCCCCTGAGAAATCACAGAGGCTGACCTTTTTTGATGTTGTTGATTTACCTTGTTCTCGGTTATTTGAACAATGATGTTTCAGATTTGACGGCAAGATAAAGCTTAAGAATTAAAACATGATACCAGGTACTCTAAACAGCTGTAAGAAGCTCACCGGCACATTTAGCCTACACTTCTATTGATTAGTTGCTTTAACCCGATGTGAACATGAAGCCTAATGCATGGGCTTGATAATTCTTTTTTCACTCTAAATTAATTTTCTCCCCCAAAACTGCCAGGTTGGAGGAAAGACTCAGAAAAGGGTCTCCCTTCTTATCACCTAAAAGGAGAGGCCCAGGTTAGCTTTGCCCAGGAACCCAAGGCCCCATGATGTACAGAGAGATGTTCAGCAATGGAGGGCCTGAGTTTTCTGTGTTGCATTGGGGAGGGAGGGGGCACTGAATGCAGAAGACAGGTACTCTGAAACGACTCTAAACAGTTTTCAAGGAATACCATGCTGTCCCCACCAAAAGAAAACAAAACTTACACCAAACAACAGTTTTATCTTAGAGGGTTCAAGACTTTCCACAAATATACCACTGCAGGTAAGCATTAAGTTATAGACTTCTTGCCCTGAATCTAACCCTAAAGTATAGCTGGACATCTCAGCAGCAACACAAATGCAAGCTTCTATGGAATCTTATGACAATGACCCATGCAGAATGATTTCTATATGTAAGCAGCTTCTGCCACGGCATATATGAAACAAAAAGATGCAAGCAGATAAAAACATCTGTTTAAAAGACAGTAAAGGCAAATAAAGGTAGTGTTTGCAAGCAATAGATATTATAAAGACCAAGACAGTTAACAAGGCTGTTTGATCATTGTAACTCCTTGTTACTGAGTGCAGAGCTTAACATGCAACACACAGAGAGACAACAATGTATGCCTTTAGTCACTCTAACCTTTTCTGGTCAACTGTTGCTACGGTTTTTCCTTGAGTGTAAATCACAAGGAACTACCTCAAGGGGCTTCTCACTGACCGCTGTTTCCCCGGTTACTCAGAGTGTCGTTTGAAAGTTCCCCTTAGTGATGTTCATCCACAACGAAACCACATAAGAAAATGAATTTCTCTAAGCTTCCTTTTTTTGCCAATACAAACTGTCCTCAAATTTTTAGTATGAGCTGAGGCTCTGGTCACCACATTCCCTCCTGATCGTCACAGAGACACAGTAATTCAAACGCCACCCCTGCCACATTAGCCACGAGACAAAGCTGGACTTTGATTGCTTTTAATTCATCTAGATTTTAATTTCCCTGTCTGTGCCATTGTGTGCAGACTGGCTGAAAAGTTGCAGGACTGGTCAGTGTCATAAAGGAGTTTATCTTTCAAGGGACACATCCTGACAATGTACAAATGGAAGGCTGCAATGGAAAGGATTTGTTTTTAAGGTACATTTAACTGCAAACAAAAAAAAAAAAAATTTTTCCCCAAATCAACTATTCCTATCATAAGCTTTCTGATGATTTACAGTTTACAAAGTGAGCAACGTTACGCTACGCTGCATGCCTTCGGATGCACTGCTTTAGCCGCTGAGATTTAATTAAGATCACAGCCTCTAAAATCCCTGTCAAATGAAAATTCACAAAAGACAATACTCTATATAGCTTCATGTACAATGTTGCCACTCCAACCCTGAAAAAATATGAGTTAATCCACGTTTCTATGGATGCAGACAAAAAGTTCACTAATTTTATTTTCTTTTGACACTTGGGTTGTTTTCTATTGTTTGCCATAAGATCACTCCCTTCCAGGGAGTTAAGGAGGGAGAAAAAAAAAAAAACACAAAACGAGTGAAACATGCTACGGAAAATGCTGTTGACATTATTATCCAACATTATCATAGCTCAGCTATGATGTCATCAATTTTCATATAAGCAACCCAAACTCAAAAGTTTCATCTGATGAAATGTGTTTATTAAAAAGCACAACACAAAAGCCTACCTTCCGTCCATTACTTAGATTAAATCACTGACCGGCCGTGTTTCCTAACTTTCTGTTAGGTCAGCTGCAGGGATATTTGGAGAGGAAAGGTATTTCTTTAGGCAAATTGAAAAAATAGAAAGTCCACTCCTAGCATTCTGTAAGGAGTCCTTAAGGTTGGAAAACAAGTGTCTTTGATACATTTTTATGTCTTCTACACTAGAACTGACCTGTGCTGATTTATCTTAAAGAAGGGGAGGGGGAAGGTGGCTGAGTGGTGTTTAACATAGTCAAATACATTTGAATTTCTATCGTATTGATATTTGGTTGCTTATGTCATGTCTTCAAAATGACAGGTGCTTGCAGTTTCACTCCTGACGGCTACTACACAAATAACTGTCTTGCCTGAAAAGGCTAATGCAGTACTAATGAACAATAAATCAACTTTGATTATCAAGTGTCAGCCCACAGAGTTCTATCACATCCCAGTGATACTGGCAGCCAGTGTCTGGGCAGGCAGTCTGTATTTCGGTTTCATTTTTACACACTTTTCATTTAAATGTGTCAGGCAGCTACAAAGAACCACATAAAATAGAGGCTTTCCTCTCCCCCACACCCCCAGTCTGCAAAATTGCTCATCTTGATTTGCTTTACTGAGTGATGAATCTGAAATATCCAAGCTATCCTGTTATTCTCATAAGCAGCAATAACAGCAACACACATCAAACCCTGAAGTGGAATCTCAAGCTGATTATGCTTGAGGATTCTGATACTAACAGGCGACTTTATAAACACTTTACCACATTTGCCTCCTTTGACTGTACATACAGATCTTCATGGAAAGTATCTTACAAACAAACAAAGCAAAAAGGACCACCTCAGATTTAAAGAAGTCACTTGAATCTTTAACTGGAAAAAAAAATGAAATCGTCTTTTTAACCTAACTTCCTAATGATAAAACACATGTAAGCTTTTTTTTTTCCTTAGGCAGATTAGTCACTGATAGTATGATTCACGTTTCCTGTTATCTGCCTTATTTTTCCCCCAAATGTGTCACTTTCAGAATGTTGGAATCTATGGAAATGAGGTGATTTGCATTTTTAAATGGGCTTGATTAGAACATTTGGTCTGTGTGGACGAGCATAAAACAATTATCAGACATTTTAGTTGTAACCGGAAGGCCTTGAAGGAGTTAACCCCAGGGAGGAAGACACTACATGTGCTGTGCTCTCAAACTACCCTCCTCTTCCTAAAGGATCTCGGCTTCCCATCCCATTCTTGGAAGGGAAAAAAAAAAGTCCCGTTTGCACTGACCATCTCGGTTCTGACAGTTGAGTAAGCTACATTCAGGGCCAGTTCAGATGAGAGTTCATGGTGACAAGCCTTCGGGTTCCTGCCCTTTCAAACCCAAAGCTTGCTGACTACTTTATGAACGTAGCCAAGCCAAGCCACAGTGGCTGCGGATCTCCAACCTGCCGGAGTGCATGGCACAGCCTGCCTGTCTGCCTGCTGAAGTGTAGGGCTCTCTCCTTCCTTTCCCTTCCTCCTTACCGTGGGTGCGAACTCCTTGAATATCAACAGCTAAGCTGCAAAGGCGCCTGGACAGACAGAAACAAACTACCAGAAGCAAAAGAAACCGCCACACTGGTTCCACTGACACTGAAGGCTTCTCTTCTATTTCACACGCTCTAGGAGTGACATGAATCACATACCTCAGATGGATGCCCCCTAACACACACACACACACACACACACACACACACACACACACCAGTGGTGTGGAGGGATGGCACCGAGGAATAGCCAAAAGGGCTTTACCAAAGTGGCTGCGTGAAGGCCACACCAGCGGAAAATGAAACGCCAACATCGGGGAAAGATGCAGAGGGAAAGAGAGAAATACACGCAGACTTCCGCCAACTCCCAACTCCACTTCACCCAGGAACAGTTTTTAAAAAGAGACAAGAGAGCGCAACAGAGAGCGAGGGAGATCTGTGTCCAGGACCCATAGGCCTGGCTTCCCACCCTCCTGTTCCTCTCTGCTTCTACTTCCAGAGCGCAACTCCACTCCAAGTTCATCAACAGCGCCCGGGCTGGTGCTGCCGAGCCTGGGAGTCAAGTTGAAGGCTGCGGGGCACCCCAGCCTTCCCTGCCGAGGTCCCCGGAACCCCGGGAAGCTGGCAGTGCATAGCCCGGGATGATGGGATGGGTTGGGGGGAGAGGAGAGGAGGACGAGGACGAGGAGGAGGAAGCTAAGCGGGCAAAGACGGAGGAGGACCGGGACCAACCTGACACTCTCCATGTAGCCGCCAGGCGCGCGCAGCCGGCTCGGGGCGCCCGCGCGGGGCCGGGCTGGGTCCGGCGGCCTCGGTGCAGGCGGACTGCACGCGCAAGGGGCGCTCGGGCTCGCGGGCTGCCGCGCTGCGCCGCGCCCACCCGCCCCGCCTTGCTCCACCAATCACAACCCGCCTCTAAACACCCCGCGCCGCCGCTGCGCCCCACACAATGGGCTCCGCCCGCGCCCCGCGCCCCGGCCCCCTCCGCGCGCGGCAGGTGAAACCGACGCTCGGCCCCGCCGCCCGCCTTTTGTCTCCCAGCAACTCCTCTTTAATTGCTGTTAACCCGGTGACCCCTCTCGGGCTGACGTCTGGGCCGGAGCCGGGCACCGCGCCGGGGCGCGCATCTCCTCTCCCCCAACCCCCTTCTCTCTCTGCGCCCTGGGCCCCGCTGCCCAGCCGGCTTTGGGGAAAGAGCTTGTTTGTTTCCTCTTCGAAACTGACAAAGAGTTGTGCTAACCTTCGGGAACGCGGAGCAGGAGGGCCCCCCATGCGCCCTCAGCCAAGCAAGCCTACAGCCCCAGCTGCTCGAGCTACCGAACCGGCCCAAGGGCAGGCTTGCGGGGCGCCAGACTGTGCGTTTCCTCGAAAACCCGCCTCGGTGGAGAACTTTCACTTCACTTCGGTGGTGGGGCCCAGCCTTCATCTCCCTGCCACCCTTGCGGATCCAGAGGCCACCTCAAAGTGTGCCTGTTTATGCAGGGAAGGAACCCCACTTGGGGCTCCAAATAATTCACGCAACGTGCCTCCTCGCTACTTCCCCTCTAGAACGACAGCTGCCACACGTTTGCTAAGAAATAATTCTTGAAATTCCTTTCTTATTTATGCAACATCAGCCACAACAAAAGCGCCTCTCAACAGGCACTTTGAGATGACCTCGGTTAGAAACACTCACTGCTCAGATGCTGAGAGCAAGAGCGAAAGCCAGTTGTTTTTTTTTCTTCTTCTTCTTCTTTTAAAGTTACCAACAATGCTAAACTTTGTTGGCTCAAGTGTCAGGATTTAAGTGGCAGGTTAGCCTACAAGGTATCAGCAGCTTCAGAAATCACCTCTCAATTCTGCTATTTCCAAACTTAGAGAAAAACTTTCTGGTTTGTGTATTGATTAAAACAAAACAAAACCAACTCACATATTTTTATTATTTTCTTGAAAATAACTAGGAAATAGACTGGCGAAGTCAATGATTATCCATTTCTCCACATGAACCATAAAAAAAAAAAAAAAAAAAAAAAGAGCAACAAAGTATATAACACAGTACATTCCAAGACTTTTAGTTGAAAGTTCTTTTCAATTTGAGATGCATTAAATGTAGGCTGCTGCAACCAGAAAATATACTGACTTATTTCGAATCAAGAAATCGCCTGGACTTCAGTGAGGTCAGCAAGAGACAGACATCCCCCACCCCACCCCAGGAATCTGGCTGGAAAATGCAAGAGCACCCCATGACTTCCCCATCCATTCAGGTGTTAAGTGGGCTTAGCACACACCACGCTCCAACCCTGCTCCAACACGAAGTGTTTTTCGTCAGATAACAAACTTATTAATGGTCTTTGTTTTTTCCAGGTCACATAAATGTCACCCCACCCTTTCATGAATATTCAATAAAGAACCAGGGGTGGCTTTGAGAATGGGGGTTCTAGAAGGGCCTTGAATCGGCCAGAACACCCTAACCCCTCCATCAGTAGAACTCTTTTAAAAAAAGTTTTAAAGAAACAGGGTGTTTCTTTCCAGAAGGGCAGGCAGAAGCCCCAAAGTAGGAAATGAAAATAGAGGAAGTTTTCCCCAAACCAACACCCCTCAAAAAGTAGAAACAGCCATTTTGAAACACACAGTGATTTTAAAAGAATAAATTAATTGTGAGAGTTTGAGTGTGAACAAAGCTGAGGTGGTGAGCTTGAAATAAACGCCGAGTTTCCTCCAGCCTGAGATCTGCAGGAGGCACCCATAAAACTCATGCATGCTTTGACAAGTAGGGCTTCCTCCACGAAGGTCAGTGTTTATCAGTTAAGAGTCTCCAGGAGCTTCAAAACAAACAAGAAACAAACAGGCAAACAACAACATTACAGACGCTCAGGACCCAGCTGTGGAGGCTGGCCTGACACAAAATAATTAAAGACTGATGCAATGCTCATGGTAACACAAGCGCTAAATGGCACAGTGGTGGCTGGGAGCACCATGGGACTGTAGAGCAGGAGGGAGCACCAGGAGGGCCCGGAAAGACCCTTGGGGGATGCTATGTGTAAAGAGCTGATGGTTTGGATAAGAGGATAGATACTAGACCAGACAGAGGGAAAAGACTTAGAAAACAGCCCAGAGGCCACCTGGAACCCAGTTCACCCTCTGGTAACAGATAGATGGCGCAGTGACTCAGAGGCTAGTACTGGGGAAAGAATCACACCACCAGTGAGAAACCTGTGTTTCTTTGTAGGAGCCTGGGACAATTTGGGCTAATTTTGGGAATCCTAGGGTGGCTTCACAAGGTTTTTGGCCCTAAGACTGGCATTCAGGGAGAGTTGCTACATTCTATGCCTTGAGGAAAATAGAAAAATATTAAACCTTCCATTAGACAGAGAATCATAGTTACTGCCATTTTTAATTACCTCCAACATGAGGTTGTTTTGGAAAGCTGGGGCAAAGAGACAAAGACAAAACAGGGGAAAAAAAGGAGGAAGAAAAATAATTAGGATTATTGTGGGGGCGTTAGCTTGAGTTCCTCAGCCCCAGGGGCTGATGCACTTGTAGCTTCAGTGGAAATTGCCATTCCATTTTTCAGAGGAAGAAACTGAGTTTTAGTAATGCAAAGTGGGAGCCAGGCTTGGAGTTCAACATGTCTGTAATACCAGTACTTGGGAGGTAGAGTCAAGGGTTCACGGTTCAACTACATAACAAGTTCCAGGCCAGCCTGGGCTCCATGACAATTTGTCTCAAAACAGAAAAACAAAAACAAATAAACAAAAACCCAGAAAGGCAGAGTGGTTTTCTTTCCCTGTGAGTCAAGCATGCCTCACGCCTCAGCTCTGTAAGGCAAAGCAGACACTGGATAACTGAAAAGGGTGGAGTGTGGGGGCAGGGGGTGGGGGGTTGATTACACAAAACCGGATACCTGAGGTAGGGGTGGGGGTGGCTCATGTTTAAGGAAGAGTGAAGGAAACAATAAATACTGTACTTAAAAATATTTTTGATGCCCACATCCTAACACCCACAACAGACACAGTCTTGTTCAAACACCACATATTAAGAAACCTGTCAGTTCCTAAATGAGTCCATTGTGCAGCTGGCTGTGCACTTAAGAACAGATTACTATGATCCCATACCAAACTCTAACCACCAAATAATACACCTGGGACTTGAGTTGGCTATTCTGTTTGGTTTTGCAGAGCCTCAGCCTTGATCCCAGAAGAAAGTGAAAGGTTTTACTGCCTATTTGGAGCGGGGACTGGAGACAAGACGCATTAGAGGAAGAGGCAGAAGGAGCACCCCCTCATGACATTATTCGACATGTTGATGAATGGTGCCACAGCAGCGACGTAGAGACAGTCACAGGGCCCTGGCCCACGTGCTTCTCAGCATCTGCTTGCCCAGAGCTGCTGGCATACAGCTAGAGAAAAGACACCGTGATGAGAACCAAAGGAGAACTGTGTCTGAGAGGCCAGAATCTAATGCAAGTTCACGGTCTTCTTCCAAACAATGCTCGCATCAACAACCCCTACCCTTTCCAACTAATTCAGTAGAGTAGCCAAAATACAATGACAGAATTTAAAGAAAAAAAAAATCTATCAAGTGATTCTTTTACTGAAGCTGGGGGATAGAGATTTTAGGTCCTTCACCACCCAGCCCCATGTCTGATGGATTGCTTCTTCAGAACAAACTTCCCTACAGTATTCCTCCAAAGACCAGCAGTGGGGCCAGCCAATTAGAGTTACTAAATTGCAACAGCCATGGCCCTTTCCTGAGATTTGGACATCTGTCTCTAAGGAACCCCGTTTCTGTCTTGATTTAAGCAGTGCTTTTACTTAAAAATATAAATTAATACATCATCCATCTGCAGGGAGCTAGAGCAGGGAGCTGCCCATCGATACCGTTTGTGTCGCTGCTATGTCTACGTTGACAGTGAAACTAATTATGTTGTTTTTCATCCGTGCCTGTTAGTTTGGCCAAGGGAAAAGTCTCTGTTGCACTGAGGTTAAATTTCTCTTTACAACAGTCTCCAAATCGCCATTCACATCTTCCCTGCTTGCAACACTTTATAATGCCAGTATCATGGAGTAATATATATACGTACACAGCCTGCCATGTCAACATTCAGGGAACTTATAATGGGTCCATGAGCTACAGAAAACATTTTCCAAAATAAATTTAGAAAGTTTAAAAATTCTTCACTGAGACACTGTCTTAAAAGAAAAAGAGAAAACAACAAACAAACAAAAAACCCCACTCTTCATGAAAAACGTGAAGGCACTCCTCAAACGCCAAGGTAAACAAAATCATCCAAAGAAAACAGTCACAAACTCTCCAAGCCCTGCTTCTAATTGACTAATAAATTATCCTCTCTTGTTTATGATAAAACTATAATCCCTTGCTCTGATATGATGTGAAATTTACTAGTGCGTTGCTTCTGCCATGGGATTCTAACAGATTACATGGATGTGTGTAAAATTCTCAAAATCGTACATGTTTTAGGGCAGAAGAAAATAGCCCGAATGGACATCATCCTTCACATCAGGGGGAAAGTCAGGTCCATCAGCACCAAGTGATATCATCATGCCCCCTCCCCAGAGTGTCAGCACCTACAGCGCATGTTAACCCTGGGCAGGAAGCTTAACAAGAAGAGTGCACTGAAGGGGAATGAAAAGATGGCTCTTGAGGGAAATGACATTCTTTTTAATTTTTTTTTAACGTTTAATTATGTAGAAACTCACTGATATCAGATGAAGCCACTGAGCACCTTCAGTGGAGTCAGCCTTTCAGGAGGCTTGTGGTGTGAGTGTGCCACAGGCAGTCGAAGAGGCAGGGGAGACATGTTCTATCTTGCCCTGGGAACAAAGCTCAGGGATCCTCCTCCTATGCCACGCCACCTTCCTCTGACCCTGGGTTGACACACCCTTGTGTCAAAACCTTCTTTACGCCTGCCCTCTGCTGGTAAGCCTGCCAGGATTAGGAAATTCCATCTATCTCAATTTATTTCGAAGACAACTTTTAAAAGCCAGGCAGAGAGATGTGTAAGGATCTGTTAACTGAAATACATAGAGTAAGAGGCTGAAGCGTAGCGTAGCGGGTGGACGGAGTCACCAACAACGAAGCGTGGTACTTGAAATGGACAAACCTACATCCGTCTATTCTACTGCCTGCTGGCTCATGGCTCATGGCTCAGCATGCAAACTTCATATTTTAGCTTGCCTAGGAGAGCAACCTGCATGGCTGCTGGGCATCCTGCCTTTTCTTGCTTACTCTCCAGGGAGAATATGTCAGCTCATTTTCAATAAAACACCTTCTTAGAAGTAATGGGCCACTGTTCCCATTTCAATAGTCCCTGAGGTTTCATGATCTAGTATATTTAGCTGAGTCAAGTTCAAGTTTTCTTCTGCGATTCAGAAGATCCATAAAAGGAGGAGGGCCCGCTTTTGCCTGTCTGTAAGTGAAAAACAGCAGCTTAACTTTTGAATCAGTAGCTACAGAGATGTCCCCCAAACACGGGGCTGCTGCTGTTCCTCAGGCCCCATTCAGCTAGCCGGCACTTGCAGGCCAGCCTGGAGGCTGCAGGAGGGCTCTCTGGCTTTTAGGGGGTGAATTTCCACAGTGGTGTGCTGAGGTTTAACAGTGCAACCTCTGCCAGTGTCAACGGGAAGCGCAAGCCTTGTACAAATCCCTGCATAGCATTTCAAGACTCTATCTCGGGGATGGGAAGATGAAGCTTACCAGTTGCAACCTCGAAAGCATTCAGAATTCGTACTTCTGACAGCGCTTTAGTTGCCGAGTAAATGCTCTTAGAAAGGACACCCAATCCGGCCAACAATAAATCTTACACCAGGGAAGCCCACACAGGGCCGCGGAATCCCCTCCAAAGATAATTGCCTTCCACACGGCGTGGCAAAGAAACCACTACATGGAAAGCATTTTCTGCAGCCCAGAAGCTCCTAACAGCTCGCTTTTCTTAATAGTCAGTGATCACACACACAGACACAGTCAGGGATCACACACACAGACACTTAACACCCTACCTCTAAGAGTGGCCTAGCAAAGTGCAAGAGTGTGTCTGTTTTAGAGAGAAAACTTAGAAGGCCTGCTGTGGGAGTGGGGGAAGGAAGTAGAGGCTGAAGAGAAGAGGATTCCTGCAAAAACAGGAACATGGGAAGGGAATCTGAGCTGGTACATCCTCATAGGCAACCTTGGACTCCTCAAGCCAGTCTTTGAAGGCTCATGAAGTTTCCCGACAGTTCTAAGTGCTGGGGACCACATCCAACAGGCATAGAAAGAGGCAGACAGAGCTGTTATAATCCAAAGTGGCCTCAGGTAGTCTGGATCCTATTCCTGACATGGTCATGAATGAATACTGTGGCTTTGGGTAAGTCATCTTCATTCTTAGGGCCTATATATTTCTCCCAAAGAGAAAGGTGGATAGCACAACAGCCTAAGCTGACTTAATCTATGGGTATTACCTGCTTATAGTTACATTCCTACAAAACAATTGGAAGATGGTTTAAAGATAGAAAGAGAGGTGGAGAGATGGTTCAGGGGCTAAAATTACTTGATGCTCTGGCAGAGAACCTGAGTTTAGTTCACAGCACCTATGTAATTACTCAAAATCATGTGTGACTCCAGCTCCATGGGATCTGATGCCCTCTTCTGGCTACCTTGGATACCTACATGATGTACATTCATACATGTAAACATACACAGTACGCACACATGCGCACACACACACACACACACACCCTTGTTAAAGAAGAAAGATACATTAGGGGTAATGATGCATAATTGTAGTCCTGGCACTGGGATAGAAAGTAAGCAGTTCAGGGTCATCCTTAACACACAGTGAATTTAAAGCCCGGCAGTATGGACCCTTTCTCAAAACACAGCAAACAACAACAACTAAAGGTAACTTGATTCTTAAGAGTTTAACAATCGTCAGCAAGTCACCAGAAAGGAGAGAAGAAGAACCACAAGAATACCGTGTTGAAAACTTTCCACAACCTTGACTGGGATTCTGATCTGGAGAAAAAAAACCCTGAGTGTGGTGATGCACACCAGCAATCCCATGAATAGGGAGGCTTAGGCAGGCGGGGCATGAGCTTGAGGCAAGCCTGGTTAAGCAACAAGCCCTGGTCACAAACACAAACAAAACACAACCAGAAAAGGTGTAGGGGTAAGAGGGTGGCAGACACAAGGGAGGGACCTTATGAAATACCAGCAGTTGTGCTGCAAGGAATAAGTTACAGTCACACACATGCTCCATGACACAGCTGATTCTGCATAGATGAGGTCTCAGATGCAGACATGAGATGCCCCAATTTCCAAATACAATTGTGTTCTTTGACCATGCAACTTACCCCCTCTTTCCCTTAACCACCATGCTTGGTTTTCATCAACTGCCCAAAGCCTCCTCCCACCAGAATCATTTCTGAATTTTCTCTCGAGCAAGTCACCTGCCTCTGTGTCATCCTGGAAATAGGTGAAAGGATAGTCTCATATGTCGAGTACATGTGGAGATGACACGATGGAAGCCTCACCTAAGGCTGGACTGCAGGGAAATTCAGGAGTTGGATCACTGAGATGGTAGGTCCCTGTTGAGTCAAACATCTCTAGAGAAAATACACACAGAAAAAGTATGTAGTCCTGCCTGCAGGCTGATTATGTATTCTTTGTATTATTCCAAATGGCATTTCATTCTTCATGAGGAAAAGGAGCAGATGAAGCAGGAAGCTTTCAGGTCATATAGAACTTCCCTCTTTTCAAACAAATAAGACATTGTGTCTGAACAAAGGAGGGATGTCTAATTGATCTTAATTAAATCCACTGATGTCCAATTTTTGAGATGGGTCAGGGCACATCTATATAATGTCACAACCTAACAGGCAGGACCTCTGGAATTGGAGGGCACTGTGGTTAACTGCTTGCCGACACCCTCCATCATCAGGCAGCATGTACTGCCATCAGTCAGCATCCACAAGAGTCTACCCTTCGACTTCAGTGTCTCACTCTTACTACCTCTCTACCTTATGCAAACCGGACCTCTTGGTGGACTTGGGCTCAAAGTCTAACCTCATCAACAGTAATGGCCACTCAACAGGGCCAGCCTCCCAATCGTGCCATACCCTGCCACGCCATTCTATAAAACAGGACTCTTTCTGTTCCCTCTGCCCTTGGAGATGGTGATGTAAGAATTATGACAAGACAGATGTGGATATAAACTCCATAGTAGCTACTGGTTACCAGTGGGTCATAGAAGTACATTTTGTATTTCTTCATCCACATTAGAACCAATTACATGCCTCACAGTGGATAGATGTTGCTACATTCTGTTGTGCAGGTGTTAGATTAATCACGTTTCTGGATTTGAGAGTGCTGCTGTGAATGCCTGCAATGTCTGACGAGATCACAGTCCCTAGACACGAGTCTACAAGGCTCTGATGGTGGTAACTGTAAGGTAACTGTAATCCTCCGCAGTCAATCGGCTAGTGGATGGCAGAGATGGAATTCTCTAGACATCCTCTCCACTAGAACTCCAGCCTTGTCACTGGATGACCTTTGTGTTCACTGTAGAGCTCAGGCAACTCTGAGGCAAGAACAACAGCAGCAGCAATAATAGCAGTAACAGCAACAATAACAATAGCAACAACAACAATAACAACATCAACATAACAACAACATCAATAACACAGCAACAGCAACAATAGCAACAGCAACAACAACAAGAACAACAGCAACAATAACAATAGCAACAACAACAATAACAACATCAACAACACAGCAACAGCAAAAGTAGCAACAACAACAACAGCAACAATAGCAACAGTAACAAATATAGTCTTCAACAGAGAGGCGGTAGGAATCCATAAAGAGCTTACTGAAGGTCACAGACAGGGGTTATGTCCTGGGACTTTGGCAAAGAAACTAGCAAATTAACGGAAAAAAAATGAAAAGAGGAGTGGCACCTGGCAAAAGGACAGAAGATAAACTCAGAGGTAATTATGGAAGTGTGTGATACATGTAGCATTCCTATAACTCACCAACAGAAAACGTCATGAAGTATGTATCATTATGCCGACTTACTTAACAGACAGATTAAGTGAGGTTCCAAGAGTTTGAATTACTTATCCAATATCTTATTGTTAGTAATCGGAGAGTTGAGACTTCAATGATCCATAATACCTTACTAGAGATAAGGCTGGGGCTAGGTGTAAGCCTAAAAGAACAAAGAAGGCAGCCTTGTTTGATTCCCCTAGAAGCAAAATGTGCCCACTGACCATCACCTAAGGGATACAAATTAATCCTAGAGCAGTAAGCTCTGGTATCACTTCTACTTCTTAGACACATGTACAGAGACAGTCCTCAAAAAAGCTAGCAGAATGAGGAAGACCGAGGGGCTGAGGCAACTGGCTTGTGTATTCTTTTGATTAGGGAGTATGTCACACTCTTCTATTGTGAGAGAGATTTTGTCCCTCCCCTCCTTCCAGTACATTACTAGACAACAACCAGTGGCCATCAGCCATAGTCTGGATAGTGCCCAAGCTGTTCTATTGGCACATGTCTTAGACACAACAATGACCCAGCCGACTCTGCAGCGCGGTGACCCTAGAAGGATGTGACTTTCTTGTCTTGCACAAGCTGTTTCCTGACTATAGTTTTGGTAAACATCTGATCTCTCTATGCCTCTGTTTCCTCAAATTTTACCCACCAGAGGCTTAGAGAAGGTGGGGCAGGTCACCACCTAGTGTGCTGTCAACATTAAACTGCATCCCATAATTGTCATTGTCACCACACAGGACTTTCTCCTTCAGCTAATAATGTATTTCTACAAACCAAAAGATGATTTTAGTTCATTGGTCTTCTTATTTTTGTAGAGAGGAGGATATATCCCAACTTCCCAAATGTCCCTATGCAACAGCTCTTTTGTGCAATGAAAGAAGACAATTGTGCAATGAAAGAAGACAATTGTGCAATGAAAGAAGACAATTGGTTGTTTTGTGTCTTGAGATTTAAGGTTACTAGAAAAAGAAACATCACCTCGAAGCCAACATGGCTACTTTATTTGAAGGCTCAGGTGACCAGGTGCTCAACATCCACCAGCTAAAGCATCTCCTGGATGCACCAGAGAGTGTGATGATCTGGTAAAGATCAAGCTCCCCAAGATCAACTTAGCCAATTTTTTAAGAGGGTTAGTCTGCCCCAAATGGCAAGAACTCTCAACTACAGTTGGCTAAAAACAGACCTAATTTTGAGAAATCTTGTGTGTTGTGTATATGATGTAGGAATGTTTGTGTGTGGTCATATGTGTGAGTCTGTGTGTATGAATAATATCACAACATATGTGTAGGTGTCAGACAATGTCAGCTGTCAATCATTGCCTTCCATCTTGTTCAAGACGAGTCTCAGGGATGCTCTGTCTGTGAGGACAGCCGACCCACACGTTTTGGAGAAGGCTCCTCTCTCTGGTCCCACTGTCTTGGCAGCAAAATGCCCACTACTTTGTCCTTCTTTTTACAAGGGTTTTGAGGTTCCAAACTCAGGTCCTCATCCTTGTTCAACAAATGTGGCAAACCCACAGCCATTTCCCCAACACTTAAAGACATAAATTTTTAGAACCTTTAGCCTATTTTCCAACATTTTGTTTCTGTTATCTCATGATGAACACAGTGTGTCTCCAGAAAAGAAATCCTTCCATGTTGTCCCAGCCAGCTTGGCTCTTGAGAGGGCTCAGCCTGTACCCTCATAGCACCATGGTTTAATGGCCTAACAAACTAATAGTTAAGATTCTTTGTAACGTTTCTAACCTAACACACTTCACAATGTGAAAAATGGAACCTGCTCAGTGACCTCAGGCCACTTGGAGTGGGCCCTCTCAGTCATGTTTATTTGTCTAGTAAATACCAAGTAGACATGCTGGGACCTAGCAGAGGGGGCCTTACCTGGACCTCTAGGATAAGGGACATTTGGAAATGAGACAAAGGTCAGACTGATTATTAAAAGGATGGTGCAAGGCTCAGCAAGTTCCATTCCACGGTCAGGCTGGGAAGGCATCCCTAGTATAAAACAGTACACACAAACGTCACATAGTAGATGACATGTAAATGTGGTGTCCTGGCATGGTTGGCCATTAAAATCCATCTTCTAACAGCATCCTTGGGATGCTGACAAGCTTTTCTTTTTCTTCAAACTTTTGCTGTATTTGCTAAATCCAAGTTTTATCCATTTCCTGCCTCACTCCCCATGTCTCTCATCTACCTCATGTCCATGTGGTCATGGTTTCATGGCCTTATCCTCAGCTGGGTCGACACACACTTATTGCTTCCCCAGCCAGCAGTCTGACCTTCTGTATGCTGCCTTGCTGTGCTTGCAAGCTGTGATTTCTGAGCTTCCAAGTAAGAGATTTTGATTTAGTGGATCTGCAATGAACCGCTAAATTCTTTAGGTGGCTAGTTTAAGATCCAAGGGGGGCAGTGTAGAAACCGCTGGCATGAACTAAATGAGAAGACACTGAAGGGTTAGATATTTTGGTTTCCAACAAGTTCAAGTAGCACCAAATCAGGTCCAGGTAGACTATTACTCAATTAAACACAACAGAAGCTTGGGGGACCTCTTATTCAAGTAGAAGCAACTCCCACAACATTATGGACTGAGTGACAATCTGTTTAAAATCTATGGAAAAGAACAGGGCCCTGACAAACAACTGCTGTCAGGAGAGCACTGACCATTCAGGTAGCTCTCAAACCCCACAGTGTGGCTGGCATCTCTGGCCCATGGGGGTCTAGTTTATTTAACATGTCTTCTCCTAAGACTTCTTGCTGTACTGGAGGTTCTCATGTATCTTGTTCAACTGTTTCTAATAAACTAAGGGGCATGAGGAGGGCAAAAGCAGCTAAAGATCTGTCTATAATTTGAATATTGTAGAATAGGAGAAAGAAGCCCAGACTAAATAACAACAACAACCTTTATTAGGTAAAATGTCTTTCCAATGTAAAGATGAACACATACAGTAAACCAGGCCTTTGACCTACCTATCTTCCCATCCATGGCACAGAACTAAAAGTGATACCATCTTCCTGACTCCCTAGCATCTCAGAGAAGGACAAAGACTATCCTGCATAAGGGCCTCAACAACTATCAAATGAACACAAAGAACAAGCAAATGAATTGATGTTTTCTCTGTTTCCTTCTCTTTTTGAGACAGGGTCTCACTGTGTTAGTCCTGGCTGGCCTGAAAGCCAGTGTAGCCTCTGTCTTTCTAAGTTAAGATGTATGCCCTCATAACCGGGGTGTGTGTGTGTGTGTGTGTGTGTGTGTATGGTGAGTATGCATGTAAATGAGTGTTGGTGGTATATGTGTTTGCAAATATGTTTGTGTGAGTGGGTATGTGTGGTATGTGTATATGAGTATGAATGTATGTATGAGTATGTTTATGAGTGAGTGTTTGTATATGTGTATATATATGTATGTGAGTATGTAAGTGTGAATGTGTGTGTATGTGCATGTATGTATGTATGTGTGTGTCCATGTGTATATGTGTGAAAGAGAACCTGCACTAAAAGCTTAAAAAGTTAAGTTTGTGACTGTCCCTTCCTTTGCCTATGAAACTATATCACTATGAGGAAAATGTAACCAAGTACTTGCCAAATACAGCATCATCTCTGCACATGATATGAACACTTCATGAAAGAGAAACAGGCCAGCATTGCCATGTTAAGTAAAATCTTGCTGATGACAATTTATAAATGAGTGATATCAAATACAGAAATGCACAAATGCACACATGTTGACCAGCTTCTTTTGAAGTTTAAAAACAAAACATCTAACAGAAGTAGTCCATAGTTTAACCAAGAATGGAGTGTACAGCCCAAGGTACACTTGAATGACTGAGACCAACATACTGTACCTACAGAAGGTAGGCAGCTACATGTGTCTTCAAAACACCTCCGACTTCCATTTTCAGACTCGCTTAATCGAGCAGAAATAATCCACCTGGGCACAGTAGTACACTCAGCACTTGTGGAGTAAGGGAGGGAAATAGGAAGTTCAAGACCTGCCTGAGCTATATAGTAATGGCCTGTCTAAAACATAGAAGTTATTAAGTAAAACACACACAAACACTCATACAAACTCATTCTCATTCTCTCTCTCTCTCTCTCTTTCTCTCTCTCTCTCTCTCTCTCTCTCACACACACACACACACACACACACACACACACACACACACACCCCAACACAGGCTGGAAGACACTGCTCAAGTGTTCCTAGTAACACAACATTTTGAAATAAGATTTGTACTATCCAAGGAGACGTCGTAATAGTATTAGTAGTAGTTGTTGTTGTAGTTGTTGTTGTGGTAGTAGTAGTAGTAGTAAGAGTAAATACACACTATTTAAAGAGAAAGAAAGTGAGCATGGAAGATCTGTAAGAATGCTACAGCCCACACTGCCCCAGAGCTACCAAACAGTCCCAGATAGCAGGCAACTTGGCTCTTCCCTTGCAGAGCCAAAGACCCAGGAATGGCCTGACTTCTGCCTCTCATTAGGTACTTGGTAAGCTGGGTTCCTGTGCCTTCCTCCATTGCTGGAGTGTCCAGCAATAAGGGCAGGGGTCCAGAGCCCTCTGTCTAGTTCAGAAGAGGGCCAGAGGATTGGCCCCCTCATTATTCTATTAGCCAGCCTAAGGTCAGCAGGGGCCCCACCCCCTGCTAGGCCCAATTGGTTCCTGCTGGTTTGACAATCATTCCTTGACTAATTGCCACATGAACTGAACTGCTACCTTGGAGTTCTTTACTCTGTGCCTGGATCATGGTATGGGCTTGCATTCACTCCTATTAAAGACCTTTTTCATTCTGATCTACAATTTCAGCCTGCTGAGACCTTTAAAACAATTCATAAAATTAACTCTTCACCTTCCTCCTTCAATAAAAAAAATTTCTATTTTTCTATCTTCTCTCAATTTCTTGAATCGCTCAAACACATTTCTAAATTTGTCTGTCCCTGTATTTCACAGATCTAAACTGGAGTCTATTGTTATTAACTGACTATTACAAAGAGCTTTGTCAAGTCAGGGAGTTTTCCCATGCAGGTCCTGTTGCAGTTTGAAAGAAACTAGATAGGTATACATCACAGTGCCTTGCTCTGCTGCACTTCATAAACATTGTTTGCTTTGAGACAGGGTCTCAATATGTAGAACAGGCTGGCCTAGAATTCAGAGTAATCCACCTGCCTTTGCCCCTCCGGAGGGGTGGGACTAAAGGCATGCTTCACCATGCCTGCCCTGCTTGTTTGTTTTAAATGTGTATTCACATGCAGAAGTGTGTGGAAGCCAGAGGACAACCCCAGATGTCATCCTTAAGAATACCATTTTCTCTTGAGAGTGTCTCACATTGGCCTGGCGCCCGCTGAGGATGTTTGGATGGCAGATCGGTGAGCCAGGGGAATCCCCACAACTGGGATGATAAGCCTGTGCCACCACATCTGGAATGTCCTAGGGACAGAATGCAGGTCCTCAACCTTGCAAGGCAAGCACTTAGATTGAACCATCCCCGCCTGTACCTAAACTGTTTCTTAAAATGCATAAATGAGGGAGCTCACTCAGCCCGTGCCACAACCCTGTAATGACGTGTACGTATGAAAATGTCTGTCTATGTATGAAGATGAATCTTAAGACTCATGCAGAGTTGTATGCCTGTAGTTACATGGAACAAATGTCCTGGACCATGCCTCGGGTAAGATGAAAGCATACAAGAGAGACACACAGTGACATCACTTTAGAGCAGGAGTTCTGCCCTGCTCATCCTTGTGCTCCGCTAGTGTGGCCATAGCTCTCCAATCATCATCTCTCCCCTCGGCCTTCTGTTTCTCCTTCCTGCAAAAACGAATGTGGCTACAGAAATTTCCAAATTAAAACCTGGCAATGGTTTCTATATTCTTGTTTCCTAAACCTATAAATCAAAACTGTCTAAACAGGTCATAAATGTTCCTCAGCCATATAATGGGGGAAGTTCTGATTTATGGGGCCGGTAGAATAATTTTAAATAATTACATAAGGGTTTTTCAAAAAATGCAATTAACACCTTTAGAAGTTTTTTTTTTTTTAAATGAAAATGAATCTCTAGAGATGACTGTTCCCATACATAAAGATAGCCAGCAAAAAAAGTAAAAATACAGCTTCGAGATGCAATTCTTTCTAAATGATCGGAAACAGGGCAGAGGAGTGGCTATTTACAATGTGAGCTCTTTAGCATGACCACCTCCACAAATGATCAGTTCTGTCACATCACTGCAAGAGAGCAATGTACCCATCACGTGTCACTTGTGAAGATCAGGAAGAAATCCCCAAACAAACATCCTGCTTCTCTCCAGCCCCAGCCGATGCCCGGCTCCCTCTGTACTGGTTTGACACATCCTACCACACTGTCCTTTGGAACACTCTGGATCCTCCTACCTGCTCTTGCAAATCTGCCCAGTGTTCTTTCCTTCTCTTGATCTTCATTTGTGATTCATCTTTTCCTTCCAAATCCAAGGTCTACAAATGAAATCACTCCAAATAGCTTCTGTTAACCCTAACTCCCCTGGGTACCAGACCAATCTTATCAGCTCTGGATTTCCTTTTTCAGAATTACCAAGCAGTGTTAATTATGAATATTCAACGGACCAAGTTCCCAAGTTCACAGAAAAGGATCTTTCTGTCTGTCTGTCGCTCCCAAGTTTTCATCCCACAAAAACTCTTGCCTGAGTTTTTAATCTCTGTAGTGATTTAAACTCCGAAAGGAGTACAACAGATGACCTCAGATGAAACCTTTAAAAAATTATTCATTATTTCTTTGTGTTTTGCCTTTCTTCTCAATTTCTTCTGTATTAGAACAGTGTCTTGCAAGTATGTGGACCTGAGTTCAGATCCCTGGAACACATGTGACAGGCAGAACAGTGGCTCTATGATCTCAGTACTAGGGGCAGGGAGAGGAAGGTAGAGGCAGGCAGATTTCTGGTGCTTACTGGCCAGCCTGCCTAGCTGAATCCATGAATGGGGAGATCAAGGTTCAGTGAGAGACGTTGTCTCAAAAACTAAGATTCAATCCCTGATACTGATTAAAGATAAATAAATAAAAAGCAATGGAGGAAGACGTCAGATATCAACTTCTGACACATACACACAGAGACAGAGACACACAGAGAGAAACAGGCAAAAAGAGACACAGAGACAGAGAGACCCTGTACTAGCGCTCAGGAGCTACACAGAGAAATTTCAACTATTACCCTGACCACGAGAAGAAGACAAAACCACAGAACTACAAATATTTTGACAGCAAGCAGGCTCTCAGATCATCTCCATATCACCCCCTCACTTTCCACACGAGGAAACGGGTGCCCAGGAAAGGTGACAGAGGAAAGGGCATGTTGCTAAATAGTAGTTGGCAGAACTGAGACCAGACCCCCAAACTCTTGACACCTAAATGAGGCACTCTTTCCATGGCTTCAAACCACCCAATGAAGGCAAGGTCACACGCTGCCACAAAGCTAAGATGACCAAACTCCAACTGGTAAGCACTCTGTCATGGTTGGGAACATGTAATGAGACTAAATAAATAAATAAATAAATAAATTTTTAAAAGTCAGTATTTATTGGGATGAGTAGTGTTTCCACTGTAACTATAAATTATGATTGAACATATGTATATTATATATTAGCAGCACAGACATTGAGATTCAAGTAATGGGTCATGGTTATACATACTTCATTTGTCTCAAAAGCCATGTAACCCTATTTGGTTACTGATCTATACCTTAGTTGTTCAATATGACAGACACTAGTCTCATGTCACTACTGATATTTCAATTAAATTTAAAATTAAAAAAAAAAGTTCCTTCATTATCTTAGCTATACTTAAACTGTTTAGAACCCAAAGTAGATCATTGGACAATGCAGACATAGAACTTCTTCCCTGGGCCAGTGAGATGAGCTAGCATGCTGCCAGGCTGGGCAACCTGAGTTTGATAGACAGACTCTACATGGTGGAGGGAGAAAACAAAGTGGTTCGAGTTATCCGCATACATGTGTGATGAGAACATTTTTATCCATGTAGAAAATCTTATCAGATAATACTGACAGAACACAGTAGTCTGTGAAATGGGTATAATACGGAACCCACATACAAATGAATTAGAAGTCTGTGGAACAGTATGTCCTCACTCACCCTTTAAGATAATAGGGGTGAGAAAATATCTGTATAATACCTAACAGGAACATGAAGATTTAAAAAGGAAACTGAAGGACCTTAATGGATACTATTACCTCTACTCTGGATCTATGCTCTTTCAAGGGAGCCAACTCCATTCATGGAGATCCAGGAGTGGGCATATCATCCAAGCCTACCTGTCACTTCATTCCCCTCTCCTGTCCACAGGCCATCAGTACAGAGAAGTGACCCAAGCCATTCAATAAATGCAGCGGCTTTTATGGAGATTACTGGGCAGGAGACCCAGTCTTCACCAAAAGGGTTGCCAAGTTATGAATAAGTCCAACTGAGGTTCTGAGTGAGACCAAGCCAACACAGAAAGGAAGCAGCAGAACAGAACAAGACAGCAAGAGCCAGTCCTGAGGATATTCCCTGAGTGTCGGGTTGTCTGAGGACAGGCTAACCCTTGAACTTTCAGATTCAATGAGCTATAGCCTCACCTCTGCTCCTATCACTTGCAGATCTGCACTGGGTCCTCACATTTGCATGGAGAAATGTTCTGACTGACTCAGGTACCTGCTTTCCCAAGGAGATCACGAAGCAGTGATAGCAACCCCGGAAAGCACACCAAGGGCATGGCCCTACACAGAAAGCATGCCGGCCAGTGCAGAGCTCCATTCTTATAACATTCCTCTAGAAGGAAGTCTCTAAAATCCTGCCACATTCAACCTGTCCTGGACACATGCCAGGGGCTGGGTCACCTGATTTCTTATCAGAGTACACCTATAATACCATTTTAAAGTTCAATCAAGTATCCTCTAGTCATGAAAACCCCAGAACACCTAGAAAACAACTTAGGCTCTGCAAGATCTTTAAAAACCACTCAACACATACATACACTAGGGCTCGTGATCAAAGTCCAACTGAGGTATCTTGTGGTCCAATGGGTTGCCCTCAAAGTGTTTCACACACACACACACACACACACACCACACACACACACACACACACACACACGAAAACTCTACAGTAGTTCCTTCAAGCTTGTTTCTCCCTTTGCACTGAATTTGACATTTCAGTTTCTTTTCTGTTCTAGATCTACTTATGCCAAATCATGACAATTATACTTTCATAGAGTCTGGCAATAAATGATTTAACAATCTGTTAGCAACTACTTTATTGTAATCCATACATTCCAGGGAATGCAGCTTTTCTTCGTGGTGGCCCCTTCCAAAAGCCATCTAACTGTGTAAGTTAAGTTACTGAAATTCCTGACTGAGAATAAACGCATTAAAATGCAGGATAGGTTATTCACGGATTAACCTTGTCTTAAATGATGCTAACAGTATCTTCTACAGGCTTTGATTTCCTCTCTTTAAAATGAGTCATTGCTTAAATGTACCCGATTTGGGCATAAAAGATCCACTTCCAACTAGTGGCCTATTTATCTCTTCCACTTGGTCATCTTGATGAAATCTACTAATTCCGACGCTGCTGTGTGTCCTGCCCAGCTCCTCAGTGGCTCACAGCTATTGTTTGTTTTCCATTTGTTTAGTCTTTTTACTTCCCCACTAATATGTCGCTTTGCAAATCCTGCAGATGACAAGTAAAGCCCAATGGCTTTGGGTTTTCTCTGTCCAGCACTACTATCGGGTACCTAGAACTGTTATCAACTATCCAACTTCTCATCTGCTGAGAGTGGCACGTACTGGGAGGTCTACATTTTTGTTTGGTCCTTCCATGATGGGTATCTAGATCCAGTATGCCAATCATGACAATTATACTTTCATAGAGTCTGGCAATAAATGATTTAACAATCTGTTAGGAACTACTTTACTGTAATCCATACATTCCAGGGAATGCACCAACAAACATAAAACATTTATTAAATAATTTGCCTAAAACAGTGTGAGGCCAGGTGCTGGCATGACTCTGTTTCTTCATCCTGGGCTAAGATGCCACAGTGGGGCAACTGTGAAACTGGAGCTATGCACACAGTTTGGAGTGATATCCTTCACAACTGTACTGTTTACAACACCACACTTGAAGCTAGGGTTCCATATAAACAACTGTCCTAGAGACAAGAGTAACTCAGTGCCTCTGAGACAGTGCCCATTGTCCTGGATATCCACCCTGACCTGTTGGTGACGTCTGTATTAAACAGATGTAGGAGCCTTTCCTAAAGGGTAACCGTCTCCTTTTCCCTTAATAGGACAGCACACAGTACCATGTCATTATTATGTGATGAATGTGAGGAAAAGCAAGGGGAGAACACATTTGATAAATGTCGTGCTAATTTACTCTTACAAAATCTGGAATTGTCATCTTTTCTAAGCTCCAGCGTCTCTGGCTGGTCAGGAGATAAAGGTTGCCTTCTGAGGTTGGAGATGCCAATCTCTACCCTCTGCAAGTCCATGACTGGCAGTGTGCAGAGACTGTGAGTTCCATCTTACCACGGACTCTCCAGGAGAACTCCATTCTGAAGCATGAGTGGCATCTCACATGACTCTGGGCTACAACCATCTACCCAGAGCAAAACAGAAAACCGATTTCTGTAAAATTAAAAGCTATTTTCTTGGTTTACTTGCTTCTTACTTTCAACTGTAACACATTCTGCAGAATAATAGGCTACCTCTCCGTCCAGCATTGGGGCATAGAATCTATCTATGCACAACCCTGGAGAATAAACATTACAGAAAAATAATGACTTCAAAAGCAGTGGGCACCCTACCAAATATAAGCTACATGTGTGTTCACAGATGAAAATGAATGGCTGTTTACCCTCGAGGCCCCATAAGAAAAATGCAGTCACCTTTACAGTAAAATTCAGTTTCCTATTGAACATGCAAAAGACAGAAACAGACAGCCATGAAACTCCAACAAAGCATTTTGAGTATCTTGCATGATTTTGTTGATTCTGGGCACATTTAAGAATGATACAGGGACTGTGGAGACTGTCTTACACTGGTGCTTTGTCATGAGGTGAGCACTTGAGAAAAATTCCCAATATCTACAATGAAGGAAGAAAGAGAGAGAGAGAGGAGAGAGAGAGAGAGAGAGGAGGAGAGAGGGAGAGAGAGGGAGGGAGGGAGGGAGGGAGGGAAGAAGGGAGGAAGGAAGGAAGGAAGGAAGGAAGGCAGGCATGATGGTATATACTTAAAATCTCTGTACAGGGGAGTAGGGAGCCCTGGAGTCTGTTTAACCTTTTTGTTAAACTCCAAGCCAATGGGAAACACTGTTTAAAAGGACGAGTGGGCAGCTGAGCGGTGGTCCTACAGGCCTTTAGTTCTGGTGCTCACATTCAGCAAAGTAAAAAGTCCAGTGTTCATTATTCTCTGACTGAACAAAATAAACGATACAGATGTTGTCTGACTGAACAAAAGGAACGATACAGATGTCGTCTGCCAGAGGGTTCCACAACACAAGTAAAGTATATGTAATCAGGATCCGCTGTTTTGAGCACTCCTTGGATGCAATGAATAAAGGCCCCGTTCCCTGTCAGCATCACTGCAGAGGGGCAAGAAGTCATCCTAAGCTTCCTGTTGAGAGACTTCACCAATATCATGTCAGCCTCCTGCTGAGACTTCTGTGGTTTAGCACTTTGTCAAAACAGGATACTATTTAAATTAAAAATTTACTGATTCAAGTTAAAAAAAAAAAAAAAAAAAACACAACCAAAACCCAGCTTTGCTGTTTTTATAACCAAATTGGTGGGTGGGGAAACTTTGACCTTTTTTTAAAATGTATTTTTTTTTTAATTGGCCCCTTGTATGGCTCTAAGAGTCGTCTATATTTAGTAGGCTAGTTTTGAGGAGGAGGGCTCCTGAGCCAGATGACTATCACTTCTATGAATTACTGTACATGGGCTCGGCACATTATGCAAAAGCAACTCATGTGAAACAAACAAAAACACCTGTTTGCATATGAAAATGTTGTAAAATCTTTGTGGGGAGAAAAAGGGGAAATACACAGAAAGCCAGCCACCGCATAATTAGGGTTCCACACGAATCTGATCAGCATGCAGAAGTTTTCCTTCCTTCCTCCCCACCCCCTCCTTTTTTTTTTTTTTTTTTTTTTTTTTTAAAAAAAAAAGGTTAAGCCAGGATATGAGAGTATGGTCAGGAAGCAAAGCAGCAGGACATGGTGGTGCACACAGGTAATCCCACCAAGTGAAAAGCAAAGGCAGGTAGACTGTTGAGTTCCAGCAACCTGGGCAAGGAAGTGAGACTATTGTATCAAAAGGAGACATATAGAACTAGTGTTAGGAGCCAAGGATCTGGGGAGCCATGGGGTTT
This sequence comes from Mastomys natalensis, assembly GCA_021653895.1. Taxonomy (NCBI): domain Eukaryota; kingdom Metazoa; phylum Chordata; class Mammalia; order Rodentia; family Muridae; genus Mastomys; species Mastomys natalensis. The sequence continues at coordinate 852,049 of JAJTUV010000230.1, forward strand.
CCTATTGATATGTAAAAGAACAAATTAAGCTCCCTTGGCCCATTTGCTGTTTTCTCAAACTAAAAAAAAAATATTCTTTCCCCTAATACTCTTCCTCAAGGTCTGTACCCAAAGTCATCTAGATCACAGAGGCCTGCCAGTTTCCCATGGCCTGCCATCACCACTGACTTTCCTTGGACTTTCATAAGAACTGATCTTGGGAGCTGACACAAATGACTCAGTGAATGAAGGTACTTTCTGCCAAGTCAGAGGATGCCATGAAATCTATCCCTGGGTCCCACATGGTGGAAAGAGAGAACCAAATCATCTAAGTTATCTTTGAAAACAATAATGGGATGGCATGCCCCCAACTCATAAAATAAATAATAAATGTTAAGAGTAATTATGTCTAAAAAGAGAATACATTCCTGGGCTGGTGAGATAATTCAGATAGAAAAGTGCTTGCCTTGTAAGCCCGAGGCCCAAGTTAGATCTTCAGAAGCCATATTTAAAAAGCCAGGTGTGTGTTCTTACAATCCTGATGCTAGTGAGGAGGAAACAGACTCCAAGGGTTCCCAGACCAAATCTCTAAGTCTTAGGTCTCAAAGAGAGACATATCTCAAAAGAGCAAAGTCAGTAAATCCCAAAGAATGACATCTGTGGTTGTCCTCTGGCTCCCCTCTCCCACAACCTTCCAGGAATATAATGTCCCTGAGGTCAGGACCCTGTCTGCCCTGTCTATAGCTATCCCTGGGCTCCTGGTAGAATAGTTAAACCAACAGATACCAAATAGTTTCTTAGATACTAAGTAGGGAATCTCATTCCCATTCCATTGAAATGACTCAGGAGACCCAAGTGTCCTTCACCTTTTATTTGCCTACCTAAGGATTGACATTGGCAAGAAATCAAATGAATCACTGCCTAAGATGTAGCAAGGCATACTTTCCTGTTTTGCACTGAAGTCATTTGGAAGATCTCAGGATTTTGAGAGTATGTAACTTGTCATGAAAACACTACAGGACCATGGAAGATTTGAAAAAGAAATTCAAGACATCAAATACCTTGGCACAATGTACCTCTTCTTTGGTCAATCCCTTTTGTTAGTAACAGGCAGATCTTTTAGTGAGGAGCACAATGCTTGGCCAACAGACTTGAGACAGCAGTGCTCACCAGGGCTCAGGTCACATGTTGGTCATTAACTTAGTTTTCTGGCTAGCACAGCTGAGAGAATCGATGCATTGCAAGCTATGGCACTTGCACATGCAGTGATTGTAAATAAGGCTGGTAAGAAGGTTGGAATTGGTTAACCAGCCTTCAGGATAGGACCTCTATATGCACAATAAATGTGATGGCAACATTGGCATGTGAGTGGAGAGACTAGGTTTGCTTGCAAACCACTATAGTGTGGGCACATGCCTTCCAAAGGCCAATGTGTTAAAGGCTTGGTTCTAAGTTTGGGGCAACTGGAGGCTGGTGGATCCTTATGAGGTGGTGCCTAAAGAGAGACACTAGGTCGTTGGCACTTGAAGGGGGACTATGAGATACTCACCTCTTTTTACATCTCAATCATGGAAAGAATAGCTTGCTATGTCATGGACTCCTATGATATGTTCACAGGCCCCAAAGGAAGGGACTCCTCAGATGGGATGAAACTTTCACAACTATGAAACCCCTTCCCCATTTTGTTTGTTTTGGTTGTTAGACAGGGAATCATTATGTAGTCATGGCTGACCTGAAACTCATTGTGTAGACCAAGCTAACTTCAAACTCACAGAGATCTGCTTGTTTCTGCTTCCTGAGTGATGGTACGAACTGTATTCTGTACCACTCTTATCTTTATGTTAACTAGCTTAGGTCTTCATTGTGTGAAGGAGAGGTAGTAAGAAGGCTCGAGTCAGGGGAAGCTAGATGCTGTTCCATGGAATTAGGCAAGCATCACAATGAAAAGGTCCACACCACCACACCATGAGGAGCTGGGGCCTTCTGCCAAAGGCCATGTGTAAGCCATCTCAGAAGTGGGAGATCCTGTAGCTCCAATCACACGTCAGTCTTAACTTAGCCTGTAATCTCAAGACAGAACTACTCAGAGATGTTAACCCCAAGAATCAGGACTGTGCAACATACTAAATGTTGGTAATGTTATCACAAGAATTAAGGTCTGTGATAACTACCAAAGTATCAGAATCTCCTAAGTGGGTTAGAGGTGGATCTACTGGCTTAGATAGATTGCTGGCTTTGCAATGGCCTATTACTTCATTTTTATCCTAGAGGGTCACTGCTGCACAAAGACAGAAAAGCTGAGCACCGTACCTCACAAGGGTGGCTAGGGAAGTACACAAAATATTTACTGAATGTATACCAGGGAGTGCAGCCACAGAGGATGAAGACTAAATGCCAGCCTGAGAAATAATGAAGATGGATGGATGGATAGACAGACAGACAGACAGACAGACAGACAAATAATTCCTGGAGCCTCAAGATTGTAGATGTGTTTGCTAAAGAAGGTGATAGACAAGATAAGGTGGACAGGCCATCTCCAGTCTACAACACAGGAGAAAGAATATGTACCATGCTCTTCAGAGCCAAGCTGTAGAGACTATGCAAGCTGCTCTGGCGATTATATTGCTAGGATTCTAGGGAAGCCACGAGTTGCAATTTAATTGGAGATTTCCAGGTTTTTTAACCTTTACAAGGAACCCTCAAAAATGTTAACCACTGTGTGTACAAGCAAAATGGTCTAGCCTGTGGGCCCATCCATTTGTAATCACTAAGACAGAATCAATTACTCAGCCTTAAATCTCTCAGCAGCTTTATTCCTATTATAAAATAAATACCAACATCCACATTTCCCTCAAGCAATTCCATTTCTTAATCTTCTTTTATATTTTCTGGAAAGTTCTAAGTTCTGTTTTATTTTTAAAACAGTAGTGTCTTGTGTGTATCAAAGTTGTCATGATGGTTGTTATGGAACGCAAGCCCTGTTTTCATAAATGGAGTAAATAATGTTGGTAATGCAGAAGTGAAAGAATGGATGTCCTGCAGGTGCAATGAGAACTCCTGAAGGGGAAAATGTCACAGGGCAGCGAAGAGTGACATCTCACTCAGTTCCCAAGAAAAGACACTCAACTCTGACTAGAGGGCCTTATGATGAGAGGACTGCAGGTCATGTTTCCCTTCCACAAACAGAAAGGCCTCAGAAAAGTAGAACGCAAAAAGAAAATCAGATCACCCTCTAGTCATCAGCTCTATCTATATAAGGAAAGAAAAATCAGTGTATAATTTTGCACCTCAGAGGAGGGGCTTAGGAGACAGCGAGGGGAAAGCCACAGGGAGATGAACCATCCATGTATGCCATTTTTCTTTGGTTGTACAATCTCCAATTTATTTAGCATAGATAAATGATCTTGGCCTGATAACACAACAATGGCCATGCTAAATTAGAACTGACTCTGAGACAGGTGTCGGGTGATCCTGTCCACTGCTCCTATCCTGATACTGAAGACTTCCTGGTTGTATAACATTCCTGGTTGAACAGCTTTGGATGAAAGATCTCACAACTAACATCACAATGAGTCCCAGAGTATCAGGGGCATAAGCAGGTAATATTTTGAATATTGTGTGCTTACATTTGTGTGTGTGTGTGTGTGTGTGTGTGTGTGTGTGTGTGCTCGCGTGCGCAAGAGAGAGACAGAGATAGATAGACAGACAGACAGACAGACAGAGAAAATATATGGATTAGCCCTCCAACACAATGCGATTGGTTGTCTCATTTACCTCAGAGAATCTCAGAGAATGAGCTCAGTAACCACTCCTGAATTTAGGTAGATTCAGCTTACAGTCAACTTTATTACCTCACTGACACCCCAAGTCAAAGAGGATAGTTCCTACTTTTTTTCCTCATCAATCAACATATTTAACCAATGATCTTTGTGCCATGATTATATGGTTATTATTCCTAAAATAAATATAAACTAATCGTCAGCTATTAATTGTAACTCTACTTCTAAATGTAAACATAATGATCAATTTGATCACCATTAATAAAAGTAGCCCTTCCTCTGAGGGCAACAGGTGTAAGAAACATAGCTATGAATATTTAGAAAAAGCAAAAGAATGCAAAACAGGTGGCAGTGATGGGCGAGTGACATGACAGGGGCCAGTCTCTCTGATTTATTTAAAGTGTTTTTTCTTTAGTTAAGAGAGGTAGTTTTCAATTTTTCTTCTGAAGTTCTTATTTGCATCTGAAATCTGTACAAATAAAAATATTTGTCAGTTTTCAAAGGGTCCGTGAGGTTCACCGTGGAGGAAGGAGTTTGGCTGGATTTCCAAGGCTTTCAAGTTTTTCTTATTTGGAGGGAAAATTTTGAATCCCTGGGGAGAAAATGAAGGTAGGAGATGTTCTCAGAGCTTCCAGACATATTGTCTGTGCTGAGAACAGTACAGTGAATGAGGAGTAGAGGAAATGCTCGTGGGATGGAGTGAAAGAGACATCTCAGAGATGCACAGATGCAAGCCACATCACAAGAGAACACTTTGGGCTAGAAGTGTCTCAGCATTTGTCTAGCACATGTGAGGCCCTAGGTTCGATCCCCCCCAAAGAAACCTCCCCACCCCATCTTTCAGCAGAAGGACTTAATTATCACATTGTTTTAAAAGGGGGAAAAAAACCCAAGACTAGCATTGTCCCATGGAGCTTTTCTACACCGATGGAAGTGTTCTCTATCTGTATTGTCCAAAAACAGTAGCTGTCAGCCACATGTGGCTATTAAAATGTAAAATAAAATGTGGCTGGAAAAATGGCTCAGAGAAAAAAAAAACTTGCTGCTCTTGCAAAAAGACTGTGGTTGGTTACAAGCACCCACATAGAGGCTCACAACTACACACAAACTCTAGTTCCAGAGGATCTAATACCCTCATCTGTCTCCATGGGCACCAGGCATGCACGTAGTACATATATATAACATGCAGGCAAGTGTCTCATACATATAAAGAAAAATAAATAAATCTTTAAAATCTTTAAACTTTTTTAAAACATAAAATCGGATAAAATGTACATTTTAGTTCTGCCTTTGTGCTAGCTGCATTTCAAGCACTCCACTCACAGGTCTTTCCACCGCTCACTGAGAACACCCATTAGAGCATTTATGACACTATACTGTGACTGTTTCTGCCCAATTCAACCCTCGTATGAGGATGCCAAAGTACAGAGATCTGGACTAAGGAGCTGAGCGGGTGCAGTATGCAGTAACTACTATCAAATTGTCTCTGAAATGTCTGAACTGCTGTTGTTAAGTATTCATACATACATCCATGTGTCCTGTGTGTGTGCGCATGTAAGCATGCACATGCACAAGTGAGATACAGTATCTCTCTTATTTGGAACGCCAGCTGGAAAACTGTGTTTAAAAACAAAAAACAAACACAACAACAATAACAACAACAAAGAAAAGATGAGCTCTTGCTGGTAGGTGGTGAGTATTTGGGTCTCCCATAGCCTGGAGTACCCTCACTGACCAGCCTCCTAAGATTGATCTTAGAGGCAACACCACTGCAAGATGATATTGCTTGCACCATCTCAGTTCAAACACTGCAAAACCAAAGTCAAAGACTGAAGAAGATTTTATTAGAAATAAACATATAGAGTAGGGTACGACAGGCACAGTAGTCAGAGCCCCAGTCTGTCTTCCTGGCACCATGGCAATGTGTGTCTGTCTGTCTGTCTTTCTCTTTTTTTCTTCCTTTATTCTCTTTCTTTCTTCCTTCCTTTTCTCCTTCCTTCCTTCCTTTCCCTTCTTTTCTCCCTCCCTCCCCTTTCTCTCCCCCCCCCTCATTCTGCACAATGAGCAGAGCAGGAGTTTGTTTACGAAGCACTGGCAGAAGGGAAGTCCTGGACAAACTCAGAGTCTGCACTGTAAACAGCACTCAAGACTTTTGACTGGCATATGCCTTACCCTGACGGTGAGGTATGAGAGTGAGATATGGACTAGTCTCAACACTTATCTGAAAAGTATCCAGAACTCAGACAGAAAATCAGGTAAATGATTTTTATCAAGACACAATAGTTCCTTGATAAAAGATTTAGACTAGGAATAATGTAAAAAAAAATAATGAAAAGATAAAATATACATAGACAAGAGCCTAGCAGATCATCCTCAAAGAGGCTTCTTCCAGCAAACAGATGTATAGACCCACAGCAAAACATTAGGTGGTGAATGGGGAATCCTGTGGAAGAGGGGGCAGAAGAATTGTAGGAGCCAGAAAGGTCAAGGACACCACAGGCAAACCCACAGAATCAACTAACCTGGGCTCAAAGGAGCTCAAACAGAATGAACTGCCAAGCAGGGAACAGGCATGGGACTGACTAGGCCCTCTGCATATATGTTATGGTTGTGTAGCTTGGTTTTTTGTGGGACTCTTAACAGTGGGGGTAGGGGCTGTCTCTGACTCTTTTGCCTGCTTTTGGGATCCCTTTCCTACCACTGGGCCAGCCTCATCTAGCCTTAACATGAGAGGAGGGACCTAGTATTATTATTTGGTTGATAGCCCTGGGAACCCTGCCCCTTTCTGAAGGGAAACAGAGGAGTGGATGGAAGTGGGGGTGGGGAGATTGGGAGGAGAAGAGGAAGGGAAAACTATGGTTGGGATATAATAAATATATGAGAAAGAGAGAAAAGTAGAGAAGAGAGACTGATTCCAAAGCAGAAATGCATGAAGGTACAGAAAGGAAAGGATGAGCTATGTAATATATACCCCAACACAGACCTCTAACAGGGCTTCAAGCACACTCTCCTTACACATTACTTCTGGGACTTCTTAGAGAAACACCCAAGTTTATGTAGAGGGGGCTACCAAACTCTTCCATGGTACACTGAGCTTCCTGTCCACGGTTACATACAGACAAACTTCTCAACATTCTCACCCAGGCGACACAGCTCCGTGTCTTGTAATTTTCACAAGTATCGGGTGCCGGGCCTCGGTGGTGGTAACTATTTATTCGGCTGTGCTCCCAGGGCTGAGCTAGTCATTTGCAGACATGAAACTGAGACCTGGAGGTAAGATACTGTGTTGAAATCAGACATGCTTGGTTTCAAAATGCAAACAATGGAGGGAAATTCCACAAGCACATGACAAGGCCCTTCAAGAAGCCTCTTATGTTGAAGAAGTGCCACGCCACCAGCTCAAGGGGGAGCCATTCCTACCTTAGACAGCTTGGGTTTATACTGTAAGGCATTTTCTGGCAGATGGCAGTAGATTCTTTCATTGTCATAAGGATGGGTACATTATGAAGCTATTATGACAGATGAGAGTCTTGACAGATTGACTTTGCCTGGATTGTTAGTACATGGTATGGGCTATTAGTTGTCCTTCCATCCAAGGTCATCTCCCTACAACTCCAAAGATAGACAGATTTGCTACTATGACTACACCAACTGTAGTGTGCTCACAGGGTTTAGAAGAAAGAAAATAGGGAATGTGGGGGCTAGCAGCACCCCTGAGCAGGCAGGTGCAAGATGCCTCTTGCCCCAAGCATACCTGGTCCCCACTCTATGGCAGCTAATGGGTGTGATGATTAATTATTGCCAACTTAACAGCAGCTAGAATCAGTCGGGAGACAAACCTCTGGGTATATCTAAGAGGGATTTTCTAGACTGTGTTAAATGAGGTGGGAAGACACACTCTCACTGGGTAGGTATGGTAAGTGGCCACCACTCTATGGGCTCAAACACTGCAGACGAATACAAAGCAGAAGCACTGTCATACCAGCGTTCTTTCTCTGCTTCCTGACTGTGCACACAGTGTGGCCAGTGGCCATAAGCTCCTGCCTGCTCTGCCATGACAGATTCTACCCCCTGGAATGGTGAGCCCAAATAAGCTCTCTCTCCCTTGACTTGCTTCTTGTTAGGTGTTTCTTTACAGCTTATTAATGCATGGGACTTGGCGGTGTGGGCTGGATTTCTGTCTTTAGTAGTTCTCCTTCAGGCTGTCTAAAGGAATGGTCAGTGGACAATAGCCCAGGTCTGGTCAACCACCTGTATTTGTATGGCCTTGGGACTAATGGTTGCTTTTATATTGTTAAACAACTGGAAAAAAACTACAAAAGTCAAGTATTTCATGACATGCGAAAAATTGAAATTCAAACTTCAGTGGCCACAAGTGTGCTGGAATACAGCCATGTTCATTCATTTCTGCATTGTCTATGCCCATTTTAACATGACAACAGCACAGTGAGTAGTTGCTATAGAGACAGTATGGCCCATGAAGCCAAAAATATTCACTATCTGGTCCTTTACAGAGAAAGATGGCTGACCCCTCATCTGAAGAAAGAAAGGAGCTACTCTTCGAACCAAATTCAATTTTTGCAGAGACCATGAGACACTCCAGGCAATATGGCAGGTTCTGAGAGTTTACATATACAAACTGGAAACTGAGATGAAGAGGCAAGGTCAACTTCATCACCTAGCCCCCTTGACAGCACCTTGAAATGCCATCAATCAGTGTGTGCCTTACAGGACTTGGAAGGCTCAGTATAAATTTCAGCACACAAGCCCTTGACACAATCCAGGGGTGTAACAGGACCCTGGTGATGTCATATGATAAAGGAGATTTCTCTGGAGGCTTCTACATGGCATTGAGCTGGAGAATTTCCAAGAAATTGAATTTCTAAAGTGCCATCCTTGACGCTTCAAAATAATTCCACTGGAGCACCAAGCCTCCTTGAAGAGAACATTGTCTTCTCAGTGACCCTTGTCACTGAGTGTCGTCCTCAAAGACATAAATTGGAAGCTATTTTCTTTCCAGCGAGACAGACTAAATCCAGGATGTAGATTTTCCAATTAGGCTCTTTTTAAACATCTGTTGGTAGGCTGCATTTAACATTAGTTATTTGAGCAAAGCACAATTTGATTAGACTGTCTGAAACTAAGCCAAAGTCTGCAAAATAATAGCTCAATTAAATTCTGGTTTGCTTGCATTTGTCTTAGATTTTCCTGAGTGTGATACTATTCCAAATAGTCAAGTAAACCAATTCCTTTCAGAATGAGAGATTTAGGTGTATTTTCCACCCTCCTTCCACATACATTTAATAATCTTTCCCGTCTTCACTATGCTTCATTGAACTTAATCTTGACACCAGATATATTTCAGTATTTTGCCTTTAGTCTCCTTTAATTTTCTATGCTTGTGAATTAAAGTTCTGTACCATTAATATTATGCCTTAAATAGATTAGCAAATTTATAAAGTCAGGGAGAGGGCATCAGGGCAGCCTCTGCTCGGTGTAGACACCCCCTTAGTTTCCACTCTCTACCCAACATGCATTTCAGGCCCTTGAAGTCTGATTTGGGAAGGACTGTCTTTAAATTTTTTTAATGGTGTTTACAGTCTTGAAATGATGCTGGAGGATTATGAACCTGAGACTAGTGTGCAGCCTCGTTACTGAAAGCAGTTTGTCAATTTACCTTTCTTTTAGCTTTTATATTTTATTCATTCATTTGCTCATTCACTACTTTATCACTTTCTCATTCATGAAAGAAGCACATGCAGACTGCAGAGACAGGTCAGTCACTCAACTGTTTGCTATTCTAGCATGAGACCTGAACTTGATCCCTGAATCTATATTAAAAAAAAAAAAAAAAAAAAAAAAGGCAATGTGTGGTAGCTTATACTTATAATCCCAGTACCAAGGAGGCAGAGACAGGCAGACCTTTGTGGTTCACGGACCAGCCTGCTTACACTACTTGAATTCTAAGCCAGTGGAAGACTGTCTTTAAGAAAACAACAACAACAACAGCAAAAAAAAAAAAAAAAAACAGGTGTCTTCAGCCAAGGAATGACTCCCAAGGCTGACCCCTGGCTTCTACGTGTTTACACACAGACACACACACAGAGAAGCTTTTACAGATTGCCTAACTTGTTACAGGTATGGTCAGGAGTGATCAGGTGAGACTTCAATAATTGGTTCTCTTTGCCTTTGAAAACTATCTAGTTTAAACTATTTGTTTTGTTTTTAAATTTAAAAACTAAATTAGTTAGGTTGTAAAACTATTTAGTTCATAAGGGACACGAGGATGGGCCTTTCAGAACAGTATGAGCACATTCATGGATAATAGGCCATACAGAAAGAACTAGCCCGTCATGACAGTGCCAGAAACAAGAATTAAAATTATCATCCTGACAAAATACCTAAAAGACTCAACTTATGAGGAATAAAGGCTGTTTGCGCCTGCCTCTTAGTTTCAGAAGTTGCTGGGGTTACTTTAAGGTCTGTGTTGAGGTATCTCAACATGACAAAAACATGAGCCAAGGGAAGTCACTCACCAATAGATGTAAGGAAGAAAGTAGGAGTGTCCTAATACTGCCTTCAGGAGTATCTCCCTAACCGCCTACTTACTCTTAAAATCCAAGGTATCTCTCCAGCGCATTATCAGCCTTTAAAATAGAAATAGGCATTTAAGACTCAAACTTCAACATGCCAGGAGCCAAGATGACAGCAGACCTGCACTAAGAACCTGTTACCTCTCTGTCCAAGCCATTTACAAACATTAACTCAGCAGATCTTTTAATTGGACCCTGGCATAGGATTTTGATTTTTAGAGGAGAAGTTTGAGGTTTTCTTTAAATGCACTTAGCAGTTGGGAGACAGTAAAAACCTGTCCCCAGTCCACTGCTCAAACATCTCTCTAGGTGGTAGTCAATAAATAGCAAGTAAGCTGAAATACATAACCTGGAGTCTTCCAAGTTAGCTTTAAGCAAGTTTCCCTTTAAAACACGATTATGAGAAGAGCTGTCTCTTCTGAGAATTCTCTGTTTCTCAAGCCCTGTGTGAGCTACTTTCAGGCATTAATCACTTAACCTTCATAATTACCTTTAGGTAGGCAGGGTAACCAGCAATATTCTCTAGATGAGAAAATGGAAATAAAGAGAGTTTAAGTCACTTTCCTAGGGCCACACAGGAATAACGTGCCATCGGGACTTGATTTCTCGATCTGCAACGGGAGTCGCGCTATTAACAGTACGGTTCTGCCTCCTCCTGTCCAGATACTGGGACATGTGAGTTCCACGCGCTTTCCTATGCAGTTAACACAGGTAAAGGGCAGAGTATGCTTTAGATCTGACCATGAAGAGATATAGTGCTGGATACAAATGGAATTTGCTCCAGCATTCTGAAGGATATTGGGGAAACATACAAAGTACATATTTAACCTGGGGCAGGGTTTCCATAACTATAAAGGAATATTTTAAGCTCCTCAGAGAAACAAAACAAAGCAAAACAAAAGTCAAAACAAATGAAACAAAAACCCAGAGACACAAAAATGCAAGTACTTTTCCACTTTGGTATGTTTTTTAGTTGCCTGTCAATCCTGGTAAACAAACCACTGCTTCTAAATACCAGGCAGACATGGGTAGTCAATTACAGAGTCTGACCTGGACCCAGAATCTCTTAAATAGCACCCTTAGCTGAGCACACTGGTGAATACAAGAGAATTTCTCTTCTTTGTGTAATTCTATGTAGCTTACTATTATTACTTTATTTTTAGAATAAATAATAATCCATTTGTGTTATTAAATAAAATATCAGACGTAATTTCATTGCTGTCTTACTAAGTATAGTTTCATTAGGTCTGAGATGTGGCTACTCATGAGCACATAAGGGACCATGTAGGCTGTGTGTCCTATAGCCAGGAACTGAGAAGAAATCTCTACACAGCAGTCATAGATTAACTATTGAAGAAGAGACTTGAGACCATAGGACAGTATACAGAGAAATGGGATAAAGGGGAGAGTGCTCAAGTCATGGGGCACACTATCTCTTTCTGAAGAACAAAAAGAGACAAAGATATTCTCTTGAAGTATAAAACATAATTTAATTACCAAGCATATTTATTTTGAACAGCAGGCAACAGGGCAGGTAAAGAACTGCAGTTCTAGATTCCTTGCGCTTTCAAATGTTATCATGAGGACTACGCTTATTCTACACCTTGTTATAAAACAGTTGTGGTTCTAAATTTCTGTGTCTCTCCCATTCTCCACAGAAAGGCTATAGCTGTCTTCTTGGGGTTCTCACTTCAGTGCTGAGCTAGGGAAGGCAGAATTAGAACTTGGTCTGACTGAAGTTCTGAAGGGCAGAGCATATGGTGTCCATAGAAAGGTTTAGAGCGATGTGTAGAACATGAAATACCCTCCAAGGAGAGAAGGCTTTGGGTTTAGGGGCTAAGAGCAAGAAGGATACAAAGCCCTTGCCCAGATCCTGCTTATGTATCTGTACAACTTGTCCAGAACAGAGTGGCAGCAGGGGACACAGAGGCAGGACCAGTGAAGGGACAGCAGCGGAAGGGAAGATGGTGGATATGAGGGAAATGCAGAGAGCGAGTGAGAAGCAGTAAGGACCAGCTTTTAGTCAGAGCACCAGTGCTGCTGACTAAAGTGACCAGAGGCAGAGTCATCTGCCTGGAGACAAGCTGCTGTAAGGACATGGGAGGCAGCTAAGAGCAGTTGCCATGGGCTCCAGGTCATTCATGCATTCCCAATAAAAGAGAGGGACATGCTGTAAAGGAACCAAGGAACCAAACACGGGAGAGTGGATGAACCTGTGTTCTCAAAGTCAATGTGGGGGGCGGGGGTGGGGAAAGGCACGGAGTACAGAAACTCTAATCTCAAGAAGTTACTGGAAGCCATTCCCCCACCGCCACCCCCAATATAAGCCAGCTGCTGTAACCTATAATGCTAAAATGGGTATGCATGGAGACCAGGTCAGAATTCAGTGGCGTCACAACTCAGGAGGAAAGTCAGATTCGGAGGATGGGGGTGAGAAAAATAAGGAGAAACCAAACAAAAGCTGATACAGTCCACAGACTATTCTGCAACATTCTGGTTCTAAACATTCAGCTGCCACAGGAAGTAGAAGAAAGTGACTGGGAAGGCGTGAGTCACCCGAAGGTTTCGAACTATCCATTTAAAATCCACATTTACCAGGAATCCCAATAAATGTTGGGCTCTGTCAGTCTGAATATTTACCAGAGTAATTCACTAGGCTGTAACGAAAAAGGACAAGGCCTGGTGCTCCTTGCCCAGTTTGAGTTCTGGCGGCTTTAAAACTCTACTACTTAAGTAGTTAAAAATCTGTTCTTTTGATGAGCGGGCAAGCTATGAATAGAAGGCAGCAACCCAGGCCCTTCCGAAACAATGAGTGGTTGGTTGCTGTAATTTACTGGGCAATACTTTCAAACTCAAACAATCCCCAATAGCAAGAAGTATAGCGAAAGTTCAAAATGGGATATGTTCTCTTTAAAATCTTGAGAGCGACTAAATATGACAACCATCTGATGTATGAAAATTATTCACAACCAAAAACAGACAGTCTGGAAATAGCCGGGATGACTTCATTTAGACAGAATTACCCAAATCTGTTTCTAATATACACAGTACACATAATAAATTTTTACAATATGACAAGCAAAACAAACTTAATAAAAGTTCCCGATCTTTTGTTACACAAGCATGCTATATCCATGGTATGTTTATAATAGTTTGCTCATGATATCACAACTCGGTAACAAAGGCGTAGGCAATACAAAAACAGTTACTAGGCATGACATCAGCTCACAACTACCGTAATTACATCGAAACACAAATTTCCCAAACTGTACATTTTCCAAACTGCTTCTCAATTTCAACGGCTGCGTTTAGACACTTACTTACAGAGTGGTCTGCAGGCTCTGAGTAAGACCCAGCTTTCTTCTCTTTCCCAAGCGTCATTTCCCTTTAGAAAGTGCATATTTCAATTACAGGCACTATTTTTCAGACATGCCCATAAACACATGTCCAAATTAGGAGACCCTGTGGTCTGGTGGTTAGCGAGGAGCACCAAGTACCACCAACACCCGTTTCCTTCACTGTGGCTGTGTGCTGGGCCAGGAGAATCTCAAGGCAGCTTCAAAACGATGAATTATATTGCCAGAGGATGTGGGTGGGAGTCTTGAATGGGTCACTCATCAACTACATCTCTGGTAAAATCACTTTTCTGTGCTACACTTTCCTCATCTCTGAGATGGGAACAGTGCAGTCTGGCAAGATGAGTCAGTCAAGGGTCCGTTATATTGGCATGAGGACCTGAGTTCAGAACCTGAGGATCCCTGTAAAACTTGGGCAGTATGGAGTTCCTGGAACTCCATAACTAGGGAGGCAATAGGTAAGAGGATCCCTGAGGCTTGCTGGCCAGCCAGCATAGCCTAATCAGTAAGCTTCAGGTTCATAGAGAGATTCTGTCTCAATGAATAAGGTGAGAGGGATGGAGAGATGGCTCTGTGGCTAAGACCACCTGCTGCATTTGCCAGAGGTCCTGACTTCAGTTCTCATCACGTGCCAGGAAAACTTCTGTGACTCTAGTACTAAGGAATCCGATGCTGACTATGGCCTCCCAACATAAGGCAAATACTCACGGGGACACACATATACATGTCTATAAAAACAAAAATCAATTAATAAGGTGGAAAGTGACTGAGGAAGATATCCTGACACAGATCTCTGGCCTCTACATGCACTCACATATCTGTGTATGTATGTGCACATGTACATGTACACACATATACAACAGACATGGTGATAAGCCTCCCACTGCTGTAGAGTAGCTGCCTGCTGGAAAGGACAGTATAACCCTTCAGTATTTATTAGTTATCTTCCTGGACAGACGCTTGTCTGAAAACCTAGCTTAACTGACCTTGACCTGCAGCATAACTCTTCTGAGGTCGGGGCAAGGGTAGTGTCTTGATCACAGGCTCTCAACAGAGTGACTTTCAAGTGAATACAGTTTGAAAAGCATGAATGCATGCATGAAGGAAGGATTACAGCCACTACCTTCAGAAGTGAAAAATAGGATCCGCACTTCATGCTCTCTAATTGTTTTCACGTTCTTACCGCTCACACCGGCGACACTGCAAACCCATCTGAAATGACCAGTTGAGGAAAAGGCTGCCAAGCTCGTGATTTCAGAAGAGACTCTTCAAGGATCAAAGTTTGTGAGCCCATACCATATGTGTGACCTCTGTCTTACTGTGTTTTGAGGTCAGCTGGCTTTCCTGACCAGGCAGGGTGCCAGGGGACACGACTACCCCCATTGTCACTGTAGTCTCTGGAGTTACACCGAATGCTGTTATTCTAGGCTTCAGGAAATCTTCTAACCACTGGACAGGGTCCAAGGCTGTGTGCTAATGAGTTTCAGATTGGAGGACCTCACTGGGCATGTGTCAGAAAAGTGGCACAGTGTAGAGGGAGTTGAGAGCAGGGAAGAAAAGTCTCTCTCTCACACACACACACACACACACACACACACACACACACCAGAGAGAGAGAGGGAGGAGGGAAAGGGATGGGGAAAGAGAGGGAGAGAGGGAAAGATAGAAATAAAGAAAAACCAGTAGTTACCAAGCTGCTCAGACTGACAGGGAACGTCACCAACCTCTGACTTCATCAGAAATTCTTGCAGACTTACAAAATAAAGGAGTTCGCTTTTATCACACACTGAGAGGCTCATATGGAAAAATGGAAAACACTACATCACTTGACCTCAGCGTGGCCCCTTTCAACCACAGACGAATACTGTGTACAGAAATCCTAAATCAACTTAAGATGTTCCAACAACACCAACTGAAAAGCCTTAATTTTCTGCATTAGACTTGATGATTACTATTTTGGGTCTTGCCAGTTTGCTTAGGAGGATTACACAGGAAAGAGACGTGTAATTCCCGGAAGGGTGTTTTATCACTTTGCAGTAACACTAACGTGGTGACCTCTGATGAGTGGTTATGGAGGTGGGGTGGGGAGGGCTCATCCTGGGTGACACTCCAGAGCAAGCCTGGCTCACTAGGGTGGGAAAGACACTCAGCACTGAATCACCGTTATTTGCTTATATTAGCAGAACATTAAAACAGATTTTAAACAACATAAAGGCACTGTAGCTGGCTGCTTGGTGAGTCACTTTAATGGGGAGCCAAGTGTTTTTCTCCCTGTTGGATTTCATAAGGAGATTCTCACTGGGTTACCATAGTGGATGCTCATCCGGTTCCTTCCTTCCTTTCTTTGTTTCTATCTTCTTTTTATAAAAAATTGTATTTATTTTCATGTGTAGGGACATTTTACCTGCATGAATGTCTGTGCACCACATGCATTCAATGCCTACAGAGGCCAGAGGAAGGCCTAGGGTACCCTGGAATTGGAGTTAGGTGTTAGACACCATGTGGGTGCTGGAGATTGAAACTGGGTCCTTTGGAAGAACAGCCCACACCCTTAACCACTGAGCCCTTCTGTCCTATTTAAGAGGAACCATTTCATGGGGGAGATCTGACTCACAGAACTTTGAATAGCAAGAAAAGGTGCACACACTCACACACACACACACACACACACTGCATATACATATACATACACTACATATAATACACATACACTCACATATACACACAATACACAAACATACACACAGTCACAATACACACAGTCACAATACACATACACACTTGCATACACATACGCATACACACTGCATATATGCACACACACACATGCATACACACTGTATATACATATATATACACCACTACACATATCACACACACAATACACACATTCACATATACACACATACACACACTCACAATACGCATACACACATTCACATACACATACATGCATACACACTGCATATATGTATAAACACACCACACACACACTCACATAAACAAACACATATACACACACTCATAATACACATACACACACTCACACACACACACTCACAATACACATACACACACTCACATACACACAACCCATTTCCACACTTAATACTTTGGACTTTATAATCCAATCCTTTCACATCCTCTAACTGTCATCAACATTTTTCTCAGACAGTGTCTATAAAATTGATTGCTTGTAGCTCTGAGTTTTGTTCGACACATGGAAGCAATATAATTTAAAGGATTTTCAATGAGGCTGGAAAGAGATACAGAACCCCAGGAAGCCCCTACAGAATTTGGGCTATGTGGGTATGGAGAGGGAACAAACCAGAAGCAAAGGAAATGACCTGAACATTATAGGATGCCGGAAACTTTGACAAAACCTCCAAATATGGAAACTCTAACCCTCACTGTAATGCCGACTGACAAGTCCTCCCATCACACACAAGTGATGTTTCTGGAACATCAGTATGTTCATTAAATTCTCGCTCCCTGAACTTAAAATGCTCTGTGTTCTGGAGCTCAGGCGTCTTGACAGCTCTGCTGTAATCATATTACAGATGTCGTCTTCAGATGACGCGGTTGTTGGGAAGCCTCATACCTCCACCCAATCTGTTGTTTTCACAGGTTTAATCTAGGTATGAAAAGCCGAGAGTGGGATCACATGGAGTCAACATCTTAGACTCAGTCGTGTATCACAGTAGCCACTATGGGTGGTGACACACTCCCATGATGCTTAGCAACTACGCAGGGCTCTAACTCCCCAGTCTGTAATGCTGCAAACTATGGTTGTGTCTTTTGTTCCCCTCACCCCCTTTCCTGGAGTACAAGTAGATGACCAGCGAGGGTCCGACAGTGTTATTCCTAATTACCTTTTTTTTTTTCACTCTTGATCCTGTGGCTCTCATAATTAGTTACCTGGGGCTGCAATCCAATTTGAAGTGATGACAAGAAAGTGATCCATGAAAAAGTAATAAGTTAAATCCAATTTCAGCCTTCCTCTAATTAAATGCACATGGAACTAATGACTCCAACCCCAGCATTTCAGTGATAATGGTAATTAGCGAGGTGGGAGTCGCTCTCTTTTTCAACACTGGAGGTGAAAACCACAAGGTAAAATGGTAGGAACACTCTTAATTACATGTGTCATTTTGTCAGCAATTTACACATTTTTGACCAGTCAAGTATGTTTTTTCCCCTGTCCCTCTCCACCTCCTAGCCCGTGCCGTGATTATAACACAGTATTCCATGTTCCAACATACGTAAGCTCAGACGGGCAATCAGCCTTGAGGAAAAGGAAGCATTCTTCTTCACGGCTGCCCACTGCCCTGCTGCTCAGACACACACAGAAACACATGCGAGTACTTATACACACGAGGATACGCACCCAGCTGTAGTTAGGAAATTACATAGATGTAAGTGTCCTTTCATTTGAAGTCAGATATTTACAGTGGAATTCGGTTTTGTTCATTTGATTTCTGTTTACAATATAAAAAACATAATTTGCTTATTTATGGAAATTATGACATAATTTCTCAGGAGAAATATATAATATATAATAAATATATAATATATAAATATATATGGAAGCAGAAAGGGCTATTAGCTTCTGGTAATACAATGATGGCTTTGACTCTCCAAAGCCTGGCTACTTGTCAGTGTTCTATTCCTGTCTGGATCAAAGGCCCAGAATTTCAGAATTTCAGAATTTCAGAATTTCAGTTTCCCTTCTTCAGGAAACGGTTCCCTATCCTACAGAAATGCTATAGGGCTGGTCCATGTTGAGCACTGAACAACTTTCATCATCCAACATACTCTGCCCCTGGTGAAGTACACATGGTTTGCATGCTGGACAGTTTTATGCCACGTCAATTGACATGAGCTGAAGTCATCTGAGAGGAGGGAACCTCACTAAGAAAATACCAATGTATATTAAGTACATCAAGCTCTAGGCAAGTCTGTAAGGCATCTTCTTAATGCCTGTAGAGGGAGGGCCCAGCCCATCGTGGATGATGTTACCCCTGGGCTGACAGTCCCGGATTTTATAAGAAAGCAGCCTGAGCAAGCCATGAGGAGTGAGCCAGTAGGCGGGCACCCTTCTATGGCCTCTGATCAGTTCCTGACTCGAGGGTCCCACCCTGTTTGAATCCCTGCCCTGACTTTCTTTGATGATGAAACAGTGCTGTGGAAAAGAAAACCAAAGGAACCCTCTCCTCCCCAACTTATTTTCGGTCATGGTGTTCTATCACAGCGATAGTCACCCTAACTAAGACAGTTTGATATAAAACACTATCATTTAATTTGCATTTTAATATTCAAGTGCACAGAGGTAAGCTTACCATATATAAATATTCACACGAGGATACTTACAAGAGTGAGAACACCAATAAATAAACATACCCAGGCATGGACTGGGGTTGTTCTGCTGCAGGGACATGGTCATATTACGTTCCAATAAAAGTGGGACATTTAACACCATGTCACCATTCTGGAGGCAAGGACAGAATGGGATATTAGAAACCAAATCTGAAGTCAGGACTATGAGCTTAGCTCCTGGAACTGCATGAAACCCCTAAAAGCTGGATCAAAATTCTGCATACGTAGATATTTTGCTAGGGGAGACAGGCAGCGTTGTCATCATATATGTATGTATTTAAACTATTATTAGTGATGTCAGTGGGTACATGGTGTGTGTGTGTTCCCATGCCCTCCAGTCCCTCCTTATCCTGTGGCTTTGGAGGATCAAACTCATATCTTCAGGCTCCTGACACAAATGTCTTTACCTACTGAACCATCTCTCTGTCTCCTTCAGTCATGTTTCTGATAGTCTGTGTAATCTAGAAGATTTAATAACTTTTTTTTTGGTTTTGTTTTTGTTTTTGTTTTTGGAGACAGGGTTTCTCTGTGTAGCCCTGGCTGTCCTGGAACTCACTCTGTAGACCAGGCTGGCCTTGAATTCAGAAATCCACCTGCCTCTGCCTCCCAAGTGCTGGGATTAGAGGCATGCGCCACCACTGCCCGGCCATAACTTTTTTTTAAAATTCATCCTTTCTGCTGTGTGGTGGAGGTGGTGGTGGTGCACAGCTTCAATCCCAGCACTTGGCAGGCAGAAGCAGTTGGGTCTCTGTGAGTTCAAGACCAGCCATGATTATACAGAGAAACACTGGGAAAAAAAAAAAAACACATCATTTCTATTTTGTTTATTTTTTTATCAAAACTTACTTTTAGGAACTTGGGATTCTCCAGAGGTATGCAGAAAAGCGACATGTTATAAGGGACCAACACTTGACTTTCTGATCTGTTTTAATGACCAAAGATGCTGGCTATAGGCATTGTTCACTAGGAATATCAAGAGATGCATTTTAATTACATGAATCACTTATTCTAATCCAGTGCACAGAAATATATTTTAAGGGCTGGTATTCCTTAATTGTCCCATCTCATTAGTACAAAAGAAAACTGAAGTTTCCTCTTAGCAAATTATTCCTTGGTGAGTGACACAGAAATGATATGGGATATTATGTGGCATTAAGGTAATGTAAAGAACTGCCTAAGTCACATTTTACATAACTGCAAAGAAACAAACAAACAAACAAACAAACAAATAAAAACAGAGAAAAGCAGACACTTGTTGAATCTTGTGTTTTAAATTCAAAGCAGGACCCCTTCCAATCCTAAGCCAAAGTCTGGTCCTCAAGAGAGGCTTCACTATGCCTCCTGGGTCAGGGGCTTGTACAGCACATAGCCTTGGAGGGAGAGGAACGCGTGGGAGGGAAGCAACAGATGCCTGGCTTTGAGTTCATACTCTGGACAGACAGCCTGGAGCTGTGGTCAGCTTCCCACTGAAAGCAATACGCAGGGCTTGCTCTCTGTCTCGACTTGCAGACTGCTGTAACCCACGTGTACTTTTACTTTCTGAGGAGAAACTGCGGCATTTGACTTCCTTCCAATGTATGTCTTCCAGCCAACAACTGAAGTGCTTAAAGAACCAAAAGGAATCAACATCCACAAATGGCGGTCAAAGTTCCAAAATTTGATCAAGAAAAATTGCTCATCTGCTGCAAACTAATCCCTAGCTAGTACTAATCCCTAGCTCGTAGAGCCACACACACGTTTTGGAGGTCATGAGGGCACCTGCGCTGATAGGCATTTAGTTTAGTTGTTTAAGCAATCTTCAGAAGTACATAAATATTTATAAAAATCAGACTACTATTTTTACCCTCCTCTAATTTTTTTAAGCCAAATTGAATTAATTCACTTACAGTTGCATAGCCTCCTGAAGACAACGTCTATGTCTACAGTGAAGGGTCCTACAAACACCAGCCCAGCACCCAGCACACTTGCTCTTCTCAGATGTTCACCAAAATGCATTTAATGAATTCAGATCATTCTGATTGTGAATTTAGGATGGAGCCAATTCTCAATTTTCATTTCTTTCATTCATAAAAGATACCTGCTAGGTAGATTAACAGCATATGCAAAGAAGACAGGGTAGGATAGCGAGCCAGATACTGGTCAAGATCTCCAAGAAGCCATATTCCTGGCTCAAGCCTTCTTCGTCAATTAACGAGGCTCTGTCCTGAGAATGGACACAGTGGGCTTTGTATAGCATGCATGAGAAGCATGTGTTTCTCTCCTGTTGAAATTAGCCCACTTTGGTGATGGCTGACTTGGGTCTGTGATCTCTTATCTCCACTGTGTAACACTTAGAGCCCTGCTCGCTTTCCCTTTTCTTTTGTTTGTCTCATCAGCCTGTGAAACTGAAGTGTGCTGCCAAACGTGAAGTGGAGAAGTGTGAGATATGCTTACAGTATGAGCTCCAGCACATGTGGGGATTTAAGGTTTCTTCCCGCCCCTCTTCTACCATCCAAGCTCCCAGCAGATCAAATACTCCTTGCCCATCAGTCATTCCTCTGCGCAGATCTGAAATCTGCTACACAGCTCTCAGTCTTGAAGGGTAAAGGAAAGGGTCAGAGAGAAATCAAGTGGCAGGACTTCCCGTTCATTTTAGAGTCATTCTAGGTGAGACACCCACGGAAGAGGACAAGGTACACTGGGACAGACTTCAATGTCAAGGTTATGTCTTCCAAGAAGCACCATGTCTACATTCATTGTTTTTATAACAAGATGATACACTATGTGACTGAGGTTAGTAATTTCTCCTTTCTGTTAGCAGAAGGCAAGACTCCACTAATAAAGCTTACAGGATTCAAGTGACCTTATATTCAGCAATAGGTCAGGACACAAACACAACACACACACACACCTAGAGGAATACACGCATGTGCCAACTCTTAAGTCAGTCTACATTCTGATTGTCAATTCTACTACAAGAAGGTAAGGGGAAGGTTAGCACTGTCTTCAGACTAGAGTTCCTGACCGCCATGTTCCTTCCCTCCTTTCTGTACAGACTGAAATGTAGACTACATCACAGGGCTGACACATTGCCCTAGCCAGGATCTATGACATGCTACATGTCAGATTTTTGGCTTGGTTGCTAAAATCTTTAATGGTCAAAAAAACCAAAAAACAAACCAGAACCCTCAAAAGGAAGTCTCCTGAGACTATACATCACATACCTACTTAGGCCAGACAAACTTCTACTCATTACCCTAAAATGCCACGTTTTAAGACCGAGTACTGAGGCTGGAGTGACAGATCATTGGTAAAGGGTTTCCAGCATGAGGGAGTGAGTTCAGATTATGGCTTCCCTGTACAAACAAGGCATAGAGATGTGCACCTGCAATCTAGTTGTGGGGCAGGTTGAGAAGACAGGCAGATCCCTGCAGCTCAATGGCAAGCCACATAGTTATTGGTGTAGTCAAGTTCTATGAAAGACTGCATCTCCAAAAGTAATTCAGAGTGCCTGGCATGGTGGTGTCAACCTTTATTGCAGAGGCAGGTGGATTTCTGTGAGTCTGAGGCTAACCTGGTTTACAGTAGCAAAAACTTGTAGAGCTGGACTGAGTAACACACTCGCTGTCAATCTTTGGTGTGCAACACACATACAAAGAAAAGCAAATCCAGTTTATTTTTATTCTTAAGTGATATTCAACTCTCTCCAGCACTGCTATTGGACAGTATCTTTGTATATTTTTCAAAACTTCAAACCAAAGCTGCATTTCCCAATATTATATTGCCATTTCCCAGTGCACTTGAGGCCTGCTAAATTCAACAGGACTCCTAGTATTCTCAAGGCTGTGAGAGACTCCAAGAGGGAGGCCAAAGAACGGACAGGCAGTTGAATCACTGAGTGACAGGCTGGGCCAGCTCCCTGTATACATTAATAAATTAGAATTTTAATTGTGTCTCTGTCTGCAGGAGATGCCCTGGTACTTTAATATGTACCAACAATTGGCTATGTTATGGAATCTGCAATGTGGCCTCCGCTGCTGACCCCTGAAACACAATTCCCAGACTGACTAAGAAAACTGTTCAGTTTGATCCTTTCAACTTATTTGAATCCTGACAAATAAGCTCACCGCTGAAAGGTCAACACAGTCATATTTCATCCTCCTGAGCTGTTCTTAAGACATCTGCACAACAAAGCCCTTCTTACAACACCTGACATCCACCCTCCATGGCACTGCACCTCATTATAACTGTTGCAAACCCGCACCCACACAGCCTTAAGAGGGTGTGAGTTGCTGGTAGTTTACTAAACAGCTGTCTTTGGAAGAGTCTATAAACATTCACACTGATATTCAACTTGTCCACTAACCTGTCACTGTAAGGTTGGGCTTTTCTTTGGAAGAGGCACAGTTTCCCTGGCACAGTAGGAAAGCTAGAATTGGCTTACCAAGGACAGGAGGACACGTGCAGTGCTATTTCGAAGTCGGCATTAGTTTATTCTAATCCAGGGCAAAGTTGACACATGTAGATCATACTAACTAGTAACACACTGTGTTACTGCTCATCAAAACTGTCAAAGAGTTTCTAGTGAGAAATTCATCCTTGGCCTCCAATGGGGAGTGAGGCCCCTAACACCTACCTTCTACCTTAAATGTGGCCCTAAATACCCTGCCTTGACTTTTTTTTAAAAATTTTATACCACAATTTTTTATTCCAAGACCCAAATTCAAATTAGATTTTTGTGAATTCACTTCTCCTTAACTCTATTAACTCCTTTGGCTTCGATGTGCCAGACGTGAGACATTTTTGAAACAAGCTTCTTTTGTTATCATTTCATAAAAATCGTTCCCCATTTTCAATTAATAACTCAGAAACATTCAGCAGATATGTACTGAAGGAGGGCATGCACTCCACTATACTCATTACTGGTGTAACAGCAGAAGCACTACACCCTCCTGGAGCCAAAGAGAAGCTCCTGACACTGCAGACAACTGAGCTTCTGAGCAGCACTTCTTTCTGGAGGACACGTTAGACACTGTGGAATGGTGAACAGTTCCCTTGGTCCAAAGGCTATGAGGTGTTAAAAATATCTATGCACCCCTGTTCCCTAGTTATTAATAAAATATGTCTCCAGAATAAGAAACTTTATGTTCTAACTTATGTCAATGGGGAAGTCAATTAATCTAGCCACTATAAAAAGTATGATGACAGACCCTCAAATAGCACAAGAATCCTCCAAAAAACGAAAACAGAACTATCATATAATTTAGCTAGAGCACTCCTGGGTGTACGTCCAAAGGAAATAAAAATCAGTTGTGCTGGTTTGAACGTGAAATGTCCTCCACAGTCTCAGGCATTGAACACTTGGTCCCCAGTTGGTGGCGCTGTTTGTGGAGGTTTAAGTGGTCAGCCTTGCTAGAGGAATTACATCACTGGGGTCTGGCTTGGAGATCGAAAGCCTTATACCATGCCAGATCACTCTCTGTTTCCTACTCAGGGTTGAAGATATGAGCTCTCAGCTTCTGGCTGCCAAGTCTGACACTTGCTGCTGTGCCTCTCAGCCAAAATGTACTCTCATCCCTCTGGATAGTAAGCCTAAATAAACTTACTCATCCCGAAGCTGCCTTGGTCATGGTGTTTCATCACAGCACCAGAAAACACATAACATATTGGCATACTGACACTTGTGCTTGCTGTGGAACGATTCAGATAGCTAAGACATGGAATTGGCCTACATGCCTATCATGGGTGGATTAACAGCAAAGTGAGTTGTTTCACCCACAAAGAAGACAGACAAAACAGCTGTCATTTGTGGCAAAATGGTTGGAGACAGAGGGCATATCAGTAAAGGAAACTAGCAAGACCCAGAGAGGCAAGGATTGTCTGCTCGCTTCCATTTGTGGAAACTAAAAAGAGTCAACTTGAAGGTAGGAAAATAGTTACATGGGCCTGGAAAGGTGCAGTGGTGACGTCGGGTGGGTGAATATGATCAGTGCTGTGTTATTCATACATGATCCCCCTAGCATGCTAGATTCCTTCCAGCATTAAAACTTTAGGTATACAGAAAAAAAAAAAAAGGCTTCTGATCAAAGAGATTTTTCTCATGATATCATAGTCATCTCATAAACTAGAACACACACATTTTGCACAAGTTTTCTTAGATGGTTTGCAATGGTCATGATAATCCACCTCTGCAAGGCTTTTAAGCCACATGAAAGGGTATGACAGTAATTTTTTGAAAAAGAATTGCTACCTGAAGAGCTGCTGGTTGCTTGTCATTCCTCTTGGGAGACTTTAATCCACTAACTTGCTGTTGCTGCTGCTGCTGCTGCTGCTGCTGTTGCTGCTGCTGCTGCTGTTGCTGCTGCTGCTGCTGCTGCTGCTGTTGCTGCTGCTGCTGTTGCTGCTGCTGCTGCTGTTGCTGCTGCTGCTGCTGTTGAAGGAGGAGCTGCCTTGCCACCTGCAGGGCCTATAAGAAAAACATGAAGAGAAGGTTTCATTATCACACAGGCCTGGAGACTCCCTCACAAAGTGGATCTCAGGAAAATCCCTTCAGAGATGACCTTCACCTTTCTCACTTCTAGGCAAAAGAAATGGCAAGCAAATTCGCAGTCTACAAAGAAAACTCTCCAGAATATGTTTACATTTTCCTTTGATTTGGTAAAATAACCATGACTCCTTAGACATAGAGTAAGTACTAATAAGTAGTAGTATAAGTACTTAAGTACTTATTAGTACGTAAGTAGACACTTCTTCCTCACTAAAGAGCTGCCATGACATCTGTAAGTATGGATGGCTGGCACTGTGTGGACAGATGCAGAGAGGAGGCAGGAGGGATGAGAGAAATTGAAAGCTTAGGGGACAAGAAAGGGCTCTTACTGGACATACCATGTCCTATTCGATTCTTCTTGGGGAAATTTAGAAAATTACGTTTTCTATATTTTCACCATACCTCCATCCAAATAAAGAGACAGAGCTAGGCAGTGGACCACTGGAACATGAGCCACCCTAGTAACAGCTATTCCCACAGAAGCTTAGAGCAGATGGAATCCTATATGAAATGATCTCACTGGAAGACATAAGAGGAAAACCTACTGGCTAAGATATAGCTCAGGGACAGAGGGCTTTCCTAGCATGCATAAAGCCCTGGGTCCAACTTCTAGTACCACATGAAACAGGCATGGTGGCACACACTGTAATCCTAGCATTTAGGAACTGGAAGCCTGAGAGTCAGAAGTTCAAGGTGATCCTTATCTGCTTGTATATGTGTATGTGTGTGAATGTGTGTGTCTGTGAGTGTATATCTGTGTATATATGTATGTGTGTGAGTATGTGTATCTGTGTGTATCTGTGTGTGTCTGTGTATATGTGTATGAGTATACGGGTGTGTGAGTGTTTGTGTCTGTGTGTGTATGTCTGTGCGTGTATGTGAGTCTGTGCCTCTGTGTATGTGTGTGTATAAGTGTATGAGTGTATGTGTGTATGTATGTGCGTGTATGTATATGTGGGTGTGTGAGTGTATATAGGTGTTTGTGGCACACTGATTATAATAGATGTTCTTCTTCCAAACGTTAAAGCTTTTGGTTATGGTATCTCCAAAATATCTCAGAAATTTAAGGTCATCCTCAGAGGTTGTGTCCAGCCTGAGCTAACTTACCTAGACCAGCAGACAGAGATAAAATAAAAGGAAAGCTTAGCAAAGGCAGCCTGGGGTCATCTCAAAGTTTTCACTATGAACCCAGGAACCAAGCAGGTTAGTCTAAATTTGTCTTTCAAGCTTTTTGAGGTGATGAGGTTCGCTTCCAAAATCGCAGTTACAGAAGTGGTGTGAATTGGCAATAAGACAAAAGAAATACAAAGGAAACCTCCAAAGATTGAGCATACGACTGGGTGCCCCCACCCTGTTTTTTAAGTTCAAGTGAAGAAAGAAGTCTTAACAACACAGATATTGCCAGTATTGAGATATTCACTGTCATAAAACTAAGTATAAGAATTACCACAGGCCGCCACAGCTCTGTAAAGATGAGAAGAGGAGCAGCCATAGGAAACCGAGGTGTGCAGGTCTTATGCCAGAACATCACATGGAAAGTCAGACTGCTTGGGTCTACTCAAATGAGAGGCGAGCGCACACACGTGGGGGATTGGAAAGGATGCTTACAAAATGATGCACTTACATAAAAGGAAAATCATTGCACATCATAAAAATTCTAAAGATTAAATAATTTTAAGGTGTGTGTGTGTGTGTGTGTGTGAGAGAGAGAGAGAGAGAGAGAGAGAGAGAGAGAACACATGTGTACCATGTATGAAAAGGTACCTGGAGGCCAAAGAGGATGTCAGTCCCCTTGGAGCTGGACTATGATCTGTACAAGGGAGGTCCTGGGATCTGAACTAGGGTTCCCTGGAACAGCAGACAGTGCTCTTAACTACCAGGCCACATACATACATATACATGTACATATACATCATATACGTATATTTTTAATG
The DNA here is from genome assembly GCA_021653895.1 of Mastomys natalensis. Taxonomy (NCBI): domain Eukaryota; kingdom Metazoa; phylum Chordata; class Mammalia; order Rodentia; family Muridae; genus Mastomys; species Mastomys natalensis. The sequence continues at coordinate 879,592 of JAJTUV010000230.1, forward strand.
TGGCCACTAATATTATTTGTACCTCAGGGAAGAGGCCACATAGATGTGATCAATGCCTCAATCAAAATCTGACACTCTGGGCTTGGAATGTGAACATAAAAGACTGTCATAGTACCAGCATCCTCAGAGAAGGACAACCAGGTCACTTGGGTAGTTAAGTGTGCAGGTATGAAAGGACAGTCACAACGCTGAGCCTGAAGGCGGGGGCTCCCATGTTCTATATGCAGGAAAACAGAAATGAGGAACAGTGGAGGGATCCCTGTGCATGGAAAAGGTAGACTGACTTCTAAGACAAGCTCCCTCAATAGAGCTGTAAAGGACTGTTGTACCAAGAACTTTTAGGACACTTCCTATGACTTAGGCCTCTGTGGCTAAGAGGCACAGAGGAGCACAAACAAACAGAAGCACTAAAGGGCAGGAGACAAAGGAACAATCTTGTCCTCACAAGTGGAGACTGCCTCTGTCACTATCGCCTGCAACTACCCTCCTCTTCCAGGTTGGCCACCTGCTACTGAACTCACCCCAGGATGCCTGCATGAGGAGTGCCCAGGCTCCTCTGCCTGGAAAGAGACAGGCACATTTGAGAAAGCCTGCCTGAAAGGGAGGCTGTCTGAGAGGGGCAGCTGGAAGCCAAGCCGCCTGGGAGAGTTGCCTGAGACTCTAGCCTGCTGTCTTGGTGGAGGATTCACCATCGCTGGACTCTGGGTTTCCTTGTCTCCTTGGAGACGCTCAGTACATGCGGGGGCGTAAAAGTGGGCAGCGTGAAGATTTCATTTATATCATATAAGAAAAATAGTCCCCTGTGCAAGGTTCCCGCAGGAGCAAATGCCTCTCCTACTAGCCCCCTCCCTCAGCTCTTTCACATAAAGCTCCCAAGGCTTTTCATGCAGGACAGGAAACTATTCTACATCACAAGCCTTCCCAACAGAATCTCCAGGGTAAAGTCTAATCCCAAAAGGAGGCTCCAGCTGTGAGGTGTTTGTAGAGTGGGACAGCAGCAGATAGTAAAAGCTGTAGCAGAGAAATACATGCCCCCCATCCACACACACCTACCTGCAGTACCTAGGCAAACAAAACCACAACTCCACAATTTTCCTGGATTCACAAAATACTAAGGGACCAGGATTTGGGGCTTTGAAAACACTGAAGTGTCAAGAACCAACACAAGCTATCCCCAGTCAAAGGGAAAATATTAAGTGTCTATGAAATAGCATTCACACACACACACATAATGATTCTGACAACTGTGTGCACTTCAGAGTAAAACTGTAGGAATTCTCAGGCTTACTCTGACGTTTCAAGTGGAGGAAAAGGTGATTTATACAGTTGATGGATGTCTCTTAACATCATCATCATCATCATCATCATGTATATGTATGATGGGTGTGGGGGTACCCACTGTCGGGGTCAGGACATTTTTGTGAAGTCAGTTCTCTCCTTCCATATTTATGTGCGTTCTAGACATTCAACTCAACTCTTAAGGCCTGTGTAGCCAGCCAGGGCTAGTACCCACTGAGCCACGTTGCCAAACCTGTGATGTCTTTTTGAGAGCCAACATGGGGTATCTGAACTTATCTGCTCATGTGATGACCCCCAGCCTCCCCCCATATTTCACAGGGAGCCTCACTACAACAGAGAAGGGAAGACAGACACACAGAAGGGCTGCAGAACGGTGTCCACAAGGAATGTCATTAAACCTACTGAAGACAGAATAACAAGAGATGGCGCTGTATGAGACAGCTTTGGGGTTCGGTCTGCAAATGAATAAAAATAACTAAAGGAATTTTAAATATTTCAGATGGTGAGAACACTGGTACAGAGAGCAAATCATTTGAGCATAAAACTGTTACAAACATCCCATAATCATTCTCTTGCCTTGTGAACATGCTGGAAAAGGTGGGGGCAAATATAACGTTCAAAAAATAAACTAAAAACCACCATGGGTTTCAACAAAAATTTTAAGACCTGAGTGATCTGAATGTGTAATATGCTTTGAAATCAGCCACTAAGGGATGTTTTCAGAAATTCCATATTATCTAAATCTGTGCAATGTAGAGTTTAAATTGTCACACACAAAAGGAATCACGATGCTTAAGACGCTTGATTCCACTGGGTTTGACAGTACACACCTGTGATAACAGGACTGAGGAGGTGAAGAAGACAGGGGGATCGTGTTTGTTCATGGTTGATCTGAGGAAGATTTGGAAAGACTGTCCCACAGACTTGGATTGATGATACGAACTTCACACTTAACAGCCATTTTGAACCACAATTCATATAAGCATACGTTAACATCCTTTAACTCAGGTTTCAGTAGGTGATGATCTTTATTCTAGTACCACAGAGAATGAGAAAGGACAGCTCTTACTCTCCTGTCTCAGTGATAACTGGAAATAAAGGTTTTTTCATGTGCTGTTGGAAGATAAAACTAGACACACTGAAAATAAACTAAGTGTGGGGATGTGAGTTTGGACATAGAGGGATGGAGAGCACAGGAAGAGGAAGAGGAAGAGAAGAAGAGGTGAGGGCATTTATGTGCACGGACATGAATAAATCAAAGAACTCCTCTTTACAGCACACGGTGCCTCTGGCTCATGTTCCAGGCCAAGCACTAATGTAAATAACTTAAAAGGCCCAATTCCATCTCTGGAGACCTTTTACTCTTGGTGGCTCTTCCTGGGCTGGGTTGAATCAACACTTTCTTTATAAAAGATGTGACAATTGCCTGGCACTGGATGACTCTGTGCTTATTTGAGCACTGAGATCAGGTTACAATAAAGACTCAGCTGGAGGGTGTCATCCAGCAGAAGCAGCTGATAAAGCCAGCACTTAGATATAGCCCTGTGAACTTAGAGAAAGGGAGTGCACACGTGCAAAACCTTCACCTAGACAGACTGCCCAGGTGTTCCTTTGACTCGCCTCTAAGGCCCTATCTGCAAAAGGGATCAGAGATATCAAGGTCCAGGGCCATCTCTGAGTGTCTACACAGAGCCTGCAAACTAAACTATGGGATGGGTTGCTACTTTGCCAGGCTGTATTTCCATAGTAACCAGGAACCTGGGCATTTGCAGTATGTCTTCCTTCTCTGGATTCAAGATGGTCCCATGCTCAACAATGCCTTCACTCTCTAAGTAACTGAGTGCCATCTGCTTCATACAAATGATGTTTTACTTCAGCATGTTTACCACATTTGAGTTTGAGCTATTTGTGTCTCAGGTTCATAGCAGGTGCTTAGATGAATGGCGAGGTAATCCTAGTTTAGCATGTTTATCAAGGTAGCCTGTACTTAAAAAAGAACATGTTTACCACTTTTAAGGAACTACTAACATGTTTACATAAAACATAGTCCTCGCAAGCACACACACATGCATTCAGCAAGCTGGAGGAAAAGAAAAGAAACTTTTAGGAGAAACTTTGTATAACACCCTTATCGAGGGGTCTCTGATGAGGCTGACACAAGGAGGTCCTTCAAAAAAAAAAAACTATCTGGAAAGTTTGGGGTCACAGGTACACACACTGTAGCCTGTAGCCCAAATTTTGTCCATTGTTTGAGTCTGCTGGGTTCATAAAACAGGCAGATATTTTACTCATTTAAAGGAGTAACAGAAAGTCAAAAGATGAATGTGTCACCACCTGTGATCATGACTTTGAATTCAAATTTTAGTAGTAACTTCCTACACAGCCCCTTCCTTTATGGGAAGGGGGTCAGCAATTCCCTCCTCTGGTCTGTTCTCTGTTTATCCTTATTTTAAGTCGTTGCTGGTTTTTTTTTTTTTCTTGTTGTTGATTTGCTTTGTGCCTGAGGAAAGTTTTCTAAACATCTTTCCTTTCTCCAAGATAACTTAAATTTGGAATTCACGAGGCCTTGTGAATTAGCTGATCTTGAACTCAAAATCACTTCTGTTTCTCCAAAAGAACAGGGACATGAGGAGAAATACATTCACATGCTTCAAAACCTGAAACTGTCAAAAATTTGAGGTAAACTACTGAGTCTGTGGGTTTTCCATCAGGTAATTTACAATCTCTCAGAGTGGAATTAGACCTTGTTAATTTGTGTAGGTTTGTAATCCAAGCTAAGACTTTTCCTCATGTAGCTTTGAAAGTAGGTCAGAGTGGTTCACCTTTCCTCTAATTTCTCTCTGGACTCTCTGTAGCCCTCAAGACAAAACCTGTTTCTCAGATAATTTCATAGGCTAGTAAACAGTCACTGCACACCCCGGGGTGGGATGGCTCAGTGATTAAGAACACTGGCTGCTCTTACAATGGAACAAGAGTTTGAATCCCAGCCCCCACACAGTGGTTTACAATCATCTGTAACTCCAGTTCCAGGGGATTCGATGTCTTCTGACCATTATGGGCACCAGGCACAGATGTGGTGTGCACATACATACATGTAGACAAGCCATCATGCACAATTTTAAAAGAAAGGGTAACTGTGGAAGGAAAGGCATCTTGCTTATACCACACCTCAATTTTTAACCCTCTCTTCAGCATCAGTCCTCCCCAGCACGCCATTTCCCACCTGTTCCAATCTACTCCTGGCTTTACATATGTCTAACCTTCAAGACTAGTGTTCCCCAGGTGTCAGAGCTGGACAGTGCTCTGCAGACAGCCTGGGGGAACCCCATCTCTCCATCACCACTGGAACCTTCCACAGGAAAACACACACACGAACAAAATGTGCTCTCCATAAGTCTGGATGGGTAACAGCCATGTACCAAAGAGTCTTTTAGGACCCCCCTCAAATCTGACTCGGAGTAGACTCTACAATACTCAAGCAGAGATATGGACAGCCACTTGTAGTCAATCCAGTAGACTCACATATCTGAAGGATCTGGGTCAGAGTGCAGCCGCAGATTAGCTGGCACACTCCACATGGACCTAGCTATTTAGAGGCCAAAGATTCTCTCAGCATCCTCTTCCTTAGAGTTCTGACAGCTGGGTTGGTATCCTAAGGTTTCAGCACATGGTTCCACATTAAATCGTTTGGCAGGGCATCCTGTGTGGGTTTCATAAAATGGCCCAGAGTCTTTGCAAAGAAGACAAAGAGAGACTAGGAAGACAGACACGGTGAGAAATGAGGACACAGATCCATCTCAGTAGCATCCTAACACTTCTTGGGTTACAATCAGGAAAGGACTGGGAAGGGTGGAGTAGGCCTTTAGTCTCAGTCTTGGGAGGCAGAAGCAAGCAGATCTCTCTGAGTTCCAGGGCAGCCAGGGTAACACAATAAGATTCTGTCTCAACACAGAAAGTTTAAGAAGTATCCTACATATAGAAGATAGTTCCCAGGTCAAGGGGTAGAGAGATGAGGAAGCATCCCAGGTACCCAAATCCCTTGCTCATGCCACCCCACCCAGCACTTCAACACTACACCTTTCAATTCTGGCCACACAGATCTGTACTGACTTCATTTCATATTAATTAAGCTACACACATAGTAGTTGGTGCTGCAGTGACAATTACTGAGTACACACCTCCCTTTATAATATTATTATTATTATTATTATTATTATTATTATTATTACACCCCTTACTGCAGACTTTAACAAATTTTCCAAACACAGGAGCAGAACAGACAGGCGTTTTGTCCTTTGTCTGTTACTCTTTAGACTGGATTGTATTAGGATAGAAGAAAAAAAGTGATATTCATGCCTTACTTTATTTTGAATGAAGAAGAAAAAAGAGAGACATATCCTATGCTGTTGTTGCAGCAAGTCCCAATTGACTGTCATTAATGCTGGGAACTCAAATGCCACTGATACCCAACTGCAGACACCTGGAGAGAGAGCAGAAGGTCAGACAGGAGGAAGGTTCTGCTACAAGCCACACCCCAATGAAGACCTAGGGAGCCACAGGGGTCAGCATACCCTGTATCCACCAGCGATTATGACTAATGCTTTTTTATTTGGAAGGCACACAGAAGATACTTCCTGCCAAAGAATAAGGATTTTCATGAGACTTAAAAAAAATAAATAAAATCTATGATCTTCTTGCAAAATTGAGTGAAATAAGTTTAATGGCTATAAACATTCAGGAAGCCTGTTTGAAGTCTCTTAAGAGAGACAGCAAGAAAGAAGGAAAACGCCAGCCTATCCTCCTCCTACTCCTGTGAACATAGGAACCTATAACCACCTTGTTGGATGGAATACTGGCTGGCTGTTCTTTACTGGTGCCAGTGCCAGACTCTGAGTCACCCGCGCCACGGCTCCTGCACCTGAGTTGTCTTTGGAGAGATTCCACTTAAGCACTGCCCAAGCCCCAGCTTGCTGAACTCATGGGAGTTGGACAAGATCACAGCCTGGGGGCTACTGACTTCAGGCAAGGTGAAGATCACTAGGGTAAAATACAAGATTCAAGTTTATTAGGAACTATCTAAAATGCGAGCTTGGGGATTAGAGTGATGAATGGATGGTTCCATAGGCAAGCATGAAGACCTGAGGCCAGGTCCTAAGTATTAACACAAAAGCCAGGTACAAGGGCTCAAGTCTGAAATCCAGACACTGGCGACAGGAGGATCCCTGGAATCCACCAGCCAAGCTAGGCCCAGCCAAACCAGCAAGCTCTAGGTTCAGTTAGAGACTCTGTCTCAAGAAATAGCATGGGGCCTGGAGAGATGGCTTAGTAGCGGAGAGTACTGACTGACTGCACTTACAGCAGACCCAGGTTCAATTCCCAGGACCCACTTGTTGACTCATAACTGTAACACATTCATGTATGTGGTGTACAGACATATGCAGACAAAATGCCAAAACATAACATTAGTAATAGATAGAGCATGAAGAGGCACAGAAGAAAGACAATTGGCATCATCTGACCTTACACATGGTTAAGCTTGAGCCCCTATGCATATACCACACATACACACATAAAGATAGATATATATATATAAATAAAATAAGTAAATAGACATGAGCTTGGCTGTTGCATCAGTCTCTCCTTTCCCCTTGTTAAAGTCCTGACTGAATAAATGGTACAGTCCCTCCTCCATGCTTAAGACAGAAAATACAGGGGTCAGATGAGAGGATAAATCAATCAAGGGATCTATAACTCATGATATTAACCCCCTGTTTTCTACCAGTGCTTTTTATGAGGTTGTGTCCCAGCCACTCATTATGACTAATAAAGATTCACATCTTCTGGGGCCTCAGATTCAGATCTGTTAATGTGGACACTTGACGAAGAGTCTGACTGAAGTGTGCTTGAACGCATAGTGGATTTTCCATAATTTGACCAGAAACACAGAGTTCCTGTATATAGAGAGAGGGTGAGGAAAAAGAGATAGGGGAGAAAGAAGAGAAAGGAGGAAAAGAGAGAAGTGAGAGAATTGAAGGATAAGGGAGTGAGGAGAGACAGAAAGGAGAGAGAAAGAAAGAGAGAAAAAAGAGAGAAGAGAAGAGAACAGAGAGACAAGTAAAAGAGAGAAAGGAGAGAAAAAGAGAGGAAAGAAGAGAAGGGAAAGAGAGCATGCACACAGCAATTCCTTTTCTTCATACACACTTAGGATACATAAGAGGCAACTAGCACCTATGAAGGCCTTGCTTCCCATAGGCCTTCTTCCTCCCCAATTCAGATTTTAGGCAAGAAGAAGAGGCAAAGGCGAAAAATTGAGAAATCTCTGTTTAGATCTGTACCCCATTTTAAAGTGTATTATTTGTTTTCTTGACATCTAGTTTCTTGAGTTCTTTTTATATTTTGGATATTAGCTCTCTATTGTATATAGAAAACAAACAGGGGGCTGGATAGATGGCTCAGCAGTTAAGAGCACTGGCTGCTCTTCCAGAGGACTCAGGTTCAATTCCCAGCACCTACATGGCAGCTCACAACTGTCTATAACTCAAGTTCCAGGGATCTGGCACTTTCACACAGACATACTTGGAGGCAAAACAGCAATGCACATAAAACAAAAATAAATAAATAATTTTTAAAAAGAGGAAAGAAAAGGGAAACTAATGAAGAAAACGACCAACAATGAGAAGAGCTGCCCCCACACGACCAAGGATGAAGGGTTCGAGGGCGAGGAGAGCTCTCCAGTGCTCTCCTGTCTCCTATACTTCAAAGGCAGTACTAAAAGCAGCAGAGGGATGTGTGAGGGGTGAGGGGTTGGGGGTGGGGGGCTGCCATACCTTTAATCCCAGAAGTCTGGAGAGAGAGACTGGTGGATCCCTGAATTCAAGGCCAGCCAGGTCTAACTGAGAGAATTTCAGGATAACCTGGGCTACACAGAGAACCGCTGTCTCGAACTATCCCCTCCCCGCAAATCCCCAACAAATAAAGAAAGCCCCCGCAAATCCCCAACAAATAAAGAAAGCAGCAGTGGCTCTGTATGGGTAACACTTTAAGGGGCTGAAGGTGCAGCTGAGTGATTGTGCACTTGCCTCAAAAAGGCTGTGAGTTCTACTCCCAGCACCACAGACACGAACAAGACAGGCCCTGGAAATAGGGAAGAGAAATAGGGCCCGGAGGCCCCACACAGGGAGCGTAGCTGAAATAAAGTAGCCCCTGACGGGGTCCACAACCTGACCGGGTCCACAGCCTGACCGGGCCTACAGCCTGACTGGGCCCACAGAATGGCTACTCTGCTGTTCCTTTCTCTCTGCTGTTTTATCTACTGCTCTCTGCCACTCTCAGGGAGGTGGGGAAAGTTTTATAATTCTTGATTCAAAGTGGAAAAACAAAGAATGTGACTTGCTCAAGGTCGCAAATGTGCTGAGTGGCAGGGCAGAAAAACAAAAACAACCAAACCTTGTTTCCAGAGAACTAGATATTCACCTTGCACCAAGCTCACTGATTAGCAGGAACACAGTGGTGACCAGGAGTCCTGGCACACGGATGTGAGATCTTAGGAAACCAAAAACACAGGAATGGCCTTGGTTTTCAGATCTTCTGTGTTCAGGACAGGGATGGCTGCCTTCTGGTACCATACTTTGAACTTCTTAGTCCTTCTTCTCCCCACAAAAAAGGATCTGCTATTTTTTTTTTAAAGATTTATTTATTTGTTTTTATTTATATGAGTACACTGCAGCTGTCTTCAGACACAACAGAAGAGTGCATCAGATTGATCCCATTACAGATGGTTGTGAGCCACTAAGTGGTCACTGGGAATTGAACTCAGGACCTCTGGAAAAGCAGCCAGTGCTCTTAATCACTGAGTCATCTCTCCAGCCCTGATATATTTTTTTTTAACCAATCTTTTTATTCTTAGGATGCTTAAGAGTGATAGTCACATTGCCAGACCTACCCACCCTTCCTGTTTTCTGTCCCAGGTCACCAGACACCCATCTCCATACTACCTTCCCTTGCTTGCAAGCCGGTTCCAAATGGCAGAGTTTGATGACATTCTCATACCCAGGAGACCAACACTGCTCTGATCTCAAACAGCAGCCTGGATTCTCCTACTTCATGAGACAGAGACTCATAAGCCTGGGCACACCGGTCACTCTCCCTCTGTTCTTGCCTCTCTGGCCATCTGTGTCACCCATTTACTCTAAAGACATGGATTTAGTCACCTCCTCTCGGTCCCCAGGCCTTCTTCAAACCAATGGTGGGACAAGTTGTCTATATTTTGGCTTAACTAAGTTAAAAAGATATTCTTTTGAAAAGTAATTGCAAAAGCCAGGTAATCATATCTCTCACCCTTCATCAACGAAGCTTCTTACAGGACACGGGGAATATTACAGAGATCCACATTAGTCAAATGTAAAGAAGTAGCCATGGAATGCCTAGCTCCCACTGTCACATCTACAATGCAAGTCCCATGTGGAAGGCTCAGGGGAACATCTAAGAATGGGGTGGGAAGATTCCAAGAACCAGGAACTAAGATGAACTATAAGAGACTATCGTCTTGACATGACGGCAGAGATGCTGCACCCATGAAATCTCAACAAACCTGCCTAGTGACAGCACTGCCTGGTAGGCCAATGTGGATGGGAGGAATTCTACACGTTCTACCCCAAGATGAAGGGAGACAGGCAATCGGTGGCAGCTGAGATAGGGAGAATAGTTTTGTATGAGGAGCCTCTGATAGGTTATCCAAGTGTGCATCCTAAAACATATGTGTATATAAGAGCAACACTGAATGGTCTCAGTTGTGTGTGTGTGTGTGTGTGTGTGTGTGTGTGTGTGTGTGTGTGTGTAATACAGAAGATGAGGTCATCAATTCAAAAGGGAGTGAAGGGACAGGGGAAGAGAAAAAGTAGTAGGAACGATTTAAATACAAAGCTCATGCACCCCATTCTCAAAATACTTAAATCTTTCTATTTATTTACTTATTGTGTGAGACAGGGTCTCTCTCTTCATAGGCCTGGCTGTCCTTGAGCTCATTATGTAGACTCATAGAGATCCACCTGCCTCTGCCTCCTGAATGCTAGGATTAAAGGCATGCACCACCACACCCAGCTACGTTTCAGAATTAAAAAGAAAAACAAAAATAAAACAACAAAGCCCTTTCCTAAGGTAAGACTAAAGCGATCACAGATGGTATGTTTGTGTGTGTACACATATGTGCATGTACTTTTTAACCTTTTTCTTTGAGACAGTTTCTCACTGGTCTGGAACTCAACAAATTAGGCTGGGTTAGCTTCCTCCTGCTTCCACCAGGCACATACTGAGCTCACGAGTCCACACCTCCACACCTGGCTTTTGAAACATTTAAATTTATTCTTAAATGTGAGATCTGGAGATTAACTTAGATTCTCTGAAGCACTTTACCTACCTGCCCTTGTCTTCCCAGCCTAAGACCAGAAATTTTTTTTTTTGAATTCACAATTTCCCTGAAGCCCAGTAACAGTTCCTGCACATAGAAACGTGTCTAACATTATGCCTTCATTACCTCTCTGGACATATGTGATCTGGCTTACAAGGAATAAAGAATTCTAGTGCCCGCCCCCATCCCTCCCCCCAGCTTCTCTCTCTCTCTCTCTCTCTCTCTCTCTCTCTCTCTCTCTCTCTCTCCTCTCTTGTGTGTGTGGTGTGTGTGTGTCTGTCTGTCTGTCTGTCTCTCCCTCTCTTTCCCATTCATGTGAATGAGTCTGGGTACATGTGTAGCTCAGAACACACATGGAGGTGAGTGAACACCCTCAGGTGTCAGCTATGTCTTGTACCTTGAGATAGGGACTCTTGTTTTTCTACTGAGTATTGCTTGGTTACTTGGCCCTTGAACTTGCTGAGATTCTCTTAGCTTTGCCTCCCATTTTGACATAACAGCTCTGGAATTACAAATGCTGGCTACTGCATTGGACTTTACATGGGTTTTAGGACATGAGCTTGGGTCCTGTTGCTTGTATGTCTTGTACGACTTGCAAGCAGTTTATATAGTAAGCCTTTACCCAGCCCAGTCGTCTTCTTCTTATTCAGTTAATTAGTGTTTATTTTATTTTGGCTAACCTGGAATTCATTATATAGAAGGGGTTGGGGGGTTCAAAATCAGAGACCTGCTTGCCTCTGCCTCTCCAGTGCTGGGATGAAAACTATGTGCCACCATGTATGGCACAGCCCTCATTTTGAATTTATTGTATATTCTCACACAACATTATAATTATATGTAAAAATACACATATACATATACAGACATACACAGATGAACATATATAATGGTGGAGGTGGGGATTATTAAATATCTACATTCTTCAAATTGCTTTGAGCCTTGGTCACTGAAGATAAAGAAGCTGATTTCAAAGGCACAGGGGAGGTAGCTCAGTTGGTACAGTTCAAGCCTAGCTGGCTTAAAGCCCAAAGTCTGATTTCAGCACCACCTAGACCAGGCATGGTGATATGGGACCAGAATCTCAGGAATGGAGTGGTGTACACAGGAGCTCTTGTTCGAGGTCACCCAGAGCGGCATGGCCACTCCAAGGCCAGCTGGGACTTTGTAGATCTTATTCCATGTGCAACAAAAATCACTCCCACCATAGCTGTGCAAGGGCTGAGCGTTTTCACCAGACAAGCACAAAGCAGTAAAGACTCACCACCACATTTAACTCTCACTGTGCCAAGAGCTATCACTATATGCAGTTAACAGATGACAGGACAGAAAGCGACGAAACTGGAAAGGTCATCAGATATGGTATGTAAAGGCCTCAGCCCAGGATCTGGTGGAAGTTGATCACATAATGAATAGACACTATTAGCACTGTGCACACACATAAGAATCTATGTGCCAAGTAAAAAGCAAAGATGCCTTTGGAAAACCAATTTGATGGCCTAGGAGTGAGTGCCAGCAAAGAAAGTGACTGCACTGTCAGGGAAACCTGGTAGAGATTTAAAGGCATCAGTTATCCATCTGCTTCCTGAGTGCCAAGTCTGCATCTAGGTTGGTTCTAAACTGCTTTATATCTTGTGGTCAAGATCACATGGCTAGAGAGAATCCCTTCATAGTCCCATAAGAATAGCACCACAGGAAGTGCTCTATACCCCGTAATGCATGGATGTGGCTTTCTTCTACTCACAAGGAGATGGAACTACTTGAGAGGCATGGCAGAATCTTTAAGAAAAATCAAGGCACATTTAGAGTATACTGTCATGGCTGAGGAGATGGCTCAGTCAATAAAGTATGTTCCATGCAAACAAGAGGACTCGAGCTTGGATCTCCAGAACCTACACAAGGGGCATGCAGGTGAAACGTGTCTATAACCTGAGTGGTTGGGGCAGGGGTTGAGAAAGAGAGACAGGAAGATGTCCTAGGTCTTTGGTTCAGTTGTAACAGACGATGGGTGAGCTCTAGGTTTAGTGAGAGATCCTGTCTCCAAAAACTGGAGTGATAAAATATGATACTTAACATTCATCTCTGACCTCTACACAACCATGGACACACCCTCACCAAGAGTACAACATACACACACACACACACACATACACACACACACCAAGAGTACAACATACATACACACACACAAGTACATACTTATATGCACATACATATAAGTACAACATGCATACGCACACACATCCCCCAAGTGTACAACATACATACTCACGTACACACACAACTTTTTAAAATATGTAAAAGAAAGTATACTAAAGTATGTATTCTCAATAGTAACTTTTCCTTTCTCCCTTTTTTCTTCCCTTCATCCCTCTTTCCCTCTTTCCCTCTCTCCCTCCAGCTCAAAAGCAGCTACACAATGAACTTATTTTTAAAAGATTCTATCCTTATGGCAGATATAGAAGGCAGCAAAAGAAAACTACATTTTGGGGTGGGGGGTAGGAGGCTGTGGCACAGAGCTTTGCTCAAAGAATTTAAAAAAGAAAACTTTCTTTGGAAGAAAAATGAAAACAAATCAGTCAGGGCTGGCAAGATGGCTCAGGAGTTGACAACTCATACTGTAAGTCCAGGAGGCTCAAGTTTGATTCCCAGCACCAACATTGATGGCTTACAACTCTCTGTAACTCCAGCTCCACAGAACTGAACTGAATGCACAACCCACTCCTCCAACCCCTACATATATACATGATTTAAAAATAAGAGTAAAAACTGAAAACCAAAACCAAACCAAACAAACAAACAATCTGTTATGGTAGTGCGGACCTAACATCCTTAGTACCTCAAAGTCCAAGACAGGAAGTTTAGGGTTAGGCTTAGGGCCAGATTTTGGGCGACACAGTGGGACACTGCTTAAAATAAAAACTGAAGGAGCATTAAAAACTAAACTGGGCTTGTCTGCTACATAGTTGTGCTCACAGTTATGTTCAGGGAGTAACAGTGATCTCTGGAACTCCCAGTAACCACAGTTTAGCATACGGTTGAACTTGAGTATCCAAGCATGAAGAAATAATGATTCGTTGGGAATTTGGGGGAATTACTGACCCTGAGAGAATCATCATAAGTCTAAAATCAGGCAACCCTATTCTTTTAAAACATTAGCATGTCTCCACAGAAGCAGCTTGCAGGCTGGCTAAGTGACAACCACTCCTTGTGCCCACACCTGGAGCCCTGCTTTACCACCTGCTAGCTGTGTGAGCTTGGGCAAGTGACTCAACCTTCCTGTGTCTTAGCTTCTTTATCAGCAAGGATGGGAATAAATTATGGAACCTGTGTCATAATTAACATAGGAAAAGAAGTGACTGAGCTAGAAAAAAAAAAAAAGATTAGACTGAATCCGGTCCCCACCACCTGTCCAGGACACACTATCAACATTGGATGGCCTGCTGCAAAGACAGCTTCCTGAGCCAAACTAGAATCCAGAAAGTTGCTTCTTAAATGTAGAGATTTTCAGATCTAATTTGTGTACCCCAGGTTCCAACAAACATTGAGGAATAAATAACCGAAACGATGGACTGTATACTGCGAATTCTGTTTATCTGGTGCTCAGTGCAGTAAGGGCATTCAAGCAATCTTTTTACTCTGCGCTTGAGAGCCACAGAAAGGAGGTCACTGCGGCCAGGGCTTCAGTCACTCAGAATACTCAAGATGAATGAAAGAGGTTCAGACCTTTCATCCACAAGGAAACAAAAAAACATAGCCAATTGCAACTAACTTTGCATAGCTATCAGGCTTGTGTCTCTCCACAGACATACCAACTTGATTTTTCTCTTGGTTAGGTCTCCAGTATCATGCTTAGTTTAAGATTTTCAGCTATACTGAATATTAAAAATAAAAAATTACACTCCAACTCTGACCATAAACAGATGAGAATTTAGCAGGACATAGTCTTATTGCCTGTTCCCATCCCATCACAAATTAGCTATACTTTGTGGGTTAATTTTTTCAGGCCTGAACACTTTCTCATGAGGTGATCTGTAGTCAAAAGTAGCCTGTCTGAAGGGGAAAAAAAATGTTTCTTCTACTCTCCCAGTCACCCATGGGCAGGTCCAGTCTGGGCACTCACTCAGTCACACCCGGGAACTGTAAACTATTTTAACAACAGGACGTTTTTCCCACCTCAAAAGTGGGATCACCTTCAGCCTACTGATGTCCCAAGGGTGTTCCAAGTATCAACAAGTTCACATTAGTCAGGCACTTTGATTTCTACAGACAAAGGGCTCTGTGGAACTACAAAGTATGATTATCCAACCCAATGACCTTTGTGGAGTACTGGAGATGACAAGGAGGGGAGGCAAACGGGTTACTGATTCCTACTGTTGCCCTCCCAGAAGCTAAGCTTCCCCACCACTCACCAGCTCAAGGCAGGGCCAGCCAAGTGGAAGCCATGCTGTGTCTTGCACTCTTCCCTTATATAGGCAATGAAGAGGGAATCCCTCTGTGTGCATATTTTCAGTTCACATTCCCAAACATTATAGGCAAACACACAGATTTCAGCTGTGATTTACAGGACTGCCTCTGCCTGGGCCAGTCACCAGGTTAAGATCATATACATCCCTGTTACAGGATAAGTCTGAGTGAGGGTGGATCTTTGGAAACCCTGCCTCCTTTTCTACAGAAGGGGCCAGGTATACCTATGCCCAAAAAATGTCCACAGGCAACCAGGCCAACACCACTTGAAAAATGAGAGAATAAAATGAAATAAAGAAAAATATTAGCTGGCTTGTTTTAAATCTACATTGAATCTAGGCTTGGGACTTTCCCTTGGACTCTGGAGTACTTGCAAGAATGTAACAATCTTTAAGACTGTGGAAAATATTATATGGTTGCAGAGACTAGTATATATAGCATAATCTCTCTCTCTCTCTCTCTCTCTCTCTCTCTCTCACACACACACACACACACACACACACACACACACACCCTCTCCATTTGGCAGCATTAGGGATTCTACTCTGAGCCTTATGCTAGGCAAGTGCTCAACTATTTCCAGCCTTAAAAGGAATTTTTGATGGACACAGAGGCCCTAGTAGACCTTTTGTCTCACAGCATGTGACAGACAGCCTTTAGGGAGGAGCCAAAGCTTGGCTGGCATTAAACTCCATTCTTCACTAGCCACAGATACTCAGAGTTGAGATCTAACCCACAAAACAGCATGGATGATGACAGCTAGAGGAAGAATGTACATGAGGCCCTGGGTTCAATCCCCAGTACCAGACAGAGTAGGCAAATACCTGATAGGTAAATAAATAAATATGTCTGTCTTTGCCACAACTGTAACAGCTATTCATTATCACTATGGGACTCCTATTTTTTTTTTTTTTCTGCTTTTTTGAGACAGGGTTTCTCTGTGTAGCCTATGCTGTCCTGGAACTCACTCTGTAGACCAGGCTGGCCTCGAACTCAGGAATCTGCCTGCCTCTGCCTCCCAAGTGCTGGGATTAAAGGTGTGTGCCACCACTGCCCGACTTGGGATTCCTATTAAAATGAGCCACAACAGACCATAGATAGATAGCATGATGGCACTGAAGCAAGCATCTATACCTTCCAAACCCCTTAACAAGTAAACCTGAGAAACTACCCATCCACAGCAATAAACTCACTCTTATTACAAAGCCTGGCAAAAGTATCAGAAGGAAATTTACAAGACAGACAGAAATGAGAAGAAAGAAAGAAAGAAAGAAAGAAAGAAAGAAAGAAAGAAAGAAAGAAAGAAAGAAAGAAAGAAAGAAAGAGAGAAAAGGAGCAAGCTCCTGAGCCTAAAGGGTTAACTCAGTTGTCTTTAAAAAAAAAAAGACATGTATAATTTCCTTTTATCCTAAAACAATGCATTTATTATTTTCTGTGTATCTGGTAAAGGGCATGGCTCTCAGAGTGGAAAACAAAACAGACGTTGGTCACATGTTTATTTGCCTCACCTCCTCCCTTCCCTTCTGATAAATAATCAAACATGCCATCCAGAAAAAACAAAATCAGCGAGCTGGGAAATTTGATGGTCATCAGGCAGGCTGAGATAGCAAGCAGAGCGCCCCACGGTTCCCACACTGCTGCTCAGCCCCCACACCTACTCTAACATCTGAGTAAATAGCCCCACTCACTCTTTCCATCTTCCCCACAATTACTCCTACTGTTAAACAAATTGTCCTTAAGGCAGTCACAAACAGCACTCCCCCCAACCCCCTTGCAAAGCAGAACAACTTCTGGACATTAAAAACAGCCATCTCAGCCACAGCAGTGCGCACAGAAACCCAGACTTGTTTATTTGCGTGGATGGATGGTCTGGACAAGTATGAAAATTCTATTTCTTTCTCTAGCCTAACAGATACTGTTGAAAACACTGAAGTTCATGGATATTTAGTCTGAGGACTAACCAAGTTCAGAATAATAGCAATTCTCTTAAGATCAAAAGAGCCAATTTTCTACTTCCTGTCTATTCCCTCATCAGTACATAGCTTTAAAACAAAACAACAACAACAAAAAAATAGCACCTGGCTTGCCAATTATAGCGAAGCTGAAGAACAGGGGTAGAGGAGGTGGAGAGGGAGGGAAGATAGGCCAGAGGGTGGACCAGGGCAGGAAAAGGTGGAACCACTTTTAAAAAGCTCATACCATGTGTTTGAAAGTCACTTCTCCTGAAGAGCCCAAGAGTAACATGGCTCTGCCAGCCCCCGGTGCCAGATCTTCTGCCACCCCAACTACCCACAGTGAAAACGGTCAGAAGAGGGTCCGATATCAAAGCTAACAACCATTGCTGAAAGCTCTCTCTCCTTCGCAGCCTTCCCTGATTAAACAATAGTAATATGAATGAGATAATGACCGTGCGTGTTTCAGCAGTCTGACTTTTATTGGCATGAAATTGGTACAAATATTATCAAGACCGATTCGCCCATGATGACGGTGTCATGATGTCAACCCCTGAGGACAACTCTGCATAGTGTCACAGGCACCGTCCCCACACTCTCTCAGAACTTGAGATAACATAACAGGAAGAAAAGAAGCAGGCGGCACATACAAGCATGCAGAGGGAAAGTTACAGTCTACATTCAGCCTGTGGAAGTGTCTGGCAACACTGGCTGATTCTTCCTGATCAGAGCCAAAGCCACATGTGAAATCAAGAGAGAATTATCAAGGAGTTAGCAGGATTCCGTCCTCTCAGATCTCTATGGTGGAAAGAAAAAAAAGGGAAGAAGAAAATAAAGCTCAGATGGAGAGAGGAGGAGGGAAGGAAACACAGTAAACAACTTGAAGCATCCCATTTTCCCCTTTACAGGATGTCTGCCCAAGCAAAGATCCTAGCTTAAAAGTTTATTTAGCCCATTGAAAATGTTCTCATCCCCCCTCCCACCCCCCACCAGCGCACTTACAGAGAAAATGAAGAGTTTGACGGAGTTGAGTCTCTACAGTCTGCCTTTGCAGTTCCGTCTTGCAGTGGATGAGCTCTGGCTGTTTCTGTGAAGCGGGGGTTTGCCGAGTGGTAAAAGAGATGTTTGAATAAACAGGAAGTGCTGAGCGCTGAAGCACACTCGAGGAGAGAGAACACACTGGAACACTGCCCTTTGTAGGCAACCTCGGGAGGTTTGTCTCCACAGTAGCTGCCTGGGCTCTCACTCAATGACAAGGAAACCACAAGAATTCCTCAAGTAATTCTTCACTTTCAAAGCTGGCAGATCAGTTGGAGCTTGCAGGTAATTTTCAAAGTTGCACAGAGCACTTAAAGAAATCTATTAATGTTCAACGTACCTAAGGCACTCCAGGATAGCAAGCAGGGACACAGCACACACGGTGTGCCCTGTAGACCAAACCCTAGCCAAACACAGCTCCTGCAAGCAGGCAAGCACACATCAACAGGCCTTCAGGAAACCTGTTCTTGAGATATTTTTGTGGTGACATTTACATAGGCAGGATGAGAGAGAGACAGAGAGAGAGAGAGAGAGAGAGAGAGAGAGAGAGAGAGAGAGAGAGAGAGAGAGAGAGAGAGAATATATATCAGACCTTCAGACCTTGCTGACCTTAGAGAATTTTGGTCACATATATTTCTAAAGATCACCTCATCCAGCATTCCAGGGGTACACATCTGTCTGGTTTGATTGCCTTTCCTCTCTATTCACCTCCTCTGCTATCAGGGAAACTACCTGTGTACCACACGACACCCACTTGCCCACTTCCTTACTCTGTCCTAACCTGATTACGGAGGTCCTGTCTTCAGTCACCAGTAGAACCTGACAGGTACCATAAAAAAAAAAAAAGTGAACCACAGGCGGTATAGCAGGTCAGCTTGAAAACTGAGAGGAAGAGTCGAACAGCCATATTCAATTGGAAACAAGGAGAGAACGGAAGGCTTCCTTCCTAAAATGTACTGCTCTTGTGGCTGAGCTCCCGCCACGGAAGCATCTGATTAGTTATTAAGCATGGAACGCCGGCCTGCCTGTCAGGCAGGTGCTAATACTCGGCTAAAATAACTCATTGGGAGCTGTCAGTGAGGTGTTTACATAGGCCCCGATCTTTTCTTCATAGAAGGAAAAAAATTTTTTTTCTTTACTGGAATTCATCTTCTTTTGATCTCACATTCAAAGCAATGGCAGGCTTGATAGACATTCAAGTCTGAAAGCAAATCCAGACGCTGAAGATAAACCGCCAGAATATGACAGGCAGAAGCATCTAAAGCTTACAAAAATGAAGAGAACAGCATGTCGCCCGAGTATTACAATAGCAGAAATCAAGAGACATATTAGGTGGAGCAGAGCAGCCACAAAAACAGTTCAAAAGGCAGATCACAGAGACAGGACGAGGGGAAGGGGGTGTGGGGTGGGGGAACGGGATCAATCTGGTTTTTCTGCCTCACCTCCCTCCTGAGCCTCCAAGTCTGCCTCTTCCCTGCATGAGGGTGGAGCGTCCAAAGCAGAGTTTCTTCTCTAACTGGGCTGGTCCATTTACAGAGGTTACAAAGAATTTGCTAACAATCTGCTTTAAGGGGCAGGGGAGAAAGGAACACACATGGCCAGGCTCCCCTGTGCTACAATGCACTGCCATGCTGTTTCTGTTCCCAGAAGTAGCAGAGGAGAGCACACAGCTGGCCCAGGGGAGGTGGGCTGTCAGGAGGCTCCTGTATAAACCAACCTGGGATGGGACTAACACTCTCCTCAGATGGCCAGGCACGACTGACTTCGAGCCCCACCTGCAGTCACACGAACAGTCAGATTCCTTCACTCCCAGAGATATGTCACTGTTCCACCCCCTAGGAGCTGTGAAGCCATCTCAGCCAGCGTCTCTTAAAGGGATTATTGCAAGAACTTCTTCATGGGCATAAAATTTTAAAGAACATTTTCTTATAGGCATACAATTTTTAAATGATATCTCTTGTTTAAAGTCAATACATATAACAACAGAAAAAGACATTCTCTGAACAGTTCTGAGCTTGAGTTGTTTATTAATAAACACTGAAAAGGAAATGGCAGAACCAGACAGACTAAAGGACATCAGAATTCTATACAATTTACCCTGTGGTTCTTTCAGAATTGTTACTTCTGGGACTGGAAAGTGAGATTCTCTTTTTCATAGGATGCCAGGATTTTTAATTATTACTGCCTCCCTGTCTCCCTCCATCCATCCCCCTGCTGTCCATAGTAAGCTCACAATAAAATATCGATTTAAAAATGCACAACATAATTTTCCAAGCGGCAATTAGTTTACAGTTTGCCTTGTATCAACAGGATTCCTGGATAACTGAGATAGAACCGTGGAGACAGAATCCCAGGAGCAAGCTGGTAGCCTGTGATGCCCTCAGCAGTTAGAATAGCCACATAAGATCTGCCTTTCAAATATGTGCTCAGTTTATTCATAAAAACATTCCATACAAAACTGCTATCATAAAGATTATGGTAGTCCCATCATCTAACCAAGCTGGATTGAGATCCTTGAGGAGAAAATGCTGCAGGCTTTTGCTAAGGAATCCTGTATGGTAAGGGTGATTCAAGAGCATGCTCAGGTAGTTCCTTTAGCTATAGCCAGGAGGATGACACTGTTGGAAGTTCCAGAAAGTCCTTGGGAGCACTGGCCAGCAGCTAGCACTGATAGACAGGGATGTGTGAATTCAGCAACGGTGCCCAACAGTCACACAGGGGCCAGTCTCAAAGTCCCTTTGCAACAGGGATAGGCGTAGAGTTTTAGGTGGCATGTCTTGGGAGCATGGCAGTGCAATCCTGGGGTCCACTGTCCAGGTTCAGTTCATAAACTCTTTGGGCGTGTCAACACATGGTATATCAGGCTTTGCCATGTGTTTGAATTTGGAGTAAATATTTTGCATTTTTAAACATAAATATTTTTCTGTTTAGCTCACAGTCAAAACACGGTATACATTCACACTGTTTGTAAATATTTTCCTACTTTTACAACACGAATTCCCTTTAAGTCAAAACACGTTTATATTTATTGTGTCAAAACAAATTCTTCTTCGTTCAAAACATGACATGTTGTCAACATACTTTCCAGGTTACACTTACATTCCCGACACAACAAGCAAACAAACAGCACATTCCATTCCAGAGTCTAAGCTGTTTGTCTCAAGTCACCTCTGCCCCAGTCCATAGAATACTGTATATTCAAGGCCAAACCTTTGCTTTAAATCACACTAGATCAAACGAGCCAGTCTCCTGTTATTCCCTGACACCGGCAACAAAGGAATGAAGTAGTTGCTTTCAATATTTGCTCCCCGAACTTCTCAACTTCGATATTCCACATGACTGTAATTTAACCCCAAACAAGGGAGGTTTACCATAAAAGTGAAATGCAATTTCCCTTGTAGATTAGAAAATAAATTTTTCCTCCACAAAGAATGCAATTGCCTCCACTTTGATGCAAGAAGTAACATTCCATTTCTTTGGACATTAAAGGTTTTTTTTTAAAAAAAAAAAAAAAAAACTGCCAAGAAGGCCTTCATTAGTATAATTAAATGACTGTTGGGCTTTTTTGATGTAAACAACTTTTGAGATGTCATTTAAAAACCTCATAATAACACCATTAAAGAGCTACCATTTTTAACGTAGAGATTGTCTGCTCAGGGCCATGGAATGGTAGCCACAGTTTCCAGGCCCGTCCTTTCCCCTTTCAGACTTCTGCTGGACTTGAATGTCACCATAGACCTTGAATCTTTGAATGTGAAATGGCTTCACTAATTGCTTTAATTGCTTGAAGATGTGCAGGCAGGTGAAACCCGATCCCCGTGGCCATTGTGGAGACTAAGAACAACACTGGAATGTTTACATAGTGGTTTGATTTTAATAGACAGAAGGGCTGAGTTTAAGACAGCAAGAACACAGCTAATAGGTGACCTCTCAGAGCAGGGCCTCCTCTGGAAAAAAAAAAATAAGGACACACAACCAAATACAACGTCATGTTCCAAAAGGCAGTATCCTAAACACCAAGGTTATTAGCCAGTACCTGACATTTCCACCTGAAACACTAATAAGTGAAAAAACAAAACCAAACAACAACAACAACAAACCAGAGCACTTTGCATGTCAGTTATCTTCTAAACTTCTAAATAATACTATGGATGAGGACTCCATAATATTATTAACCAAGCACATTCATTTTAAATTTTAAATGGCATGTTTTTTCACTAGTGTAACACTCCACTGTCTTAGAAGGGAAGGCTTAATTGTCCCTCACCCCTACTTATGGCTTCCGGTCTCTTGCACATTCTTTGACTGTAGAGTTGTGGCCACACCCCTTTACACAGGTGCTATGTACAAATGTGTGAATGTGCATCTCCCTCCGTCTGTCCTCTGCCATGTGACCTGGAGTCTGCTTCTCGTTAATAGGAACTAAGAAGTCCTTTGGAATGACCATTCAACAGTGGTGGCCACATTCCCTGGATGTTTTAATGGCTTGAAATGGACACTGAGGTTAGGTGACAGCTCCCCATGGCTGACTTCTAATGGAAGGCACACATATAATCAGTGCATGACAGGAAATAAGTGTATGTCATAGTCACTAAGCCACAAAGGTCTAGTAGGAACAGGTTTATAAAGATGACTAAATAGTCTTTATACATGCAATAGAATTCACATAGATATGTAAGTTATTGCATGTGTATGTACATATACAGACATCCATGTGCAAATGTACATACACATGCATACAAACAAGATTCATATGAATATTTCATAGTCAAGAATAGTTCACTGCTGCAGAAGAGAAGGGTGCCAGAAAATAACACAAAGGTTTTAGAGTTAAGCTATGTAATTTGAGGCAATAGATGTCCACTGTAAATGAGTTCAGAAGAGGAGGTTGCTCTTCCATAGAGCAGGGAGCATTGCGTAAGTTCTGCTAAAGCGAAGTAATGTTGTGCATTACCTCAAGCCGATGAAATACAAATTACAGAAGGAAAAAAAAAGAGAATAAAAAAGTCCTTTTAAAGCCATAAACAGTTTTAAATGCTATAAGCTATGCAATAAACGTAGGAGTTTCTTTGCCTGGATGATTTGTTCCCCAAACACTGGAGACAAAATAATGAAAACAAAATACTTGCATAAAATATCCCTTTGAACCATAGCTGCCTCACACATATTTATCAACATTTACACCCTTTCCTAAAAGTGAAATCCCCTGGCAAGAAGTCAGTCCTTCCCTCTGAAAGAGGAGGGAGGACAAGTATCCATTTAAACATTAAGTATAAACTAGTCCAAGCCAGCGAGAGGTACACAGAGGGGAAAGTAAACAGGCCCTGCTGCCTACCCCCAAAATAGTTCCCCTTTGAAAGCTCTCAGCAGCGAGTGCCTGGTACCAAGGGCTGCCCTGTGAGCTGGAAGGGTCAGCAGAGCTATGCTAAGCTGACAGGTTCAGTTTACAGCGGCCAGGACTTTGTTTGGATATACTGGCCTTGCTCACCGCCAGCTTAACAACAGATGGCTAGAAAACTTTCATTATGTTGCATAGAACTGAACTGCAAACAATCCAGAAAACTCTGAGAAAGTTTAACTCCCTCTGAACCAATGTGCCAAAACCAGAGTCTGCACAGGCCTGGGGGGGGGGGGGAATGGAGGGGGGCTGCAGAAGCAGGCAGAAGGCAGAACCTGCCAAGTGGAGTTCAGGAGAAGCCATCCTTCCAGGCTGCAGAGCTAGGGAGAGCTACTGGAGGCTTATTTTAACTGTTCAAAGTCCAGACCTTATAAGGAGTTGCACCCATTGTGCCTCCTTGTATTTTATTTTCCCAAAATGTAGTGACAGACTTTCTTTCCCTTCAGGGAGAAAAATCTTCCAGACAATTCCCAATTCCCAAGCTCTCTTCCTGCCTCCCCTTTATTCAGGAAGCTGGCAGGACTGCTCAGTCTCACCCCAACACCTAGATTTAAATATGACTTACCCAAATCTGTGTATAATTTAAATATTCATTAAGCCGATTCAATCCCCACTGAATCCCAGTCTCTTCTAATGCTTGGAGACAGGTTATAAATATACCTTCAAAGGTTTAATTCAATTGGCAATCGAAGAGGTCTTATCACTGGAAATGTGTTATTTTCCTATTATTCAAGAAATGAACAAATGTGTTTTCCACAAATGTATTTTAGAAGCTACCCTTTGCTGTTATTGAAAGAAAATTGTGTTTATGACTCCTTTAGCATAGTGTAAACTCATAAACGTCAACAGAGAGTACAAGGAAAACTGTCAACTAAATATTGTTTCCTTCACGAGCTGTTCTTCCAAGTCAATTACGCCTTTCAACTTCTGGGGCATTGTATGATAAACTGGCAGTAAAAATCATTCACATTAATATACCATGGTGCCTTGCCTGCAAAAGGTAATTAAGGAAGTAAATGACTCATAAGAATAGACATATTAGCTGCAAATGAAAGGCAACTGAGCTGCCACATAAAAATATGTACCATTAAGATACCGCATTTTCATATTCCTGTAATCAGCTCCAGTAGGCTAATGCTTATTTAATCCAGTTCTGAGCTAAGTCCATCAACAACTGTTTTTCGCTGTTTTCTCCTTGACTGAACATTATGAGAGCAGGTTTGGAATAAATACTGCAATGAGATTTTGCATACTCAATTGAAGAACAGGTTTTTACATTTTAAAATCTATTTTTCTTTCCCGAGAAAGACAACATTTAAAAAAAAAAACAGATTACTGGTGGAAAAAAAAATCATACATAGCAAGTTAGATGTGCTTCCTTAACAGGTAGGGCGTCTGGGGGAGAGATCTTTGTTTCTATATTCGCCTTTTCTGGGATCCCAGGCCTCCAGTTCCCAGGCCCCTGCTTCCTTTATGAAGCAAAGCCCTCTTGTTAACAATGTCTTCCATGAGCATTATGGCTGGCTCCACAGGCAATTCATGTTTCAGCCAAGGTGGAAGGAGACAGCAAAACCTGATGGGAGAATTGCTAAGGGGGTTGATGGTAGAGACCTCACCAAAGCCCAGTGTCCAGAGTCCTTCCAGAGCTAGCCACCTGAAAGACAGATGACCCCTTTCTCAGGGAGAATGGAAAGTAACATGAAACTCGCTGCTCTTCTGTCCAATTTCATGTCCCCATGTCTGATTTTCCATAGCCTTTTATTATTTCAAGGCATCCCCAACAGCCCATCCTAGCCCAGTCCAGAAAAACCTTATCCATTCAATGAAGTCTGAGATGTTTGTGTAGAAGTAAAGCTGCTCATCTTTCTTCTTCCCTGCATCCTTGATCTTCATCAGTTATAGGAGCCAGCCAGTCATGTGCACTGGGGATCAGTCTAGAGGTGGGGCGTTTCTTGGATACAGAAGAAATGCCTACTTTGGTGGGAATTGGAAGTTTCTGTTGTAACTGCTGCAACACAGGGCCTTCTGATTTAGTTTAGGTGTCTGTTTGTACACCTCTGGCTATGGTAGCCGCAAACATCACAAATTATTGCAGTAACTGCTTCTGTGAAGTTTCTTAACAATGCACCCATACTCAGTGGGCTCTAAATGCTTCTACAGTGTTCACAAACTTACTAAGAAGCCACAAAGAGATCTTAGCTTGCTTCCTTTCTGGAAGAAGATAGGCTTTCAAAAAAAAGTAAAGTTCTAGATTTCTATATGAGTTGGGATGGCCCCCTGGCATCTAGAAGATGTTTTGTTTTCAAAACTGATAAACAGCCAGCTAGGTACTTCAGAACAGTTCAGGTCAAAAGAAGAGCCAGACATAGACACCTTGCTATTCATTTATCTTTTCATGGCCTGGTGAACGCAGGGAGCCCCCCTGGTATAGGTGGACTTCACCTTGCAATGCATTGTTGCCTCTTGTTGGAGCTGATACTGCGTGAAACAACAATTAATGAGCTCTAGTTCCTTCTCTAATTAAAGAACAAAGGTCCTTGTGCTCGCAGAACAGCAGGGAACAACACACTTGGGGAGACTTGAATGCTTCTAATTGCCTTCAAATGGAATTCTTGAGATTTTGGAACATAATAGGATCAGGAACTGGGGGCACCCGCACCATCCTTTACAAATAAGCCTTCACAGAACACAGTGAGCTGTTAATAAATACACCCTTATCAAAAATGCAAAGTTATGACTATAATGCCCACAACCTTTGTATTCATGAAAATTAACCCAAACTCGTGAATACAATGATACATGAATTAGTTTTTAAAAATACATCAAAAAATAAAATAAAAGGACCTCACAGGAAAATGAAGGCAAGGAGGCAGGCAGTTCCTCCAAGCCCAGTTTTCATCAGACCTTCAGCAATTTGGTTTCAAACATGTAATTAAGAAAGATAACCCCCAGTTTTCCTAGTCATTAGAGGCTTTGGGTAATAGAATACTCTCTCCAAAGTGTTACAAATATACCACACTTCTAAATAACCTGCCTGGAGAAAGTACACTGTCTACCAAGGGCAAAGCTGCTGTGCAGTGAGAAACAGTAAATGACAGGCTGGCGTTCAAGCCCATTAGCTGCTATCGGATAGCAGCGCATTCGCTAGCACGCGACCTGTGAAAAATCTGAGATCTCTTTAAATCTTTGAATTGGATTACTGCATTAATTCTTAAGAACTGCGATCCCTCAACCAAGTCAAATTGCCCTCATTAACAGTGGAAAAACTGCCTCTGCAATAAGTATTTCTTAAAAAAGATATTTATTATCTATAATCACTTTCACATACTTCACCTCGAAATCTCACCAAATAATGCCAGCAACTCTGAAACTGGCATCCCAACTTCGAATATCAATTTTGGTTCAAATAAAAAATAAGAATGAAAGTGTTTGCATGTGGCTTAAATGTACTTCCCATACACCAGACATTTCCTTTCAAGCTGAGCAGCAGCCAGCTCCAGTTTAAAGGAGAAACTGGGGCACATGGAGAGCTCTGGAGCAGACCATTTAGGTACCCTCAGTTGACTGGGGGAACTGCATTCTTACATGTCCTATGTTATGGATGGTGCGTGGACAGAAATCAACCCCAGACTGGGATCTCAGTCTATGCTACTGTAACAACTGGCACTACAGATTTCTCTAAATCACGCTCAGAGAATTAAAGGGCAGGCAGAAGAAAGGCAACAGTAGCAAAATAGTGCCCTGTATGGAAATGACACCCATAACAGATATTTACAACACCACAAACTCCCTCCATTCTTCCCACATCAGATTTGCTAAAAATGTCCAACCTGCTGTGAGAATGAATGTACTGGCTGTGTCCTTTTAAAGCAGTGGTTTTCGATCTGTGGGTTGTGACAGAGGTGACACATCAGATATTCTACAATATTCTACATATCAGATATGTACAGTAGCAAAATGGCAGTTATGAAGTAGTAGTGAAAGTAATTCAATGGTTGTGGGGTCACCACCACATGAGGAACTGTATTAAGGGGTCTCAGCCTTAGGAAGGTTGAGAACCACTGCTCCAGAGTGTTGGAATTTAAAAAAAATGGGGGAAGGTGAGCTTGGTGGTCAATTCCACTAGAGCGGCCTCAGCCAGCTCTCGGCCTGACCACACTGGAACAAATTCTAATCCTTTATAAGCAATGGCAGAGACTGGTCTCCAGCATCATGGTGCTACATCTGCTAGCTCAAGTCCCCTCCATCTATGGCCAGGGCATGAGGGTCTACAAACCAGTGATGTCGAGCAAGTGTGTTGGGGTCAGGCAGAAGCGAGCTGGTCTGGAATGACTGAACCTGACTATTTTTAGAGCATGTGTTACAGAATGGGAAAAGGAAGAGAGGTAGAAGTTGCTTTCCAAGCTGGCTAAAAACCAATGCTTCTGAACAGCTACAATAAAATGCTAACTGGAGTTCCTAGTAAAAACCCAGAGGCCTTACAGGTTCCAAAGTGCCTTCTGAATCATAAAGAAACTCAGATAAGCTTTGCTCCACGTTGTGTCATTGTGAAATGTGCTTATCTACAAAAGATGTGAACATAGGCAGTCCCTATTTAACTTATAAGGAGGGAAAAATCAATTAAACGGAGCATCCAAATGTAGCAGAGGGAAGGTCCTAGGAGCTAGAGCAGAGTGTTTCTAGCAATCTTATCATCTACTGCAGACTTTAAAACTATCTGCTGTTAAAATGAATATCTACATTCCATTCCAGATGTGCGGAGCCATGCTTAAGAGAGTGCAGTTTAATAGTCTTGTTAAGAGTATCTTTTAGTCTCAAGAATGCACCAAGCATTTGTGCTCACTATCGTCCTTCCCTACATGGTGGGAATCATCTACCCATTTGTCAGAGGAAATCATGGTCTGGCTGAGCTCATGTGTTTTGAATGCTTAGTTTCCAGAGGGTAGCACTGCATTCAGGTTCAGCTAAGGGCATGTTGATGGTGGACTCCAGAGCTCTCCACAGCTTCTCTGTGGTCTTTTCTATGGCTACCTGAAGAAACAAAACATGAATGGGAGGAGACAGAGGAGTCTGAGGTAAGGCACTGAAAACTTTGAATACAAAGTACCTGTAATCCTAGCACATGAGAGGTCCAGGTGAGAGAATGGCAAGCTCAAGGCCAACTTGGTGAGTTGAAGGATAGCCTGGGCTACAGAACAATACCTTTTCTTGAAGAAAAAAAAAAAAGTAGAATAGTGCTATGAGGCATGGGCCAACCCAAGATACTGAGGCTCACCACCTGCCTCCTTCCTGGCGGGGGTACCCCAAGTTCCTCAGCACAATGCAGACACTGTTCCTCTCAGCCTCTATCTGCAGTCTCCCATCTCTGAGTGCTTTCTGATTTGACAACCAGGTTCTTGTCAAACAGTAACTGCTTTAGCAATGACCTCATGAGTACCTCAGTTGCAGATTCTAGCAGCCTCTTGCAGCACATGGTAACGTTAACCATTCTCCAGTCCCAGAGTCATCTCCGAATCCACAGGTCATTAATCACAGAAGGCTTCATATCTACTGCGTGCCTTCATATCTACTGCATGGGCCTTCGGAATGAAAGGAGGACAGAGCTGAACCTTCCTTTCTTGACACCCCACACAGGCCAGCTGGAGTGAGAGTTAAGATGCAGGCAGAGACCTGCTACTAAGAAAGATAAGAGAACCACAATCCAAGAACAACTTGACCCACTGCCTGGATTTTACCCTAATGGCATTAAGTCATCTGGGAATTCATCTATGAGCAAGTGATAGTTAAGATAGAGCAGGAAGGGACCAGACAAGAAAAGAAGCAGAAGGAAGGTCCTGGGAGCTGGAGCAGAGATAACAAAGAGGGAAGCTTAATGAATAGTTAGTGATACACCACTCTGCAGTCAACGAATACAACATCTTATTCTCTTAGAACACACTGACAGACACAGGTCACAAATATGGAAGTTATTAAATGGTCTAATAAGTGCAAAATACATCTTGATGGCAGAAACAGAAACACTTCCTAAAATTATCAGAGCATTTACATAGTTACTATGGAAACATAAATAACTCAGGCTGGCTCTTGTTTTTTTGCCTTTACTTTTGTTCACATCACCATGTAACAGTGTAGGCAGAATTCAAAGATGACCCTAGGTGCACAACCATATCTCCAAGACAGGTCACCACCCCTTCCCAGGAAGTCACAATAGAGGTGTTGATGCTGAGGGAATCAGCAGCTGTAAACAAGGTCATAGATCAGCAGGTCTTAAGATAGGAGCTTATCTGAAGGGGCCTGTCAGCATCATGTGAATCCTTTAAACTGGCATTTGGAGATCAGAGACAGCGGATGTCAGAGATCGGAAGTGTAAGAAAGATCGGATGCACTGTCAGTGGCTTTGTGATGAGCTGGTCATGGGGCAAGAGATGATAGGAGACTCTAAAGATGGGTACAGCCTTGGATCAAGTAACGATCAGCAAGGGACTCAAAACCTTAGTCTTTCAACCATGAAGTCTATACCTCTGTGAGTACCAAGCAATCTTCAGCAAGAACCCAAGCCAGCTAAGACCTTAATCTATGACTGCTGATCTCCTAAGCACATAGCCTTCCTGACCTACACAAGCATAAACTACCAAGAACATGATCAGGTTACCATATTGGTGGCGATATATAATATAGCAACAACGGACACACATTAAAGTATCAGAGGAATGCTTCAGCCCAGGGCAGTCACTAGCCCCCCTGGGCCTCATTCTCCTCGTCTGTAAAGATGGAGCAACAGGATATGTTTCTGGTAAGCAGCATCTTAGGAAAAGGTGTAGGTGAAGATATTCTGGTAGGTACAATTTAGAATCCATGTAGATTATTTTGTTTTTGTGGGTTTGAGGTAACCTCTCATATAGCCTGGGCTGGCCTCATAGCCACTATGTGGCCGAAGCTGACCTTTCTCCTCCTGCCTCCAACTCTAAAGTGCTGGGATACAGGCATGTGCCATCAACTTTGGTTGGCACAGTGCCAAGGATGAGCCCAGCATTTCATGCATGCCGGGCGAGTACTCTCCCAACGGAGCTCTGTCCCAGCCCCCGCATGGGTTTTTATTTTGTACTATTTCCTTCAGGAGCCACTAGATAATGAGCATCCTCTTCCAATTATTCTAATTACCTATGCTAATAATGATCAAGGCACAAATTCAAAATCATCTCTGGCTACAGAAGAGAAAGGACACTATAAACCCTTCTTGATGTTTTCCACAGCCCACGCACAGGGTAGGAAACGATCCTTCCCTGGGAAAGGAGAAGGTGGGTGGGAGATGGCAGCCATGCTGCCCACTTTCCCTCCAGGCAGGCAAGGGAATGCTCTACTTGGCCTTGCTTTCCTCACGTGTGAAGTATGAAAAGGAAACGATGCTCTAACAACACCTGTTACAGCTGTGGTGAGGCGTTAGCGGTTTCAAACATATACAGTGCTTCTTAAAAAATGCCTCAGGCCTGAGAAAAACATGTAAATGTTATTGTTCTGTCTTTACTTCTACTACGGCCCAGACCAAGCCAACCCAAAAAGTTGTCTTCAAAGAAATTTGGAAGGTGGGACTAAGTAAATACGTAAGAATGGATTTATAATAAGGATTCTAACACTAATTCCTTTTAGGGGCATACTATAACCACAAAAACTGATGAGAAAAGAGACACAACTCCAATCAGATGTGGCCCTGTAATTTCACTATATTTCAAAGTAGGGGAGGTACAGGTATGCCCCTGAATCTGACGTCTGCCTTTCAGGCATCACGAACTTATAGTCTACAATCATCTGAAAAATATTAAGTAGGAATTTTTCAAAGAGAGATAATTCACAAATTATGATTTTTTTTTTTTTAATTTTTGAAACAAGGTCTCTACAAAGCCCTTGTGGTCCTGGAACTCACTATGTAGCCGGCTGGTATTGAACTCCTAGACATCTTCCTGCCTCTGCCTCCCCAGTGCTAGGTCTAAGGCATGCACCACCATGACTGGGCAATTTACACACTTTAAGCTGCATGTTAATTGCAGAAGAATAAAGAATTCTCATGGCACCCTGCTCCATCCCACCTGAGAAAGGATACACTTCTGTCCAGTGTATCCATACTGTATACACTACCTTCCCATTAGTCTCCCTCAGAAGCCATTTCATTTACTATGACTTCAGACTGCTTGTGCTTGCCAGACCCTTATATCACTTACAAACAGCCCCCAAACACAAGGGCAGTGACTCTGACAATTCAGATATGCCAAAAGCCAACACCAATGTACTTATTCTACATAAGAAAAAGGCAAAAGGACCGTGAGAGCCCTCAACAAAGATAGATGGGACTATCGTATGACTTTTATGCCAGCATACGCTTAAAAATATTTTATTTTACTACCAGTAGCATTAATCTTTCATTTGACTAATTAACAGACAACTATCATAGGCACAAAGTATGCAAGGATGGGACCTATGTTCACCATCAACTGAGAGTCTTGGAATATAACCCCAAGGAGACAGGTAACTATTCCATTCAAATCTTTTGCCTTTTTTTTTTGAGGTGGGTTCTCTCTCAGTGTAGCCTGGGCTGTTCTTCCTCCTGAGGTGCATTCAAGACTTAAAACCTTTACTGTTTTCTTAACAAGTAGTTTGAACAAAACAGAAAAGAGGAATTCCCTGATAATGAAAATGTAAGCTATTTTAGCAAATGGGTAAGAGACAAAGACATCCAAAAGTAGATGTCAATAGTAACCGAAGACCAAGGCTGGCTCCCCTAATGCTCACGTCCTGATTCCAGGGCCTCTCTACCAGATGGGACAATTAACAGTAGAATGAGGTTTCCCCGTCCTCACAATGTAAGACAGACCAGATGCCACCAGTGAGGGTATGATGTGGGGCACGAGGGTGGGGCATGAAACCAAGAGAGCAAGCCTCAGCAGTGATCTTCTGTGGTCTCTACATCCATTTCTGCCCTCAGGTTCCCTCCTTGGGTTCCTGCCTTGACTTCCCTCAATGACGGATTGTAACCTGTAAGCCAAATGACCTTTTCCTTCCCTAACTTGCTTTTTGGGTCATGTTTATAACAGTGACCAAGAGCAAATCAGGACACAGACCACGTGCTCTAGAAGTTCAGACCTTGGCAGGAGAGAGCACATTCCGTAAGAGCTGTCACCAGACACATTTGTGGGGTCACCCAGTACTATCAGGGGGAATGATAAGACCATTCCCTCCTTCCACCATCTCATCATGGCTGCATTCTCCCCTCTTCCCCTTGCCCCTGTCAACCATCAACAAAGTCTCTATCACTATAGTTTTGAAGGGTATCATATGCACGGGTTCATCCAGTGAGTTTGCCAGCTGATGCCACTATGGGTGGTTGGAGGAAGAAGTCAGGGTAAAGCCTGGGAAGATAGACATTATCCCTGGACCCTTTTTCCATTTCCTCCCTCTCAGCCTCCCAGGGACTCTGAAGTGAGCCATTCTTCTCTGCCACATGTTTCTGAGGTAAAGGTCTGTCACACCACAGGCCCGGGGCACAGAATCTTCCCACTTTAGTCCGTTTTCCTCAGGTAATTTGTTACAGCAATGAAAAGGTGACACACAAAGCTGCTGTTACTCACAGGAGTACTCTAAGACTGTTCTGATGTGTGGGGTTCGAGTGCTACTTCTCCTATTCCTGTTGACATTAACCCTTTGTAGAGGAGCCTTGGGAGTGCCTGCACCTGCTCATTCTCCGAAGCATGTTTGTGATGTTTTCAGCTTGGGACAACTATACACAAAGCCTTTAAGATGTCTCACACACTATTTTGCGTATATTTATATATACACAGATACACAGATACCAGATACACACACACACACACACACACACACACACACACACACTTAAAAACTCCAGAGCAAGAATGCTTCAAAATGTAGTGATAGTATTCTTCCTCCTCCTTCTCCTTCCCCCCTCCCCTTCTTCCTCTTCTCCTTCCTTCTCCTCCCCCTCCTCTTTCCTTTTATAAAGAAACTGTTTTTCAAAATGGCCACATCCTTTTACATTTCCATCACCAAGACATAGACTTTATTCTGTCTCCCATTGCTGCAGCTGTCACACCAACGACTTTACTCCAGCTATTTCAATAAGCATGTAAGTATCAATTGCACCATGATATCATCCCTGCCTTCCTCTATCACAACTTTATCATAAAGTAAGAGAAATAACTTTTTTTTAAGGCTGGTCTCATATAACACAGTCTGGCCTGGAACTCTCTATGTAGCAGGGAAAGACCCCGAAGCTCTCAGCACACAGGAGGAAGACAGTGTATGGCCTCTGTGGCTGGGGAAGCAGTCCCTTCAGGGTGATGCTTTTAAACCTCTGACTAGGGAAGCTTCCAATTAATAAGAGCTGGGATCAGAGGCAACCACCACTGCGCTTGCTTTTGTGTCATTCTGAGGACTGAATCCAGGCTTCCTGCTCCAGGCATGTCAGCCAGACATTCTACCAACTCAGCAACATTCCGAGCCCCAAGAACAGCTTTTACTTTTCAAGACAGGATCTGACTATGTGTTTCTGGTTGTCCTGAAACTCACTATGTAGACCAGACAGGCCTCAAGCTCCAAGATTCCCCTGCCTCTGCCTCCTACAGTGTGTGCAGCTACCTATGACCTTTATGTGCTCACATGCCTTCAGTATAGCATTTTGGTAAACGGCTGGTCATGTTCTCTGCCATCTATGAATTGTCCATCAATTAGTTTCCTTCTTCAGTGTTTTCAGGGCACTTTATCTAGTGTACGTACAGCTCCTTTTTTGAAGATGGAATTTAAGAACATTTTCTCCCAGTTGGTAACTCACCTTTAATGAAGGCCTATATTTATATATATAGTCCTCCATATATACATTTACTTTATGAAAAATTCTTTTATATAAAGTCAGTAAGGAAAGACTGAATAAATGTTTGAAGCGATTCCTAGGAAATAAGAAGTATGAGGCAGACTCTGTGGATGGGCCTGCTGTCTCCAGCACACAAGAGGAGGACAGAGTAAGGCCTGGTGCCTGGGGAAGCCGTCCCTTCAGGGTGATGCTTTTAAAACTGTGACTAATGATGCCATGTAAAGGTGATGTCTTCTTGTTCTCTGTTTTTAGTGCCACTGAACCATTCCAGGTAATAAATCAAAGAAGCCACTGTGGCTATTTGTATGGTGAGATAAGGGAAATTAATTTCAATGCCCAAACATGGACCTCCTTATATTAAAAAAATGACTTAGCAATAGTAGCCATTTTCCCCAGAATGTACTGGATAGCATACAGGCATGGAGCCAGTTCAGACTGGGTACTCTCTAGGGAAACAGAGTTGTCTCTTGAGACTGGGGTGTCATCAGGAGGAAGAGCTTGTAGAATAAAGAACAAGGTTAATTAATCAATATAATTGCTGTTTGAGTAAATCGAATAAAAAATACATCTGAACCTCCACAAAAAGGATTATAGTAACACTTCTCCACATTCATTCTTTCAACTCGAAAGATCTACTAGGTTCTAGCAAGGGACTCTCATTTCCTTGAAATTCAGACCCGATGTGTCAAAATGTGAGTAACAGCCTATCTAATGAGAGACTGGTTTTGCAGTGAGCAGCGTGGAATGACTACACTGTGCACGTGACGGATGGCTGCAGTGTGGAGCCGATGTTTTCGCTGTATTACTAAGGCGAAGCAAAGCAGAGAAAAGCCTGGGGATGCCTCTTTGTCTCGTTCCCAGGGGCTTTAAGATGCTCTCTCTTCTGAACACTACTTGGGCAATGAGAAGCCATCCACCAACAGCAGTGAACCTGGCTCTACCTGCTGGCACCAAGCAAGCCAGGTGATTACACGTCCGGCCTTACTGGTAGCAGTCTTTTTATGTTCTAGTTTCAAAATGCATCTACTATAAGTGCCAGCATGGCTGGGCACTATAAGCCATGGTAAGTAGATAGTAACCACTGCAGAAGTCTCTATTCTCTACGTAATTCTAAATCTAACGACCACAGTCCTAAGCCAGCACACATCCTCCCTACCTCCCCCTTTCCTGACTGTGTGTGTGTGTGTGTGTCTGTGTGTGTAACCCTCTCTTTGCTTTTTTCCAAGCTCCTCAAAAATCTCTTCTTTGGCTAAATGTGATAGAATAAGCCTGTAATGTGGGAGATCTGAGTTTACAAGATCAAGAGGGTTAGGCCAGCCTGGGCTACATAAGAAGCCCATGTCTCAGGTAATTGCTAAGCACAAACTGATCATGTCACAAGAGTTCCAAGACCCTGTTTAGAAAAACAATGGATGGAGATGAGGTACAGTGATGAGCAAGTGCCTAAACATGGGCAAGACTCTCCACAGACGCCCAGCTCCATAACATAAACCAAAAAACACATCCCCACAACAATGGAGCAGGGTTCTGGAAAGCAGAGGGAAAGCCCACAGCTGTCAATAGAAGGAACTTGCCCTTTTCCACCCTGCCTTCACCTCAGGATACATCCATTAAGGTCCTGCCACTGTGGCATCTTCATAATTCTCTCCCCATTCACATGTTCTGCTCTCTACTAGGAACAACCGTCCTTGCATGTGGACACATGGGCTACCTGGGCTGCTGGGAGAAATTTCCCATGGGGGCCGAGAGACACTCCAGCTTTATATTCTTCTTGGAAAAAAAAAAAAAAAAAAGCTTCTTAGTTAGGAAAGGGACTTTGTGTCTACTTCCTCTTCTCCCTGCTGGGATTTTATCTGGTTTGAACCTATGAAGGTCCTATGCATGCTGCCACAGTCTCTGTGAGTTTATACATGCACCAGTCCTGTTATGTCTGGATGACACTGTCTCCCTGGAGTCAGCCCATATCGGACTCTTACAATCTTTCCACCTCACCTTCTGCATAGATCCCTGCCCCTTGAAGGGAAGGATTGGATGTGGGCTGCTTTCTCTGTGCACAGTCCTCCACACCTGAACACTGCTGCTACTGTCCTCAGGCATGGCCGCTTCCTAACGTGTTTCATCTTCATCTTCTGCTGCAGACACTAGCTTTCCTAGAACAAGGATTATGTTTCTGGTCTTATTCATTTCTGTCTATGAATACTTCTGAACAAACCAATGACAATTACACTGGGCATACAAATGAAACAAAGTGCATTCAGGAACTGCAAGTCCACTTTTATTCAGACACACAATGAGGGCCTAAGACTCTAGCTTTACTTGCATTAACCTAAAAAAGATTCTTTTGATCTTTTTACTTAACTTTACTTAATGTTTTTAGACAGAGCCTAGCCCTTGCTACCATCACCCAGGTTAGCCTCCTTCTGAAGACTCTTGAGTTCTGTGATTATTACAGGTGTGTGCCACCATGCTTGGCTGTTTGTTTATATTGTTTTGTTTTTTAATTTTTTTAAAGAGATCATTTCAGAAGCGAGAATGTATTTCCAAATACAATTACAAAAATCTCATCAGTCATATGAAAATAGCTAGTACAATAAAATCACTTAAAATTGAATATGACTAAAAATCATGTAGCAGGGAAATATTTGCATGCCAGACCTTAGTCAGGTCTTTCTATGGTATGTAGAAATCACTGTAAATAAATATGAACATAAAATTCAATAGAAACTTGGGTAGCAAATATGAAAGAAAACATAGAGATCTCAAAATTTTAAAAAAATAGTCAACCTTATTCTTAGGAAGAATTTGTATTTTTCTTATTTGTTCTTTTTCCTTACCCTACTTCCTTCTAAAGCACATGCTCACAGCCCCTAAATGCCAGCAATCCTGCACACACTAAGGAAAGAAAACAGTATGGTATCTTTCCTTCTAAAAACACTTAGATATGATTTTTGTGTACATGTATGTAATATAAAATATGCACATGTGATTGAGTAATTATGTGTGTGTGTGCGTGCAGACCCCACATTGGCACTGGGTGTTCTCCTCCAGCCTTCTCCTCCACATTTATTTTACATAGGCAGGGTCTATCACTGAACCTGGAATTCACAGGCTTGAGTAGCTAACAGGTTTGCTTCCTGAGTGCTGGGACTACAGGCCACTCTGAGCTTCACAGGGTTCTGGTATCCACACTCCAATTCTCATGCATGCTGTAAGAGCATTATCCACTGAACCAGGACCTGGTTTTCCTTCTTTTGGCACTAACTAATTACTTCATTAATTATATCATGAGTGCTAGCCTCAGTTTCTCTCTGTTAAGCAGACTGTCATTTATGAACATTCTGGGAGACTACAGCAAAGAACCACAAACAATGAAAGAATGATTTTGGTTAAAAAAAAGCTAAGTCCTGAATTTCCTGTTATCAGGACGAGGCGTCAATGGCAATCTATATACACAGCTGTGGAGGGTTCCTTACTAATGTGGTGTATCTTCATCTAACTCAATGCATGACAAAACCTGTCAGAGTTGGCCTAAAAATATGCGTTCATGAACCACAAGTCCTTTTTTATCCAAACATGCAGGCAGGGTCTGGAATGATGGCTCAGCAGTTAAGAGCACCTGCTGCTCTTCCAGAGAACTTGGGTTCAATTCCCAGCCATGGAAGAGCCACATGGTGGTTCACCACTGTCTCTGACTCCAGTTCCAGAGTATTCAACACTCTTTTGGCCTCCTTGGGCACTGCACCCTGTGGCATATAAACACACAAGGAGGCAAAACACTCACACACATAAAATAAAATAGAATCTTAAAAACACAAAACAAACAACCCACCCCATGGAGTCAATGTAGGTAGGTTTTTCCTTTTCTCTTTTCACCTCCTCCCGATTTTGAATTGGTGAAGTGGAGAGAATAAAAGAATTGAAAATCATTTACCCAAACAATCATTGATGAGGCTTTATTAAAATGCAAACATCTAATATGCAAATTACGCACTCTGATATGAATCTTTCCTCCCCTCCATCCCGCCTCCCTTCCCCTCTTCCTCCTTCCTCCTCCTCCTCCTCTTCTTCCTTCTTCCTCCTCCTCCTCCTCTTCCCTCTTCCTCCTCCTCCTCCTCCTTCTTCTTCTTCTTCCTCCCTGTCTCTCTCTCTCTCTTTCTCTCTCTCTTTCTTTTTTGAATATAGGTAGCCTTGAGCTCCTGGTCTCAAACAATCTTCCTGTCTCAGTCTCTGAAGTAGAGGGGACAAGAGACACTTGGGACCACATATGACTTTTAGGATTTAGTTCTGAAAAGTTATCCATATCTAAACATTGGCAGAAGTACCATCTATCCCTAAGCAGGACATGGGTTTGCCATGGCCAAGGCCATTGCTTGACACTGGTTCATCCCTTTTCCGCAGCAACACTAAGGCTGGGTGTGAGATAGAGGCAAATCAGCAAGCCCAGGGAGGGTGCCATTGGGAGGCAGTGGGATGGGTACCAGGGCAGTGACAACAGAGTCCACGGCAGTGACAAGGCAGGTCACTCTATTTTCTTTTAAAGAACAATTATGATTTAATATGGGAAATCACATCATTAAACCTACTCAACTGGAATAAACTCCCCTTCTGATATGCATTTAGGAAGGCAGTTCATGTAACTACCCAGCACTTCTCTTTTTACCACGATACATGAGATAAGTTTCAGACAGTCTGGCAGGAGGAGAAAGAGGACAGTCCTGAAACTCAATCCGTACCTTATCCAGAAAGGCCTTTTCTGATCTCTGTGAGTGAGATGAATCCTCAACTGTAAGTGCATTCTCCAGCTTCCCAAAACATATACTCCTAATGCTCGCTGTCTCTACAGGAGCTATGACTGCTGTTTCCCCTCCTTGTTAAAAATTGTTAAATTGACGAGCCAGATTTACACTCCAGCGAAGACTGTCCCATGTTCACTTTCCAGGTATGAATCTTTATCATTTGCAGTGTGGTGCTCTTCTGGTGACTGTGGACAACTTCATATATTTGGTGTAGCCTCTTAAGTCTCCCACCTTAACCTTTTTTGCAATGTCCCAGAAGGCCAGTTTATCTGAATCTAGTTGAGTTTCATGGATCCATCTTTCCTTCCTTCTTTCTCCTTCTCTGTGTGTTCAAGTGGGAGCACATGTATGGGGGGTGTTGCATGTATGTAGGTCAGGGGCATTGGGTATCCTGTCTTATCTCTCTCCATCGTATTACTCTGAGACAGGGTCTCTTAGGCAGCAAGGCCCTGTGTACTCCCCTATCCCCACTCCAAGTGCTAGACTTAAAGACATACTCAGCCTTACCCAGCTTTTTATGTAGTTGCTGGGATTCGACCTCAGGTCCTCATACTTCCACAGCAAGTGCTTTTAATAGCAGAGCCATCTCCCCCGTTCTTGGCCATCTTTCTAGTTCAGCTTTCCATGGCTGCATTGGGTTATAAATATCGTGGAAAAGTGACGGGAGAAATGGACAATGTGGCAGCTGGCCAAGAACAGGCTCCATGGTTTGAAGTTATTGACAATATACCAGCTAGTTTCTTCAATGGGAATGGGTCAGGGCACTGGCCTCAGTGTGCATCACAGCTGGGTTCATTTACCTGCTTAGCACATATGACTATTTCAACCTCAGTGCCCCAAGCATGAACTAGAAATACTTTGGCCAAGGGCTTAAATGGGACTGGAGCTTGAATAGTATATTCAAGCTCTTGCAAGGAGTATACTGAGTGTATGTTTACTGCTCTATATTTTATTATATTAACTTGGCGGCTATTACATTAGTATCCAGAATACCACTGGAAGGCTGTCGTGTTCAAGAAGAAGGGAAGGAAAGTGTAGAAAGAGACTTTGAATATGGGAAAGAAGACAAGGACACTGAGTTCCGCTTATTTTGTTCATGTAGACAAAGACCCCAAAGCTACTGTTTGTTCCTTTCTTCCTGGAACTTGTTCTATAGACCAGGCTGGCCTCAAATTCACAGAGATCAGCCTGCCTCTGCCTCGTGAGCATTGGAATTAAAGGCGTGTGCCACCACACCTGGCTTACACAGAGTAATCTGAAAAGCTTCAAGCAATCTCACCAACACAGACCAACCCATGAAATTTTTTTAAAAACTATTCCTCTGTATCCTCAAGACTGAAGACATCAACGTGCCAGTAGGAACATGTGACAAGCTCTTTCACTAGAGGCAGAGCTCCACTCGATGCTGATTGTGCCATTGATCACCAGAAAACGCTGGGGGACGTCTCATCATCTGCAGTGGATGTGTAAGGCCAGATTGTAGATCAATGGAGGCTAGCTCTGGACACAGGGATATAGCTGATGTCGCCTACTGTGCTCATGAGCTGTTTCTCATTCTATCTTCGGGACTCTTCTCTAACACAGCCATCCCAGACCTTCCCAGCTCCAACTTCTGCTGTCTTTCCTCAGGGTAGCTGAAGAACAATCCATTAACAATGGCAACTATGGGAGACACAATGCCAGTGACTACACAGGAAATCTGAGCAGGACAGGACAGCATTCCACTA
Organism: Mastomys natalensis; assembly: GCA_021653895.1. NCBI lineage: Eukaryota > Metazoa > Chordata > Mammalia > Rodentia > Muridae > Mastomys > Mastomys natalensis. Next base: position 920,551 of record JAJTUV010000230.1, read on the forward strand.
ATTGTGCTCTGTGGAATGGCAGGAGGAAATCTGCAAGTGCAATTTCCAGCCTGCAACCAGAGAAAGTCAGAGATGTTGCTTGGTGGGCCTGGCCTAACTAGTTAAGTCTTTTTTAAAAAGGGAGTGGAGGCTCTCTTGGAGAACATAGAAGTTCCTGTGTGGCCCTGATGACACAGCCATGTTAGACAGGGTAGCATGGCAGGAAACAGCAGTCTTGATGTGTTCTTTCTCAGTGTTATAAGTTCAATGGACTGAAGTCATCCCAAAAATGCTTGGTAAAGGTGTCTGCATTGACCTGCATTCAAGTTACAGACTAAGAAGTCTTTGAGTCAAATCCCCTGAAGCCGACCATGACTAGACTCCACAGTGGCTGGAACTACGTGTTACAAGTTTTTCAACTGTGGCCATAGCTGATCACTGGACATATGTGTGAGAATCTGTGCACTGTATAACCACCCCGTAAGAGCAGAGCTGAGCAAGGCCTGAGAGACCCAAAGGGGAGCCTAGTGTAGGATGGGGAACCACGATGGCTGGGGTGGACAGACCAATCTCTATGCCCAGCTCTGGGACATGCTGGTCTGAAAAAGTAACAGCTCTTGGAGATGCTGTTGCCTTTCTGCTATACTGCAATAAGGGTAATGTTCACCTCATGGGTAGTGGAAGGGCATTGCTGCACAGAGGGTCTTTACCCTTGTACCAGAAGCCTGTGGATGTGACGTCATTCAAGTCCATCTTCCTGTTCAATGGGTCTCATTTACCTACTTACAGCAACCAAATGACAGCATGCCAAAGCTCTGCACTTTCTTCCTGATGTGCAAATGAAGTCTTTGCCTAATGACTCTACTGTCCCTCTATAAACTTTGTGGCCCTTTGTCCACCCTGGCCCATGGTGGTGGGTACTCCTTGTCATGAGCTCCTACAGTCCTAGCTTCCACAGCCCCCTACTGTCCTTTGTGACTGGGTGTTTACAGTTGTTGTCACTCTTTAGATAAGCATGTCCTGTTTTCTGTGGCCCCACCAGCTAAAGGCACAGAGGTGAATCTGGCTGTGACCTTGGGTCTTTTAGAGGTGACGTTCCACACTTGAGATTCTCCACCTACTCAGCTCTCTGGAGCAGACTTCAGACCAGAGCACATGTCAGGCCAGAGACAGAGAACGGAAGTGAACAGCCCTGTTGCAATAGAGTCTTTCAGCTCTCATCAGCCTGGACCTTCCTTCTCTGGTTAAGTAAACATTCTGCAGGGACAGTTCCAGGCCCAACAAACTCATTCCTTATGGGTTCAGACCAGAATTCAGTGCATAGGCACATTTAAATTTTCTAAATGACACAACAGCTTTGAACTTTGACCACAGACTCCTGCCACCACCACCCATGGATCCCCACCCCACTGAGGTATTAGGGCCTAACTTGTAAAGAAAATACTACATCAATGCCTTCTAATCCTCTTGGTTAAACATGGAACAGCAAAGGAAGATAGGCATAGGTGAACAAGCCGGCTGTATCTGCGAGGGGTTAGGTGTGGCACATCAGGCAAAGAGGTGGATTCCAACAGAACAGAAATTAATCCACTCAAAGCTTTTCTCTAATCAAAGGTTAGATCTTATTCTAAGAAACAATCGTGTATGATGAATTAACATGGCCACATCACAACACTGACCTTCCCATCCAATGGTCTGATTGACAACCTTTAAGCACAGTGTGCTTTTCCTTGCCAAAGGCATGTTTTCAGAAGTACAGCAATAAACATTAATAAATAACATTTATTGAGGTCTCACTATACACATTGGGGACACAGAGTGCTAAGGGTTGTACTGACTGTATACACCTAAGACAAGGACAGGAAGAACAAAAGGTTTACTGTTGTTTAGATATTGGTAACCCACTTTAATGCCTATATAAGTTTACCTAGGAATTTCTAGTTCCCCTTTACATTCTTTTTTTTTTAATTACCATACAAAAACTATATACGTTTGAAAGGTTTGATCCATGTATACACATGTAAAAGATGAAATCAAGCCAATTGGCACACTCATCACCTCTTATATGTGTGTGCGTGCATGCATTGTGTGTGTGTGTGTGTAAATATTTACAATCTACCCTTTTAACCATTATTACCTGTGCTCACCAGGCTTCATAATCAATCACTTCAATTTTTTTCTTCATTGGAACTAATCTTGACAGACCAACTAAGGCCTGGGCTCAAAGGCAAAGCCAGCATCCATTTCTACACATTGACAGGGTGCTAAAAAGATGGAGACATTTTAACAAGACACACTGTAGACACAAAAAATAAACGTCATAAACCAGAGTCCATCAAGAGCATGCTATCCATCTGCTGTTCATCCTTTTGTCTGGTCATTTTGTCATAGGTGGATGACACTGTGAACAACTGGACACCATGACCACTCTGTGCGTCTTGAATCATATTCAGTGCCTCCTTGGTTCATGACTGTGAAAAAGTCACCTCACCTGTCTGGGTCTCAGCTGCTGCAGCTATGAAATGAAGGTGGTAAGTCTTTGCTTCTGGAGTTGTTAGTCAAGATCAACTGAGGTAATTCCTGGAAAGCAAAACAGCCTGGCAGGGTGCTCTCCCGGAATGTTGGCGACCATGGGTTTCATTATTGTTAGCTGGCAAGCCTACTGTAATAGGAGCCAAGGGGTGGGTTTCTGTTTTACATTTGCAATAAAATTTCAAAACAGAAATATTTCCTTTGCTAATTGGGGTATAAATACAATTCTTCAATCATCATAACAAAAATGTTTTAAAATGTCGCTAGAAAGCAGTATGTTCTCCACACCCCTGCCCACGGCGAGCTTAGGTAGACAGATGTGGTTTTTATAGATGAAAAAAACTCATAATCGGGTTGTTCTAGACTTAAAGTGAAGATCACAAGAAAAGACTTAGTCCCAAAGCTCAGAAGTCCTTGGTGTAATGTATGTGTGGTTATCACAGTATGGAGTCTAACAGCAAACTCAGCTGCAAAACAAAGGAAGAGTGGAAACTCCACAGTCCCAAGGTTCAAGTAGAGCAAACCTCACAGTCTAACCTTGAGTATTCACCATGTTGAAAAACTCAGCATAAGCCAGGACACAGGAGAAAAATTTAAGGAGTGTGTTCAAAATAATAAAATGAAATAATTAAAATGAAGGCTGAAGGTATTTTATCTAACCTATACCTACAGAAAATACTATGTCTAAAGTTCTATCACTCTGATGCATAATCAGCATCTAAGTGCTAATGAGATGGTTTCTTAAAATACTAAGTATTTCTTAAAATATTAAGTCTACTAAGTGATTAAAACCCAGTGCACTGAGCCTGGGGGTATAGCTCAGTGGTAAAATACATGCTTAGAACACTTAGGCCTAGGGCGTCCATCCCAGCATTGACAGTGAGAAGACAGAAACAGCCCAGCATTTTTCTCAGTCCAGGCTCAGTGCCCACATAGGGTCTAGGGTTCACATGCTGGACAGTGTACTGTGAATACAGCATTGCAGTAGTCACTCAGGCTGAACAGCATCAAGAGAAATTGTTTGTGCTGCCTGTACTCCAAATGTCCACCCAATAGACCTTTGATTTAGAGAGGCAACAAGCCATTGCCTCTTCTGCTCTACTACAATCTAGCATCCCCTGCTCAGCCAAAAGATTTGCTTTGCTTTCTTGGAGTACAGCACTCCGAGCCTTTGCTCTGGATGTTCTCTGCACACCTGCACATGCACCCTCTGGATGTCACAGGAAGCTCCCGTGGGAGGCAGGAACGGGGAGAGTATAGCCCCATGGTGAGATAATGAGACAGGACAGTTCTTAGGTCTGGTATCAAAAGAGACTGACTGGTTCCAGATGGTGGTGGAAAAGGCAAGAGGGAGTATACACGTCCAGCCATCTTTAAGTCAAGGATACCAATATGGCTTCAGGTTGGGGTGTAGCTCTGGCTCTGGACCCTAAGCAGAAAAGTGACAGAACAACCAAGCAGAGAAATGTCCAACACATTTTTGGAGAGTTGCAACACTGCGTGGAGGAGACAGCTGATAACACTGAGGAGGGGTTAGGGATGGGGAAGGACAGAATCCAGAAATGACTCCAAAATCCTAAATCATTGCCTCCAAATTCTGAACAGCCTCACAAAAGTGGTAATGTGTATCTGGGACAAGAATAATATCCAAACCATGAGGAGAGAGGTGGGCATGAGTTTACCCCTTAAACAGGTAACTTGAAAGATCCAAACAGAAAACTCCCTACACACCTGCACCCCAGGAACAGAAGAATCCAGCCAAGTCACTCAATCTGACAAGAGTTGAAAAAGGGAAGAATTTTGATTTATATAACATTAAATGTTTTAATTGAGACATGACATTTTATTTATGGGGTACAGTGCAAGACATACTGTGTTGTGAGCAAATGTGCAGGTCTGTGCTGTCAGACACAAGTTCTTTCTGGGTGTTATGATGCCTCAGACTTTTAGTTACAGCGCAATAGACAATAACTTCACCTTGAGCTGTGGGAACCAGGGCTAGCTCTCTTTGGAACCTCTCCCTGCCCTGCTCAGACTCTAGGGATCACTCTCCTCTGATCACTTTTTCACTGCGGGGCATTCAGAAGTTAGTGCTTAACCCATTTGTCAAATAGACTTTATGCCAGTGACCCCGAGAGTTCAGCTCAAGGTCATTCAGTGAATCGGAGGCACACCTAAGGCTAGAACATCAACTTTCCAATGTCCAGCTACCCTTGATCCCCACCTACATCATGAAACCTTTCGTCATTCCAGTACAGCTGGGTAATGAACTGGTGAAGTTGGGAGGCCTCAGTACGCCCCTGTTCTGTAGCGAGAGGCTAAGAATCAAGAAAGTTTTTGAAAAACTAAACTGTAGGATAGAGTGGCTGGAGCGACAGTTTGGTGATTAAGATGTTCACTGCCCTTGCAGTTTAGTTCCAACACTCTCACAGTAACTCTCAACCCCTAACTCTAGACCCAGGTGATTTGCTCTTCTTCGGGTCTCCATAGGCTCCTGCAAGCAGGTGGTACATATAGGAATACTCAGAGTTCACGTATGCACACACCCACATACACACAGAGATACATACACAAAAATAAATACTTAAAATATGAGAATGGTAACTGGAGAGCCTGAGATTATAAGGCTAATAACTTGGAGATGGAAGTGAGTCTTCTGGAAAGGACATGGTCAGGCCCTGGTTCAGCCCTCTGAAGTGACAGAGATGCTGAGGACAGGGTGTGCAGGAACCAAGAGTGTACATGCTTGTCACTGCCCTCTCGTGTTCCCTGAACCTAAACTTTTCACAAAAGAGACAGGAAATGGACAGAGATTCTTCTTGAAAACAGCACAACAGCAAACACCCCAAACTATAACAAAGGTAGACACAGATGGAAAGAAGTGGTGTTGTCCACTTTTAAATCTCTCCTTTAGCCTATAGCCACAGGCTAAAGCAAATCTAATGCTGTTTACAACCCCACACATTTCAGGGCTGGGAAGGTGGCCTGGAAAAAAGTACACTGAACTCAAACAGAGGAAGACTCAACTGCGGCCTCTGACCTGCAGAAATGTGGGAGTGGATGAGGGATTGCCTTTCTCTTACTGTGTTTTTAGAGACATGTAAAAGGCTGGGGAAAACAGAGAAGAGCAAGCAAAAATAATGAAGGGGGTGGAAAAATGGTACCTTTGAGGAAAGGTTAAAGGGTTATGGTGGTTTAGCCTGACAGAGAAGACAAGGGAGCCACTTAACAACCACCTTCAAGTATATGATGGTTCATACAAGGGAGATGCCAACAAGTTATTTTCTCTAACCAGGGAAAGCCAGAGGAAATTGTCATAAATTGCGGCAGAAGCTAGCAAGCACCAAGTGAGTCCAGGGACAGAGAAAGTGTTTCTGGACCTGCTGGCCTTCATGGAGGAGGCCCACAATGACTTTTTCCACAGAGGATGATGACAAACAACCCTGAATGGAGAAGATGAGACAAGGAAGAGACAAGGTGATCTTCAGCAGCTCTTTGTATGTTTCAACTCTGGGTTCTTAGACTACAGTAAGGCTTTACCAATATGCCATTTCTGACCTGGCAGGGGGCAGAAAACAAAAATCAATGATCTAGCAAGACCCACAGGTTGGTTTGATTTTAAAACACAATGAAACAGATAAAACTCTTCCACTGATACAGTAAAATCACAGTAAACACAGGAGAGAGAGAAGGCAGCCTGATTAGCATAATGATGCTCACAAGGGAAATTAGCCCAATGCAAGAAACACTCAAGCTCCAACTCTGCTAAATTACAGACTGAGGAGAACTGTCACACACACGTCCCAAGTTCAAGCTGCACACACGGATTCTCTTCGCTTCCTTCAAGAAGAGGCATTTACTGCAGAAGGCTCAAGAACCAATAAAAAAGGTAATTTCACAATATCTCTACTGTGTCCCCAATCACCCAAAGGGCCGAAGGCGGCACTATTCCCACTACACTGTGCAGTGCTTGCCACCCGGCTGGTTTTCAATTGACACTGGTGTGTGTGTGTGTATGTGTGTGTGTGTGTGTGTGTGTTGTGTGTGTGTGTGTGTGTTGTTTTCCTCAAGCTGAGCCTGTTGGAGCTTTCTCAGGAAAAGCAACTCCACAGCAGGCTGATGACTTTTGTCTATGACGGAAAGCTGTGGAGGAATTGCACTCTTGGAGGAAAGCAGGCATCTGAATACTTGGTCCTCAGTTGGTGGCTTTTGGGGGAGGAGGAGGGAGGGGTCTGGCCTTGCTGGGGAAGTATGTCATTAGGCACTGGCTTTGAGAGTAAAACAACAAACAAACAAACAAAACAAAAACCCCTATTTTGAGTGTGTTCTCTCTGCTTCCTGTTTATGGTTTGAGATGTGAGCGCTCAGCTGTTCAGTCCCCATGTCTGCCACCTGCTGCCATAATTCCCTGTCATGATGGACTTATTCTCTGGAGCCATATGTCCCAAATAAACCCTTCCTTATATAAGTTGCCTTTGCATGGATATTTTATCACTGCAATAAAAAGTAACTAATACAGGTGGTTTTCCTCAATTTTTTTCCCTTTGAGACAGGGTCTCTCACTGGCTTGGAATTTGGCATTAAACTATACTGACTCACCCTCGAGTGCCAGGGATCCATCTGGCCTGCCTCCTTTATGCTGTGACCACAGGATAACATCGTCAGCCATACCTTGTTTATGATTTTGTTTGTTGGTTGGTTTTTAGGTGGATTCTGGGGCTCAAACTCAGGAACTCACAAGGGCAAGGCAGGCGCTTCACTCTGATCTACCTCTGCAGTGCCCAGATGTCTCAGTGAGCTTATGAGAATCAGGCACAAAGCTAATATATAACCCAAATACTTGAAAAGCTGAGGCTGGTGAATGATGAATATAAGGCCAGCCTGGGCTACATAGCAAAACAAACAAATCAATCCAAACAAACAAAAAAAATCCCACAAAGACATGGCTAAAATAACCCTCCCAAACTAATTAAATTAAAACATATCACATGCACAACCTCAGAAACAAAAACCACACCCCTCCCCAACCAAGCAATACACTTCAATAGATAATAAGTAAAAAATGTATTTCAACTTAATTCCAAAACCTACCTGCCCTGATTATGTCCTAGCAACGAACCACATATTTCAAATCACATTTTAATTAATTACAATTAAATTAAGGTCAACACCTTAACTCCTTGCCCTTGCTACATTTTGAGTGCTGGTTGGCTCCGAGTCAGAGAGAACCATTCCCCAACAGCACAGCCCCCCCACTGGGCAGCTCTCCTCTACAATGTAGACACTGGAAAGAGGCTTGAGGAATCGGCGAAACTTCACAGCTATGGAAACTAACTTACATGGAGAACACTGTCATCCAAATGAGGCTTAGCCACAGAGATACATTCTGAGCTGCTAGGTAGCTGGCTGTGTGGATGCCATGTAGGATTCACATAAACTCACAAGCTTCAAGTACACTTGCTGCATATGTACTGGTGTAGTAATCTTAGGTATCTGTTGCCATCAGTGGTCCATCAGTGACCAAAAGTCCCCTACATGCATGCATGGAGATGAGCATAGCCTGACTCAACTCATGTCAATGTTGCTTTAATCTACTCTACGGATGGGGTCGGAGTGGGTCGAGAGGTGGGGGAGAGGTGGGGGGTCGGAGAGGGGGTCGAAGGTGGGGTGAGAAGCCATTGAATTGACCACATGGAAGACTAAAGAGGAGGGTGACTGGGCTTAAGGAATGTTATCAGGTACTCAAGAATAGGCTATAAAGGGGCTGGGTAGACGGTTCAGTGGGTAAAGTGCTTGCTGATGGTCCCTGGTACCCAGATGAAGCCTGAATCCTAGTCCACAATCCTAGTGCTTCTGTGGCAAAGACAGGCAGAAAATGGCCTGGAAACTTACAGGTTAGCTACTTGGTATATGCTGCAGCCTGAAACCAGCTAAGACCATGCCTCAAACCAGGTGAAAGGTGAAAATTGAAAATTGACACACTAAAAACATACCCACATAACACCAATGTGCACATGCAGACTGTAAAGACAGGAGAGCCCTTAGCCTTAGAAGAGCAACAAGAGAAACTGAGGCAGTTTCTAAGTCGGAATAACTTAAAGGATGTCCTGTTTATTTAAAAAGGAAGAACTGGCTTGGTAAAGATGAGTTTTACTTTTGGACCAATCAAGTAAAGCCCCTTCTATGGTGTACGTTCAGATTCAAAAAGAATAATGACAGTCATGGCCGATTCAAGCCGACGCCAAACATGCAGCCAAATGCTCCCTAAGTGCTTTTTAACCTGCCTTCAATCATCACTCACAATTTTAAAATTCTGCTGAACAGGTAGCTACTCAGAATCAGAAAGTTAAACAACATTTACCATTAGCAAGCCATTATTTGGAAAGCTGAAACAATATACTAAATTACAGGGTATGAGAGATGCTTAGCTATCTGAAACCGGGCCAAAAGACTAGGACAAATGCAACTAAATACTAGTCTGGAATTCCGATTAACCATGGCTTCTCACAGCCTTTGTCTCTCACGTCCCTTCTGGAATGGAGTTATCAATAGGGTCCTTTCAGAAGTTCTGGTTCAGGTGAGAGGGAGCAGGGCACACTAAGGTGGCTGGTGTTAGAACAGTGGAAGATTAGGGACTGCCTGCTTGTGCCAGGTAAATATTGCATTCCTACTCTGAGGCAGGCACCTAAGGAGACAGCAGAGTAGGGGATAAACAAGGTCGGCCTTTGGTTGGAATTCACAGCCAGCACGAGAGGTACATTACAAGCAAATCCACATAAGGTAACTCCATCCGGGAGAAGAAGCATGGTGGCATGCTGGCTGGGATGATGGAGTGTGCGTGAGCAAAGGAGGGTGCCTCAGCTAGGACCATGAGAGCATCCTCAGTCAGAGAAACAGAGAAAGAGACACATGCTTCTGACAGCTGGCCATTGATGACTCATCCATCCATCCACCCACCCACCACCCATCCATCCACCCATGCATCATCCATCCACCCACCCATCCACCCATCTACCATCCATCCATCCATCCATCCATCCATCCATCCATCACCCACCCACCCACCGACCCACCTATCCTCATTTTTTTCCAACATAGTATTTGTATTGATTATTTGGGAACTTCACATCATATACCCCAATCATACTCACTTCATATAAATTTCCTAGTTCTCTTATTTTCTTTGAATCTCTTGTCAGCTCTTAATTTTTTTTCTCAAGGCTATCAAGCAATAAGGAATAAGGGATGAGCGAGGGGAGAATTCCAGTCTATTAGAGAGCTTAGGAAACAAGCAACTTCAGCCTCACCATTACATTCTTCAGGAGAGGCTAAGCCCCTGGAGCCTCCTGTGGACTGCAATGCCCTTTAATCCACATTCTGCTGTTATTTCATCAGAGCCCCAGGACAGAGTCAGGGATGACACGCTGCGAACTGATGGTCCATACGCAAGCTACTTCCACTGCAGGCAAAATCCCTGTTTTTATCTTTTTTAGCATTTTATAAATGCTTCCTGGTGACACATGTCACTTCTGTTCCACATGGCATTGTTCTTTGGAGCACCCCTCCACACCCACACACCCACAACAGGTGTCCTTCTGCCTTAGGGCACACATCAACAGAAGAGAAGCTGGGAAACTCAAGTTGGTGTTCAAACCAAAATTGAAACCCAAAAGAAGGACTTTTTAACTCAAGAGGAAGATGAAGGTACTGACCAGGTGCTCTCCAGACACGTCCAGGTGATGTCTCAAACAGCTCCTTCAATGAAACACTGAGGCAGTGACAATCTGTAGGCTAAGTAGATGTTAAATACATGAAAGGACCAGATGAAGGAGTCCACGTGGCTGCAACTCCTAGCCACTTACCCCTTAGCATCTGTTTCAGACATCTGGAGGAGACAACCCCTGATTGGTCTATGACTCAGGTGGCTGAAACACAGGACAAACAGGCTATGATCCGTAAGAGCCTTCCTCTAGAAAATTGTGATTAACTCTCTGGTCAGACAACTAACTAACTGTTCAGGTCCAGTTTCCCAGCTTCGTCAAGGAGTTAGGCCGTTTATGAACGGGAGGTGGCCGACCATGGGTGCCCACGCTGAAACTTTTGTCTGTTTTCTCAGATTTCATAAGGAGTTGGGAAATGGTAGCAAACCTTTGCTTTCTGTTTAGCTCATCATTCAGATATGTAAAATTCCGAGTAACACGCAAAGTATGTCAGTCTGGCAACAGAGGCCAGACAACAAAGAAAACAAGAGCAGCAGCAGCAACAACAACAAAAGCCAAGGCTCAAGGTCTGAAGGAAGCAGCAGAACCCCCAGTGGCCCCAGGCACTCTCATTCATACGCAGTTTTTCAAGATCTCACCCGAGAAAACACAAGAGTCCAGCGGCAGCCCAGAGTCCCAAGAAGGGGCTGTGACTTCTCCCCAGTGGACACGGAGACCAAGAGCCCAGTGACTGCCAGACCTGGCCTGGATCTGTCTGTAAAAATTCTCCCCAGACAGAAGATAAACCTGCATCATCAGCTCCAACCCAAATATAGAAATCCTTTAGGTTTGATTTGGAAACCAGGCATGGCTAGACTGGCTTGGTTTAATGGCGTATTTTCCATGTAAGGACCATACATACACCAAGATGCTGCTTAGGAACCTAGATGCCTTAATTTAAAGGGATGGAGGCATTGTCAGCAGAAAACACACTTGACTTGGATCAGTATCAGAAGTATTAGAAGATAAAACATCCAATATTAACTCCCAGGAAAAATGTCTATACAGAGTCGACTGGCAGCCTTATTGCCAAGGTTGCTTCACATGCAAAGGGGTGCAGCATCTTAGGAACTTGTTTTATGTCTTCCCAAAACAAATCTATTCACCATTTCCTTCTTCTAATGAATTAAGGCTGAAACTCTGTCCCTTCCCTTGGAAACTAAGGGACAACATCATACAACCTGGAGCAAAGGAATTCCCTCTGAACTTTAGACTTAAAGGGGCCCTCCCTCATTTAATTGTTTGCCTCTAAAATCTCAGTAAATAAAATGATAGTGGTTACTAAGACCACTAAATCGATTTGCATAGCCTTGCCCTAGCTGTCCCCAAATGCAAATCCTTCAAGGAATATTCCAGGCATTCAAATGGAGAGTGAACTCCCATGAATTTTGGCAAAAATAATGGAAACGAGGACTGGAACAAAAATATCCAATAAAACACGTTCTCTTTCCTGAAAGGGAAGGGAAGGAAATAAAACACACCCTGAGAAGAAAATGATTTTATAAAACGTTACTAGGAGGAACTTTTGCCAAATGAACAGGGAATGCCGTGCTCTTGGCTTTTGGGAAAAAAAAATTGAAAACGAAAATCAAAACCGAGTTACTCAGAAACAGCTTCTCTCAGACCGTCAGTACCTCACTTCCTTTTTAAAAAAAAAAAAAAATCAAGAACATTAAACTCATTTAAGCTTTATGTTCAGAAAATTAAGAAAGGAGGCCAATTCTGCCAAAAGGCATTTTATATCATTTCAAATAAACAATAACTAAGTCACAAGACTAACCAGGGACTCTCACACATGTAATAATTCATTCTAAAGTATGAGCGCTGGTTTCAACGTGTGAGAGTCCATTGATGGTCTTAGGTATCCACACTTCACAGGAGGGACTCTCTTCAGAGACACGTTTTTTTGACTTCTTGTTACTCCTAAACCTACCTGTTTAAATGTGCCATGGGGATGACCCATGCAGGCCAGAGTATAGAATCTGAGGGGTGAGAGACTTATTTGAGCCAAACAAAACAGAGGGAGAAAAGTAAGAACTGCCTCTGCTGAAATAGTCTAGACATCACCCACCCGAGAGGCATCCAAGGAAACAGGTCCTGTGGCATGCTAGGAGGCACTCACAAATCTGTATAAAATCCACAGTCCAGGAACAAGGCTTCCACCTGTCAGTGGCTGATGTGGCAGGAGGTAGGCAGTGTTTCATCGACAAACTAGCTGTGTGGCTGGTGGTCAAACAAGCACCATGTCTCAGCATCTGATCTCTGTCTCCCACTGCATGAGACCAGAAGACTGGAGGGGGCTCAATGAGAAGCCACCCGTCAGGAGGAAAAGGATTACATTTCCCCAAAGGAACTAAGAATGATATTCAAATTCTGGAGCTCAGATACACCTCAGGAGAAGAACAACTCCAGATGAACTAAAGGAAGCCCAAACCCTGGGCCCACCCTTTACTTGATTGCCACAACTTGGGTACCACATACAGTGTCATCTTCCAGGAAAATGGAGGACACTGGGAAAAGAACACATGATGCCCTGTCTCCCAGGAACTTAAAAATCTTATGAAAGGAAGAAACAAACAGAAAAGTGTCAACTAAAGCTAGATGGTGACAAGAGCCATTAGGGAGACCATCCTGGCGCCATGACTGTGTGACCCCAGGTGACCTGTCAGCTGCATCCATCTCCCAAGCATTCACACGGTTCCTTCATTCTTTCAACTCCCTTTGAACCCTGTATAATTAAACACCAAATCTGGCGACCTTGTGCTACTTCTGAAAAGAGCTCCCTGGGAATTTAGTAAAAGTTCAAACAATTTGTTTACTTGTGTTTGCCCATCTGTTTCAACAAAAAGTTTATTTTAACAGGTAGCAAGTCTTGGGAAAAGGCTCCCTTTGTGCTGGAGACCATTGCTGACCTCTTACAGGCTCCAGCCCCTAATCTTACTCTCCATCTCCTTTGTAAACAGCACTCAAATAACAACTTTTTATGACAAATGTCCAACACCTCCAAGATGACAGTAGCAAAATAAACTCCAGGTTTACAACCAGGAAGCATTCTAATCACACAGAAAATCCTTTTCTTCCCCTTTCTTTCTTTCTTTCTTTCTTCTTCTTCTTTCTTCTCTCTCTCTCTCTCTCTCTCTCTCTCTCTCTCTCTCTCCTTTCTTTCTTTTTAAAAACATGGCTCCTTTGCAAGAAGCACACACAAAGCACTCCCTTTCTTTGTGCTTGTGTGGATGTGTGTCTGTGGATGTATTCCTGTCTATCCTTTGGAAATGTGTGCCTTCCCATCATGCCCCAGTGTTTTCCAACCCCGTGATGCCCTCACTTTTGATTGTGGAGATGATGGTGAGTGCACAGGGTATTTACTGATCCGGTTATCTTGTTCTGTGACAGGCAGAATCAATCAATCAGGAGGCCGGCTTTGCACTTACATATTCCAGGCACATCTCCGCACTTCAGGATAGGAGATCACAGTGTTAGCCAGCCAAATTTGATCAACAAATGCAGCTCCCCTGTGCCACAGCAATCTCAGATGAAGATGTTATTATGTGTGGCTGAGCAAAGTGATAAAGAGCACGGTGGAGCTCGGAGAAGCCTGGCTGGACCTTCCTGACAGCTTTTATATACCAAAGGGGGAGAGGTCTCCTTCTTCTAGGATTATAAAAGTTCCCCCGATTTGAAGAAAATCACAGTGTACATAAACAGGCAACCCTCGAACACTGCGTTTTCCCAGCTGAAACGGAAAGCCTCCAGGAAGACACAGCATATGTGGATATAACAAGAAACCCTTTACCAGGAGGGTGCTACTTAAAGCATTAAAAGCACGCATGACACTGTCATTGTTGTTAGGCATAAGCCACTATTTGAAAGACAAAAAGAAGCATAATTCTATCACTTAATACATAATTTGGTTAACACTAGGACTAGGACACAGTGTGTAAGTCATGTCAGTACTTTAAGTGGCTCTCCAAAGGGTCTGAGACAATCTCTCAACAGAGGGACTAGCTTCACTATTGCCCTGCAGTAATTTTACATTATTTAATCCCAAATCTCATCTTTTGGATTCTACCTTCCTCTTGCATTTTTAAATCTTTAATGGGTGCCTTTGGCGGTCCATGGATACAATGATTAGATATCTGCATAGAGAAATTGAAAAATTAATCATCGTTTCCATTTTATATTTTTTGTATTACACCAAGAATTACTAACTTAGAGCGCTACCTTCTACACTCTTGCGAGATGCACCTTTCTGCTGAGAAGGCTTTCAGATGAAGCATGGCCACACAGAACCAGGGAACAGCTGGAGGTTGTTCTCTGAGATTTGTGTTCTGGCTTTTCATCCAAATTTCATCTCGAATCATTGTAATTAAAATACATGTATTGGTAGAGTCTTTTTTACATGTGGCCCAAGAAACTGGGTGGGAGGGGGTAGTACCTTAAACTAATCACGGGAATGATGTTAAGATTGTTTATTATCCTTTTATGCATTTTCCTACTTAAATTACAGCATTTCACAACTCTATGCAAAAATGTGAAATGCTATCCACATGCAGCTTATTATAGAAACTGATGTGTGCATTAACTTGACCTTCACCTACACCTTCCTCACCACAAGGAATGAAACTTTAAAGAAACCAAAGTCAGCTACAGCATGTACCATCAAACTGCTAAATCTATTAACTTTGTTTTTCTTTTCTTTTTCTCACTATTATTAAACTGGAAAGAAAAAAAATTCGGCTGGAAACTTGTGTCTCTTTGGTTCCCTTGTCATCATGTAATAAGCATGAGAAATATATGTGCAACGGCCAAATGGCCGGTACACAAAACACCCACTCTAAGTGACGTACTGTTTTCCATACCACTCAGACAAAATCAAAACAACAGACCTGCTGCAAACAAAAACAAAATAACATTTCCCATCAGCATTCCAGACAGAGAGAAGTTACAGGAAAAGAGGCTGGGAAAGGAACCAGAAAGAAATGAGTCTTCATCCTTCCACTCTGAGGAGTCAAGGCTGAGACAAACAGTACCCGCTTTAGTACGTTTAACGACTGATAATAAGTTCTGAAAAACTATTTTCTTTCCTCTCATTTTAGGCAAAGTTTTGCATGGTTTAAAGCCATGCATGTTTAAGTTAGAACCAAGGGGTCTATTTTAAAATAGTAATACTACTAATAAAGGAAACTAAGATAAGAACTTGGGTGGCAGAATGGAACCAGGGTAGCCCTGTGACTTAATGAACTTTTCCACTGAGAAACCTAGGGGCAGGGTCTAAACTCACAGGGAGAAAGTGGAGAGAATTTCTGTATATCGTTGTGCCACATTTCTGTAACTTTACTAAGATGTCAGTTACCCAGATGTTAAGGGATTCTGATATAAACTGAGGCAGCACAGTGAGTATCGACAGCTGCATGGGCCTGTTCATCGACTTAGTTTCCAGGGTCTCCATCCCAGTGGATGCTTGTCAGCTGCGCTGTGGCTAACACAGTTCCTGTGTTTTGCCTGGCAGTAAATGGAGGCCTCTACCCTCGCATCATCTAAACAACTCCGTTAACATTTGCCCCCGAGCGTCTCTCTCTTTGTCCAGCTCCTGTCTGCTAACAGATGTCATCCAAGCCTAATCAAGCATGAAATGGTCATAAATATTTCTTTCTGGTAGATTTCACATTCACATTTCATGCAGGGACATGATATTTTTCTGCTACCTCCAGGGAGAGCCTAATGCAAAAACCAGTTACTTACACTGTGGCCTTGTTCTCCTGTAGTAAAATGCAGACCGTGTTCTCAGTTCAAAGACATAAAAAGGCAAAGACTTTATCTCCTGTCTTTTGTTTAACTGAACCTTTCTCTTTCCCTGTCACCCCCGCCCCCCACACATCTTCATCTTACAGTTTACCCTTACCCAGTACAAATGCTCCTTTGTACTTGAGGAAATATACAAGATCTGAAAAGAGACTGTGTCTAACCTGCTTCGGGAACTTCAGGTTTAGACTCCTTAATGACTGGCCAGATACCCATTTCAAGCAAGATGCTCTTTATCTTTTTCTCCTTTTATGTATAATTTTACAGCCACCTTCATCATAGTTAGTTAAAACAATGGATGCATCTGAGTATAAATTTAAGGATTATGTCTATCCAATGAAATAAGAAAAGGTAATCAATCACAAGATGGCCCCGTTTCCAAAGCGTCAACTTTGATAGGGGGGGGGAGCCACTCCATGCCTTCTTCTATATCCTCTAGAGACAAGGAATCTGTAATCGGCTGCTCATATTTGTCTTCAAGGAAACTTAGTAAATAATGAGTGCTCATCTAAAATAAAACTATCCTAATAATACTTTCGGGGCCATATGTCTATGTTTCTCTTTCTATTGCTTTTGTCAAAACAAAGATCTTATACTGCTATTTAAAGTGAACTGCAGAACACTTGGTGATATACATCACAACAGTGAGCCCCCACAAGCCCACCCCATACTCCGTTGGGCCTAATATTTGATTACTGCTAGTCAAATCAAGCTTTCAGGCAAATAATCTCCATTTTGAAAGTTAATGAGATATGGTCATGTCGATAACAGCTTGCAGGAACTTTTTATTTCAATTCCTGCAGGCTGTGCTGGCCTCTTTTCCGCAACTACTGTATGAATGAGTCAAATTTGCCAACATGGCTTATGGAGACAAGTGCACACTAATTAAAAATACCCACTGGTATCATAATTTAAATACCATGAAATAAACTGTGAAAGTCGCTCAGATCCCATCTTGGGGTTTCCTGGGAGTACGCTGCTTCAACTATAAGATGTTTTATTGCTGGTGGATTCTTAGCTGAAAGCTGTTTTTGCATCATTGAGGAATTGGGGATTTTGATGTAATTATACAATTTGTGTTAATATTTGTTTCACATAAGCTGTTCAGGGCCTCTCCGAAAGGCCACTGAGTGAGGAAACTGGATTGCAGTGGCAAGCATCAAATTCTTCTCCTTGATTCCATCCACCTCGGGCTTCCATGCAGGGTGCCTACAATGAATTTTCTCAGCTCGAGCCATGATGAATTTGAAGTGAAAACAGGGTTGCAGTGTTTGCTGTTTTATGATTTTTTTTCCATCTTCATTCTTCTTCATTCCTGTATTTTAGCTGCCTTTTCTCCCCTTTCTCTGCCAAAGAAAGGAAAAGATAGCTTTCCCTGTCTACCTGTATTCAACCACAAAGCACTGCCATTCCTTCTCCATTCATCCATGTGTCCATCTGTCCAACCAAAGACATACTCCACCTTTTGCTGCTTTAAATTTATCTAAATAATTTTGGGTAAAGGTTTCTAGTGTCTGATAAATGTCCATTTTGTATCAGGTAAAAAATTGGCACCCAGGGGTTAAGGCTATGTGAGGGGTTAAATATGCAATTATGTTGACTTAAACCAGAGAGACAGAAAGAGAAATAGAAGAAATGAAGTCCCCAGGTTCCATTCAGAGGCCTCTGCCACACTCCTACCAGGCAAAAACTCTTTAAGTACCATTTTCAGATGTTAAATCACCGCCGCTACACATCTTCCTGCTATTCCTGGGGGAGCAATATCAGAAGAGCGCCTGCTAACAAATGTGATACCGTAACAGGCATTTTTCCTCCTGTTGTTAGTACCTTTGTATTCCCACTCCTGGCTCTGTCATCCGTGCCTTCTCCCCACTTTGAAGTGAAAGGGCTGAATGACTGGTGTCATCCATTACCCAAGCTCGCACTGAGATTATAAATAAGAAATAAAAGTGGCTCTCAGTACAGTGCCTTTGCGTCATCATGTTGCCTTGCCCCCTTACCACCTACCGCCCTCCATATCCTGCAACCTGCACCTATTACAAACCCCCTTTCCAAGGTTCTTACAGAGGGAGACATGTGTGTGCAGAGCCATGAAAAGGTTCGTGCACCTATATAAGGCCAGGGTCTTGGTGTGGGCTGTGAAGTTAGCTTTTTCTTTCCATAACCCCTGTCTCATGGATGTCCTTCAGGCCTTGAGTCTGGTAAGGGGCCCAGCTCTTCATTTACATTTTTCTGTTGACAAACAGAGTCCATGAATATTAATTATTCTGAAGTTTATTTGCAGAAAAGGCACTTTCTAATCCTTATCAATTATTTATCAAAAGTCTCCCCCACCTAATAATCTCATTAACATTATTATACTAAGGCCAACAGCAAATATGCCTTTGATAAGTTACAGTCCTAGCAGCTTCCCTTCCTGTCAAGCATCATATAGCCTCCTGTGCTTTACAGCGTGGACCCCAGCTTCCATGGTCACGACTTGCTCAGTCACTGCACCCACAGAAGTAAACTCAAGCTTTCTTGTAACGACTACACCAAAGAAAGAAGAAAACAGAAACCAAGACTTGGAAACACCAGAGCGTGGGAGCTTTCAAAATCCTGTTCATTGGGTCCCTAGTGCTGAGAAAGGATGTCCCAAGAAATCAAGCCCCCATGGTACCATGGGATGCAAGTGGCCTTGAGGAAATCTACTAAGTTTGGGAGAGGTGAGCACTTTAAGAGCACCAAGATGAGCTCCTATTTGGAGTCCTACGTTGACTGTGTTTCACTGCCAATCAGATGTTAGGTCCAGCTTCTCCTAGGGGCACAAGATGCTCAGAAATCATGTCATTTTACAGATGAAGAAACTGAGACCTACACAACCCAGAGGTGGTAGACTATTCTCCACACTCAATGTTTTCTCCCTCTGAATTCCGCATCCCATTTTGTGACAGATCCTATGTATAATGCAATTATCTTCTCCCTCCATGCTCCCTCTTCCTGGCATTTCTGTTGGGTTTGGTTTGGTTGTTTAGAAATTTCATTAGTTCTTTCATAAATCACAAAGGCCTGAAATACAGAGTATCTACAACAGAGGCAGTCTTCTGGCTTATTTTAGAGCTAGAGAGAGAAGAAACAGCATCTGATTTCTGGGTGCTCTGGACAGTGGAAACAAGGAGGTGGCTAAAGCCTGGTGGTGCCCTAAGGCTCAGACCCACATAAAGAGAGCTTTCCCTTAGGCTCATGATGCCAAAGGAGGGAGGAAATAAGGTGAATAAATCTCACAGGCAGCAGACACTAGAGATGAGTTACACCAGCTGCAGAGATGAGGTCCTGCTGCTAAGGTCCACTCCTTACATGGGGAGAGACTTTCTTGTTCCACGGAAGAGATGCTCACAACACATGAGGTCCTTTTACATCAGAGGGCAATGCCAGCACTGGCCAATGAGGGATCAAAGATGCAAGACCAATAGGACATCACCCTGTCACAGGCTTTTCAGTCCAAGAAGAAATGGCTGACACAGCAGTAGTGCTTTTGTGGCCTCAGGCTTCCAAGTGTGGTTTTTATCTCTTACGTTCTTATGTACAAAGTCCATGAGTTGAGGTTAGTAACTCACACAGCAGGAGGGGTTGGGGAGCAGTCTGAAAAGCTGCACAGACCATTCCCCTGTTCTTACACATAAAGTCTACTCTACTATAAAGTCACCACACACACACACACACACCACACACAAAACCAAAACCACAAAAGCTAAACCAAAACAGCAGGCAGAAACTATGTGCTTGGAGTAATTTCCAAGCACAGGGACAAAGGGACCCATTGGAATGAACCTGAAACTAGAGGTTCACAGGGTGAGTGGCTTGCTTCAGCTGAGAAACAGCCCCAGGATTCTGGCTAGCAGACGTCAGTGTTCCTGGGCAGTGTTTGCAGCAGCTCTCTTGCATCTGGAACACTTGAGAAATCATTTTCTCCCTTTCTGTCTAGGGATCACCTTTTCCTACCACGGAGAGAGCTTCCCAACTGTTGCCCAAGAACATGAGTCAGTGGCCTAAAGATTTCCCAAGAACTGCCATGGTGTGATAGGTCTAAGCAGGCGGTGAGACACTCGGCTTCTTTTCCTCAGTCACAGCGTCTATCTTTTCTTGTCTTCAGCACTCAACCACTTTGACTCCACAATGAGAAAAAGGTTAAATTATCTTTTTGAACTTTAATTTTTGCCTTGCATAAAAATAGCACAATGGCTCTTAGATGGAACATTGGAATGGAACCCCCAGCCATTGCTTGGTGTACTTTTGAAAAACTGCATGTTACACACAGAACAAGGAGAATGTCTGCTTGGAAGCTTCACCGTGCACATGGATCCAGCAAACAAGCCATTTTTTCCTATTTCATTGACAATTCAAGAGTATTGCCATATTACCCAGGCTAGCTGAGAACTTTGGCTTAGTGATATTCTGCCTTGCCTCTATATACCTGGAAGTACCTGCATGAATGACAACATTCTAAAATGACAGAGGGGGTTATGTAGATGGTCGAGGGTGATGGAGGGCAGGTGGAGATATGGATACACAGGACTGCGTGGCAGAGGCTCCTTCTAGCTGATAACAGTGAGACATGTGACCTAGAAAGCAGGGTTGAGGTCATCTCACCAGGGACTGGTGGTGTATTCTGGGAAGTCTGTGCTTCTTTCCCAGAATCGTGTGGGATAACCACAGGGAACCAGGCTTTGAGGAATGGGAATTGAGAAACCTTTAACCATGGTTGGAAAGGCAAAACTGGGGAACTTTTGTTTTCTTTTTTCCAAGAAGAAAGGTTCTGCAGGAATCACATGATTAGCATGGGCACTTGACCACCTTGCTGCACAGATAGTGTTTCCTTGAGATACTATCTCCATGTGGTCCAGGAGAGAGATGGCAAACCACTGGCCAAGGCCAGGCCTCTGACGCTTTCAGTGAAGTTTACCTGAAAACCAGCTAGGCCTGTTTCCAGGCACATGTTACTGTGACAGAGATAAAAGAGTTTGCAATCTAGAGCCAGTGTAAAGGCTCAGCAGACAAAGGAGCTTGCCACTAAGCCTGATAATCTGAGTTCAATTCCCAGAACCACCATAGTGGAAAGCGAGAGCCAACTCCCATAGGTGGTCCTCAAATCTCCCCATATGCTGTGTAGTATATTCATGTCCCTCCCGCGATAAAATACAATTTTAAAAACCTGCACAACAGTAACTTAAAAATACTATCTCAGTAAAATATGGGGGCTGGGGACTGTGGCTATAAGGCAGGGGTGGTGCAACCTGCTGAGCACACACAAAGCCCTGGGTTTGACTCCCTACACACACTGCAAAGATGAATGGATGGATAGATGGACGGACGCAATGTAAATAAACTTGGAGTACGCTGACCCCTGATCTGAAGGTGACAAAGCTCACTTCCCAATTACTGAGAGTAGTCATATACAAGCAGTTGAACTTGTGAATGCCCAGCCACACAGGCACGCATGGTGGCTGGGTGAGGGTGCTCACTTTATGGGTACACAAGACCAGTTTCTGACTTCATTCATCCTAACACATCGAAGTGTCATCAGCAAGCTACGAGGCAGTTTCTAAACACATCAGACAAATGCAGGCAAGCACTAATCAAAGGGCAAAGCCTTTATTTTGTCTGAGTTTAGTTTTATCATCCATAAAATATGGGAGTGGATCATCCAAAGAATTTTAAAAATTCTGACTATGGAGAAACAGCAAGGAGAGATATGACACAGAATCTCACAGACATGTTCTTAGGATAAGGTATAGGGAAAGGGTATGCAGGGCACAGTACAGGACGGCCGATCAGTGAGAACTGCATAAGTAAGCATTAACTGAAGTCATTTGTCATTCTTGAGCGGGGTGGGGGTGGGGGAATCAGAAAGAGGACTTTAAACAAACAAACAAAACAAAAAGAAGAACACCACATGAGAAAGTAGGGATCAAGATCGAAAGAAGCCTTTCAGAAAAGCATTGTGAGAAAAGCCTTGTGTGGTTATCCCAAGCGATGTTTGCATGGAGCCTAGAAGGGTGCACTTCAGAGTAGGCCTGGAAACCAGGGACTTAGGAGGCAGAGGCAGGAGTATCCTGAATTCAGAAGGAGCCTGAACCCTCTGGTATGGCGGGGGATGCAGCATACATTAAATTCCCAACACATCAAGGAGCCGCAGAGCAAGCACCTGAGCCCCTCACAGCGGCATCCATTTGGACTCCTCCTGAGAGTGAAATAGCTTGTTTTCTCCTTGGCCCACTAAACCTGTCTCTTTGCTGCTGTGACAATACAATTGTGCCCACAGGGACACTGCAAGGAAAGGAGGCTCTCTGCCTCTCAGATCCCAGCTTTGGAGTGGGAAATTTCCAAATGACAACTTTTCTTCAAAGATTGTTTCTCAGCCTGCTCTGCTGTGCTTGCCAAAAGCAGACATACCAGCTTGTTTTTATAGGTGAGAATGAGATAAAGACGGACTTAAAAGTGTCCTCTCTGGCATGGCATGCGGGCTTTGGCCTAACCCATAACAGACACTGGCTAACAGGTTAGTTGACTTAACTGCAAGGGAAGAACTTGGCATAAAGTGCCAACTCTGTAAAATCAGGCATGAACATTAAAGTCTGTTTCCTAAACCAGAAACAAACAGATATTTTGCTGCCAGGGAAACGTACATAGTTTGACTTGTAGGTTATGAATCTTTAAAATCCCCACCGCGCGCCCTAGCACAATCCTTCATGAGTACAATCTTTTATTTATTGGCTAACCGGTTGTTCTCTGCTAAGTGGTGAACGCTTCGATGTGAGCAGAGGAGGTAAGCCACAGAGACAGGAACACAAAATACCTCTCAGGAGCAAAGGACATTTTGTCAACAATGTGAACCATTCTTAAAGTAAAACAAGCCATGATTCCAGATATTAAGACAATGAGGACAGCTGTGACTCCTCCAAGGGCCTAACTCATTTCACCAGTGAGACTGGGCTAATCATGAGCTCCACCCCCACACCCAAGAAACACAAAGTGCTAGAACTATTTTAACTAAATACATTTTTGTTGGTTGGGTAAGGCGTTCAGGCCTGTTACGCAATACAGAGAAAACACAGAAAGTATGTCCCTAGTCTTGTCGGTCCATGACAGCTGTTTGGGGCACCTGGACACAGTCTGCAGTATAAGCCTCCTGGTTCCATGGACAAAACAGAAGAGCAATAAACGGGAACTTTTCAACCTTAGAATGGCTGCTTTTAAGTTGTCTAAAAATATGTTGCAACCACTGCTATTCATGGCTGACATGAAGTTTTATTAATAAATCCAGACTTCCCATTTCTTAAAAGTATCCTTTTTTATCTTTTGATAGTACAAGGAGACAGGAATCTGGAAGGATTTTGGAGACATGGCCAAAATCTCCCAAAATCCCACTGCTCCACTCCTTGGCTGCAGCATGCTGACAATTTCTCCCAGCTTCTGCCACTTCTGGAATGGTTTAGAATGGGAAGGAATTGCTCAGGTCTTCCTCAGTAGACCAGGTTCGAGTCCACAGTAGGAGGACACAGAGCAACAGGTGAGGAGCAAGAGCAAGACCCTCTCCCTCTGAAAAAGAAACCAACCAACAAGTCACAAATTACAGTTGCATAAGATCTGTGGGCACATTTGTTAAAAAGCCAGGGCTCTGTGTGAAGAAAGGGCAGGTTGGCCATGGAAAAGCTACTGTCTTCAGGAATACTTACTGGGTTACCTCCTTTCCAGACACAACATAAAATGGGATGGAATGGAAAACAGGTGAGAGATTAGGCTTCTGCCATGCAGGGAGAAGGGAAACACCATGGAAGAAAGCACTTGACAGAACTGATCATCTACATAATAAACAGCTTAGGTCAGCTGGGTGGTCAGAGAAGCAGCTCAGGCCCTAGAGCCCAAAGGTGTAGGTTCGAATTCAGCTGCATCCAGTTATATTTTGTGTGAAGGGATGTGGGTATAAGGGATCTCTGCTTATAGAGAATGGGGATTTAAAGGGTACTCAGTTCTTGCTCAGCTGCTATGAGTATTTGCTGCTTTTACACAGCTCCTCAGTTCAGACCCCAGAAATCATGGCAGGCAGCTCTCAGTGACTTGTAATTCCAACTACACACACACACACACACACACACACAGAGAAGAGAGAGAGAGGAGAGAGAGAGAGAGAGAGAGAGAGAGAGAGAGAGAGAAATCCTTTATTAAAAAGAGTACTTAGCTCACAGAGGGCTTATATAAGTACCCTGCACCATTGTATGCAGCGATTCTACATAAACCTGGAGACCACCAGTTTTTGACCCAACTTTCCAAAGCTGCTATGTCTAATGCTGTAGCTAGTACCTCCTGTTAGGGATTTCCAACTCATACTGGTCTATGACAGCAGAGATGTTTGGAATGCCTTGCCCCCAAAATGGATTCACTGTTGAAAGTATGATCAAATTGTCATGGCGCCATGTTGAAGTTTTCCTCTTTCCCTCAATGGGAGGGTGAGGTGTGGTGGTGCATGTCTGTTGTCCCAGAATTCAAAAGATCAGGCAGAAGGGCTGCCAGGTTTATGACCTCACTGGGCTGCACAATAGGACTATGTCTCAAAGATCTATAAAAGTAAGTAAATCGGTCAGTGGCTGAAGAAATGAGTTAATATTTAAAGAATTGTTCCTGATAAAGAATCATCTAGCAGCCAGGCGTGTGATGGCAAACACCTTTAATTCCGGCACTTGGGAGGCAGAGGCAATTGGATCTCTGTGAGTTTGAGGCCAGCCTGGTCTACAAAGCTAGTTCAGGATAGCCAAGACTGTTTGTTATACAGAGAAACATTGTCTTGAACAAAAACCACCACCGCCATCACTACCACCACCACCGCCACCAAAATAATCTAGTAAGGCTGGGCAATTGTGAAGAAAGGATGTTATTAAGAAGATGACGCTGTTTACACTATAAATAATGAGGTTAGAAATCAAAACCAAGACTTTTTTCTAAAAGTAAAATTATACAGAATCTAAAAATTAAAGTTGAGATAAAAAGGTAAACTAGTACATGAGAAAACCAGCTGCTGGGGTGCAGGCTGACAATAGCCTTGGTGACCGCCATTTTCCTGTCAGTGAAGCTCCACAGAGGGAATGGGGGCAGTTGTATGGAAGTCAGGAGAACTCATCTTTGAAATGGAAGGAGAAAGAACTGTAAGAGTCGCCCCTGCCAGAGAACAGGACATAGACCACACTTCATTTTTCTGTGTCCTTATCCATATTGTGTAATTTTTCTGCAAATTGTTCTGTATATCCTAAAATTTGTAATTATTTAATATTTAGTCTCCAATTCAGAACACCCAGATCACACCCACATCTAAACAGGAGCCAACACAGAAGGTTTTGCTCTCTTGGGCACAGCAGTGCTCTGTAGGCACAGTGGCGTCCATGGCTGGCCCACCGCCTCTGCCTGTCCAAGCTGCCATGTCCCAGTCTCCCTCCCAGTGTTTCCTGGCAGCTTCACAAAATGTACCTGTACTTTGTAGGACTTTCAAATTCTGGCTTGAAATAAAGGTTTTCACTTACTCGTCTTTCTTCCAAAATTCCTCGCTCTTTCAGAAATCAAAATAAACCGCAAGAATTAAATATTACCTCATTTGGAGCTTCAAAAGGGGCTCTGCAGAGGACACGGGAAAGCTCTTGGTTCTGTGAGGTGTATAAAGAGTGCCCTCCTGGTTCTAGGTACTAATTGCATGGAAAATACAGAGGGAGGGTGGCAAGTGGCACTGAGACATAAAAATGCCTGCCATGTGTGAAAACTCAATTTTTTTTTTAAATGCAGGCATAAGAATTCAGCCAGAAAAAAAATAAGACATGCCAATAAAAAATGTGCGTCTTAAAATCTGGCTGCTGGTACCCTTCCTCTCCCCAGTGGATACTCTTAGTAAAGAAAACATAGTGGGTCTTTTCCCCTCCTTTGCCTGTATTTCATTTCCAATTAAAATTAAATATAAACTCGAACGCCACCTGGATTTTAGCAAAATCCAACCCCTGCCCTCCACCCTTCCTTCTTTTTAAAGAGAAGAACCTGGGCTTACATATACAAACATTTTGGTAAATGACCCGTGGCAAATTGCGTAATGCCAGTAAAAGTTGTGTTTTTTAAGTTATGAGACCCAAAGATTTTTATCTGAAATAAAACCCTGATTCAATTCAGATTCTGGAGGCCAACTGTGTCCTTAACTCTGCCTCCAAATTTAAAACATTTGTGCAAGGGGCCCCTTCGGTGATGCTCACTTGTGGGTACAGAGTAGAGATTCTGTATTGATTAGGATGTGTGTTTTCTTTTCTAAAATGATAAATTGGGGTACTAATTGCCTACAAGGACTGGTTCTACAGTCTTCACACGGAGGTCAGGATAAATGAAGAGATGAAGAGGAAGATGGGACTGGATATGAATTTCAGTGTGGTACCCAGTCAGTGATAAAAAGCACCTCCTGTATCCATGAGAGGTAGTTCTTGGAAGACTCCAAGGAGAATTCAATAGTCTACTGATAACACGTGAATATAAAATGAATAGGGCAGGCTAAAGAATGGAACACTCTAGAGAAATAACCCAGTCCATATTGAACCAGACCAGAATATTCGGATTGGTATTATCTTGGCCATGGCTTTGGTCCATCCTTAAAGGTGGGTGATCCAGTACTGAGAACGGTTTAAAGCAGTGACAGTTTGACCAAGGACAATGAACTGTTTATCACACTCATCATATCACCTCTTTCAGAAAGGAGCATTTGTACTGCTCCATTTTACAGATGAGAAAATGGAGGCACAGAGTGCTGATCACACAGGATACTTCTTCTCATGCAGGAACTATGAGAGGTGGGGCTCCACTCTTCCGGCAGGGAAATCCAGTCAAATGGCCCCCCTACCTCTACAACTCTCAAAGGGAAGTAGCCTGAGAAGGGACTGAAGAAGCAGCTGGGAATTGTGTGCCTGTGACCATGGAAAGGGGTGTCCACAGGGCGTAAGAGGCATGTGGGATGGAGGAGAATGAAGAAAAGTAAAACAGAAGAGTGAGTCCCACCTCATTTCCCACCTCTCTGGGCATTGACAGAGTTTTGACTTTTGTCAGAGAAGAGTGAGAGGTTCAGTAAGGATGATTTGCATTTGTCACAGGTCATGGTGGAAGCATCCAGAACACTGGTGGATCTGGAAAGTACATCCAGACAAGTGGTGGCTGAAGAGATAAATGTCAGAAGAATTTCATAAAATTATTTTATTGTTTTGGGAAAAAGAATGTGATGGAGGCACTGCACAGGATCAAGATCATTATATGTATTTCATATGCATTTCATATGCATCCTGCAGGGTCTTACCTTAAAGCACCTTCTCTTTTTTACTAGAGTTCTAATGTTGCTATGGAAACCTTGAGATATACAGAAAAGCAAAAAGTATTTGTAAACAAATAAGAATCCTACAACTAAACAAAGAGCAGGGCTCAGGACACCTTCCTACACAACAAAGCATGATCAGCCCTCAGGTTATTAAATATTAAATAAGTAATGTTATTTTTAATGCATGTTACATGTATGTGAGCAGATATGTGGATATTCACATTGGTGTATGCCACAGAGAAATGCCCTTACCAGGTGCAGCCATCTTAGCAGTCCAGGTATGATATTCTTAATGGCTGTTAAGATTTTATTGCAAAACCACCGACTGAACTCTTCTTCTCCCATCAAATTTAGGTAATATTCAATGTTTATCTTTTAAACATTACACTAAAACACACAGTAATAGGTTAAATTCTTTGTATTTCACACACTATTTTTGTAGGTTAATTCTTTTTTTGTTTGTTTGTTTTATTTTTTTTGTTTGTTTTGTTTTTTCGAGACAGGGTTTCTCTGTGTATATCTGGCTGTCCTGGAACTCACTCTGTAGACCAGGCTGGCCTCGAACTCAGAAATCCGCCTGCCTCTGCCTCCCAAGTGCTGGGATTAAAGGCGTGCGCCACCACCGCCCGGCTTGTAGGTTAATTCTTAGTGGTGGTGGCAATGACGTTAATAATAACAGCACCAGCTGTCATCTGCAGACCACATTACAATGTGCTGCAATTTCCTGGTCCTTTGTTATCCTCGGGATAGTAAATGTTGATGCTGTCCCCATTTGATGGGATATGAAAACTGAGGTGCAGAGTTTTCAGATGTCTACAATAACATCTAGGAAGAACTGTGACTCAGGCCAGAGTTCAATTCCACAGTCTAACCCTGCCTGCCGGCCAGCCATTCCACCAGCGTGACTCTCCAGCCAAGCAGTGGAAGGAGCAAATTGTTGGGCCCAGCCTGAATTTTGAGAAATCTGAAGGAAGAGTCTAGCAATAAGTTCTAAGAAGCCCTCAACACAGTCCCACAAGAATCTCTGAGAAAGATGGAAAGATGCGATTCCTTGCAAACAAAGCAGGCAGTGTAGATAGATCTCTGAATCAAAACGGTGAGTCTGCTGAGAGTCTTGGCCAAACTGCCCAAGAATGGTCTGCATGAACTCACATGCCTGCCACAAAGGGCTGTCCATGTTCTGTGGAACAAGTCTATAAACCTGGCTGAGTTTATCATGGACCTGCCTCGTACAAGGGTTCCGTAGTGAGGAGAGATCAAGTGTGTACAGACTGGTACAGCCACCTGAATGAATGAATGAATGAATGTGAAATGGCTCTCGGTGTTCAAGGCTTAACCTGACCCCATGCCTTCCAGAGCATTCCTCAGAGTTGGCTGAGGCACTGATGTCTTGTGATACCTGAGAAATAATTCCAGGAACATGCTGTTGAGTACTTAGGGCCAAAAGAAGAGCCCTACTCCAAGTCAGAGACAGATTACTAAAAGACTTAATATGAAGTAATCATGGAAACATGTAAAAATATTTGCCCAAAGACTGAACAAGTTAGCATACCAAAATGTCTGCAGAGTGAGTGAGAAGGGTCATCTACAGAACTGCAAAATTATGTATCTACACATATGCATGCATACAACTACATGCACACATGCTCGCCACATGCATGCCTCCCCAAGGTATGCACCCACATATGCCTGTATGTGAGCGCTCTCTCTCTCTCTCTCTCTCCCCCCCCCCTCACACACACACACACACACACACACGCCACAGCCAATGCTGCTTGACAATAGGAATAATAGGGTCTATGTGACAGAAATTTTCATCAACTGGGAAATGTAGTAACTCATTGGATATGCTTAAAAAAAAAAAAAAAAAAAAAAGAAGAAGAAGCAACTATGTAAAAAAGGGGAGGGAAGGCCCCAGAAAAATTAAAAAAGAAAAACAAAGCTAACTCCATCTTCTGGAAAATACAGTTAATAAGTGCATTGAGCAACAATCTTCAGATTTGACAACTATTATCAAATCAGGTACTAAGGTTTCAATTATTCTAATTATAGGATGAAGGAGGTAGCTAGAATTTGATATTAAAGTATAGGAAATATAGACCTTACCAAGGAAACAAGCCAGCATTAGCAGGCCCCATCTAGTCCCTGAAATCTTACACCATGGGCTATGTTAACAGAGACTCCAGCAGCTATCTCCTGCAGCCCAGTGAACTCAGGTCCGAAATGAAGACACCTCAACTCACCATCTGCCACCAGTTGCTCCAGAGCACAGATCTAATCTCATGAATCTCAAAATTAAAAGAGTCAAAGACAAACCTTTCAGATCCTTAATTATCCAAGCCACCAGCCAAAGCTCTATAACTCAGCAATACATCTCCCATCCATTAGTTTCTCACTGAAAGGTTTAAAATAAACCAGCAGATGTTCACATACTGAGTTTCTGTTTTCTAGTTTCACTAAAGTCTTAAAAATAAAAAAAAAGTCCCATCATGCAGATACTAATTTTTTCTCTCCAGGCCACTGAGGATTTATGACCCAAATCACTCTTCTATCGATTGATTAGCTTACACATGTCTCCTTCAGTTTATCTTTGTGTGCATTAAGATTTCTATTGATGGTTCATGTATGTGCTTCAATATCTTATTGCACCTCAATTAGACTGTGAATTCCTAGAGTGCAAGGAGAGAGGGAAGGCAGTATTTCTCTGTGGTGTCTGGTGGGGAGACCATGAATGGGAGAAAGCCTACACGGGAAGCAAGGGAGCAGTGGCTGAGGACAGCTGCTCTCTGTGACTCACCTAGTAGTCCAATCTCTATTTCCTCAGCAGGCTGCCTGAAGAGCTTTTAACTATTACTAATGTCCAATTTCTTAATGTGTAAGACACTACCATTTAAATTACTGAAAACAAGAACAACGGAAGTGTGAATACACCCACCTATCACTGCATCAGACTAGAAACAGCAAGCCAAGGTTGTAAATTATGTATATATGTATGTAGACCCCTACACACACCTACACACCCACACACATGCACACTCACATACACTCAAGCACACATACACACTCAAGTACACAAATATACATATAACATATTCATAATTCACAACCACAAACACACTCACATACACTTAAAAGCACACACACACACTCAAGCACACACATACACATACACACATCCACACATACTCACATATACTCAAACTCACACACAACTCAAGCACACACATACACATACAACAAACACACATCCACAAACACTCACATATACTGCAACTCACACTCAAGCACACACATACACATACAACATACACACTTGTACACACAATCACACACATGCACACTTACACACATGCACTCATGCACATGTACACTCACACACATGCACACACACTTATGCACACACACATGAACACTCACACACATGCACACTCACACACATCATCACCACATGCACACACCACATCATCACACACATCACACTCACACACACCACATGCACACTCACACACATGCACACATCATCACACTCACACACATGCACACACATTATCACACACATGCACACTCACACACATGCACACATTCATATAGACTCACACATACATGCACACTCACATACATGCACACATCATACACACTCACACACACATGCACACTCATACACATGCACACTCACAACAACCCACACAAACACAAAGCATCATCTACCCTATGACTACAAAGAGTGAGCAGAAAATCTGCCACACATTCCACTACATTCCACTCAATAACCCAGGGGAAGGCTACTATTTCTGTAAAGTGCAAGACCGTGCACATTTTAGGGTTTCTGGGCATATAATTTCTGCTGTAATAGGTTACCTTGGCTGGCTCTTGTAACAGTTAAATCTTTACTGTCAACTTGATGGGTTTAGAATCACCACAGAAACACACCTGTAGAGGTGTATCCATGAAGGCTGTGTTGTTTAAAAAGGAAAGCTGCCATAATAACTATGGGTAGCAACACCAATGAACTGAGCTCCCAGACTGGATAAAAGGAGAAAGCAAGCTCCGTATCCATCTCTCCGCTTCCTGACTAGGGAAGCAATGTGACCAGATGCCTCCTGTTTCTGCAGCTGTAGCCTCTCCCATTGATGGACTGAACCCTCACAAACTGCAGGACAAAATTAATCTTTGCATCCTTAAATTGTTTCTGACAGCCATGTTGTCACATCTGTGAGAAAATTACTACTACAGCTGTGTAGGCATGCAGACAGCTGTAGACAATGCTAAACAATGGGTATAGTGGCATTTACATAGGACTCTCTGCAGTATGGAATGCTAGGCTGGATTTGGCCCGAGCGCCATAGCTCCTTGGTTCCTGTTCTAGTCTGAAGGCTCAACAAGCACCTTGTACACAGAACGTGCCCAACAAACAGCTGAGGCAGGTTGAAGATTCCTCTCAGAATGCCCCCTCCCATCCACTGTCATGAATCACCCCATTACAGAACATAACCTTGACAACGGTGATGGTAACTAAAGCATACCCACCCCATGCATGATGTCGTCCCCATCTGACAGATAGGTGAACGCTACAGTAAGTCCGTACATAAGTACACATGACATAGACACATAATACGCAGCATAAAACTTTGTAGTTATAAGACAAATAGAAGTCTCATGACCCGAACAGCAGAATAAAAAGGAACCAGATAGAGGCATTTCCACCCAGTGCTTCTGCATGTTGAATGCTTATTGCACTGAAATAGAGATCTCACCAGGAGGAAGGAGCAAAATGAGGGGAGGTAAGCAATATTATCAAGGTGTTATTTATCACACACATTAGGACCAAAAATAGTCAGAAAAGAATGAGCATCGTGTCATTCTCTTGCCGTCTTTGACCTTGTAAAAGGTTGCTGAGTTCTTACAGAGGATAATGAGCGTTAGTGGGGGGAGCCTTCCTTAGAAGAGAGCTGCTCTGTGCCATGCAGCCTTGAAAAATTAATATATAATAATTATAATCACAAAACGCCACTCTTGCCCTGCTTTATGATGCTACATCTTATTTTATTAAAATTTTCCCCAAATCTTTCTTCCGTTGGCTGTGAGAGGCATGGCTCTGCTATGGAAAAGCAAAAGACATTTTACGCACAATTTTCCCTCTACTAGAAAGAGGTATATTGTGCCCTTCAGTGAACATAAAATTGATATTATCATCTCTTAGTTTATATCTCACTACTTAACCTTCAGATTAAAAGTTATTGGATTTGAATGACTAAAAAGACATCATGTCACCTTTCCTCCTCTGTGGAGAGACAGAAGTTCAGGGCAAGACAAAGCAGCATGGGAAGTATCCAGTGGGAATGGCAGGCTCTCTGCCTTGTCCAAGGGCTCAAGGAGAGACCACAACAGGACGCTGATAATACACTCATGGCTGGGAGGATGAAAAATGGCAGTGTACGTCCTGTGCTTTTAGAAACCTTGCTGAAGATGAATGTGTGTGGAGAAGTTAATCTTATTTTGAGTACCATCAAAAAAGGAGCAAGCTAGGGTCTGGGGAAATAGTCCTATCAGTGAACTGCTTGCTTGCTAAGCGGTAGGACCTGAGTTCAATTCCAGCACCCATATAAAAAAGAATAAAGTCTAGTGTGGTAGCTTGCCAGTTATCTTAGTGCTGGGGAGATTCAGGCACCCATACCTCCAGGACTTAGAGGTAGGTCAGTAATCCTAGCTTACCTGATGTGAGCTCCAAGGCCAGTGAGAGACTCTATCTTAAAAAATTAAAAAAAAAAAAAAAATCAAAGAACAAACTAGGATGACAAAATTGGGAAGAGCACATGAAGCTATGCTCTAATTTCAGCCTGCAATCCTATGTGCATGCACAAGTCACAAACACATGGACACACTTAACAACAATACTAAATTCAAAAGAAAACTTAAGAGTTAATAAGAAAAAGAACTGTGCCCTGCATAGTTAGAACATACAGTGTCTGCAGAAGCTGCAAGGGCCGTCTAGAAGGATTAGAGAGAACCTGGTTTGCATCCAACTTCCCTTCCGTTTTCAACTTAAATGTGGTGAGGAGACTTCCATCCCCGGGCAGTTTGATCTGCACCTCTTAAATGAGTTTACCAATAGTGCCGGTTGTTTAATAATTATACACTGTATTTTTCCAGCACAAGATACACACTATGTGCTCTTCCCCTAACCCCTTGCCACTTTAAAAACAAATTCATTCTAAGACGCTTTTGTCAATATGGAATAAAGACTATCACAGATCCAGCTTAGTTAGTTAGTTTTGTTCTCTAAGATAGATAAGCCTCGTTCTCTGATCAATAGGAGCATGGGAGTTTTATCAACATTCCCCATGTGACTCTTGCAAGAGATTCTAGTAACAGGCCAAGGCTAAAGGCAAGGTACTTGATAATATTAATCAGAATAAACATACACAACCACTGTAGTCACTTTTAGCCATGTAAGAGGGCTGGCTTTCTTTATTTTCCCTTTCCTTCCTTCCTTCCTTCCCTCCCTCCCTCCCTCCCTCCCTCCCTCCCTCCCTCCCTCCCTCCCTCCTTCCATTCTTCCTTCCCTTCTCTCTCTCTCTTAGACAAAGTCTCAAGTAGCCCAGGCTGGCCTAGAACTGAAATTCTCTAGCTATATAGCTGAGAATGACCCGAATGACAGGTATGCGCACTATCCCCAGCTGAGAAGGTAAGGTTACTTTTGTCATCTCAACACCATGCAAACTACCTGAGAAGGGAGTCTCCAGAAGAGGCTGTCTTCCCACCATAGTATGCCATCTCTGGGCTGTATGCTAAAAAGTATCAGAGAAAGAGAAGGACTGTCCGTTCCTGGTAGGACTTACAAGATGTTAAAGAATTCATGCATGGGGGTGCAGGGGGAAAAGGGGATGGGAGCCATGACAGACTGCCAGTCAAACAGCTTCATGGGTGGCTGCCCATCATTAAATGCTGGACTAATGGCTGCCAATCAATGCCTTTGAGCTTGCTCTGCCAGTCCACACACGTCAGTCTGCTCCTTAAGTCACCTCCTCCACAGGAGTGGGCAATAAAGAGCTGGATAAAAATCATGTACCCAAACGAACAAATTAAGTTCTGTAGGCTGAAATGGAGAGATGATAAATACAGGGGGAACGAATCTCATTCGTGATTACGATGAGTGGCTCTGCCAGATGTGCCTATCACCTTGGCATCTGTCCCACCGTGAGCACAGAAACAATGGAGCCAAGGATTCTGGATGGAAATCTTTGAAACCATGAGATAAAATAAACTTTTCATCCCATTCCAGTATGGTTCTCTCAGGTGTCTGATCACAGTGACACCTGTTCTCATAACACAGGACAGCACACTTACAGGGGGTGAAAAACAACAACACAGCCTCTGCTTCTGTGAATCAAACAGTTTAACGAGGGTCTCTGGAATGCTGTGACACTTTGAAACTACAATAGATTTGAGTTTGAAGTCAATGTGATGAAAGAACCTGGAACAAGGAGTTCAGACCTCTCCATCAACATTCTCCACATGACTCTGAGGACCACTCCCATTTATATGGCCACTTTTTCTTGCCATAAAAGCAGTTAGTCACCTTGAGACCCTTTTTATCAGATAATCTATGCACGAGCTAAAAGTACACTAGACTCCATCAGGATGGCTACATGTTTACGTCACCCAAACTTCCCAATTCAGCCCCCATGACTCTGCTGTCAATAAGCCAGGCAGTTACAACACAGTGATGCGGGGTCCCAGGCTTTAGAGGCCAGAGGCTGGATAGCACTGCAGAACAAACCCCTGATGATAAACTGTCAACAGGTTATTACTGAAATCCTATTTCCTCAGAGTTCAAAAAGAGATTCTTTTGATTAGACAAGCTAGAATGAGGTTATTTTATTTTTTATTAGTTAACATATCAGGGCTTAAAGTTACGGTCTCAGAGCAGCAAAGCTGAAAGTAGACACGTCACTCCCAGTAAGATGATGTCATCTGGAGGTCTGTTCCCATGAGCTCTTGACATTCGGGAGGCTCCTCTTCCCTTTAGTCTCCCACGCCATTTTAATTTCCAATGGAGAAAGATTAATGACACACAACTGTTCAGCAATCACAACTTGAAAGAATTTCATATGAGGCTTGCAAGTTACATAAATCTTTGAAAACAATATTTTGATGGAAGGCAAGGCTAAATCAACAGAGATGAGAGAGCTAAATTTAGTAATTTAGTATTCAGGGTAAAATATGCTTTTTTTTTTTTTTTTTTTCCAGAAATAGACACCAGAAGAATTAAGAAAAAGAGGGGATGAGGGGCTGTTTTTTGTTGTG
This sequence comes from Mastomys natalensis, assembly GCA_021653895.1. Taxonomy (NCBI): domain Eukaryota; kingdom Metazoa; phylum Chordata; class Mammalia; order Rodentia; family Muridae; genus Mastomys; species Mastomys natalensis. The sequence goes on from JAJTUV010000230.1 coordinate 956,293, forward strand.
GCTGGTTTTTCTTTACTTACCAGAATTATCTAAATTCCCATTTCTGCTTCCTTTCAATTTGTTTGCAGGGTTTCACTAACATGGGCATCGCTGATTTCTACCATACACTTTTCTGCATCAATGGGTTTTTTTTTTTATTATTTGACCTGGGCAATATCTCTGATAAAAGCGTATTTCAACAGAGCAAATCCTTTAAAATTAGAATTAGTTCTTCACCTAGCTTCTAAAGGACATGTTAGCTTCTAACTTGTACTGGGTCCCAGTAGGGCACTCTATATTAATAATACTTTTCTCTATACCAGCTTTCTAGAAAGTTCCCTTCTAGGGTGCTGAGGATTTCATCATTTCTTTCCTCCCAACAGCAACAAATGAGTTGTTCCAGGCAGCTACAATGGAACAGGCCACTTCAGTGGAAAAGTAGCAGAATGTCAGAGCTAACCTAGACTGGTACCTCAGTCTCATGCCCATACTCCTGAATACACTGCGTCTAGGTCACTCTGTGCAAAGTAAAACTAATAATGATAAGCCCGGAATTTTCACAGTTCCCTTAAAGAAGGTGGTATGCATGAGGAACCAAGTCATGTGCTTTGCATGGGAAGCAGTCAGCCTCTCTCCTGCTCAGTGCCCTCTGGTAAGTTGAGTAACAGAGACCAAGGAAGAGCTTCGTGCCACCATTCTGAAAGTGAAGAGGTAAACTTTTAAGTACTTGTTTCTATGCTAAAACCCAAGATCCGCTAACTTTATATTACCTTACAGCATGGACACTTTTGTCCTTTTCTAACGAGCCTCTGGTGTCTATGTGAGTCTCTTGGAGTCCATATGGACACTGGAACAGTTAATATTAATTGTTAACTTGATAGAACATATAATCAACTAGGAGACAGATCCCTGGGTGTGACTGGGAAAGTACTTAGATTAGGCTAATGGGGGTGGGAAGACCCAAATGTGGGAGACACCCCCACATGGCCTAGGTCCTGGACAGGTAAACTTTCCCGCCATGATGGACTATTGTGAGCCAGAATAAATCCTTCCCTCCTGAGATTGTTGCTCTAGGTGTTCTGCCATGGCAGTGAGAAAGTAATTAATATGGTGACCCAGCTCCATGGGTGCTCAAACCTCTGGTATGACACGGTAATGGATTTGCATGGAACCCACCCCCATCCTCTTCTCACAGACGTTAGAGTTATCGCTACATTACTTATGATAACCCAACACAAGGCAAAGAGCATATACGTAGTTGCTCGACCTGTGCTTTGGGACTAAGGACAAGAAAATATAGACATGTTCAGCTCAAAATACCATTTTCCTCCTGAATATCTTACATCCCCAGCTGAATCTGTTAACAGAACCACACCTACAAGGAGCTGACTGTTAATCCCACTGTGTACGTATCTATGATTCTGCCAGATTCCTCCGATCATCCATTTTCTAAACCCCCTCTGAAAGTACATCACTACATTACATTCCCGTGTCCTAGAGAGTTGATCCGTCCTCTCTGAACGCTCAGGCTCCTGTGTAACCACCCACACTCTACCTCTCTCTTATCCCCACAGCCACAGTGGGACCCTCTTACTCTCTCTTGCCCTCCCATGATGCTTTGGCAAACCCTTCCCTACACTTCCCCGCCCCCACCTCCTTGCCAGTCGCTGAACATTTTTCCCCTTTGTTTACAATGTTGACTTGCAACATACAGTCTTTCTTTGATCAAAAACTCCAACATTTTAAACCAAATGTCAGAGAAGCTACAAAAAATAAGACTGTTGCTTGCTTATTCCACCTTAAGTAACAAGCTCTCAAGTTGCAAGCATGGAATATCTTTTTTAGATGCCTTTATCACCCGTTCTCCTTATATAAAATGATAGCCATACCCTAAAACCACAGCTGCCCCAAAATCACAGCCACCAAAACTCTCTGCACACAATAAAATAGCAAGATGTACCAAAAAATTTATAAGCCCCCCCCCCAAAGAAAGTAACCATCATTTAAAAGGGGGATGTTGTTAAGAAATAGCTGTTTTATTTAACAGCTATTCATTTTTATTGAATAAACATTTTCTGGTATGCATTCTGTTAATTGACCTGCCAGCATATGCTGTATATGGAGAAACTTCTAAACATTATGTTCTATGTAATATGCTTATCTGAAAAAGCTCTCATTTGCAGCAATATGGAAATAAAATCCTGCTTTCAAGAATTCAAGACTTTTCAAATGCATTAATCCACACAGTTTATGAAATTGCTCTGGACATTTTAAAATCCTTCCCTTAAGGAGGGAGGGAATACAACCTTAACAATCAATAATAGTATCTGTTGCTAAGTTCCATAATGGAGCAGGCATTCCCCAACACAGAGCTCAGAGACAGAAATGGGGGCAGGCATAATAGGAAGTAAAAAGCAGTTATGGTATAGGGTAAAAGGACTACTCAAGGGCTCCAAGAGAATGTTCAGAAATGCTATCAAATTACATTATTAAAAAACCATTGCAATAGTTCCAGGGCCTGGATATAAATAGAGTTGAAACATTATTGAGACAATATACTTTGTTTTGAGGAGGGAAGACAGGGCACTTGTATGGGGCGGGCTCCTCTAACTAATGGCCGCACCTTTCTTTGGCTAGGAGCTTTCTGAATGATGATGCATCTTCTAGCCTCACCGGGTGCCTAGCTGATTTGCCTAGAGGGCAGGGACAGTACTCTGCATGGTGGAGCCACAGTGAACCACAAGGCTGCAGGGCTCCCTGTCTTCAGAGGAAATTCATCTCCCAACAGTTGTTGTCCTTGTGGGACAAGGTTGCCAGACACTCTGCTTTTTCTTGAGAGTGGATGGAAAAGCAAAGTCCTCCCATTTCTACAGGCTGTCAACTAGATAATTCTTTAAAACAAATTCTGTGTGGGACTCGACTTGGGCAGCCAATGAAATCACTATGGTAGTGGCCCTTGCTGTAATTTGTAGTCATGATTGGCAAGAAGGAGCCCAACAGAAAGCTTACGCGGCACCAACCCGCACCCCCACAGAATAACACCGAAAGGCTCTGGTGCAAGCAGAATATTCAGAACCATTCCTTGACTCACAGCGTAATGAACTCGCTTTTACACCAGGCAGCTTGAAGCCAGATCCTTGTAGTCCACGGACTTCTGACATATTTTACAGTTCTAACTCTGTTCCACTGTCCTACATTAATCAAAGCTGTAACCCCTGTTGTCTTTGTACTACGGAATCAGAATGTGCCCCTGGCGAGGAATGGGGGAAAAGTCAACAGGAATTAAATTTCAGTGCAACTGTTTACTCAACTGTGGCCTGCAGATATTGAAATTTTATCCGTGGTTTTGTGTGACTACCGCAGTAATGAATTCAGCATGGCTGTGACTTTCTCGGCGCTCTCTGCCATTCTCCAAGTAAAAAACCTGCGGGAGGAAAATGACGAAAACCACGCAGGTCTACCAGTGAAACTCACCGTTTCTCCACACAGTTTAATTGCTGCTGTTTTCCGGGTAGCAGAAAAGTTGGGGAGCTTGGGGCCCTGGAATATTTGTGAGCCTGTACTTTTTCTTCTGTCACCTTTCTACACAATCCCATTTCCCCCCAAGCGACCTGTGCATAGGCTTCGCTTATACAGGGACTCAAAGCAGCTGGTGATGTTTTATAAGGCCTGAAAGGGCTCGCCAACCACAATAAGTGGGGCTTTAGTCACAATCCTAGACCTGACGGATGCCTTTCTCCCTCAAACATATCAGTGACAAATAGACAGAAAATTGCCATGAAATGTTTATTTTCAAGCTCCAAAGTGGAATCAAAAATCAAGTACTTGAACACTGCATGAAAGACCATTTATTTAACAACACGTTCTCTAGGTCTCATGCCCAGGTAACTCACTGGTGACTCATTATTTGGGGGAAAGATGCAACTGAAATGTGCTTCCAGAACTTTCTTCTGTGTCACTTACGTGTTAGTGATGCTATTGTTCTGGAGTAGGACGGGGTTTTGTGTGAGTAGTAGGTGTATATGTAAACTTTTGTGGTTGGTTAAATTCTTTTTTTGTTATTTGTTTAAATATTTTTATCTTTACATTTGGGTATAAGAGAGGGAGGGAGAAGGATTGCAGGGAATCAAACTTGGGTCCTCAGGCTTAGGGGCCAGCAATTTTACCTGCTGGCTCCTTGATTAAATATTTCAATATTCTGAATAATTAATTGTCTATCAGATAAAATTCAAAAGAAGTTAATCTCCCACTAACTTAACTGATGTTCTCTAGGTGCAAATGATTTGGGGTGCACATTGCATGGCCTCATCTCAACCACATCATAAAGAAGTGGCTGATCTTGACTTCCATTTTCTAAGGACATATAAGACAGTATTCTAAAAACACTAACTACTCCTGTAACCATAAATACAGGAGGCTACCACACAGATGTACATTAACAGAAGTATTTGCCATTTAGTGCTGGGCTTGGTCACAATGTGAATGGGTTAGAACTCAGCCATCAAACGTTAAGTGCACAAAATTAATACAGCACAAGTGACATAAATTCTGGCTGACAGGGTCAGAAATGGCTGGGGTGACAAGAAAAGAGATCAAGTCATACCTCAAAATCCCCATGAACTAACTTGGTTTGTTTGCCAACTTCCCTTTTTTTCCTATTCTGGACCCTTCCCTCAACTGGTTCTATGTCTCCTGCTGCACCAACTGGTATCTAATGGGTTCACAGTCTATTATGCTATTTTAATACTATAAAATACTGACGTATTTTAATGCATGTCTGGAATTCAACTATTTGGGAGGTGGAGACAAGAGAATCCAGAGTTCGTGGCCGGCTTTAGGTGCATAGCAATTTTAAACTGTCTCAGAGAAAGAAAATACAGCCCCTTACCAAATGAAGAATTCTTACCCCTAAGAATTTGATTCCAGTTTTAAGAAAGTAGTTTGAAGGTTTGTCCTTTTCTTGTATGACATTTCTTAACAATTTCTCCATGGAACAGTTACCAAATTTCCTCAAGATATTTCATTCCTTTCTTTTTCCTCTCAAATACCTGATTACAAATGGTGCCACAAATACATGTAAGATAAATGAATCAAGGACAAAACCTGCCCTGTTATCAGGAGCAAAAACTCGAAATATTTCCTGATCCCACAGGGTGGGAAAGCAAACCCAGTCTTCAGGGAAATGCTATTTACATTTGAATTTTTACCAACACAATGCCATGTCTTAGGTCACCTGTACCACTGGGAAATGTTTCAACAGTCACTCCCAAGGACTGGCTTCCACTCTGGGAGAGCAAAGAGGGAAAGAGAAGGCCCCAGGCCAAGGACATGTTGAAGACGTTCAGATAGGCGATCAGTTAAAAGCAACACTGAGATTTTAGCCAACACCATGTGATGTTAGACTCCAGGAAACATATGCAAATGCATACAACCTAGTTCCTAGAAGTAGGAGAAAGTCATGTCCCAAACTGATGTGTGTCTTACATCATGGGCCTGTCCATTTACGTTACTATGGGTCTCTATTTGACTATTCCCTCTACCCCACGCATTGTGGCTCCCATTTCTTTCATCTCTTAGCTCTGATTTTCTTTCTTCCTAAGGTTTAAGCTAGCATTTAATTACTGTTTTACTTCTCAACTAAAACATCAACTTTTTCTTCCCCCAGAAAGTCATTTTAATTGAAGAGTAAAAGTTTAGGTGACACACTGAGGTCTGGAATTGAGTGGCTCAAAGTCCATTCAACTTCAAGTCTAACAGTCACTGTTCAAAAGGACACTTGCACCTCCTGAGGGTTTCAAAATTCATCTCGCCCAAGAGGAACCCCAGATGCCTAAGGATATGCTGCTTACAGGCGTATGGATGTGTCTACAGCACGGATGGTGGCTCAGTTACTGCCTAGCACCCCAACTCCCAGGCACATACCTGCTGCTGCTGCTGGACGTGGGCAAGGTCAGCTGCCCCCAGGTCCACCGCTGGTGCCTCTCCGTTGGACCTTGTGTCTCGAAGTGCCCCACACTCTAGTAAGTGGTTGCCACCGCTGGACCCGTTCTGGATGGCTGATCCGTTACTTTTTGTCTCAGACCCAGATTCTTGCATCATGACTCAAAAACCTGAGAGGAGGATTTCCAGAAATTGGAGTGGGGGAGTGAAGGATAGAGAGGTGAGGAGGAGGAGGGGGAGAAGGAGGGAGGGAAGGAGAGAGCAAGAGAGAGAGAGAGAGAGAGCGCTGTTAAAATACTAGCTGTCCAGAACAAAAGAAAGTTCTGCCATAACATGTTGCCAAACATGTAAGCAGTTCTCATTCTCCTTTAGCCCCCTTTCCCCACACGAGTAGACTGGTCCCTTACTTTAGGACTAGGGGGCTATTATTCAATCCAAGGACTAGTGTGGTTTCAAATATATAATTTCTTCCCTCTTAGGAAAAGTAGAAAGGCTCAGGTGATCCAAGAAGAATTCAGGAGTCAATTTTTCTGATAGCATTCAGATATTTTGCCAAAAAGCAAATACTTGAGGTCATCATACAAGTATAAATGTAAGTATTATCAGGTGCAGAAGCTCTGCGCCAGTGCAACATCCTCAGAGAAGAACTATTCTCCAACCTCAGTCTCTCAAGTGACAAGAGGTCAAGTGACACGACCCATCACTACAAGACCCTGTAAGGAAATCGGTGCTGAAATGCTACAGCCAAACACCAAACACATTTTAAGGGTTCTTAACACTTGATACCATCTGGGCAGTTAGAAATTGGTCATTCCTATAAGATAGGCCACTGCTCAAAAGACAGAAGCAAAAAGAACTTCCCATTTTTTAGATACTGAATGAATTCAGGCTCTAACCGTGGTTGGTGAGAAAGCACATTCCATGCTAATGTTTCCCCTGGTGGATGACTGGTCTCCAGGGTAGGAGTAAGGGCTGATGTTTCAGAGTGATCCTTCAGACTCTTAATTTTGGGGAGAAGTGCTGCCTAGGCAGAGCACAGAAACAGTCAGAATTTCAAAGTGCTAAGTATGAGGCTTGGGATACAGCTCAGTGATAGAATGTTTGGCTAATATATGTGGGATAGTGGGTTCATTCCTTAGTATTGCCAGAAAGTAAATTCATTTTAAAAAATGAAAGCACTAAAATGTCTACTAGGAAAAAAATACACACACACACACACACACACACACACACACACACACACACACATATAGTGGAAAATAAATAGAGAAAAATCTGTTATCTCCTTTTATGTGTCAGGGTTTTATTTTGTTTTTTGGTGTCCCATCCCAGCCTTTTGAGATAGGGTTCTATCATAAAGACAATACTTAACACTAATTATACTACTTTATTCTTGTTACTTTCTTGAGCAGAAAAAGCATTAGCTTAGGGAGCCAGTCTAGCTTCCCATCCGGGACAAAACACATCGACTGATCAGCAGCACTGAGCTAGACTCCCATCCATCACACAGGTGAGTCCTGCGTGTTCCATGGCTGCCAATAACAATCAACTTCATAAAGAAGAGAAATGAAGCTTGGGATGGGGAGAAGACTCAATGGGTGAAAGCACTGGCTACATAAGCCTGGTTCCTGAGTTCAGGTCCTCAGACACAAGTAAGAGCTGGATTTAGTAGTATAAGTATCCATCAGTCAGTAACTGGGATTTGGAGGTAGGGAAAGGGATTTGGAGGTAGGGAAATCTTCAGGGGCATAAGTGCCAGGTAGTCTGGCTTGTGCAGCAGTGTAGAAACCCTGTCCTAAACAAGGTAAAATGGCTAGGGTTGGCATCTGAGGGTTGTCCTCTTATCTCCAAAGATTCACAGTGGTAGGCATGTTCCTCCACCCATGCCCAGCCTCCAACGCAGGTAAGCTTTAAAATGAAGGGAGAAAAAGGTCTCGTGAGTTAACTTCATGGTCACTGTGCCATGGCTAGCTATGGTGACCAGAGGACAGGAGATGCTCTCTGCTCTCCTATCGCTCACCCACCGAATGTTTTCTGAAGGCTGAGGAACAGGGTGACAAGCCAAGTTCACAGACTAGGATGTGGAAAGGAAAAATACTAGTCACCAAAGTCAGTTCAAACATCAAAGCTGAGAAACGCTTAAATAATGAAGACTTTAATGTGAATTCCCAATGCCAGACAAAACAAAAACCATTTCATTCAAATCACCCTCACGTAGGACCACCTATTTCTTTCCCACTGCACTAGATACACGACCATATGGAAACTGAAGCACTCGGGACACCCTTGGAGGAGGTGGTGCCTCTGTTAACGACTAACAGAAGTCTATTCTCTGCAACTTGCCTGAAAACCAAACAGAAGAACGTCCATTTAAAGATTCCCATTTCATCTGCCTCCAGTCCTTAGTCAACTGCAGCTACAAGGCACACTACAGGAACCCAAGGACAGACTTTTTAGTCAATTCTGGAGTTTATCCAGAATAGCCTTTGGTGTTAACAGGTATAAACAATATGAAAAGCAACAGAGGATCTCCTTATGTCTTTGGACCAGATCTTCTAGTAATTACTCTCCTTTAGAAACTTTCTGTGTCTCCTTACCTCCCACCATAGAAAGAATCTATCAAAACAGAACAGAACAAAACAAACCCCCAAAAAACAAAACACCACCCCAGAAAGATACAAAAGAGTCAACAAGAGACCAGTAACATGAAAATATTTCTCTATCTCTAATGTGTTCAAGTCTAGGAGCTTTTCTTAGTGCCTTACTTTTTATACCATGCACTGGCCCATTTGTGTATTTGGGCACATAAGAGAATACATTTCTGGCTGGATGTAGCTCAGTGGTACAGCAGGTACTTTGCAGGCAAAAAAAAAAAAAAAAAAAAAACCACCAAACAAACAAACAAACAAAAAAACCCTAAGTCGGTCCACAGTACTGCACAGCGACAAGGGGACAGACAGGTATCTCAGGGTAGTCAGCAATAGAATGCACTTTATTATTAGTTGGAAAACATACCTAAATAAAACAGATGTTTTTCACCTTCTGGAAAGTCTACCTATACCAAAGAGTAGATTCACAGGACAGAAAAATTTCTTAAAACAAAAGATATATTTTTATTTTTTAAAGATTTAAAGAATGTTTTGCTTACATATATGTGTGTGTCCCATGTGTGTGCCTGGTGTCCAAGGAGGTCAGAAGAGGGCTGTAAATCCTCTTAGAACTCAAGTTTGGAAGGTTGGTCACTATATGCATGCTGGGAACTGAACCCAGGGCTTCTGGAAGAGTAGCTAGTGCCACTAAGTCTAAGCCATCTCTTTGCAAACAGCCTTTATGAGCACTCCTCACCTGCCCTCAGACAGGAGCTCACACAGTCATATATTCTTTAAGGAACAGAGCTGTGCACATGCTGCCTTCAAATCGTGTGATCTCAGGGATCTGCGACCAGAGAACAGGTGTTTAAAAGTTTCCCTCTGTTTTAGTTTCCTAGGTTGACACCATCATGGTAGGCGGAATAAGAACCACCTCTGATGCAGTTGGAAGAGAAGCAGCTCCGTTGCTCTGTGCAGCTCTGAAACAGGCTGCTAAGTTCTCCAGGACAAGTTAGGCAGGCCTGCAGCCAAGGAACTTGGCTCGTGAATTTGGTTTGTGAGAGTACAGGGTTTGGGACTAAAACCACATAAAGGATTATTTTGGTCTAAGCATGTCCTCAGCCAAGTGCTAACTAGAGTACATGGGCTGGAGGACTTTTAATTTTCTAAAAGGCATAACATCAATTGGAGGCTCTGTGAAATGGCCATGTAGAAAATGAAAGATTGAGTGTCTAAGTATCTCTGACACTGTCTGGGCCATGAGTATTTCTATCAAACATCCCAGGCCATTTAATAAATTTTTATATCTCCATATAAAACCTTCTGGTACATTTAAATCTCAAACATCCAAGTCTCCAGGAGGGAGATAAATGGTATTCCCATTTCAGAGACAAGAAAACTACTGCTCCGTCAATTAGGAGACAGATGTCGTTATACAGTCTCTTCATTTTGGACATGACCAAGACTTCTTCCTTCACAGAGGCCCTGGCTAAGTGACAAATGAGTACACTGACCAGGAGAAACTGAATTTCAGCAAAGGCAAGAGGGTGGCAGGTGGAAAAGAGACAGTCCAAAAATACAGAGGGAAAGGCCAGCAATGCTTTAGGAAGCAACCCTGTCTTTTCCTATTGACTTCACACTGTGTCAGTGGGAAGCAAACACAGGGCTGGGGTGAAGCGTGACCTTCTCTGCCATGGAGCTCTGCCTTCTCTTTTCTTAGAGGGGGCTTGATCCCAAGGCCTTAAATTGTTCAACCTCTGCTCTTCCTCTCTGGGACTTCTGCTTGCACCACAGAATCACCTTCCACCTCTATGAACTGAAAGCACATCCTGTTTTGTTAAAGTATCTGTGGTGCTTCAATTTGAGGAGCTCCTCTCTGGAGGCCTTGGCTACCTCTTACCCAAGCCTTTCCCCAGTTTCCCCTGATGCCTTCTGCATAGGACCATGACCTTCTCAAACATCTGATGACCCATACACTGCAACCCTACAGGACTGACATTCCAGGCTGTCAGGACATAAGGAAGCCCAGACCACACTCTTGCCACCTTGCTTGGAAATATGACAGAGATAATAATTTCAAAGGCTCACTTTTTTTGTTTTTTTTTTTTTTGTTTTAGGGGACTTTAAAAAATAAGGAGAACTGGGTCTCACATGCTTATTTATTGTTGTTGCCAACAGAGCTCCTCTGTGGAAACCTTCTGGAAAATTCATAATGTCCAGGCCAATGTATTTATAGTAAATTAAAACACAGCTTTATTATTATGATTATTTCCTTGGTTACAGTGTTGTTGCTGAAAATTTAGAAAAAATAAAGCCCTTGTTATCACGCTTGTGAAAGATTTTAAGCTAACAAAAAGTTCAGTCTTGATTCCAGGGCAGTTAATTAAGGTTGACCAAGTCAGGCAGAAGTAAATTAACTTGGCTGATCAATTATTTATATGAAGCAGAATAAATGCCCTTAAAGAACTTGGTCTGTTCACAAAGGGATGTGTAAATTAAACCAAACAAAGTTTTGTAGACTATGTCTCCACTGCTGGGGAGAAGTGAGGTTAAGGGCAACGCAACTTCCAGGACAGTGAGCAGAGGAACTATGTATCCAGTAGCAGAGGAACTATGTATCCAGTGAGCAGAGGAACTATGTATCCAGTGAGCAGAGAAACTATGTATCCAGTGAGCAGAGGAACTATGTATCCAGTGAGCAGAGGAACTATGTATCCAGTGAGCAGAAGAACTATGTATCCAGTGAGCAGAGGAACTATGTATCCAGTGAGCAGAGGGGCTATGTATCCAGTGAGCGGAGGAACTATGTATCCAGTGAGCAGAGGGGCTATGTATCCAGTGAGCAGAGGAACTATGTATCCAGTGAGCAGAGGGGCTATGTATCCAGTGAGCAGAGGGGCTATGTATCCAGTGAGCAGAGGGGCTATGTATCCAGTGAGCAGAGGAGCTATGTATCCAGTGAGCAGAGGAACTATGTATCCAGTGAGCAGAGGGACTATGTATCGCCATCTGTGTGAAAGGACCACCCCTTCCTTACTCACATCCTATGCAGAGAAGGAAGGGATGGAACCTATAATGTTGAAGAGAAAACAAAAGCTAGAAGGGAGGGAGGGAAGAAGGGAAGGAGGGAGGGAGAGAGTGAGGAAGGAAGGGAGGTAGGGAGGGAGGAACCAAGAGTGTTAAAATTCCAGAAACAGTAAACATGTGTCTCTTGCTTTCTCATCTATTACTTAGCACTTTAGAGGTTAGCAAAGCAAGAAGACAGTGCATTAACTTTCGTTCTCAAATTTTAATTACAAAATCCTTCATAATTTTGAATTTACCATTCAGAGAAAAGAATAACAACAGTGTCTAAAGTAAGATTTAAAAAAAAAAAAAAAGAGTGTGTGTTTCTTTCAGGGTCTCACTGAGCAAACGAACTGGTTCCTGTACAATGCACACAAAGTTTACATGGTAACAAAAGACAAACAAAGGAGTTTCAAGGAGCAAGGTGCAGTTACATGGTGGGGTGGCTTAGGACATCAAATATGCCCCACCCTGTAACCACTCATGAGTTGCTCCCTTGCAAAAGAGAGGCAATGGAACAACTCAGATGAAAGTCAGGGCCCCTCAATGGAGGCCTTGTCGCCTGAGGATGCCACAGGGCTCATCATAAGGCATGGCACCTGACTTGGTGACACTGGAGTGGACAGCAGTGAGGACAGGAAGTGGGCAGCAGTAGGGGCCATATTCAGGGGTTAGGAAGCAAAACAGGAGAGCCATGGCAGCAACTGCTCACACAATACGAAGTCCCTCTCTAGAAATAGAAAAAGTAAAATACAGTAAAAAGAAGTGGCTGAGGGGGACAAGCCAAACATAAGGAAGATTGGATGACAACAGCTGATCATGGCTCTTCTGAGATGACTGACAAGACATGAATGAGCACTTCAGATAGCAATCTTTGTCCACACCCCCCACTGGTCCTATCTCATGGTGACACAGACCACCCAAGCACAAGTCCAGGAAGCGAAGTCTGGTTGCTGAAGACACTACCTTCCAATACCAAATTTTCATAATTATAACAGAAAGGCGTAAATTTTCTAATGCATGGCAGTTCAAAAAGTAATCAAGGGAATGAGCCGCAGGGCTATTTTAATGTATGCAAAGCTAGTGACCCACAGTAAATGGGAGGTAGGCTACAATGAATGCAAAGTAATGCACACGTACTAAACTCCAGGTCTGATGAGGGACGGCTAAAATTAACACCCAATTAATTTCCGAATTGACAAACAAATGAAACCCATAAATCTACTTTCTCATTAATTTTCTTGTGGTATAATTTAAAGCAGTAATATGAGGGCAAAAACTGAGCATTATCCATCATAAATATCAAAAGATAGCACAGTAACACCGTAAATTATGCATATTACCTGTTGTTAAAAATGATTTATGTATTATCAACTTTATCATGTACTGTAGGGGTCTCCATCTATCTTGTGAAAATCTGGGATTTTGGTAAAAGCTGTCAAATGCATGCCCAAAACAAAAATAAAACAAATGTGACCTCTTGTTGAGGGTGGAACAGGCAACGTTGAGATCATCATCAGTCCCCCTGAACAGACATGGGCATTGTAGAAGTGACGCACAAGCTCTCCAAGGGCAAGGAGAGTTGGGTCCATGATGGGAGCAGGCACACAATGGATGAGTCTCCATGGCCAAGTGGGGGACACTCAAGATCTTGAGACTAAGAATACGAGCTATAGTTCACAAAATGGTCATTGTGATTTGGTGATTCCCCTACCTTCCTATGCTTTAGAGGAGGGAAAAAGAATTAATAGAAACCAGCTCGTGCTTATCAACTGGATCAATTTATATTTATTAATTGAGTAGAGGGAGAGATGGCAACAACTAAGATATTTCTATTTTGGAGTAGAAAGATGGCTCAGTTAATAAACTGCCTGCCTTGTAAGCAGTATCTGAGCTCAGTCTCCAGAATCCACAATGATGCTTGGTGTGGAAGCGCACACTTGTAAACCCAGTGCTGAGGAGACAGAGGCAGGCAGATCCCTGGAGCTTAGCCAGCCAGTTAGTGAGACCTCTAGGAAATGGGAGCCTCTGTCTTAAAACTAGATAGATAGTTGTCCTTTGGCCTCTCACACTGGTACTGATAGAAGTGTGTGTGTGTGTGTGTGTGTGTGTGTGTGTGTGTGTGTGTGCGCGCGCGCGCATGCCTTTCTCCTTCCCTCCTGATTTTTTTTTTTTAAAAAGTCTTTATTTTCAACTACTCCTTTAACATAATAGAAGTTTGATAGATAATTGCTACATTATATGTAATATACGGCTAAAAAGACAAGTCTAATTATTGATCAGAGAGAAGTAACATCATTCTAGCCACCAAATTATATACACCTACTTTTAAAAATGATATTATTTTCTGTAACTCTTCAGAAGAGGTAACTTGCCATTTAAAAATCATTTTATCATTTAATCACTGTTTATTTTCTTCCCTTCCCCTTTGGTTGTGACTAGGAATCAAATGTATGGCTTTGTATGTGCTAAAATGTATTGTCTTTAAGATATATCCTCAACCTTTAGATTCCTGAGTCAAGGTCTTATTAAGCAGTCCAGCTAGCCTTGAACTCATTTTCCTGCCTCGTTCTCACAAACACTGGAATGAGAGGCATTTGTCACCACACCCCATATAGTCATGTTAGGTCTAACAGAGCTAGTCAGTTAGGACTGTCTCATTCATTGGAAATTCAAGATACTCATCTGGGGAAGGGGGTTTAAGGCTATCTCATGGCTGTGATACTTAATACTCATAAGGACAATTGAGATGGGCTGGAAATGGTAGAGAACAGGATGTTTAACTTCCTCTGTAACCCATGACGTAGAATCGAGTTGGCAGAATAGATTGACAATAAAATAATATCCTAACAAGAGCCAAGATTTCTCTTCTCCAGCAGGCTTTCAGTGTGAAAACAGGAGACTTGACATATCCAAGGAGAAAGGATTTCTTACACCCATACCCTGTCAGCAATGCACATGACAGCCACCATACCCAAGTTTTCAGGACAATGTGGTCTTGAAAGTCACCACTGAGTCCAGGCATTAAGTCCCTATCCCCGCCCTACCCCCTACATGTGCTTCTAAAAACTGCCTACTTCTAGCTTAGAGTTTGAGATACTGGACTCCAGTTGATCTGCCCTTTTGTCTGCTAGTGGGCAGGAAGTGAGTAAGGTATTATTATCACAGCAATGGTAAGCAGAATGTTGGCAAGAAAGGCCCCAGTTAGAAAAAAACACTAGAAATGAGTGGAGAGAATGGGCCCACTCCCTAGCATGTTGAGCCACCCTTGCTTACGTCATTAAATGGGAACGAAGGGGAGCTTTGCCAATCCAGGGTAGGCTGTTTGCTTAGCCTCAAGGAAGCGGCTGAAGGTCAGGCGAAGGGGCCAGGTGCTCAGGAGAGCACAGTTAAAACACATTTCCACCCAAGAAAACAGGTTTTAAGTTTGAGCACTAACAAAGCCTGGCAGTGAACTTTAATCATTAGAACCTGCAAATAGCTACGCTCTCTCATAAAAGGCCCGGCAGAATAAAACAACCAACAGTTCAGAGAAGGGTATCTTCCCCATTTCCATATTTCACATAATTTAATGTACACACAGCCAGGTTTATAACATCCACTGAGTGGCCGGTTCAACGACACACTTCATGTGTCTGCCTCCTCGCCTGTAGCCCCTAACCACTCAGGTGACCAGAGTGAACAATACGTTCACAGCAACATGGTAACACAATGAGCGGAGGTCATCAGGAACCCGTGGCTTCCATCTCTCTGTTGTGTGAAAGGAACAATTATTTAATTTTATCCTTCAAAAATTCTAATAGACACGCAGATATATCTTGCTCCCGGAAGTTGCTCTGAAACAGATTAGTTTCTCTGAGATAAAAGACACCATTTCACCACTGAAGGTCAGAGGCACCTCTCCCTCCGCCCTAGCTCTAGCCTGTGCTTTCTAACTCAGCCAAGTGCTGTGGAATTCAATTTAGCAGTAAAAGGAAGGCGAATTCAGAAACAATAACAAATAATGATAATAATAAAAATCTAACAACAAAGATGGTGAGAGCTGAGTTTTCTCTGCTGTCTATAAAACACCAAAACAGACAGGTCTTAACCAAAGAAGTTCCTGTTGTCAAAGGGACAACAGTCACACACAGCCAAAGCCAAATTAAGAGATGACAAGGCTTGCTTTACTGAACTAGAAATGGCATAAGGCATAAACACAGCTTGAAACAAAATAGACAAGTTAGAATATAAACACTGATCATTTAAAATATGTAAAATAGACATTAAAAGTACAGTTCTTCCTAGTTCTGCCACAGTAGACCCTTTCAGATTCTGTCAAGGTTACCCCCCCCCAACACACACACACACACACACACCACACACCACACACACACACACACACACCTTCTCAGACTTCACAGGAAACACACTTAACAGCCCAGATCCAGCCAACCTCATATCACAGGACGGGACAGAGATAAACAAAATGAAGCCCGAGGGCTGTACCTTCCAGCGTCTCCCTCGTTCATAGTCCAGGCCTTTCCTCCCAACACCTTCTAGGTCCTTGTTTGTTCCACAAAGAACTGCCTAGCCATCTGATGCTCTATGACTGAGCTGGTGGCCTTTCAGGAGATCTCGCCCCTCTCTGAAGAAAGCAAACAACTGCATAGATATCATTACACTAAGGAAACTTCTTAGAAAAGCCAAACAAGTCGCTAATCTCTCCGGCCCCTTCATCCAAGCAAGAGATAAGAAAAGCAAACCTAGGGCGCTTTCAACCGCATTCCAGGGACAGGCTCCCTTTTCTTTCTTTATCGAAATTCTAGCATTTAAGTCTTGTATGTGTGTATTTTGTGTGCAGTGTATTTTTTTTTCCTTCTTCTTTTTAAACAGACCTTACAGGATAAACTGCTGCTTCCACCCGCAAACAAAGCAATATTTGTTTAATAACGATTGCTGCCATGGGTACAGTAAACAGGGGGCCCAGCATTTGTGTTTATGAACAAACACATCATCTTACCAGAGCAATTTAACATTAACCAGGTGGAATAATCAACAGATTTCATAGGTGACACCAGGGGCAGGGTAAAGCAAACAGAACCAGGGAGGAGAAAGGGGCAGCTTCACTAGAATCAAGGTCGAGGTACGGAGGCAAATGCATTGCAGGGTAAACAGCTGGGAAGGAGGCAAGATACACAAGCCTTCGTTCTTCTGACATTTAGAGAGCCAGGAAGGTTGTAAGTTACATGGATCAGCTGCTGACCACCAGGAAATCCAACTGGTTAGACTCGGCCTGCTTGTTTGCACAATGCCATGTTTGTGGATAAACAACAATTGCTGTTACCAACCGCCATTACTCATCATGGAAGCCAGGGTGAAGCAAGGAGAATCTGCTTAACTCCTTCCTGGAGACATTACCTAGAGCCTTGAGAAAAGAAAGCACTCAAGGACATGTACCCCCTTTGAAGAAATACAACAGGACACCCAAATAAGGCATGCCAACTTTAGGAAAATCCCTTTTATTTCATGGCTTGCAGATAAAAATCCAACATGGGCTTCTTCAGGGTAAAATATTCAGGGCTGGCTCTAGACTTGTCTTTGAAAAAGTCTACGAAGTTTTCACACTTCAGTAGCTCTGCACTCATCTCCTGGGCTCATCTTCTTTTATCAATGAAATACACGGGTCAAACATAGATCCTGGTTCTGGGTGTTTCTTCCAGAAGAGAAACCCTGATGCTTTCTCCTTCCATATCCAAACCCACTGGGTCAACAGATACATGGGTAGAACCCCCAAGGACGCTGCAAACTTCAAACTATGCCACATGAAGATAATGTCCTTAAGAAACAACAAATAATAGAAAGAATCAGTTGAGGGTACCTTACTCTACCCAGGAGTTTCTTGTGAGATTAGCATTTGGGGGGAAAATGGTATTCTTTGCAAAAGCCAGAGTGATTTAATTCTCCATGTCCATTAAGAAGAAATATTTAATCTTCAAAGATTCACTTACCATGTAAACTGCCATACATAGCTAGCTGACTTCAAGTTAGAAGGACGCTATCACACCTTATCAGAAACGCTATATTTAGGGATTCAATCTACAGTGAAAGCAATAGTTTCAACTTATTTTACAGATAGCATAATATCATTAAACTACTTAATTTTGGTGCGTGTGAAGAAGATCCCTCTGTTACTTAACATCTAATAAGCAAAACATACTGAAAAACAGTTTGGTAATGTATCTAACATCTTACACTTACAATCAGTTAATTAACTTTTAAAATTCTGTATTCTACTAGTATAAAATATGGCAAAACACTGTCTGTTGGTTATCCAAAGCAAAATTTAAAAGTGAGAAAAAAAACGTTTTTTAAAAGAGACACACCCCAGGACTCTGACAATGACATTATTCATCATGACATTATTTGCCTTTTCGTCTCTGTCTCAAATAGGGTAATGAAAAACTCTGTTGGTGCCCCCACCCCCACACCACCAACCTTCGGGCCACTGTGAAATCTCGACCTTCGATGGCTCTTGCTTCAATTATCTAATCTCTGTTCTGCAAACTTAAAGTTACAAAGCATCTCCAATGTTTTCTGTTGGTGTTTTTGTTTTGTTTTGTGCTGTGGTTTGTTCCCAGTGTCCTCTGCTCACAGCCTTCTTTGCCCAAACCAACATAGCCAAGAAGGCCTCAGTGCTTCCTGCTTGGGGAAGAATTCCCCACTGGGCATTCAGAGACCCCTAATACCAAAGTTTGTGGCTCAAGGACTGGTTTAGCACCCTGAAACGCCTCTGCTGTGCCTGGAGAAGATGTGTAGGATAGGAACTGTTCCACTGCCCTAGAGAAGGCAAGCCCAGCTTGCTCAACTAAGGGATGACGCAAGCACACGGCAGAGGTTCTTCCTCCAGTGCTGACGAACAGAACGTTCTCACATTCCAGGCTCTCTCCACCATGGATGTGGTCAGCATGACAAGGAAGCGATGCAGAGCAAAGAGCTGGACCTAATGTCCCAGTACGAAAGACAAAAGGCACACTAGCCTTCCTTCTGCCTCAGGCAAGGGTGGCTGCTCACTATCTGCCCTTGAACCCTTTACTCCACTCTCCCAAACCCACTTGCCCATCCCTCCTCTCCTATCTCTCCTCCCTTCTCTCCCTCTTCCTCCTCTCCCTCTCTCTCTCCTGCCTGAAGCTGGGACGAACTAATTGGATATTAATAAAGTGGACAAGCACAGCTTGCAATTCCAAATAGTTCATTAGTAATAGCTCTTCATTCAGTTCTTCCCAAAGTTTCAAGAGGCACTAAGAGAACTTGAGATTGGAAAGTCTGGTTATTCACCCAGCTGATACCCTGTTCTGTAAGGTATCTGTATTCCCCCTGAACACCTATGCTCCGGTGTCATCCCCTTCCCCACATCCTGCCTTTTTGTGTTTCTAACTCCTGTGTGAATAAGTAAATTATGGTTTGATTTAAATAATTAAATTAATTTTTTTAAAAAAGAAAAGTCTGGTTAGTTCTCACAAATTCTCCCTGGGATGAGAAAGCTGAGACTCTCTGAGACTCTCAAGTGTGTCATCTGAGTGGATACTGGGGCCAGTTCCCCAAGCCGAATTTCTTCCCCTCCTCCTCCTCCTCCTCTGTCATTTCCATCCACACCTACTCTCTGCTATTTTTAAAAAATGGCTCACATTTGATAAACAAATGTCTCTTCAGGGGAAATTTTGTGTCACTTCTTCAAAGGGAAAGGCAACATGGAACCCTTCATACAAGACAAAGAGTTTGGCACACAAGTAGCAAAACCAACTAAGGGATACAAGTCAACCAAGAGAGCCTCTGTTCTCTGAATAAAAACCACAGCCTTCCTTTGTTTAACAAGGAGCTGATACTTGGCAAAGACATTAAATATACAAATATACAAATGCCCAATGCTCTCTTTGGCTTTGTCAGAAGGATTTAAAGATATCTGAAAATAGGCAAGCAAGATGACTTGGGCAGTAAGGTGGTTGCCACCAAACCTGGGGACTTAAGTTCCATCCCTAGGACCCACATAGGAGAAGAGAACTGACCATCATAAGTTGTACTCTGACCTTCACCATGTTCACCATGGGTTGCAAATGCCCACATATACTCACACTAACAGAAAGTGTTTATATATATATATGTATATGTATGTATATATGTATATATGTGTATATGTGTGTATACATACATATATATGATATATTTGAAAATTATATTATTAAATTGTTTTGGTATCAAACTACAATATTGAGAACTTATGAATCATTCAGGAGCCACCTAAAATTTGTCTCCAAATCACTAGTGAACAATGCAAGCTTATGTATTGGGAAACAAACTGGAACTAGAGGAGGCACAGAGGACTTATGAGACTCTAAGATGAATTTGTGGCTCTGGAAATGCCACTTGAAGCATTAAGGACCTACAGAGTACACTTACACTACTAGGGAAATATTCAACTGCGAAGTAAGAATTTCTTTGATTGTCTCACACCAAATAGGGCTCCTGGACTGTATTGTGCACAGTGACATGTTAAACATGCCATCAACAGCTCCTGCACTGGGCCTCTCTCACAGCCTCACCTCTTCTGACTCCAGCAAAGAGCCAGGGCATCAGCCACTTGAGGCTTGTGGCCTTTCCACAAAGCAAGTTCAGAGTTTATTCAATACCAAGTGAGTATGCTATGATAAGAACCATAAGCATATCATTCAAATGCTTTATTGGTCCAAAAGATGGATGCTTTTATTAGCCCAACCTTCTTTGTAATGGAGTGCCACTGTTGACCCAGCATTAGCCTCATTCCCTGCCATTAATCACACTTCTAAGAGCTCATTTTGCCTTAAAATCTTAAGAAATTGCTATAATTTAAAGACATGGTGTCTACATAATGGGAAATGCTTCATAGATTGTATCATTTCTTAAAATACAGTAGATTTTATGAGAACAATGACCATGATGCGAACACATTACAAAATGAGAATGATTTTTATTAGACATATAATATATATAAAAGAAAAGGTAAAATATAAGCCCTCTTTCATATTTTTGGCTTCCCACATCTGGACTTTTTAATCATTATGTTTTGGAAGGCTGAAAGCATTGGTAAGAAGTTTAGAGACACCAAGTCCTCCAACCCCTCCAGCACCCCAAAAAACCCCAACGCCAAACAAATGAAAACTAAAAATTAAAGGGAGGTAGAGAAGAGACAGATGTGAAAACACGTGGTGTGCTTCAAGAAAATTCCATCTGTCCTGTATTTCTCATCTATCATTTCTACTTTCTGTGTCTTGTCTGTCCCAATGAAGAGAAAGAACTAAGGGAGGCTCTTCAATAAGTGGCATCAGGATGAACTATAGCTACCTGCCAATTCACTTTGTGTGATTTCAATAATATAATGATACTCGTAGCTCGGAAGTCCTCATCTCATTAAAGCATCTTCATGAGCAGTTTGGGCACAGCTGAGCCCTGTAAAGGTAAACAACTGAGAGGTTTTCACTCAAACACGTCTTTTGAAATGCATCCTTTCATGTTTTCTTACCACTGTACAATCAGAATGCCACATATACAAGTATATATTCAAATCTTAAATACATACAAAAAATGACAGCATTATGTCCCAGTCAGGCAAAAGGATTAAGAAGATGTTAGGTTCTACTCGCTTCAAAAAACTGAATATGAACTAGTCTAGAAGTCAGAGATCCAAAGAGGAAAGCCTGTGGTTCACAAGGAATCTGGAAGCATATAAGAGCTGGTGATAAAGGGCTGTGGGGATGGATCAAGGAATCAGATCGTTCCTTCTGTAGGAGGCACTGCCAACTCAGCAGTAGGGGGTCCCTTTTCAGGAATATGTTTCCCTCAGTGGTGCTACCTAGCCAAGGAAAACCATAGGCATGGAGTTCTCCACTCAACCTAACAAAGAGGCCAAAAACTGAACCTGATTCCATACCCAGCAGCTATGGGATAGTGCTTAACCAGGGAGGCTATTGCAAGGAATGTGAATCCTTCATCACACTACTTTCCCTAGGGTATCACAGGCATGCCAGCCTGTGAGGAAGAGCTTAGGGCCCCACATTAGATAGGGAGGGCAGACATGAGGATGGCACTTTCTCTTCACACTCTGGCTGCCAGAGCACTGGACAGCCTCATAGTTGAGCATAGGAACAGCTGATGTCTGATGAGCTGATTCTCGGCAGGATTCTGTGATCTGTTCAACAGCCAAGGAGATTTTCCAAGTTGCATCTTGGCACTCATAGGATAAATATGACGGGGTTTGGGGGGAGGGATATAGGATATCTTCAGAGCAGAAAAAAAATTCTGTTAATCTTCCTCCCAAAACAGAGTTATAATCAGAACTTTCTTCTCCTGTAACATAGACAATAAGTATCAAAACCACAAAGAGTATCAATACCACAGGAAGACCTATCAAAGATCCAAAGATTGTAACCCCTGGAGGGCCTGCCTAAAAGGGCCAATGTATTCACCCTTTGCCAACCAGTACAGATGCAAGGGGCATGTCTCCTGCTGGGGCTTTCATACAGAGATGCTCTTGCCTCCAACAGACAGGAAGTTATCAGCATTTCCACTGTTACTTGCAGCTTGTGAGGATGATGGCACAAAGCTCTATAACCAGCAGCAAGGACGAAGCATGTTCTAGGTCCACCTCAGCCTTACAGAATGAGAACTTAATATGAGAAGAGTCTCTCTCACACACACAAACACACAGAGACACATTCAAACACACACACACACACACACACTTTGAGGTGGTAGGCATGCTGAAAGGAGCGTTTACTTGCTTAGGTTATATTCTCAGCTCTCCCAACCAACCATCCAACCAACCAACCAACCAACCATTATATTTTCCCCATTTCTTAGTTCTGGATTCATACTCCCATGTATCTAGCCTTGGTATTTCTTCCACAAAATCGTTATTTTGTGCCCAGTTATGTCAAGGCTGGCGTAAGTGTTGGGGCAACAGTGGGGAACAAAAATCAATAGGATCCCATCAACATGGAGTGAGGACCTAATAGAGAAGACAGGCATTAATCAATTAGCCACACACAGAAGTGGAGACTCAAATGGAGATAAGTGCTACCGTGAAAAATGCACGGTCTCTGAAAGCACAAAGGTAATATATGTAAAGTGCCTTGCATGCAGTAGGCGCTCAATAAATCACATCGATGATTACTAGCCCATAAAACCCAGCCCTCTGGGAGGCCACTGGGAAATACTCAAGCACAGAACATCTCATCTCATCATAAAACGAGCCTGAACCTAGGACTGGGATCTCGGCTACCCTGTTTAAAAGCAAGTTGTCCATGCTGTCTTCTGGCTAAAAGAGGAAGGCAGCATCGATGCATTCTGTATTTCTTTCTTCTATACTGTAGAGTTAGGACTAACTTATCATGGTACAGTTAAAGGGCTAATTGTGGAGCAGAGCAAACCATCCTTGTTTGAAATACTCTTGGGGTTATCATTTGAAGCCTCATAACCTTTTTTTAAAAAAAGTCTTTGGCTCTTCGGTAGCATTTCTTTTTTTGTGTCCAAAGTTGGTTGAAGTCTACCAACTGCAGGCAGGATTAGCTCCCTGCACTTAGAATATAGGTCTCAATGATTAATCATCAGGGCATCTACCAAGTGTCCGCACACAGGAACACTGGACAGGGACTGAATAGTGTGCATGACCCAACTCCAACCATTAACAACTTCTACCTGACCAATAGGTCATGAGGGTCTGTCACACGAAATGGCAATCTATTTGTCCAAGGCCTATTGAGCAGCCCTTTTATGTCCCACTCAGAGGCTTTCCACAGACCCACAAATACTAGAGAAGACATTTACACATGAGATGACTTTCTGTATAGTGAAAATTAAAAAGTATTTGTAATTATGTGTCTGTGTGTGGGTTTGGGCACATCAGTGCACTGCCCATGGAGGCCTTAAATTCTCCTGAGTTGGAGTTATAGGCAGTTGTGAACCTCCAGGAAGGGGTGCTAGGAATTGAACTCAGGTCTTCTAGAAGAGCAGTAGCCACTCAAGTGATTAGCCATTTCTCTACCCCAGGAAAAGGTTTTGTTTTGTTTTTTTTCCCCCATAGAAATGTGATTATATCACAAGGTGAAATCCTAGATGGGAGAATGTACCTGCACTCTTATAGAACAGCTTGGGTAGACAGTTCTAGAACCGGAAACAGTTGCATTTTGGATAGGCAGGAATACCAAAGACAGGTGTGTCCAGGCCAGTGTGCTTCATGATAAGATATTAAAATCTTAAGCCCAGTAGGTGAGTGATATCAACTATCCTCCCACAACACTACTGTTCCATGGAATAGAGCAGAGCCACCAGCAGCTTGGTAAAGTGGTCCAAAATGAACACTTTTCATTTTCACACAGCCTGGAACAAGATGTCTATGGGATAGCCTCCTTTGGGTTCAACGATTAAAAGTTTAAAGAATAAAGGAAATAATATACCAAGAATAACAGAAAGAATTAGGAAAATAATTCTGACTACCAAAGTGTCCTTCCATAGAAGGGTGACTTTTGCCACATACTGGAAATATCCGATGACACTTACAGCTTGGCTGTCAGAGCTGAGGGCAGAGATGCAGAGATGTATTACTGGCTTCAACTGCAATGCCACAGCACTTGTTGTACTGCACTGTCCTTACAACAACTACTATTTGGCTCCACATGTCAGGGATGGTACAGCAGCAAGAAATATGTTTTATAAGAATGTGCTAAAGTGGGGTCTGGAGAGATGGCTCAGCGGTTAAGAGCACTGGTTGCTCTTCCAGAGGTCATGAGTTCAATTCCCAGCAGCCACATGGTGGCTCAGAACCATCTGTAATTGGATCCGATGCCCTCTTCTGGTGTGTCAGCAACAGAGTGCTCATATACATAAATAAATATTTAAAAAAAAAAAAAAAAGAATGTGCTAAAGCTGGGGAGATGCAGACAGGCAGAGAGATCCCGTGGGGCTCACTAGGTAGCTAGCCTGGTCTACTTGGAAAGCTCCAGGCCAATGAGAGACC
The DNA here is from genome assembly GCA_021653895.1 of Mastomys natalensis. Classification (NCBI taxonomy): domain Eukaryota; kingdom Metazoa; phylum Chordata; class Mammalia; order Rodentia; family Muridae; genus Mastomys; species Mastomys natalensis. Next base: position 980,893 of record JAJTUV010000230.1, read on the forward strand.
TTGTCTCAAAAAGCAAGGTAGACAAAACTCAGAGAATGGCAGCTGAAGTTGTATCTGGGCTCTACAGAAATATATTCATTCAGCTGTACACATATCAACACATACTAACATGCACACACAAGCACACACATAAGCACACATTCTGCTTTTAGCATGGGTCCTGGTTTTGGTTTTTGGTATAAGTATGTGCCTTACAACTTTATGCTTTAAGATTTTTTTTTTTTGGCTACATTTTCACTTTATGAATGCTACTGGTGAGAACCTTTGGTGGACATGATAAAGTAATCCTTAAGAACATGTGGTACAGCCATCCCTCAGCATCCTGTCTCCTACCAGGCACACCTAGATCTCCACACACCCAGGCTCTTTCTAAGGGTGTAGGGTCTGCGTATGACCTATGCACGTCCTCCTGTGCACGCCACCTCCCAATTGTTTACAATAACCTAACATGACATACATGGTTGCTCTGCCATATTGTTTAGGAGTACGTACAAAAAAAAAAAAAAACCAACAGATGTCAACGAAGATGCAGCTGGCGGTTTTTGTTTGTCTGCTGCTTTTGAATGCACTGATCTGCGTTGACTACATAGATAAACCCACAGAGGGGTGAGCAAAAAAGAAGAGAGCAAACTTAAGAGTAAAGCTTAGAGCAAGAGCCTCCATGTGAACAGCTCGCTGGAAGGCTGGGATGAGAGGAGGGTTGTGTTGTTGTGGGTTTGTTTGTTTGTTTGTTTGATTGATTGATTTCTTGTTTTTCCCCCCTAAGTTTTAATAAATAAAAGAAACCAAATAAGGCCAAAGCAAAGAAGCTTGTAGACACATGAGGAAGATATCTCCTAAAAGGCAAGAAACCTTGGTGTTCTGTCTGCCTCCACTGTCTTTTGTACCTCTTGCTCAATCACTCACCTCTTGCCCTCACACCTCCTTCCTCTGGTGTATAAGACAGGAAAGAAAAATGTTCCTGATTCTCAAGCCTCTCTCTACTGCCTGCCCCTGCCCTTCCTCCCACCGTCAGATGGCTGAAAGGAATACGCTCTGTGTCTGCTTGTTCTTCTCCCACTGTGAGTCCAGTGGGTTCCCTGAAGATGCCCACCCCAACACTTCAAGGGACTTTGCAACAGTCAACTGCAGTTGAGATGTTCAATCCTTCTCTTCCTTGACTCTAGGCAACACATGACTGTCATTCATATTATCTCTTGGGAAAGAAGACTCCCTATAGACATATGGTCTCCTCTTTACTCTGTGTGCACGTGTATAAGTGAAAGTGTGTGCACACGCCTATGTGCTGGAGTGCATGTAACCTAGTCAATTTAAGGCATCTTCCCCAGGGACTCTCCAATACATCTTGGAAGACATGTTCTTTCACTAAGCCTGGAGGCTCAGCATTTGACTGGGCGTGCTAGCTGGCAAACTTTAGGGATTGGCCCGTTTCTGCCCCCATCACTGGGATTGCAGATGTACACTTCACATCTAGTTTGATACTCTTGGTGTCAGGAATCAGATTTACATGCTTGTGAGTAAGAACTCTACTGTCTCTGCTGTATCAGCAGACCCACTCTGCATACTGAGGAGTCTCCTAACTAAATTGCCATTCCCAAACTCTAAAGCAGAGGCAGCAACATTCTGGGAAGGTCTGAAGAAAACAGTATCTTATGCTGTAGGTCACGTGGTTTCTCATCTAGTTTCTTAGGTCTGGTGCAGAAACACCAGGAAAACACAAGGGGCACAGCTATGTTCTAATAAAACTTTATTAATCAAAGAGCTATGTGGACTCCTGCCACAAGGCTGCTACCTGCCACCTCTGGCTCCCAAGCCTTGGTGACCTCAAACTTCCTATATTTGTACTTGATCTTCTTAGTTGTTGCCTAAACTACACTAGCATCAAAGTCCCTTTCCAGAGCCATAGACTCTTGTCTCTACATTCCTATAGGTATCTCTGTAGCTCAATTGTGTTCTCAGACTGAATCTCCTGCTTCTCCATTCATCCAGACCCCTAGCCTGCTCCAACTTGGATTTGTGAGGGAAGGGATTATACCTACTACCCTCTCTTCATTCTCTTGTATGTCTCATGTGACCTACTTCATTGACAAGATCTGGGATCATAGAGGAGATGAACTTCTGAGCATGCCTGTGGGATGGATTCAGAGCCAATTAAAGAGGGAAGACCCATCCTGCTTGTGAGCAACACCATCCCAAAGTGAGCTGAATGTAAAAAGAAACAAAGCTGAGCACCATGGTGCTTCATCTCTCTCTGCTTCCCTTCCCGATGGTGGGTGAGATATGCCTACCTTCCTAAAGTTCTTCCCACTGCCAGGCCTCCCCGACCATGACACACTAAAGCTCCAAACTATGAGCCTAAACAAAGCCTGCCTTCCTTGTGTTGATCTGGTCAGATAGTGTATACTGCAAGAAAGAAGCAATCTCCTCTGCTTGCTTACCCCCTTTCACTTTGGACCATCTTTCCACCATTCTATGAATCTGGATGCAACTACTCCTGTTTTGCCTGACTTTTGATTCTTTGCTTAAATTGTTTCTAATACTTCAGTGACCCTGCATCACTCCTATCACTCTTTACCATTGTGATGTCCCAAAGCTCTCAGCTCTGTACAATGCAAAAGCCACTGGGCATGTGGGGCTATAAAGCATTTGAAGTGCGACTAGAACACATGTAGAATTAAATTTTATACATGTATAAGTTTAACATAAATCAGCTTAAATATAAAATTTAAAACTGATGCTCAATTCAGTCCCTAGAAAACTAGTGGTGATATGAAAGCTAAAATCAGAGCAAATATTTTCAGCGCAATTTTAATGTCTGAATTGAGAGGATTTGTCCAAGGCTTCCCCTGAAAGGAAAATAAAGTAAAATGATTTTCATGCATTTTTATTACTTACTACATGTCAAAATAATTATATTTTGGTTACACCAGATGAAGTACAAATTTATATTTGAATCCTTTTACTTTCTCTAATGTGGCTACTAGAAAATTTTAAGTCCTGTCTCTGGATCACTAAGCTTCCTCAGCCCTCTCCTATTAAACATCTTGCAACTCAGCTCAACTGAGGAAGCCTCTGCAGATACCTCCTCTACTGCATCTGCAAAAGGCATCCTTCCACAGAGTTGAACATTTTACAATGACCTCTTTGCATTATGTTGTGTTTTAGTTTTTTGAATGGTAACAGGAAGCCATGGAGTGTGTTTTGCAGCTAAAAGAATATTGGGCTGCTTGATAAATTATTTCATTCAATGTCAGATAGACGGATGGATGGACAGGTGAGTAGATAAATAAACAGATGGACAGACTGACAGATGAATGAATGGATAGATGGATGGGTAGATGAAGATATTGTACTGGGAGGATTAAGAATCTATGCTTGTCTGGGTTTATGAAATGAGGCAGTGATTTTTCCTACATTTCAGACACAGTTGAAGAAAGGAAGATTGAATCTGTTGTGATACCAGGCAAGGAGGAAAGATACTCTTCTCAGGAAGAAGCAGAAATGACAACAAAAGCGACAAGGAATCACCACTACAGAGATGACAGTTCAACGAAGCCATCGGGTGAGACTGAAACCTGGGGGAAGATTTGGGAGGGGGAGTCTTTACTATATAAACTGTAGTGGGCAGGGGATAGATAGGCAATATCAAGTATGGCACGTCCTGAGCAAACTCCAGGCCTCATAGTTACCTTCTAAGTCACGCATTAACCATCATTGTTTTAGAAGAAGAAACCTAAGATCAGAGTACAGCATCACACAAACACGACCACAGCAAATAGCACCTTGAACATCAAAGCCATACAATGCGTCCATTACAATCTAGGAGAAACAGGGTAGAGTCCTGGAGAAGGACAGAAGTGGACAGAGGTCAAGAGAGAAGGGTCAGGCAATGGGCTAGGGGATTGAGAAGACAAAGGGAATTCCCATCCAACTATCTTCATCCTTCATTTTCTTCTGCTCTCCCCACTGGAAAGAAAAGACACTTTTCTTTCTGTAATCTTAAGCCCATCCTCCATCCACCCTCGTTCTCTCTGCTGGCTCCCCACTCTTGCTTATGTGGAAATACACTGGTGACTCCAACCACAAAGGCACTTCTGGAATCTTCTTCTGTTCATCTAGTTCCTACTAACCCAAGCCTTTTAAACCTCTTCCTCTGGATTCCTCTCACTTCTTCCTAAAACCCCTAGGCAAGAACACTGGAATAAGAGTCCACGTGGACCACTTAGGAAGTAACCAGAAACAGAAACCCTGTTCCCCATCACTCTTCACATGGATGCTACTGTCTGAAACTAAGTCCTTGTGTGCATGGCTCCACTCAGGACCCTTAGCCCTCACCTCTGACCATTCGCATCCTTGTTTGTGTGTCAGACACACGTCCCCAGCTTTAGCCACCAGTGCTGTTTCTCAAGCACCTTCTGCCCACAGTTAAGCTCAATTTTGGATTTTAAAGAGTCTGGTGGGGATAACGAATGAAGGGCAAAGTCATCACTGGACAGCCATCCTGCCAGTGCAGCATGGTAGGGAGTCAAACATGGACAAGGGCAAGAGGAACTTTACAAACAGCAGCAATGGCCCATCCAAAAAACATCATCAGACATGGGGGCTCAGTATCATGTATCTATCTCACACCTTTTATCCTCACCATCTCTCTGCAATGGGCAAGTGGGCCACATGTTGCTACTGCTATAATCAATATGCAAAACAAAGCCAAGCTGTTCAAGTCACTCTCTTGTTGCCAACATCCCACAGGAGGGAATAGAAGACGAGGAGGGGGCGGGGCTAAGAATATCAATGAGAATATTTGAAAAGAAAGAGAATAGGATTTTGGCAAGTCATGGGACCTTGGTTCAAGGTGAGTGGACAAGTTTAAGGACAGCCATAGTGGTGAACAAAAGGAATTTGCAGGGCACAAGTATGTACTGGAAGGGAAGAACCTATGACTCCCGCCCAATGGAGCCTACTTTGCAGAACTCTACACTAAGTATTCTTCCGGGAGAAGAGACAGTGATGCTGACTGGCTTAGGCAGAACTAGGGCTTGGTTAAAGACAGGAGTTTGTGAAACAGAGAAAGTGATGGCTAGGCAAGGCAGAGAGAGACGGCTCAGCAGGCTCTAAGATGTGTGGATGCAGGCTCTGTGCTGTGTGAGGAGGGAAGGACACACTGACGGGACTACAATCGGTACAAGTGACGGGAAAGGGGTGGCAACAGGAGGCTGTCCTCTTCCAATCTACATCCGGTTGCTAGCATCAAAGTAAAACCATAAAGGAAAACAATAAGGAGGCATAGACAAATTGCTAAAACCCGTCAGAGAGCACAGCCAGCACCCAGCACAGTGACGTACAGTAAGCAATTGGTGGATATTTCCTGAATAAACAAAGTAGGAAATAAATGGTACAGAATTACCACCCCACCCAGCATATTGGATAAAGTAGATAAGAAAACCACCACACATTAATACTCGAGACCAAGGGCTGGCCACAGGCCTCTTTTGTTATTGCTGCTAGACATTATTTCTTTCTATTGCCCAGGCTAGTCTTTAACGGCTGGACTTAAGGAACAGTCCTGCCTCAGACTCCTTCTCCATCACACCCAGCCAGCCAGATTGCTTGTTCAGACAAGGTGATATATTATTCAAATGGGATCATATAGACGGTACATTTAAGGGAATTAGCAATACTTGGCAATGAAGGTATTGAAATACGCCAGGACCTGGCATGCAACAAACAGTGAATACATTTTTGTTAAATGAATGAATGAGTATGAAAATAAAATGAGGTCAAGGCTACCCCTAATCAGAAAAGTTGAAGGCCTGGATTGTTTAATGTTTAAGCTTCTTTGTCTGCACATATATAATGAGCTACCTTAGGAAGGGAAGCTCAAGGCAGAGCATGAATCATATACACCCTGTAGTTGTCTTTTCACCATAAGCTGCATCATACGGGAGGTCCAGGGTAGCATACACCCCTGGTAATGTTAGGATGCTTCTCTGCATCTCAAGTTCTAGAGCACTCTGGATTTTATTTTTAAATGAGGGATACTCAGCCTTGTCTACATTGCCCATGTGCCTTTAATACACACCAGCTGCATTCAGAAAACCAAAGCTTGGTGAGCAGCACCCACCGAAGACTTCACAACAGAGGAAGAGCATCCTGTTTCAACCAAGACTGGATGAAACCATTGCCCTCACTACAGGCAGCAGCCAGTGAAAGTGAGGAGGCCTAAGCCGCGCCCTGCTGAGTTACCCAGCACATGGCTGCCCAAATGCTAAACTCTCAGTCCCCTTGGCTTGAGAGGCCCTGGACTCAAGGCTTCTTATTCAGAAAGGACTAATGTAGCTCCTGTCTTTCAGCTGAGGGAGGTGGCGATGATAAGAGAATTCATTCCTTCTCTCTGATCACGATCACGTCATCTCGGATAATAAAGGCATGTTAAACAACTCGAGAGAAATGGGAGGAAAACATTTTAACGTGAAGCTCTAAGCTACACTGATGTTTATAAGTATTACAGGCAGAACGGCAAGGAAGACTTCTGAACTAAGTCGTAATTACTAATGCTTCGGATTTATTCCCTGAAGGATTCTCCATGATAAACAGAGATTTGCATATTTTGGAGGTATTTTGTCTGTCTGTTAAGCATGCCTCTCACTGTAAAGATTTTTTCCTTTGCCAGAAAGACGGGGCTTTTTTTCCCCCCTTGTCTCATTTGTAGTCTCGGTCTACTTACTTCTCCATCCTGGGTTTGAGGATGTCTCCCTAAAATACTAATAGTTGAGAACAGAATTTGAAGGATGGAGCCAGGAACAAAATCCCAATTATATTTAAGGAGAGACAAGCAAGTCTGCCATGGCTTATACTGCAAGTCCTAGTGTTAACAGGCTGAGGCAGGAGGACATCAGGTTGAAGGCAATCTTGGGTTATGCATTAATTTCAACAATAACCTAGACAATAAAGGAAGATCATTTCAATAAATAAAGAAATAAACAAACAAACAAGAAGTGGGGAGAAGGAAGGAAGAGAACAACTGAAAATAACAGAAAGAGGATATAAGAAATTTTCAGTGAGGAATAGGGGCAGGAAGGGGGCTGAAAAGCCCCAAATGGCTCACAAAAGCCTTGTTCAGGTGTTTACATCATGTGGAAGATCCAAAATACATTTTGACTTCAGAAACAAAGACTGACTTTACAGGTTCGATTTGTCATATCCCAAGTTTTAGAGGGCACTAGGGAGAAAGGAGTTGAGAACAAAGTTGCTAGCCCTGACATCTGTCTTTAATGGTTCCATGCCTGTGACATCTGAGTGGCTCTTGGCAGCCTGGACTCCTTTGGAGAAGTTATCATTTTGTCTTGATTTTAATCTTTCCATTACCTGGAACCTCGGAGGGTAGGGGCATCACATGCATCCTCTGTGGTCTCAAGGAGTAACCATCTCAGGATCTTTCTTGCTGGCAAACTCACTATATGTCTACTGTACAAGTTCTTATTCCCTGGCTGACGTGGGAGTTACCTTGTTAGGCTAACTTCCCACAGGTGGTTCACTAGTGAGTCCTGCAGCCTTACTTGCCAACTCCAGGCTAATGCTATTCTTAGAGATGCTGCTCTCAGTGCAGGAGTGTTTGCAGTCACAGATGACATCAGGGTTCACCCTGAAGTCCCTCCTGCTTCCTGGGGCTCCCTGCCTGTATCTCTCCTCTCAGCTTCCTCACCCCCTCTGTGTGTCTGAATATCACTCACTATGTCTCACTCCTTTTCAACTCTCTTCCTCTTTCTGTTTATCTTTCTAGAATCTTCCTTTGTATCTTGTTACCTTAGTCCACTCTTGGTCTGTCTCTGTTCTCCTCTCAGTTCCTTTCAGACTTTCCCTTCCTTTCCTCACCAGGTGGAATACTCTCAGACTCCCTGTGCAGCTGGAAATGTCCTGGGAACTAGTCAGGAAAAGAGACCATGCTCAGAAGCACTAGTCATATTGGCCTAAGAGCCGAAGCATGGAAGATGTCACTCAGCATCTGGGGTAGAGCTGGTAGGAAGTGCCTAGTCTGGCTGTGGGTGGGGAGAGCCACTTTGGTCTTAGTGGTATTGATGGTGCTGGCCCTCTGGGCCACAAGAGAAAGCCGGGGATTTGGGCAAGACTCAGTTCTCACTCTTTGAGTCATCCTCCCTTGAGGGATCCAGGGTGTCCCCTCCTTACGTCACTCTGTCCTTCCTCGAAGAAGCTCTCATACATGTGCACACGACTACACTAGAACCCAGACATCACTTCAGCTACCTGGACCACACTCCTGTCTCCTTGGAAAGCCTTCCTGGATGCCTTTAAGCTAAAAAACACAAACCAAGTTTGTTCAAAGTCCACAAAACATGACAAACAATGGTGTCACCCCAGAGGCAGAAAGAGAGGCTCCCACACAGGAGGTGGCTACACACATGACACCGTGGAACAAAACCAAAAACAGCCTCCCCAACACCATCCAAATGTCAGTCAGTGTGAAATCACTCTAAGGTCCAGCTCAGTCTACGGCTTATCTAACGGTCTATTGAGTTCTCTGTAAGTCATGTGAAAGGAAGTCGTGTGATAACATTTCCTGAGAATTCTAGACATTTGATTAAGGAGTTATAAATCTTAGAGTCTGACTTGTCACAAGCACAGGGCGATTACACCCAGGGCTGTCAAGATTAAGTAAACTTGTCTTGTTCTCTTACAGGTCTTTCTCAGCCTTGTAACATAGATTAAAAGATTTTTTTTTAAGATAAAAAAAATGGTTGCCATCATACACAAAGGAAAATAAGTTGTTTTTTTTTTCTTGTAAGGAATATATAAAGACTATTTTTTCCTTCTTCATGTCCTCGAAGATGTTTGCTTGCTCTTCACTAATAAATTTTACTAAGCAGTAAGCGAAAAGAACAGAGGATTGCCTTCCAGGCTGGACTGAAGCTGCCACCTGATTAATTCATTATGGCTCAATGAATAACCTGTATTCAATTGTATAATATGAGCAAGCTACAACCCTACCCCCACCTTCCAGGAACCCATTCCAAGATCTTGGTGGAATGAAATCAATACTAAGGTAAGAGGGGCCAGAAACCTCTTCACAGAAAACCCTGTCAGACTCTATTGCTGATTTTGAATTGACACATTATTCTAGGAACGAGCAATGCCTAGCATCAGCAAACCTGTGGAGAAGGAGATTCTAATCCAACATGGCCCTGAATGGGGGTGTGTGGGGGGATATTCAGGGAGTTCTTGGTTACTGAAACCTACTTCAGTGACAAGAGATTTGGTACCTAAGTGGAGAACTTACAGTTTTCAATTCTCCATAGGCGCTGAAATTATTGGGTTAAATAAAGACATGACAAGCTATAAATCAACTCGCCTTTTTTTTTTTTCCTGGGGAGTTTTAACTCAGGTGTGTTCTGAATGCGCATTAAACTGCAGCTCCATTAGGCAGTTACACTGAAGGTAAAGGGCAGGAGGCTAAATACCACAGGACCTTGTATGGATCTCATAGCTTTAATGGAATCAGCTTTTTAACAACTCTTTTTTCGTTAAATACAGTCAGTGTCAGGAAGATGCGTCCCACCCATAAAGCAGCGCACTGACAGTGTACAGTGGCACTAACACAAGGACATAGTTCATCGTGACATTTCCAGCAATTCCCAACTGATTAGGGTCATTATGTTGGAGGTCTGATTTATGTTGTCATTTCCTCTCACCGATCCTGCATCAATGAATCTTAATGAATTGGTAAATAAGGGTGAAGATTACACTCTATGACATGGAGACATTCCTCATTCTCAACACCCGAGATTTATGTAGCCAATTAGTGACTAACAGAGAAAATTGGCTGGCAGAAAAATAATATTCTTTATGGTACAAAATGGAAAAAGCTTTCACGTTGAAGGGCAATGCCACAGCAAAAAAGTCCATAAAGTAGCTTGCTATGTGGAAACACAAAAGATGTTGGAAATGTGTTCTGAGAGGGTTCCCTGAAAAAACGCTTTTACTGTGGTTTTTTAATGCCTATGCCTCTGTGCCCCCCCCCCCAAGGTTATTGGTTTAATAAGCAGACCTGTATTTTCTAAAGGGTTGAAAAAGTTAGCCTTTGTGGGGAAGGAGTTAAGTATATCCTAGATTATATAAGAGTGAGTACATCATATTTACTGGAATAATGTAAAAGGGGGGGGTTCCACTCCTTCCCCACCCTGTTCTAGCCATTACACCAATTTCTCCTGCCTTCCTGCAGACAAGTAGTCATAATCACTCGTACATAACCGGGAGAGCATTAAAATCTTCATTCTGATTAATTACTGGGAAGAGAGCTTCAAGTACAGAGGGTGTTTCCCACACTAGAACTTTTTAATTTTTTTTTTCTTTAAAAAATAGCCTGATCATTAACACAGAGGCTACCCGCTTACTAGTATTATTTTACAGTCACCTGTTCCTGACCTCATTATAGCCACAGATGAAATGACTGTCATAAACAGGAAGAAAAGGTAAAAATTCCCCAATGAGACATAATTCAGAAAATCTTGGCTTCACCTAGTGCGTGAAGTGTAACCCTCGGGTGTATGTTCACGAATGCAGAGCCTCGCTTCTGAGTCTTTACTGCCTGAGTACACACTTAACAGCAAACACTGCCAGAGAAACGGAAGCTTCTCAAAGCCCCTGGACTAATTCAGATTTCGTCATACAGGGGCTCTACAATGTCCTTGCAGAATATGCAAATCATCTATGTCCCTTTCATCTGATTTCTAGTCAATGTCACTAACAGTGCTATGAAATCTACTCCCCCTCAACGGCCCCAAAAGGGCACGGAAGCTAGAAAGGCTGTAGTGGACTCTCCCATCATCTTGTCGGGAGTATCCACTGTGCAGTAAACATTAATGGTCAGATATAATCTGCATTGACAATAATGGGTCCTTCTTTTCAGCTCTAGAAAGCTCCACAGCCACTTGAGTCCCCCCCTCAAGGGCCACTGCTTCATCAAGGACTTCAGGATAATTGTTCCACTTATGTCAAGCTCAGTTCATTGCTGAGGGGATGCAACAACCCCCAGGAATCCTTGGAAACTTAGGGCTCACAATGAGCAGATCGGGCAGCCTCCAGTTCTAGAAGGTATGCCAAACAGCAGGGCTGCAAGAGAAGACACTGGGTCCACAAAGGCACTGCTGGGGGTGTGGGAGGTTTTTGTGGGGTGGATGAAGGAAGACACATGAAGCTCACAGATGCTGCAGGCACACAGAATTGCCACTGTGTGGCAGGTAAGGGCTCAGAGATGCCAAGTACACTGTGCAACTTTTCAAATGGGGTGCTTTTTAAAGTTATTCTTTGAACCAGTTTCTCAGCAAGCAAATAAGGAGAACTGGCTGGTGAAATTACAAGGACATGTAGTGTTTATGTTTTATTCTAGTGCCAACAAACCTCTACCTGCTTAGCTGGATGCCTTGGGCACACCAGACTGTCCTCACAGGTAACACTCTTTGTTCAGGGCACATGAATGATTAAAGTGATTGAAGTCTCTAGAATCCTCTTCCACCCTAAAGAACAAACAGGATGGTAACAATGCATCGCATTGACCTGTGACGATAAACAGACAGTATCTGACAGAGCCAAGCACAGCTACTGATTTAGTAAGTAAAGTATCTTGTGAGTCAATCATGAGTTAAAGGCTTATAAATAAGGGCTGGGCAGTAGCTCAGTTAGTAAAGTACTTGCCCTGTAAACATGGGAATGTGAGTTCAATTCTGAGAACACACATAAAAAGCCGGCATGGTGGCCCACTCTACCCCTGTACTAGGAGCTAGAGGGGTATCTGCCTGAGCCTCACTGGCCATCCACAGAAGCCTGATCAGTCACAGCACTGATCCCAGGGAGTGGCCTTATTACAAAAACTAAGGTGGACAGCACATGGTGAATGGCACCCTGTATTGTCAACTAGTCTCCATACTGGTACATACATGTACACCCACTATACATACATGTATACACATACTGGAAAAAAATCTCATTAATTAAATCCATAATGCCAAACCTATAGGTTAGGTAATGATTCTGACATAAACTCAGGGTTAAGAAGCTGACCTCATGTGCTCAAAACTGGGAAGAGCCCAGAGAAAGCTAACTCTATCCATGTCTTATTTTAAAACTGCCGTTTGATGCCGATTCCACAGGAAGGTGTTTTGTAAAAAATATTGTCATGGTAGGTGGCATCGCTTATCAGCTGTGGGAAGGGTGTGGTGGCTTAAAGCATTTTCCTTTATCGAATTATCAAATAATCATTTAAATGGTTTTCACACATTCTGTTGCGTCAGGGATACACCTACGAGCATGCTTGCCAGAGAAAGGAGAAAAGAATTCTGGGAGTTTCTGCCTCTCTAGATACTTGGCTTTTTCTCTTCCTTCTCTGAGATGGTGGAGATGGGAACAGGCTTACAGACCGTCTTTTACTCAGTAACACATTGTTTTGGTGAAAAATCCTGTTCCCACAGGTGTCAGCAGAAGCCACACTTTCTTTCAATAGGGATGTTTTGGTTTAACATAGCTTTTTTACTTAAACGAACCATGAATCACTTCTGCTGATCTTGACAAGGTGAGATGGAGACATGGGCTTTACAATTTGAAAAATAACTAAACCTTGCTACAGTGATGTTCAGACATGTTCCTGCCTGCCAACCTGCTTCTCCCCGTCACATGCCACAGAAGGGGAAGGGACTCTCTTCTTTACCCAATAAATACAATGAGTCAAGCTTTCCCTGACACAGATGAAGGAGGGCCAGCAGCTAAGCTACAGCAACAACCAAAAGTGACATTTCTGTAATCATTCAAGGGAGAGATAATTTATTACAAATTTCCCAAGAGTGAAGTACAGATAGTGAAATCATGCTCTAGTGATTATTGGAGAAAGCAAAATTTGTGGGCATTTCCAACTTCTCTTTGTTCATTAGAGAATAAAAAAAGTAACTAAAATTTAAGTATCACATACTGGTCAAAACTTCTTAAAATATAGGCTTAAGAAAAAGAACAGTTCCAGAAAGCTAAGCATTTAAATTAATGACTGAAGATGAATGGATTAAAAAACAACAAAAAAGCCATTTGCTTTCGTAAATAAATAAATAAATAAATAAATAAATAAATAAATAAATAGAATTGCACGTAAATAAACTATAGTGGACTTAACTATATTATGAGTAAAGGAGATCTCAAAGAACATGGAATGTCAGGTCCTAGAATCCTAGACACTCACAATGAGAGGACCAGGCAATTTGCCAAAGGGCAAAGGGTTCGCAGTGGAACGTTATCTGCAGTATGAGGACGCCATCCACTTCCTCAGAAGGCCTCCTCCTGCATGCAGAAAGCATCCTGCACCTAATGAAGACTCACGTGGCTCAAAGGGAAATTGATACTTGGCCTATTTCAAAATTACCTCTGATGGGGATTCCTGGGAGTTGTCCAGTAGATTCCCAGGACGTATGTAGAAAAGAGCAAGTATGTAGAACTCTGATGACTCTCCAGAGAGGTTATTTAACAAACTAAAAATAATGTAAAATGAAGTAGATAGTGTCAAAACAAAAGATGTATCACCATTAGAAGCTTTCAATCTTCAAATTAATTTATAGTGATAGACTTCATGCCAAGCACAATCAATTAGCAGAGCCTAGTATTATTTGAGAGAAAATTTCATAGATCCCAGTCACCAGCTTGCCGAGGAAGAATGCAGTGGTTGATTAGTAATGTCTGTTATGAGAACTGGCAGAGGGGATACATCGTAGCAGCCATTTTAGCCATCTGTTAGCTCCCACTCTAGCGGACCACTCAGTTGATGTCCCATTCCATTTCCATGGTAATAAATGAAAGTTGAAATTAACTGATAAGTCATCTCTAAGCAGGAAGCTTATTCATTCAAGTTCTCAAAAAGAAAAAAAAAATACACAATGGAAGTTTCAATACAAAAAGTGGTTTCCAATTTCCATCAAAGAAAAGGTCTGTGATTCGAGTTATATAAAACTGAAGAAGTGGGGGTTCAAGCTTCCAGAAAGCCACAGTTTACACAAGACTAAAATAGAGGTTTTGACACCATGGTAATTTAATAGATGATGGTCTCTATTCCTAGGGTACTGCACTGGAATAGAGAGGAAGCAGGCTTCTGAATATCCTTGGAGGATGGCAGCTAACAAAACTCCTGACATTCATGAAGGTGGGTGGACCAAAAGACCTTAAGGCCTTGACAATATCAACATTTTTTTTATCTCAAATACAACTTCATTATAAGACAGAGATGTGTGAGGCCAATTGGGGGTGGGCAAGTTTAATCTTCTTTAGAACAGCATTTATTTATTTGTTAAGATAATTTTATTACGTTTTCTTTTGAGATAGATCTCACTATGTAGTTCAAGATAGCCTAAAATTTACTATGTAGCACCAATATACAGGCATATACTCCGATATCCAGCCAGATCACAAAGGACCATTGGGGGATGGTAAGGCTGCTACTAGTCTTGGATTTTGTCCAATCTTTACTGACCTTTACTGGTGCAAGTGTCCTTCCAGGCATTTCAGAAGTGTTATTACTTGCATATTGATATGGAGAAATGGAAGCAGAGAATATGTTTCCCATGACGAGTCATTGAAATAGCTTCCACATGTGTACAGTGTATACATAAGACAACACAGGGATTCTGAAGTAGTAAATCAAAAACTAAAAGAGATCTGCGGACAACCTGAGTAGCTGTCAAACAGGTGACAGGGAGGAACACATCCAGACCCCACACAGTAAAAAAATCACAGGCCATCTATACATTTCAACTTGAAACTCTCAAGATACATTGAGACTCTGCATTTGGAGATCACATGGCAAAGCACATAACATGTCAACATGTCAAAAGCCTGTTCTTTCAAGACATGCTCAATGTCTCCCTCCTAGTGAGAACCCAAAGGAGTCATATAAGGACTAATGATTGTTACCCTGCAAAACCTGGGACATCCAAGTTGCCAATGCACAGTTGTCCAAGGATATCCCCAAGAATACTTTCCTTTTGAACAGAAAATCATCTGCTGGACACACAACTGGGAGATGTTGAGTGGAGATGAGTAGAGGTATTTTATCCTGTGTGGTACGCAGAATAAAGGCTTCCATCGAGATTCTTCCCCTGCAAAGGCTCAAAGAGCCATAGGCTACACTGAATGAAAACGGAAGCACTCTTTGAAAAACCTAAAGCATAATCATCACCAGGAGCGCAGTGGCCCAGAGATACAAGCAACATATCAAGCCAATGGATACTACAGAAGATGCAGCTCCAACGAAGACTAGGGCAAAGGGAGGGCTGGAAATTGTAAGCACTTAACAAGTGGGCACATTTCATGCTGGGGTCTGATCTTTGCCAGGACCCGATCTTCCCATGGCCATTTCGCATCTAATACCCTGTCCCTTGACTCCTTAAAGGACCAAAAAGTAGAGCAGGATAATATCCCATTCAGATGTCTGCTTTTAATGGATGACATGACAGCTATAATTTCCATGTGTTCATTCCAGTGAAGGCTCCCATTTATTCTGGTGGGGGGGGAAATAGCTTTTAAAAAGAAGCTACAGATTGACTCCCCCTGGGACTTCACAGGTTGGCATGGGTGCTTAAAGACAGAGAGGAGGAATTGATTTTGGGGGTGTCACTTACCCACAATTTGTGATCACTGAAAATTCTCTATTATCATCATGTTTTCCCTAAATCACCTGCACAAATGGGTTGTAAGGAGAGCAGGTCTTGGGTGTGGACATGGCTTCTGACGTTCCTTTAAGAAAACCAGCATGGGGTTCAGCCTGGAAGCATGGGAAAGTGCTGGGTGTGGTGCTGCACACTTGTAATCCCAGTACCAGTGAGGTGGAGACAGGAGACTTGGGGGTTGGCTGGCTAGCCTGCCTAGCAAACATAATGAGTTCCTGGCCAAAGAGAGGTCCTGCTTCTAAAAATAATGTAAGTGATATGTGAAAAGCTGTGGTTGTGAGACACACACACACACACACACACACGGGCACATGAGCATACAGTTATATATGTACAATAAGAAAGTTGAGATTTTTAAAATTTTTCTAATGCTGTTGCACTGAGCCATGACCCTGGCACCAAAGAATATTTTTATAAAACAAAGTAGCTAGTTCCAGCAACTATGAGACTATTCCTGTCTTAATTTCAAATGACCTAGGAGGTTTCCTATTTGCCTAGTTGACAAGCATCACTGGAGGTGGGGAACTTGCCATGCCTAAAAAGGCATGGCACCTCATTGGTATTTTTAGAATGGACATTCACGCAATGGTATGTCTTTCTTTAGAAGCAGGTATGGTACAGCATGCCTGTAATCCCGGCATTTGGTGAGGCAGGAAGACAGTAGTTCAAGGCCAGCATTGGTTTCACAGTAAATCTGACAGCATCTTAGGTTTGGAAACCCTGTCTCAGTGAGTAAATGGTGGTAGCTGCCTATAATCCCAGCACTAGTGAGACTGGGATGGAGGCTTGCAAGCTAAAGGGTAGCCTGCACTACACAGAGAAACAATTTTAACAAGAAAGCAAAAACAACAACATTTTACATGTATACATGAATTTTCCTTCTGGCAAAATCTATCTCTACTAGATAGAAAATGTATTAGAGGTCAGCAAAGAAAAAAAATTCATCTTTTGACCTAAGGAAAACGGTTCCTTATAGTCTGTGGCAGAAGGCTCGTGTATGCCAGTTTATTCAAGTGACCTGCTCTCAGGACAGAAAACCATCTAGAACACCAAGGAAATGTCATTTTCCCCTCTCCAGTGGGCATGGTAACAGATGAGCCAAGACTTTACCGGCATGTAGAGTCCAAGCTGGGTAGAGAAAGATCTTGTAAGTCAGGTTTTTCTAAGCACAGTGTAAATGTTGTATTTTCAGTCTGATTAAGAAGGACAAGGAGCTGTACTGACCAAGGCAGGTATTTCTGCCTCAGCTCATATATAGAAAGGTGTTATCTGAGGAAGAATCCCCAAGTGCTCCCTAGTCTTCTGTGGACCAAGTGCCCATCAGTGGACTTCACTGCAGCTCCCATCTAATTTTAGAATAGATGGAGCTCTATGCCCCTGCCCCCAGTCAGCCTGTCTAGAGCTATGGATGGTAAATACTATTGCTATGCTCTTCCACAAAGAACTCCAGACACAAGCCACATATGCAATCTAGAAATTTCCAGTAGGCCTACTTAGAAAACAGAAACAGTCAGGCTGGCCAGATTGCTCAGTGGAGAACGTACTTGCCCAGCAAGCCCAGGGACCTGAGTTCAATCCCTGGAACCTACATAAAGGTGGTGAGAGAGAATACACCTCATAGGAGGGCAGAGGCATGTATGCACCCTACAACAAACATCATACACATCCAATATTAATTTTTAAAAATAGTAAGAGCCTTAAAAATATTTGTTACCAAAACATCAGATTTAGACATTGACCATGAAAGTCAACAATATCAAAAGGATTAAGATCAACTTCATAATCTTCCTTCTAAGTGTGTTCTGTAGATACTAAATATCGAGATGGAGTCTGCCTACCTATCTATGTCCAAGGTTCAGTAGCCATATTTAGCAGCTGGCTACCATCCTGTCTTGGAAGCTTAAGCCTGAGAAGACCCTGTGATCTTTCTATGAGAAGACCTTGCATCACTGAGAGACCCTGTGATGGCACGGTCCTGTGTGGCAAGGAATGATGAGGCACTGCAAACTGTTGTCACCATCCATGCCTGATTGGAACTGAGGAATTGGGTACAGGGTGTTTGTCCTACAGTATGCTGAAACAATCACAAGAGCCATGAGCTAATACCTGCACTTGGGGATACTGGCATACACGTATGGATCCATAAATTCTATAGTGATATTTATTCTGCCACCTGTCAAGATATCAGTAAGGGAGACTTCCATCAAAGAGGAGGAGGCTATTACAGCACTGTCCTCCCCCAAGAAAAAAATAAATGTAGCTGCTCTCTTGTGTTCGAGCCTCCAGGGAGCAGAGAAGAGAAACTAGCTTTCTGCCAAGAATTTACATCATAACAAAAAAAGATCAAGGAATTCAAAGATTCTTGAGTTATTCAGACTACACATTAAATACTACATCGTCAATATAAGACATACCTGAGAAAAGCCTTCCATACCACAGCCGCCCCTAGCTGCATCAAACATTTAAAGTAGGTTATCAGTGGACACTTTCTACTTGTTTGAGGCAGTTACTTAATCTTAGTGAATACTGGTTTCCTTATCTACTAGTAAATAGGAGCCAGTAAGTTATTTTGTTCATGCCTCTGAAAAATAGTACAGCCGGTACATGAAACACTAGTGTTGTTCAATAACTCGAAACACAAAATAGCTACACACCTATCAGAAGTAATATAGCCTGTGTGCACGTATGTCCACAATGATGAACTCTGTGGTAATGGCCAGTATTAAAGGCTCTGAAGTCTTCCTGAAGGTTTCAGGCTTGACCACAGCCCTCTTGCTATGGGACATGAGGGGGTATGGCATTGTGGTTTAATGAAAAAGATAAGATGTGGCTGATAATATCACCTTGTGAGGCTGCAGTTATGACAAAAGTTTAGCATAGGCCCGGCTGTTGCTCAATGCCTATTAGTTACTGACATCGTTGTAGGCATGAGTCCATATCCCAAGCCACCATGAATACCATCGCAGATCACTCCTGATGGGCAAACAGCATCACGTGTAGCTCCTGCACAAGGTGTGACCAGAGAGCAATGTATCTTTCTGAGGTGCTCATAGTCCCCCATCCTTTGGTATTTTCTCAGTGGATTTCTTCCCTATTCACCTATACATGGACTGGAGTAAGAAGACTGATTTCAATCAAGAAACATTCCCTGGGCTGAGTGGCAGGGCGTCTGCTTAGCATGCTCAAGGCTCTGTGTTCAGTTCTGACCACTATAAGTGTACATATGGAAAGGAAACTGAAGGACATAGAGGATGAGAAGAGAGGAAGGAACGAGCCAGGGAGGGGCTGGAGGAAGGGTCATAATTTCCATACCTACTATAGCAGTACATGACTCTAAAGTGCAGAGATTCACAGGAACATCCTTCACCACAGAGGGTTGATATTCTGGTACCATCCCTGCATTGTTTACTCCCCTTTCCAGAAACAGAACATATCACAGCAGGAAGACATGCTTGCCTAGGGACTTGGCCTGACCTGAGAAAGGTGAATCCTTAATATGTATTAATCTTTTTTAAAAATTTTTGTCTAGTAGTAGAGGACTTGCTTGTCAGGTGTAAGATCCTGCATTCAACCCCCTCATACAAATTAATTAATTAATACATTAATATATACAATCACTTCTTTATTCCCCCCTTCTATTATAGTAAAAACCAGAAACCTGGTAATATGTAAAAAGAATAATATGAACTACAGAACTATGAACAAACACTTCTGCCAGCTTTATTATATGGCATAAAGGAAGAGAAGAATGAGCCCTTAAAGGGTCCACAGACCTTTTAATTCAAATCACCTAAAACCAAGCTTGCTGACATCAGTCAACAGTGGGACTCTTTACACAAAACAGTCAGGAGATATCTACCTCCCCAAATTAGGCAAAAAGTCCCTAATTATTTCAACTGTAGCTGAATCCGCCCAGTGTGCTCCTGACCATGGCAACCTAACTATTAGGAAGGCTACCTACTTACTATCAGAGAACTCTGAAGCACAGGGACAGAAATCAACTAGCAAGAAGTGTGGGGAGATGTGTGGAATACCCCTTCCCCCCAAGTTACTACTACTGCAGCTCTAAGCAATCAAGCTGAGAGCAGTCACTCACTGCTTTTCTTATATCTCCCACTGGCCGAGGAAGTCGCCTGCAGGAGTCACAGAGACCGCACTATTTTTAGGCCTATGACCCTCTTAAAATCACAGCTAAATTCATTGCTCCACTACACCCACTCAACTCCCGCTGGCTTCAGCGACAGCCACAAGGGAGGATCTCATGGTACAGAGGAGTTTAGTTACGCTCCGTGCATTCTTTGGATCACAGGGAATGAGAAAGCAGTGGCCAAGAGCTATCAAAAGGCGCGCACACACACACACACACACACACACACACACACACACACACACGAGCGCACAAACACAGCGGGGTGGTGGTGGCTCAAGACAGGAGCAGCCATGGGCAGACACACCCAGAAAAGCCTACTAAAGATTCAAGGTGGTAGATTCCCCTCCATTTCAAAGGAAAGGAAACACAACAAATAAACAAAAAACAAAAACATTCCTTTAAAAAAATGTCAGTATCTCTCAAAATTGTTTGAAAGAATCTATGAAAACTTGAATTTGGCAAATCTTAGGATGCCAGCTAAATCAAAATCCAAATATAACAAAGAATTCCAGGAAGCACACTGCTGCAGAAGCGGCAAAGTCCCTGACCGTGATCTTCAGTGTGGTGGTGGAAACGTCATAGATACCTGACAGGTCCCAGGTCTGACTCAGGACTGAGTGGGAAGCATTTGGCGGCTCAAATTACTTGAACGGAGGTGGGGGGATGGGTGGGACTGTTACATCCCACAGAAAGGACACTTGGGTCTCCTGCCATCCTCTCTAATCCTTCCTCCTTAAAGGAGCACTCAGCCAGACCATGAAACCTTTAAACGTTACATCTCCCATCCGCCTTATTGTGGGGCCTAAAACTTCACATCACACCGTCGCCGGGACCGTTCCGGAGTGGGCTTCTGAGAGAGAAGGGCTGTGTGAAAAGAGGTGGAAAATGAAAGCCGAAGCAGCTGAAGAAAGGGCTTAATTTACTGGCATGTACAGTATGCAAATGAGATTACTCTCAGCTTAACTGCATCATTTATGTCCATAATAACGGCATCATCATTACAGGGCTCAAATTAAATTACACCATAATTAGCATATCAAAGTGATTGGTTAAAGTTTAAAACAAATACCCAATTTTGTTAATGAACAGCTGTAATTGTCATGTACACTTCAGTGAAAACTCTCTAAACAAATATATGTTTTAGAAGGGAGGAAGATATTTTTTTAAGCAGACAAGTCTGAAACAGAGGTAGATTACTTCAAAAAGAATGACAGACTATTCTATTAATGTTAATATATGCTGATCGGTTTCAGGTAATAAAGAATTCTATCAAAACAAGGCTTCGCTTCTATTTAGACACCTTCCCAGCCCCTGCAAGTGACAAACCACCAGAAACCTGTCTCTGGTTGAGGCACAGCTAACCATGTGGGGGTGACCTGTCTTGAGCAAGCTAAGTACATGTTCAATAACATGCTATTACTAACCTCGAGTTGTTACTGAAAAGACATCAGCTTTCAGACCGTGCCAAGTCAAAGCCGATCTCTCTCCCAGTTCCAGCTAAGGGAGAAGTTAAGAGAGCAAGAAATTTATGGGGTAGACCAGAACGCTGCTCCTGCTCCATTGATGACCTGATAACATATCAAGACAGCCTCCAACTGCATTTTCCCTTGAATCCACAGCCAGTTTCTCACACACTATACCAGGGAAGTTTTCACTCCTCTATTATTAAAACAAACCAGGAGGCACAAGTGGAGAGACTTCATTGCTAGCTAAAGTCAGCTTACAAGGAAATTTTGTTTATGCAAAACACTAATAATAGACACCCATGACAAGCATGTTTCCAAACCTTTTTGTTATGACCATTTCATGTCAGAAATACT
This sequence comes from Mastomys natalensis, assembly GCA_021653895.1. Taxonomy (NCBI): domain Eukaryota; kingdom Metazoa; phylum Chordata; class Mammalia; order Rodentia; family Muridae; genus Mastomys; species Mastomys natalensis. Next base: position 1,002,570 of record JAJTUV010000230.1, read on the forward strand.
TTCTATAGAAAATGGCTTGCCAAGAATCTGAAGGCTCACAGGCAGAAAGCCCTGTGCCTAAGATCTCCTGCCCCCATTAGCTACATACCCCATATGCCCTCTGTGAGGGTAAGGACTGCTGTGATACACAGCAAGGCAAGCCAAAATATATTTTACCCAAAAAGAGTGGAGGGAAAAAGCACTTTCAAATATACTTAACAAGCAAATTGAATGTCTTATTAAAATCGTATTATCTAAACAGTGTTCAAAATTTAAAGAAAGTAGCTTTTCATTTTATTCATCGAGGAATCCATTAAAGCGTAGGCTCTGAAGTAGTATGTAAATTATGTGCCTTTCAAGGTAGAGCTAGGGCAAATTCACTCCATCAACTAATGATGAACCTCATTATGTGCAAGGAGGATTCATAATGAGGAAAGAGCCACCCGCCATTCCATGTTCTAACATAAATCCCTGTAAAATTTGAATATCTCCCCGTCTAATTAAAGGCTACTAATTCCAGTCACCCCCTCTATGGCCCCAGTGTAAAAATAAACCTTTTCCACACACAGACTCCAGCTCTCCTGCTGAAGCAGTACTTAAATTCTTTTGGACCCGGAACCTTCCACTCCCATTCCGCTTTACCATAGGCACTGGTGGCGGACCTCTAGGATGAAAACTTTGGTGCTAGCAGAGCTCATTTTGGTAAAACGTACAGGGTTTCTGTGCTGCCGAGGGCTTCCCCTTGACAAGGCTACAGTGGATGTACACAAATCATTCTCAGCCAACAGATGTGCAAGCATAGAAACACTGGAAAAGATAAGTCTCAGCACCTGAGTTCCAGGCGTTGGGGGGCGGGCAGGCACCAGAGATTGCTCTTGGACAGGAGACATATTCAAATCTGCTTGAGAAGGGTGTAGCCGATTGTGGAGCAAACTGCTCACTTCACACCGTTTAAACTAATGAATAAATATAGCCTAGCGTCTCACAAGCCAAAGAACAAAACCTTCTAATCACAGACTTTGATTTTTTTTTAACTGAAAACTATAGTACTCGAAAACACAATGTTACCAAACATATTTATTATGATTAATAGCCTGTAATATCCCTCATTGAGGCTTAATTTGTTCTTGTTTTCAATTATGAATCTGCAGCCCCCTTCTCAGGTGGGGGTGAATTTCTTGTCCTCACTACTCTTTACTTTGCACTTGCACAGAACAAGGTGCAAGGGGTGGCACACAGCAGACTCGCTCCCTGCTTCCAACAGACCTCAAGATTAGTGCAAAAATCAGAAGAAAAAGAATTTAGGATATCCCGGGATTTAAAACAATTCAACCAAAGGAAAAAGGAAAAAGTTATATGCCAGTTACTCAAGGACATACTTACATTAAAATTTAAGAGAGTAATAAGAAAATACCAATTTTATGTTTAAAAAAAAAAAAAAAAAGTCCACTAAGAGTGGGAATTCTTAACTGCCGTCTCCAGTCTCCAAGAGGCTGGGCAGCAGCTTGGTCATGCCATGAACACACCAGAGCTAGACCGGCATGGACAATTAGGACCAAAAGAGTCCGTCCTCCCAAAGCTTCCGCGGCTTCTTTAAGTTGCATAAAAATCAACTCCACTCCATAAAAGCCGCCACAGTGCGTGCATTCCCATCCCCAGGCTCCAGACAGGATCTCGCCACCTTCCCCCTTCCCCCTCCCCCCTCTCAGGTCAGCCATTCATGCAGTAGGAAGACATCCCTCCCAAAATAACTTGGCCCTCCCTCGAAGCATAGGAGTTGAACAACCTACCTTTGTTCTGTAGTTCCAGCTAATGACAGGCAAGCCTCAAGACCATAAGGATTTGGGGGGAAAGATCAGGAGAGTTGAAGAAAGAAAAGGGGTTGTGGGTGGGGGGTTGAAAATTAAATCCCCCAAGTAGAGAAGAACTGGAAGAAACAAGACAAGCCTGCTGATCCCACTGCTGTGGCTGTCACAGAGGGGTGTTTCTGCAGTGTTTACAACCAGTGAGTACACCTCTCTGTTCATCTCATCCACAACTAGTGGCGTTTTTTTTTTTTTTTTCTTTTCTGAATCCATGCATGACAATTAAAAGCTGCACCTCTCTGTTTGGGAGGGGGGTGTGTGCGCGCTACAAAAGACCTCTGCAATCTTACTTGCCAGTGTCTGCATTATGGTAAGCATTAGTTTGAGTGACAAAGGTCCCAGGCTAGAGCTACATTCTTACCTTAAATTTCCTAGAAAGGTCTCCAGTGAACGAAACTCAGGAGACATGGAGGCAAAGATGTGTCTCAAGGAATTAATCCAGACTTCCCAGATGAAGGGACGGGGAAATAAGAGGACAAGAATGGAAAAGACAGAGGCTTGTATTTCTAAACAAATGTAGCTCTGCTCTGGGCATTGATGGGAGGAGAAACAGGTTTGCATCTCTGAGGCAGAAGCAAGCGTTCTGTGGGATTTATTTGACACTTCTTTTCCGGGAAGGCTTTTGTGGAGTTGTGGATTATTTCTCATTGTCTTGGCCAGTTAAGCACTTTCTCCGAGGGGGTTCTCAATCCCCCAGCTTGGCTGCCTCTAACTTAGAAGTAACCATATTAGGATGTACATGGTAAAGTAAACAACAACTAGTCCAGCTGAAATGGAATGTGGCGGGTTCCCCCCACCCCTCCAGCTAATGGTGTCAGGGTCAGTCCGGCCTTTTTAGCTTTACCGCTAGTTTTGTTTCCAATTACAAAGACACTTTCCTCTTCCTCTTTTCTGTTTTGAGAGTTAGCTGTTTCCAAATATCGGATTGTAAATTTGCTGAAAATGTCTACAATGGAAGAAAATGCTTTTAACAGCCAAATAAAAATCTTGCCAGTTTAATCATTAAGGAATGGATGTGAATTTTCAAACCCTTGCACAGATCCAATCCCTCCATGCTCGCTAGCCTTCAACCCTCCATCCATTCCTACAATCTTTTCTTGAAGGTTAAAATTACTTGGTCACTGAAAAGTACGTTTTTAAAAATAATAATAATTCAGATTTTCAAAGTACCTTCATAAAAATTTCACATTCACATACTGTATCACCGAAACAGAGAGTCTTAACCACTCACTCATCTTAAAATTCATGATCTGAAATCTGTTAGGTGGTTACTTGTACAAGATAAAGCTCTCCCCCACCTCCTGCAGTCACCCCTACAGATGATGGCTGGGGGAAGGAAGTTTAAAAGACTGTTATCTGACCACTCTTCAAAAATTAGCTGATACAATAAAAGCACCAACAAGGAATTCCCAAGGTGATACATACTTAAGAAAGCTCCTGCACAACAATAAAAAGTCAGGGCTGATCTCCTTGAGGAGGCTGCTCCTTCCTGCAGCCCTACACCCAGAGCACCAGGAAATCATCTCCTGCAAAGGTCAGGGCAGGCTCTGACGGAGATACTGTTGATGTGGACCAGAACACACATCTGTGTTCTGCATAGAACCAGCACACCAGCCAAGCTGAGCAAGAGACCGGCCCACTCACTGAAGCAGATTTTCTTGAGCTACAGAGCCCAGAGGAGGACATTTAAATACCACCAGAACTCAGCATCCTAGAGGGGAGCAAGACTGTATATTATGTTGCCAGCAAGAACCCTGGAGTTGATCCCTGGTCCAGGCAGAGAGGCAAAATGTGACTCTTGCACAAGAGCCAGGCGGGTGACTAAATGATACATGTAATTAAGAACGGGCAGGGCCCGATGGAGTAAATTAAATACACGTGGGTCCTGGTGTGACTGGCAGAACTCAGAAAGTTCCTCCTCAGCTGGGAACCTGGGGCTGGCCTCTAAACTGCCTTCCCTTGTCTCTTATCAGATCCCTAGCCTACAGAAACCTAAAACGCCTGCAACTCATGTTTTATTAAAACATGTTTAGCATTCTTCTTAAAGATAGGTTTTTAACCCCAAATACCCATGAAATTAAATCTCCTATGCCACTTATCTGCACTGCTGGGCAAAAACTAAAGTTGAGCTAAACAGAGAGATAGCAAAATCAATAAATCACACGGCAGAACTAGCAGTTCAAAAGTTCACAGATATGATGGCCAGTTCAGTGCGTCTTAGCACTCAGCCAGTCATAACCTGCCCCCGTCACTCCTTAGCGTAGAAACAATTCCGTGGCAGCATTTTCATTAGCCTGTCTCATGGAAAATTGCTAGCTATTTATGTGTACGCTAAAATAAATTAGCCATTTCATCGAGTAGTGTGATTCTTATAAAAGACATTAACACAATACTCGATTTTCCAGTTGGAGTAAATAAATAAATCAATACATTCAATACTGGGTGATTCTTCCATTGCAGTGCTAGGGCTCTCAGCCTAAGTGTTTTTATTGGGTTTATTTGTTTCAATAAAAATTGAAATGGGCCAGTGAGCAGAGCTCAGGGCAGGCATCTTTTTTTTTTAAAAAAAAAAAAAAAAAAAAGGAAAAAAAAGAAAGAAATATATCCAATATTCAGGAAAGTATTATGCAGAACACTCAAACTTATAATTTTATTCAAAAATCATTTTTATTATTATTATTCTGCAACTCAATTCTGATGGGAAATTTCACCCAAAGAAAAGCCTCTGCCAGGCGTTTGATTCCTGTGGTGTTTCTGTCCAACAGTCCCAAAATCAAGGAGGCTTCTCGGGACAGCAATGCTTCCTGGAGCTGCGACCTTCTGCCTCCAGTGTGTCTCTTCCTTGGGCAGACAGAAAGGACAATGGGACATAAGCCAGATGGCTTCCTCTGTCACACATTGATCTTGGAAGTGAGAAGGCCATTTATCCACCCTCTGGGGAAAGACAGGGGATTCTAGACTGCAGGGAAGCCAACAGAGGTGTGCCAATGCTGCTCCTGTCAATAAAATCAAGCCTGAGGCTGCAACATGCTCTGGAGGCAAAAAGCAAGCAGTGACACACGTGGGGTTTTAACCAAGTCAAAAGCTTTCTAAACCAAAGGGAAAGGACACAGAGGACTGGCTGGTTCCTGCCCGCTGGTTTGCCTGACCACTGAGCTCACTGACCCTCACTGCAGGGATGCCCACTCTCCACTTCAAGCTGGTTAAAGGGGAACTCAAGCACCCAGCTTTTGACTGGGGAGTCATCAGACACATCTGACCAATCAGCGGCTTCTCTGCTGATGGGTGTGGCCAACCAGAAGGGCACATTTAACTACAGATATGATGCAGAAATTACGGCATAGTGGAAGACTGTCTGCTGGCTGGCTCAGGCTTTAAAAGCATGCACAGGGCTTGTCCCTGAAAAAGAGAGATGACTGCAAAAAGACTCGAACACAGTGTGGTATGAACAGGGCTCTCATCAGAGCACAGCACATTTCTCAGAGTGCTCAGAGGCAAACATCACAACATGAACAAACAGAGGGGAGCAGGGGAAGAGTGGAAGAGGAAGGGAGAGGGAGAGGGGGAGGGAGAGAGAGAGGGAAGAAGGAAAAAAGAAAGAGAAAAGAAAATCCTACCTAGGGTTGTGCTTGGTCCTACAACTGCATCGTGAAATACAAACACTCAAAACAAATGTGGCTTTTTGTATGTGGTTCTCCAACTATGAATGTATATGAACTTTTATGAGCATGCAAACTAAATCCACAGTAGTGACAGACCTCCACCACTTACATTTGAAACCTCTGAAACTCATGAAGCCATTATAACCTGCCCCTCAATTGTATTCCCTTCTCTGCTGGTAAGTCAAGACCCACAGTCAGAAGAACTCAGATGATCACAGCAAATGACAAGTGAAGCAGGTGAGGCAGTCCCTGGTGGTCATAGCTCAGGTTAGAGATGGAGCAACCCATGGGTTAAGTGAACAAGCACTTGGATCATAGCAGCAGTGGGCTGGACACAATAGTACTGATGATAAGAGACCATCCTTATACTATGTAGGCACTGCTTACATTCTGTGTATCATATACCAGCTAAATGAATCCTCAGGTACTATGTAGGGCAAGCACTGTCATTATTCCACTCTGCACATGAGAAAAGAACAGCACAGACAGGTTATAGCGATTGTCTGTGGTCACACAGCTTGGAAGAAAGACAGCTAGGATCTGAACCCAGGCTGTGGGACACCAGAAACCATACTCAATTGGTATGCTATACACAAACATGCTATATATATGTATATGTGTATGTGTGTGTATTTGTGTATACATACAGACAACACACAAAACCCTTTCACATATACAAACAAATACAACAAATGCACACACAAAATCACATGCATACAACACATAATGCCACCACAACATGACACAACACATGACATACAACACATGCCTATATATACAATACAACACACATACACATAACATATACATATATTCATGCTACAAAATACTTATTCAAAATATATATACATATACATATACATATAATATATACAATACATGTACATATATATATATATACAACGTACACATAAATACAAAATATGCACACACATACATATCCAAACAAACATATATATACACAAAACATATAAGAACTTATAAGCACAAAAGAGAATTATATACATATTTTGTAAAATATATATGTATATAATAAATGCACATGCAAAAACTAACATCGATATATTTACTCAATCTATCTATATGTAAATATATAAAAACATACATTACATGTGCTATGTAAAATATATGCCATGTATAAATAATAAGTGTACATATAAAGACAGGCATATGTATATATGTTCTCAACCAATATACATAAATTACATACAGATGTATATACATGCATACATAAATTACTTACAGATGTATATACAGACATATTTCCCATTGTCAATCATATAAAATTTCCATTGCCTGAACAGATATTACTTTCAGCACACCAAAATCTCAGTTCCCTGGAGACACTGTACAATTATCCTTGATCCATACAACTCTGAAAACGTAAATGTGCTGATCTCAATACTACTGTGTATGCCTGAGCAGTTTGCATTGGACCAGCACTGCTACATGTTAGCGGGAGAAGCAAAGGAGAGGAGATGAACACTTACAGCACCTTACACCCAGGCTGCTACAATATCCTGATGATGGCAGGCTCCACTTATCCAATACCCTAAGGAAGACAGCCTCCCTGCTCAGGAGTTCTTAATGTATTTTCCCCCATTTCACAGCCATGGCAAACTGAGTCTTGGGTTACCCATTCACTTTAAGTTACAAAGTGAGAAGCAGGCAACTGTTTACATCATCCATGGCCATCTTGTTTAGGTCCAGGGTCAACAACTCTTGAGCAATTCTGATGAGTTTTATTATTAATTATAACATATCATCAATCTTGAACCACTTAATACCTAAAAACAACCTCAAGTCTAGAGAGAGAGAGAAGTAGTAAAAACCACACAGGGGTACATACAAATAACCACACCCTATGAAGGCACTTGGCAGTGTGCAGGGGAACCATTTCAGTGGGATGAGTAGGAAAGAGTTCTTATAGAAGTAACAGAAGCTAGAGGAGCAGGCATGGGGTTCTGCCTGCTCCCTGGTTTTCAGTTCAAACTATCCTCCCCATCAGCCGCCAGACAGGCAAATCAGGGCCTTGATTTGGTCTCTGTGGGCTGCTCACTTCATTAGCCTTTCTTGGGACTAAAAACCATAGTAACTTCAGAAAGATGACAGTGAGACTGCCAGTCTCTTTTATGCAGCAGTCATGGTACCACTTCATCTCCACGGTGACCCTGGAAGGCACGTGTTGACATCACTCCCAGTTCACAACAGAGAACAAGACGCTAAGAGGTCAAATACACTGCTGGTGACCACACAGCAGTGAAGGGGCAGAGTACAGATTGGCAACTAGTTCGGGAGGGGATTTCTGACCCTGACATCATATCAACAGCTACCTACTTGCCAGAAAAGGAACACCATTACAGCCTTCACTGTTTTGTTTGATATCCTAGCCATTGGATTGGCATTGGCTAACAGTGGGAGGGGTTGTCCCTTCTCATTCAAGAAAGAGAGAGGGAGGGAGGGAGGAAGAGGGCAGGGGTAGAACAGAAACACAACACAGCACTCACTTCTCCAGCCTCAGCTACCTGAGAGCCTGCTAGATTCCCTGGCAATGGGGCCCAACCCATGCCTCCAACAGGCAGGTTCCCACTCTGTAGCCCATGATGGCCTCCTCTTCTTTCTGCTCTTTGAGCTCAGAGATTACAGCTGTCTGCAAATGCTTAGCTCCAGGGCTGACTTAAAAAAAATCAAGCTGTAAAGGGTGGAGAAATGGTTCAGAGATTAAGAGCACTGGGTAGTTTTCCAGAGGATTTCTGTTCAATTCCCAGCACCCACATGGCAGCTCACAAGAGTATGTAACTCCAGTTCTGGGGGATCCGACACCCTCACACAGACATACATGCAGGCAAAATGCCAAAGCACATAAAAATAAAATTAACAAGCAATTCTAAAAAATCTAGCCGCAAAACTTCTTGTGGGCTAGGGGCACAGAGCAACTGGTAGAATGCTGCCTAGCATACACTAGGTCCTGGAGTTGAGTCCTAGCATCCCATAGAAATGGACTTGGTGGTTCACACGTGTAACCTCAGAGTTCAGAGGAAGAGGCAACGAGATCAGAAGCTCAAGATCCTCCTTGGCTGTAAGGGGAGTTCAAGGCCAGTCTATACTATGTAGTGGGTTATCTTCCCACTACATTTGCATAAAGCTCAGTGATTAGCTGTATGAGAGAAGGCGGAGTGAGGAGAGGAGGAGGAGAAGGAAGAGGAGGAGCTAGGAGGAGGAGAGGTAGGAGGTAGGAGCCATGGAGAACCATGCTTGGATCCAAGATGGTCCTAGGTAACTATTTATATCTTAAGGTTAGATATTGGAAAACAACTCTAATTGTGTAGACAAATTGTTAATTGAGCATTTCTAAATATATAAAGCCTTTGGATAATAATTAAGCTTTAGAGTCTCATTTCTACCAGGTACCGCGGGTGGATGGCGGGATGGTCTGGGCTCAGCCAAGCATTGTGGAGACAAGTGTGGTAGATTGACAGAACTATCTCCCACGCTGGTGTTTTGTGGGTGCCAAAGCCTGTGCTTCTGGTTGGCCTGAGTCACGGCAGCAGCTCATGGCCTCAGGCCTTGCCTAGTTGAGAACGTGGCAGCACCTATAACAAGAAGCCAGATTGGGTGCCGCAGTTTTAAATATTATCCACAACAATATGAGGCCTTGTCTTAAAAAAAAGAAAGAAAGAAACAAAGAAAGAAAGAAAGAAAAGAAAAAAAAAACCAAAAACAACAAGACAAGAACAAACAAACAAAAGACAGGAAAAAGGAAAGCTGTTGGCATTTCTATCTTTGGATATAATTTATAAACATTAGGAAACATCAGCCATCCTGCAGAAAAGCCTACTTATTTTTCATAAACCAGGAGTGACAAGATACAGGTTAAGCAGTAACATGCCCACAGACTACCTCTTCCTTACCAAACACTGCACATGCGGACTGGAACAGTGCACTGGGGCTCCAGATGGGATGAATGCTTCATCTCAAGAAGAAAGCAGAGTATGGATGAAGAGACAAAGTGACTGTCAGACCAGCCCTGTGAGGTTAGAGATACATCAGAACTGTGGATGTCAGGGGGGTGGGGGGTGGTGGAGGTGGGGTGGTGGTGGTGGGTGGTGTGGTGTGGTGGAGAGAGGTGGTGGTGGTGGTGGTGGTGGAGGTGGTGGTGGTGGAGGTGGTGGTGGTGGTGGTGGTGAGGAGGTGGAGGAGGTGGTGGTGGTGGGTGGTGAGGTGGAGGTGGAGGGGTGGTGGTGGTGGTGGTGGTGGTGGTGGTGGATGTGTGTGGAGGATGGTGGTGGTAGGATGTGGTGGGGTGAGTAGGTGAGTGGTGGTGTAATGGTTAGTGGGTGCAGACGATTCAAGGCCATGATGTAGCTGAGGCAACACATCCATCAGTAAAAATCGCATGACTTCAGCAGAGTGGATCTAAGCATGTGTGTGGGGGGAGATGATAAACATTGCAACAGAGATGGAGAATAGTCTCTAGCAAGGGTCCTTTCTATTCACCTGATCCTTATACCCAGAAATTTCTGTTCTTAAATGATGTGGAAATCCCAAATGCACCGCCACAGCAAATTAAGTAGAAAATCAGTACTGTCTCTCCATCCCCTTCTCCATACACTGACGGGAAGATACACAGCAACTCTTGTCCTGCTCACTTTGCTTCCCACTCATGTAGTAAGCTGCTATTTTGAGCTCCTTGACTCCCTCTGCAGTTAGGGATAGTCTGCACTAATTTCAAGATTTTGGGGACCAGATAGCTGACCAGAATAAATTAAGAAGAGTGGGTTTTATCTGGGCTTATATTTGAATCCCAGCAACAGCAGCATAAGCCAAGCTGGTCAGATGATCCCTGGTCATCAGGGAAGCATATAGAGAAGAGAGAGGGGGTTGGAGCTATGAAACCTCAAGGGCTACCCCCAATGGCACACTTCCTCCACAAAGTTTCCAACTTCCAAAGCTTCTAGAATCTTCTCAAACTGTTCAGACACACAGTCAGCTAGGCACTGGGTGGGTAGGGGGATTTCTCATACAAATCAAAATGTCATCTAACTTAGTCCTGAACAAAAACATATGAGGCAATGCCTGGGAAGGTTTCCTTCTTTGACAAAGGAAAGGGCACATGATTAAATGTACTGCATCACTGACTGACATCTCCCCACTCACTCTGAGCCTTAAAATGTCCCAATTAAAAAGGAGATGCCTGGTGTCTGTGTAGCCATCTTGTGCTATGAGTCTAACACTCAGATATTGACACACAGATCAGTCTTGGGCTGCCTTCCTTCAGACTTGGTAGGTAATGATAAATATCCTTATAGGTTTGGCTGCTGTAGATGAAGTTTCTGTTATGAAGGAGTTCTGTGGATATACACTAACTGACTTGTCCCAGAACCCAACAATGATGAAAGGAAAAAGAGCTTCCTGCAGGAAACCAAGGCAAGGTAATTAACTATTTCTCAGTCATCAGAGCACTCAGATGCAGACAAGGACCCTCCTCCTCCCTGTCCTGGGCCAGCTCTGTGCAAGGTCTTCAAAGACTTGGTCTGGCAACCATACTTCTGGAAGGTACCATGGTTATCTCAATGTTTATTACAATAAATGAAACAAAGCATAGCAAAATGACACAAAATATCCTGGGACTATAGCTTTGCACCAAACCTGGGCACACAGTAGGAAGACTAGCACACACATGTCCCAGACACACAGTCATCTCTGAGTCAGTGACCTAGACTTCCTGTTCTAGCATATAAGAGCAGACACTTAGACCATGCTAGGACCTGTTGTGGAATGCTGTGCCCTATATAGCATCTTCATCAGAGAGATGATAAGCATCCAATAATAGACTCCCAAGATCTTACTCGTGGTTTTTCATCATAAAGGAGGTGGTAGAGAGTTATTACATGCTGAGATCTTGACTCTCCCCACCAGCTGGATGTAATTTGTCCCTAGCTGTACAGTATCTTGGGGTCTCAGGAGGTGCTGCAGGGTACAGAATATGGGATGCTACCTGAAGTGGGAGCTCCATCTATGCAACTATAGGAATTTTATCCTAGATGCTGGGATGAGACTTTTCAGTGTTTCAGCTGCTTTGGGGTAACCCATACTCTGTTGGTCAATCCCATGACCTCACTGTTCCCCAAGATGCAAACAGTGGATTTATTACTTTATTCTGCTTCTGGTGACCTATCTGGAAGAGCAGACATCGGTCTGTGTTTCCAAAGGCAACACACATACAATAGGATTACTCAGAGGAATGGAAGAGTGGAGTCTTCAGCTCAACCTGCACTGGCTGTGAATGCCCCGATACACACACAGGAAGACAGCCAGCTGGAGCAGGATGGGCAGTGTGGCCTGTCTCTAAGCCTGAGTGAAGCAGCTTTGCCCTATAGCATTCAATATGTGCCCAGTTCCCCAAGTTGTACCACAATAGAAAGAGAAGCTCCGTAAACAAGCATCCAGGGTGCTGGTGGAAGAAGATTCAGGTCAAAAACCAACCACAAATCACTTTAAAGTAGATAGAAAAGGTAGGCTGGTACAGCGATACACACTATTGCAGCTGGCAGCCTACTATACAAGGAGATCAGGTACCTCAGGGTCCTCCTGAAACATCAGGGGGCCTGGCTTTCTAAATTCAGGCTGTGTTACCTTGAGGGACTAGCATGAACTCTCTGAACCTGAGATTTCCCATCTAGAATATTTAAATAAACAGAAGTAGCCAAAACCTTTAAGAAGTTATAGTGAGAAAGACATGACACATGTCTAAATCCCTACCAGGTACATAGTAAGTGCTCAATAATTGTTGTTTGCTGATAGCAGCAGCAGCATCAATATTGAGTGTTAATGAGTCACAAGGGCACTGTCAAAGCCCTTAGAGAACACTCTGCTTGCCAAGGAACTCATAAAATGTTCTTTCTTAGTTTTCTCTTCTCTCTCTTCTTGATGAAATCATCAAGCATTTAATTCAGTTGTGATCCTCTTGGAAGAATTTGAGATTACATGTTTGCATGTTGTTGTGTTTGTGCAGTGAATATGCACATGTGTGTGACATGCACTCACCTGTATCATGCTGGATCTGGAGAACTATGTTTGGTGTCCTGGCTCTATCATGCTCTGCCTTACTGTTTTTGAAAACCAAGTCTTTTTTACTGAATCTGGAACTGTCAGCAAGCCAGCAGTGATGCTCCTGTCATGGCCTAATCCAAACTCCCCACAGAGCTGAAGTGGAATCACAACCCATGCATAACCAAGGCTGGGATCCAAACTCAGGTTCTCATGCTCGGGCAGCAAGCGCTCTGTCCACTAAGCCATTGTATACGCCTGACCCTTATAACGCATGTACATGTACTCATGTACTATAACAATATACCGTGTTTGGTGGTAATAAAGATATGGAAAGCATTTATCAACAATACCAAATCAATACTCTCAGGCCAAAGCAGGAGACTGCCCTGAGTTCAAGGCTAGCTCAGGATGTATAATTAGTTTGAGGCAGCCTGGGATACAATGTGATATTCTACCTCGAAATCGCCGAATACCTCCAAATCAAGACTAGGTCACAGTTGCATGGCTACTGCTGCAAGGCCAGCATCCTTAGGAAATGACCAGACTGCTATGACACCTCCTCTGGGAAAATAGAAAACAAAACCAGCCAGTACGCTGGGTATATCCATTCCTTCTGTGGCTAGACCAAGGTGAAGAAACAGGCCACTGGCATCTGTCACCGTGGTTCCTGCATGAAAACAGTGGATAGAGGGTGATATCACTCCATCCCTGATGTCAGACAAGCCTACCACCAGCAGATACAGGAAATGAAAGGCCATTTAGACATCCCCAGCCTACAATAAATAGATCAACCTATGTATTAAATCAAAGCTAGGTGTAATGGCGCATGCCTTTAATCCAGTATTTAGGAGGCAGAGGCAGGCAGATCTCCTGAGTTTGAGTCCAGCCTGGTATATATAGTGGGCTCCAGGACAGCCAGAGCTACATACTGAGACCTTGTCTCAAAAAACAACAAAAAAAAAAAAAAACAAAAAACAAAGAACAACAACAAAAAAAAAAACAAAAAACCAAACAAACAAAAAAAAACAAGAACAAAAATTTAAAAAAGTCCACCATTAAGTAAATAAACAAGACAATTTAAAAAAAACTACATAGAAGATATTTGCTCATTTAAATATGCAATTAAATACTTGGACATAGAAGTAACATGTATATTTCTACAGCAGACTTACTACTTCCAAATGCTGCATTTCTCCACAGTTTTGATAAAAAGAGGAGTAAATTATGATTTCTGAAAATATTTTTGTACATTGGACACACTGTTTTCTATCAACACACACTCTATATTAACTTTATATTAGACTAAGGTGAAAGAAAACACCTTAGTCTGCAATAGATAAAAAAAAATTTAAGACTTGGGGACCGGACTGGCTTAGTGATAAAAAGCATGTGTTGCCCTTGCAGGGGACTGGAATTGCCTTCTCCACAGGAGGTGGCTAAGCTCCACCTGCAACTCCAGGTCTAGGGCATCTGACAATAGCTCTCAGTTTCCACAAACACAAGGCACACCCAGAAATAACACATACAAATACATAAAAAGTATATAATAAAAACCAACTATATTTAAAAAATAGGAGATGAGTCTGGAGCGGACTCAGTGGGTATCCGCAGGTAAAAGCCCTCTACTTTACAGACTGGGACTGGTTCGTGGCCACAGGACACAGGCTCACAACCATCTGTACATCTCATTTTAAGGGATCTGACGCTCCCTTCTGACCTCTGTGGCACTACACAACTTGTGCACAAAAAAAAACCACACGTGCAAAAACATTCATACACAAAAATAACAATACTTCTTTTTAAAACCTAAGAATGGCTTGATTTCTGTCATTTTCAATTGGTTCTCTATGGGTTAACATCTATGAGTCCACATGTTTCTCAATCACATTAGTGGAAAAAAGAATGTTAAAAAAAAAAAAAGTAACCTCATTCCATGCCCTTGATCAGTTAGTGTGTGCACTTTCTCACGCTCTTACTTGTTCTCAGTGGAAATAAATTCTTCCTTCTGTTTCCATCTTAATTGTCCCTTCACAATAAGAACACTGGGGATCCCATTGGAGCCCATTACCATGTGACTAAGAAAGACAGGTTAAGCATGCACAAACAAATCATCTCTTAAGGAGCTGAAGAGATGACAGAGGACCCGGGTTCAATTCCCAGTACCCACATAACCATCTGTGAACCTGATTCCAAGGGATGTAAAATCCTCCTCTTACCTCCACAGCTACCAGGCATAAATATGGCACCCTCATATACACTGAGGTAAAATACTCATACACATAAAATAAATCTGATCTGTTTTACAATTTACCTGTTTAGAGTCATAATTGCCAGGAGTACGGAACCGGCTCAGTTAAGCGTGCACTTGCTTCACAACTATAAGGACAGACTCTGAAATCTAGATCCTTGTTGCTTCATACGCCAGCACTGCAAAGGTGGAAACAGCTTAATCCCTGGAACTCACTGGCCTCCTAGTGTAGACTACTTGGTGAGCTCCAGGCCACTAAGAGACATCTAATGAAAAGAAGATGGACAGTGCCTCAGAAATGACAGCTGAGGATGTCCTGTCATTCACACTCTCTCTCTCTCTCTCTCTCTCTCTCTCTCTCTCTCTCACACACACACACACACACAGAGGTGGGGAGGGAGGGAGGAGGTCGTATTTACTGGTCACGCCTCAGCATAGACTGGCATTTGCCGGAAAATGTCTCCTTTTTGGTTGGCTGGCCTCCCCAGGCTCCATGAATGCCGGGACTCAGGATCAGCAATGACACACTTAACTGTTACATATTAATGCCCGTGATAATGCAATCTTTCATTTGGGTGATTTAAACGTCCCTCTAGTCCAACTTACAGTTAGATATACACAGGTGCTTCATCAATCATAACCATTTTTATCCTCAGTCTTGAGCAAAAAATATTAGAGAAGGTGAATTTCAGCTCTACACTGAAGAGGGCTTTATTATTAGCCCTGAAGACAGCCTCTCCGCTCTCATCCCTACACTGGATCCCAGCGGCCTCTGCAGCCCCCTCCATCCCCTGCACTTCTCTCTACAGTTCATCCTCACTATGGGTAGGAGGAAATCTAAATCCTGCCATCTACACAAGGTCCAGCTGGCTCCACATTAGAGGGTGAAGGAAGCTTTTCTGGTTGTGAACTCTAGGTAAAAAAATGTCCCCAGAATTCTCACAGGGGACGGAGTCAGAGCGAATAACATGAAGCGGTTACAACACTGTGAGGAGCAGCTGGGTACTGCCTCATAAGAGCCAGTGGCTGGGCTGGGCTTGATGGCTCAGTCCATAAAATACTTGCTTCACCAGCATGAACAGTGGGGTTTGAACTCAGGCCCCCAAATAAATAACAATAGAGATGAGTATGGTGGCACACTTCTGTAACCCTAGTGCTGAGTAGGTAGAAACTAGCAGCTCCCAGAGGCTCACTGGACCCGAGCCTAGCATATTAGGTAAATTCCAGGCCAGTAAGAGATCCCATCTCAAAGAATAATAATAAAAATGAATCAGAATAAGAATAAAAATTCATCTGGAACCTAAGGAAATACACCTAAAGTTGTTCTCCACGGTCCACCCATATGCATATATATATATATATACACATCACACGACACACACGCAGAGAGAGAGAGACAGACAGACAGACAGACAGACAGAGAGACACAGAGAGACAGAGAAAGAAAGAGAGAGAGAGAACCAGTGGCCCACTGATTACTACAACTTCCCTTAATAAACACACTTGAAAGGATGACACATACACCCATTCTTGCAAGGGCTTGCCATGGTTTCATAGCCAATATCTTCCCACAGAGCAAGCAGCAAACCAAACCTGTCAGAGTCATTGTGCCCACCAGATTTGCCCTACCTCTAAGGTGAGTATCCTCTAAACTGAAACATCTCAAGC
This sequence comes from Mastomys natalensis, assembly GCA_021653895.1. Classification (NCBI taxonomy): domain Eukaryota; kingdom Metazoa; phylum Chordata; class Mammalia; order Rodentia; family Muridae; genus Mastomys; species Mastomys natalensis. Next base: position 1,019,045 of record JAJTUV010000230.1, read on the forward strand.
AATAGTTAATGCAGCACCTCCTAAATCTTGAACTCTCCTCCCTCATCACAGGAAAATAAGTGTCATCACAAATGCCAAAAATCCTGTCCTCCTAAAATGCTTTTGTTTACAGTCAGGAGGAAATCTCTCTAGTTTTAAAGAGAGTATCTCACATACACTCATTTGTGAATTACATGTTCATTTTCTACCCTTCCTTCCTCCTAGCCCCCAAATTCTCCCTTCTTAGCAATCTATCTTTAGGCTAATACATTACAGTGCCTTTCCTCGTCTCCTGGTCATCTGCTGGTTGAGATCTTGAGGCCAGGGAATGTTGTGTTACTGCAATTTGGTGGGAAGACACTTCTAGAGTACATCTCTGTGTTTATTAACAGAAGAAATGCCTTCAACTAATTTGACTTGTAAGTCTGATAAAAATCTCCCTGTGAAAAAAAAATCAATGATTCTATTATGATGAATAATCCTTTGAGGTGAAAAATGAGAATATACATATTGGATTTTATTATATATTAATTCTAACAGGGTCTGAAGTGAAACTCAAGTTAAGCCATCTTTTAGATGTTGGAAAATGGCAAACTTCCATGAAAACTACATGCAAGAAGTAATTAAAGTAAATGAACATGAAATTAAACAGCACCCCCATAAAGGAGGATATAAAAGTAAAGATTATTAGAAAAAAAAGATTGTCTTCCTGCTCTATATTAATCTCATGAATTGTACATTTACTCTGCTGCTCTTTTTATTATTTGATGATAGGGTTTCACAGGCTGTGCTTTATTAGAACTTATTGGAGGGAAGTCTTCAGCCTTGAGCTCAGCTACGGGGTCCTAGTGGATTACCACACACAAGACCACTTCAGACACCAGAAATGTCTTGCATTTCAAGTGCCTTTGGCTCTTAGAATGTCTGCATCTCCAAAGTAAAAATAACTTTAGACTGGGGCCTATTCGCAAACCAAAATTTATGTTACACCCATACCGTATGCACACAGATGAAGGGAATTTACATATAAATGCATGCAGTGCACCTGTGTGCAACTGTAGACCACTATGTGAGGTTGGGTACGGCATCTCCCACTTGTCGCATGATGTTAGGGAGCAAAAGGGTTTGGGGTTTCTGGGTTAGGGGTGCTCAATCAGTGCACAGTCTTCATTGGCTTGAATACTCGCTGAGGTCAGAAGAGTAGGCAGGCTCATCAAGATGGCTGTGGTGCAGAACTGGCAGGGTTCCCTGAGGCCATCAGCAGAGTAGAGACTGGTCTGAAGTTCTGTAGTACGGGGCTGAGAGAAACACCCTGTCTGTCTCCAGCCAGCTTCACTGTTCACACAGTGTTCATGAGCACAGCACCTACTGAATGTCAAGGCCATCTAGAATCTACTGTTGTTCAGGGTGTTTTATTTTTTCAAGTCCACTGGTGCAAGCAGGAGATGGGTGGACCCACCCCAGAGTCTGCTACTATCTCTTGGTCCAAAAGCAGATGTGTAACATGACAGCTTGAGTCTGTCAAGCATCTGAAGAAACGCAGAGAACAGGGGCAGGAGGATTTCGGGAGCATTGAGACACTGTACATGCTGTCACAGAAATCTGCATGCTAGGGACTGTCACACTTCATGTCCTTACCTGATGTTCTCTTCCTTTCAAATCATTAGCTGTTGATCTAACACATCCTTTTCATTTTAGCTAGCCACACAAATCTTTGCTATTCATGGACCAAAAAGGGAGGCCCAAGCTTCTTTGTGGGTCACATGATGTGAGGAAGCTGAACTTATTAAGGCTCACAGCGTGTGGCACTGTGTCTGTGTCACCTCTGCCTTGAATTTAACATGACAATGAGGTGACAGCCATTCAACAAACAGAAGCTCTAGACCCACAGATGGAACCTTGCTTTCCCACTGTGGCCATTGCTGCCTACAGATATTAAAAGACACAGAACAGGTAAAAGAAGGAGGGGAGGAAAGGGGGCAGCATCTAGTATGAATAAGATGAAGAAACTAGGCAATAGGGATACTTTCAGAAGGACTAGAGCTCTGTAATATTGATAAGTCACTACTGTGTACTGCTTAGATGCCACAGTGACAAGAACATCGCATACTGTACACAAATGGATGCTTCTCACCTGATCAACTCAGTGATAAGAATCCGGACCTCAGTTTTCTCATCTGTAGAGTGGGAAGAATAGCTACACTTATAAAATACTTCTTAGAACAATTCACCTACTACATCTTTTTTCCTTTCTCATGGAATGAGGCTTGAACCCAGGGCCTTGTACATGCCCAGAAGATGCTCTATATGTAACCTGTATCTTCAGTCCTTTTTTAACCCTTTATTTTGAGACAGTGTCTCACCATGTTATACAGGTTGGTCTTGAACTTGAGATTCTCCTGCCTCAGCTTCCGAAGTAACTGAGATCAGAGGCCACTAGGCCTACCTTTCCCTAGCATTGGACCCTCAACAAAATGACAATTGCAATCACTGTGCTTAATAACATCCCAGAAGCACCTGGGAACCATGCAGGTTCTCTGGGGCACATAAAACTAAATTAAATGGGTTCTTACCTTCAGGCAAGAATTTGTGGCTTTCAGATCTGAAGAGAACACATTAAAATACAGAGCAGACTTGACCAAAGGTTATAATGAAATACAAACACACACTTGTGAGCCCAGACAAAGGAGTGAGTCACACAGGCTGGGTTCAAATGAAGAGGCCTCGAGGAGGTTGCAGCCTTTGCAAGGTGAGTAGGAAGGTAAGAGGGAGACAAGAGAAGAGGCATGGCATTCAAATCTGAAGGAAGTAATAACGTGAGTGGGAAGGTTCAAGGTAGAGCATGAAAGAGGTCTGAGGTTAGCCAGCTCAGGAAAGGAGGGCCAGGCTCATGTATGACAGCCATACGTTTTATGATAAGCCTGGCAGAAAAGAGAAAACGAGACAGGGACCACGGAATGGAAGTCCCAAGGGACCAAGGGTTGATACTTTCAGCAAAAAGCAATGATAAGATTAGAAAGGAGGAAGAAGATGGTTAGCTAAATAAATAGTATCTGGCTACTTCTGAGGCTGTGGGAGGGGTAGGAAAGACACTGGGACTGCAACCTCAGAGTGCTTTCAAAATTTAAATAAACCGAGGTCCAGAGTTATTGCTAATGATAGGTACAAAGTGAATCTGGAGCACTGAAAACCTTCCCTATATGACCACTAAGTCTAAGATGCAAGAACTACTCCTAGGGAATGTGCAGGACAGTCAAAGCCTTCCAATGGCAACTGGGAGAGATTCAGCATGCAGATTCACATGCAGATTCAGCATGCAGACCTATGTGTGTGTCCTCATGGGGAGTGCTGATCCTTTGTGTCTTCATTTTATTATGTGTGAAATGGAGTCGGTAGTAGCATGCCTTCACAAGGCTAACGTGATGATTAAAAGATATATAGGCAGTGTTCAGAATGGCTTGCTAAATCAGCACTAAGTTCTTAGAAATGTCCTAAGTGATCATGCTTCTGAGTCTCAGATTCTGATGCTGCCACGGGCATGAATACTAAGTCAACTGGCTAAGGGACCCATTCCTCAAGGTACTTTGTTATGTGTAGACTAAATGGTGTAGACTAAAGGATGGACAATGATAAAAAGCAAAAGGATAGATAAGTTGGGGGTAAGCAGGGAGGTTTAAGATGAACCACAAATGCCTACAACTGATAACACTGTCCATGAAAAAGACATCTGTTCCATAGAGCCACATCACAAGGAGCTGTGCTGGATGATGGCTCAGGGTGTCACACTTAAGGCAAGGAGGTGAAGGACAAGGTGAAGAAGCATAGTGGAGAGATAATCACTAACATTCCCAGCTATCCAGAAATTCCACCTATCAGGAAAGGTGAACAGAGGTGGACAAAGAGTTGCAAAGGAGAACATCATGGCTGCTTGGCTTTAAAAAAGAATATGTATTTATTTTTATTTTATGTGTCGGGGCTGAGGATAGTGGTGAATTACATGGGAGAAAGAACCCACAGAGACCAGATGACGGTCTTAGATTGCCAGTGACTTATGTTACAGGAGGCTGTGAGCTGATGTGGATGCTGGCAACCAAACTAGGGTTCTCTATAAGAACAGCAAGTGTTCATCTCTGCTGAGCAATCTCTCTAATGCCATGTTTTTTTCAGTCCTAAGCAGAGGGCCCTCTTGGTCATTTTTTGTTAAAGAATTTACAGGATGACCCACTTTTGCCAAGTCGAAAACATGTTAGGATTCTCTACCTCACGATGAAATCTGTTTAGCCTTCATGTTTCCCAAGATCTCTGGGTGAAGCTAATGATTTAAATATCTCTGTATCGTACTTGGACTAATTTCAGTAACTTGTAATTTGGATGAACAAGACTTAATCTGAAAGAGAAGCTCATGCCAAGAACAAAAACATAGATGCTATGACAGAGAGAGGTGGGGGGAGGAGACAACTGGGGCCACACTGGAAGGTGACATGCAGGGGTGGTTATAAAGCAGGAAATAAAGTATCTAGAAGTAACATATTTAACTCCATGACTTCTTGGATTTATTTTCATACTGAGTCATAAGCAAGAAGGCATCGCTACTGAAGGACTTACACAGAATATCATTCTAGGTCACATGAACTCACAGAAATGCACCCTAGAGGATGGCTGTGAGGTAGAAGGGTAGGTAGGAAAGGAGAGACTGGACCTTCAAGACGATCCATGTGAGCAACCACTACCTCTCCGGTTATTTAAGGACACAAGAGATCAACTTGATTAAAAATGAAATGGCCCATCTGAGTTCTGCATCAAATGCCCTGCTCCTGATCACAAGCTGTTAATCAAGTTTGGGATCTGCTGAACTGTTAGTGCAGGCTCCTCCTGTGGGAAGTCTTTTTTGCCCTCCCCTCTTAAGCTAAGCTGGACTCCTAGAGCATTGTTAAAGTAAGACCAAAAAAAAAAAAAAAAGAAAAAAGAAAAGAAAAGAAAAAAAAAAGAAAAAGAAAGAAAGAAAAAAAAAAACAGTCATAGAGTTCCAACTTCCAAGGATAGGGATAATACTATCAGGCTTCACTTTTATGCCTTTTGCATTTAGATGCCCCCTGGCAAGCTGCTGGAGACTATCTAATGATCTTAAAGCATAGTGAGTTTTTGACTCCATTCTATTTTAAGACATGTATAGATAACGTCCCTTGTGGTACATTCTTACTTCTTTTCAATATGACATAAAACATACTAAGTCTTGCTTATGTGACTAATGTGGAGGTATAACGTGTTTGTGTGTATGGAGGCACACGGGGTGGGGAACCAGACACGTGCACACGTGAAGGCCAGAGAGCAGCCTTATGGGGTTGTTGCACAGGAGTTATTCACTTGGTTTTCTGAGACAAGGTCTCTCTCTAGGTCCTGGGGCTCACTGAGAAGGCTAAGGTGGCTGGGAAGCCGACTGTGGGGCTTCTACTGGTTCTCACCTCTCAGCAATGACAACTGTGAAGACCTTCACGGACTACATAAAGTGACTGTTGGTCCTTGGCAGAGTCATCTCCTGTCAGGGAACCACTCTATGGTTACCTTTAGGGGGTCTAAGCAAAAAGGTCTTTCACTATGGATGACCTTATATGTAACAGCTCAAGATCAAAACAAGGCCAGTCATCACAGGCTATAGAGAAGCCATTTATCAACAACATGAAGACATTAAAATGACATCAGAAATATCCTTCTGAAGAATCATCTCCATTCATGATAAGTAGTCAGTATTTACCAATTCATTCATCCATTTCCTCACTCGACAACTGGCATACAATGTGCCAGACATGACATGAAAGCCTCAGCAGACAAAAAGACATGATCCCAGTGGCTCCTTGGCCATCAAGGCCAGGACACCCACTCCTCAGAGAGTGGGTAGAAGGAGTGAGTAAAGACCTAACACCCCTGAAAATAAATAAGCATTATCGTTTTTCTACCCATGGTTTATTTTCAACATGGAATTTATGTAGAAAAGAATGAGGCTGCCCTTTAAAAAAAAAAAAAATTCAGTGGATCAAAAGCATCATTAATCAATGTCTCTTTTAAATTAAAAGGTTCGCAAAAAGGTGGGCACGGAACCAACGTGGGAAACAAATCACTCCCCTTGCTGAGTGAGGGTCAGAGTCTAAATGGGAGAGTCTCTGTGTTTACCCAGCTCATCTCCTGCGTAATGGATTTGGAGAAGAGATTTCCGCTGGGGCTCTCTGCTAATTTGAGGCTTGCCTTTTGCTTTTTGAAAATGACACTTAGATGGTTACTCTACTATAGCAACTGGTTGTAGAAATAAAGCTCCTGCTTGTTTTCCCAGTAATGTGTTTCTCTCCTGACCTAATCCAGCAGATCCTGAGCCTGCTTCTTAGGGGTGGCTACAAGCTACCATTTGCAAAATGACTAATCTTAGCAAACAGTTGCAAAAGATGTCTGATGAACCTGAGAAAGGATTTCTCCTCTAGGGGCTATAGAAGATCTGGGGACCCCAAAAGACATTCATTTAAAATCAGGAGCACTTGAGGCTGCTGAGATGGCTCAGCTTGCAAGTTGGTGAATGTGTGCATGAAGGGATGGGCTCAGATCTCCAGGATCCTTGTGAAAAGGGGATGTGATAGTGTGTACCTCAGTGCTGGGGACCAGAGGTAAGAGATCACTGGAGAACACTGGTCAGTCAGTCTAACCAAATCAATGAGTCCATTAGATCCTGACTCAAAAAAATAAGTGCTGATTAGAACAGATCATCTTCTGCCGTGCACATACAAATGCACACACATGCCTAAACATTAGTATGTGCATATAACCATATCCACACCTCCCAAACACCCACATTCATATTAACATAAACATACACACACAAAACACTCACATGCATACATATTCTTCCTACATGTGGAGTATCTCAGTCAAGAGTATATCAACCAGTATTTTCCATTACCTGCAGTATAGAAACTTCTCTCTGTAGACTGTTGTTTGATGCCACAGTCTCTATACAGACGTGGCACCACCTTTGCCAGCCAGCATCTCTGTCCAGTATAATATCAACCCGGGGATTTACACATGCTTACAAATGAAAACAGAATAATAAAACAGCTTGCAAAACTGGATGGCTGGCAATTTCAATAGCTGCTGGGAGGATCCAGCATAGCATTTGTGAGGTTTGTTCCCAATATTGTATTGTTGCATTGTTGCATACCTCAAACTTAGGGCTGGGGTCCATTTTTAGATGTTCGAAATCTTATAGAATGATCATGGCTACAAAGAAAATGCTTCCAGTCTTCCCTCACAGCTTTATTAGTCCCAGAGCTTCTTTCAGGCTTCCCCTTCTTCTACTTTGAATAACATATATCCATTAGAAAGATCAGGTGGAAATGACACCATCATTGGAACATAAGAAGGCATGTACCAAGGAAGGAGCATTCTCCCCAGGCTGCATGCACTTTTCTAAGCTGCGCTTTCCTCTCTAGGCTCCACAAATAAATGCTACTTATTTCCATTTTAAAGCTGAGAAATGTGAGACCAAAGTCATGGAAAGAGTGCTCACAACTGAAATTTAATATGGAAGAGTGGCTTACCAAGTGCCGCTCTCGCTAGATATATAATGCAATGAACCCCAAGTGAGAAGTCTTTGTAGACAGAAGACCACCCAACCCAATTCTGCTTAGGTAGCAATGAGCACTACTAAAACATCAGCAGCCCAGGGCTTTGTCACAATGCTGTCACGCATTCTTGGCTAATGAAATGGAGACAGATACCAATGGGAAGGGTACCCTTGCATAATTTTGAAGACAGATTTAGTAAAGTCCATTTTGTTTAAAGAATGAAACAAAATCTGGAGAGAAGATGCCCCTTTATCCTTCATTCTTTGTTCTTTCACCTCTCCCCTACCTGGAAGGCACCTTTGATGTCTTGGTAGAAAAAGGGCCATTTTGAGACCATGAAAACAAAAGTCACAATGTAAAGGTAATATGTGGACAACATCCAATATAAAGTTCAGTGTCTGAAGAGGACAAAAATGTCTAAGCTACTGACAAAAGAAACAAAGGAATGACTCCATCTCAGGTAGCTCCATGAGTCAGTGAGTTTTACTGGGCTTACAGAGGCAGTGGCAATTTAGAGGGGGCTAGACACCTGTGGAAAACATCTTCGTCCTTTGCTGCAGCTGTTAACTGCCTAGAAATCCCCAGAGAGGGATGGGCATCTCATGAACCCTTCAGTGCAGCAACCATTAACTGTCTATAAAACCTTGGGGAGAGGATTGGCCTTAAGAGCACCACCCCCTAGCAACCATCAACTGTCTATAAAACCTGGGGTAGGGGAGTGGCCTTAAGAGCCCCACCCCCTAGCAACCATTAACTGTCTATAAAACCTTGGGGAGGGGAGTGGCCTTAAGAGCACCACCCCCTAGCAACCATCAACTGTTTATAAAACCCTGGGGATAGCAAGGCTTCACAAGTCCCTCTCATCTCCAGAGCAAAAAATTAATGGTCAATATTAATCAATGAATTAATTAATCAATTATTAAAGAATTAATTTTGTCCAAGTCTCCTGTGGCCAATCATAATTCAGAAAGACCACTTGACATGTTGGCCTAAAAGACAGTGTTCCAGAACACCCCTTTCCAAATGGTATAGCCATGAAAACACACTACCAGGAGCCAAGCCTGGAGTCCATTCTCAAGATATTAAATAAGAACTGCCATGCTATTTATGTCACCATAATGTGTAGTTATTTGTGTGCCCCCAAAGCACGGCTGGGCAATTGAGACAGGGACTATATATAGCCCATGATGCCTGGAATAGTCCCTTGGTCCCATTTTTACTGCACTACCCACAATCAAACCGAATCACTATAGTCAGGTTTCTGATCAACAAGGGCAAATCCCATCCTAACTGAAACAAACATAGCTCTTCCAGGAAATGTCCTATAAGCAAAGGACAAAGGGGCTAAGGAGACAGTTCATTTGCCATGGGGCTGGTCTTCCAAGTAAGAGGACCTGAATTTGATGCTAAAATCTCCTGTAAAAAAGCCAAGTATACTAATGAATGCTTGCAATTCCAACATCTGGGAGGCAGAAGCAGAGGCAAACAGATCCTTGATAATCAGCAAACCCTAAGATCACTGAGAGACAGGTCCATCTCAAAACACAAGGTGGGTGGCACCTAAAGAATACCACTGAAGTTAACCTCTGGCCTCCCAAAGCACGTGCAACTATGTACATGTGTATAGAGGCCATGACTGACTGAAAACATACAAGAAACTGAAAAAAGGAATACAAATGTTTAATTTTTCTTCCCAGTAAGTGTTAGCAAATATTAATATCAACTCCTATAGGTAGCAGATACCCTGGGATGTGCTTGATGACATTCAGGAGTGGATATAGAACCTGACCTTTGAGAAACTTACAATTCTGTGGATAGTCAACAAGAACAGAGAAACTTCAAAAATAATCAGTCCTAATGATAAGTTCTAGAGGAGAATACATGCCACTATCTAAACATACGACCAGGGACCTAATCCAATCTGGAAGAGTGTGAGAGTTGTCTCCTAAAGTGTGATGCTAACCTGTGCCCTCACATAAAGTCTCTCCCACTGTCCAGCTTCCTAACATTACCATACAGAAGCTATTCCTGGGTGCAGACTGAGTCTAAACACAGGGCCATGGCCAAACTATCATATGGCTGGTCGTACTCAAAGGAGTCCCAGCATCAAGGATGATGTCTGCTATGGTTTAGAAATCAAGTGCCTTCTACCTGATGCAAAAACATGTGTTAGAAGCTTGGTCCCCAATAAATGATGCTATGTGAGATTGTTCTAGAAAGTGTAGGAGCTGGACACTTATAGAGGAAATAGGTCACTGAAGGCAGGTCTGTAGCAATTGCATGGTCTCTTCCTGTCTGTCTGTCTGTCTGTCTATCTTCTTTCTTCTCTTTCTGTCTCTCTCTGTCTTTCTCTATCGCCTACCCCCCCCCCCGGGCTTCCTTTCTACTATGAGGTAAAGAAACTCCTGAGGGCTAGAGAGAGAGAGCTCAGGGATTAAGAGCACTGACTGCTCTTCCCTAGATTCTGAGTTCAATCCCAGCAACCACATGTTGACTCATAACCATCTGGAATAGGATTAGATGCCCTCTTCTTGTGTGTCTGAAGACAGTGACAGTGTACTCACACACATAAAATAAATAAATAAATCTTTGATGGGGGGGAACTCCTGCGCCATGCACGTCTACAATCATGATGTTGCTCTGGCCAAGTACATGAAGTCAAGCAACTATGAGCCACACTCTTGGAAACCATGAGCCCAGATAGGTTTTTCCTCTTGGGGATTTTGGTCATACTAATCAGAAAACTAACTAACACAGAAAAATCTTGTTTGGTGAATTCAACATTTCCATATGACTTCAATTTATAAATCTAGGAGAGTTTTATACAGGGAGGCATTTGTGCATCTATAAGCAAAGAAGAGTAAAATTTTTAGTCAGACCCCTGCCCCCAATACTTACAGCCTTATCATGGATACTTAACATTTGGAGACTTGCCCTGGACTGAAAAGCTAAGCAAAGATGATGTTTTTTCAAAACACATCAATTCCCAGGGCCCATGAAGTATTTATGGTAAACTGCCAACAAATGTGAAATTCCTAATTCCAAAGCTCAAATGAGGATGAGAAACCAAGACCCAGAAAAGGCTTGACACTGGCCTGGGGAGCCAGGGGTGGCAATGCGTACAAAGCTGAAGCTGAGAAACCCCAGCAACAAGGCATGCTGAGGATCTGACTAGATTCCCTAATTGCTTTGGCAGCTGTCCCTCATCCCAATTGGGCTTTCGGGCTGCACACTGTACTGACGGGACAGGGATGTTCCCTTCACTCCCGCAAAGCCGTCAGCTCTGGATTTCAAAGCACCAAGCTGCTGATCCAGTAGTTATTTCTCTGTGGTGCAGGGGGAGAAGCAGGAGCTGTAGAACCATATGATTGATAACTGTATTTTATTTGGAACTCCGAGGACTATAAAAAACAACCCTACCATTTGTTGAGTACTCGCTGTGAGCGATGCTCTGTTCTATTGATTTTATATCCACTGCTGAATTTCATTCTCACAGTAACCTTTTTTTAAGTGGCTATGATGTCCCTATTTTCCAGATGAGGAAGAAGGGTCCCAAGGCAGGTTGCTTGCACAAGATTACAGAGTTAGAAAAGTGCCAATCCAGCTACAGATGCAGACCATCGGATTCAGGCAAGAGGGACTGTAAGTGCCGATGTCATCCAAATTGGCCTTGAACTTGAGGTCCTCCTACCAAGGGCTATTCCAGGTGGGTGCTACCTACCATACCTGGCATGGCTCACTAGGTTCTAGAGCTGGCATGCTTATATATCCCAAAGCTTCCTCTTTAAGCCTCATAGCAACCCTACCTCTGTTCTGGGAAATGGAAGCTCCAGGCACATGACAGGGACTGGTGATGGAGACAGAAATAAGAAACAAATCCTCCCTTCTTACTTTAATCTCAAGAAACTTCCCTATTTCCCTTGAGTCTACTAACAGTACTGAATGAAAGCAACAGCAAGTGCCAGTCTTCCTGAATGCTGGGTGCCAAACCAAGCCTTACCACAGGCAGTCCAATGAGAAGTCAGAGGAGATGATGCACAGGCCATGAAGGGATCCCAGAAGTAAAGAACAAGCCCCAAAGTGCAAGAGGCCATAGAAAGCAATGACTCCAGTTTCATCTCCATCTACCTAAGCACTGAGTTCAAAAGCAGTGGCCGGGTCTGGGACCAACATCTGATATGTTCATGTTGTACATGGTGGGGTGGGGCGGGGCGGGGGGGAGATGGACTGGTGTGGGCTGTATGTCTAAGGCAGAGAGAAGGTACCTGTAAATGTGGCAGCCTTGGGAATGAGTATGAAACTCAATATTAACCTTTAACCCACAATAAAGGGAGTTTTGCAATATGTCACAATTTTGGCCCTTTCCAAATCAAAATTAACAATAGTAGGATTAAACTAAATTTTCCATCACAGAATTTGCAGCTGAAGAGCTAACCCTAGGACTCATAACCATGGATACATCCCAACTAACAGTAAGTAGGGCTGGAAGGTAGCTCCATCTGCAAAGGGCTTGCCCTAAAAGACACATGGCATAAAATCCAGCCAAGGAAACCCCACAAAAGTAGACTTAATGGTGTGCATTTGAAAGATCAAGGCTGAGGAGGCAGGGACAGGTGGATTCCCTAGGACTCAAAACAACGTGGCTGGCAACTGAGATACAAGATTGATTTTTGGCCCTCAAACACACACAGACATGTGTACCCATACATATATGCATACAAAAAGGGTAGTAAGTATACTATCGTGGTGGTGGTGGTGGTGAAAACATTAACCTACTTCAATTAAACACCAAGAAAGCAACTTAAATTCTATAAATAAGTTTTGTCTTTACACTGTACCTTCATGGGTCTCAAGTCGGAAGAACTGGAAATAATTCAGGTTGTCTGACTTCTGAGTGGATCATCTTTTCATTGGTGGATGTGAAAAGGGAAAGATTTGATGCTAGAGGAGGTATAGTTGATTCAGATGGAAGAGAATGCACACAAAACAAGAAATAAAACCTTAGGGAAGAATACAGAGGTCTGAGAGACCTTGAGGCACCACAGTGGCCACACAAAGACACTGAGCAGCAAGGAGCATCTGAGCACTTCATTATGTCTCTCTCTGTGACTGTGCTCATGGGAAATGAAAATGACAAGCGGGTAGGAACCACTCTGCCGACGTGAGGGCTAAAGAAGGAACTGCTGTAGCAAGAAGGACAGGGTCTTGTGGTGAAAATTCAGAAACACATTTGGAAAAGACATTGGGAAAGGATGGGGATGTAGTTCTGAAATATTATGCAAGACAAAAGGGGCTGAACCAGGCAAATATTGTCACTTCTGAGAGACAGGGCTCCAGAACTGCAAAAAAAAAAAAAAAAAAAAAAAAAAAAATCCCTTTGTTAATGATTTTTAAGTTATTTCAGCTTTGAAATTGTTCTCAGACGAAGAGGAAGAAAATAATTGTCAATGTCGGTGCAGCCACATGGTGAAGACTGAGCCCTAGTGTCCCAAGGTACCTGAGACTTGACAAATGTGATTCCAGAGCCCCCAAGGGAGACTGTAAACCTCAAAGGCGTGGGAACAAAGGACCAGGGGTGTAATGAGGAAATCCTCAAAGCACGAAGAGCTCCGGACCTGAGTGGAGATGGTGAGCGGAAACAATCTTTGTAACATCAATGTGAGGAACAAGTTACCAGGCAGCAACCAACAGGGTTTTGTGGAGACAAGTCACTTCTGCCCCTTCCACCAAGTGACAGGGCAGGTAGATAAAGGGAAATGAGAGAGGTAATCTTAAGGACTTTTGTCAGTCCCTTGATTCTGTCCCTCCTGACATTCTCATCACAGGACCAGGAAAATGCAAGGAGGCATGCCATACCCAACGGGTGGTTATCAGTGGTGTCCTGTCACCCCCGAGGTGCTGAACATGTGAGGTTCCACAGCGGCCACCTCCAGCCCAGGATTATTGAATATTTCTATCAGCAAGAAGCAGTGCGCTTCCTGTACCGGGTGAGCCAGCCTGCAATCAAGCTCAGGGTCTCGCTATCACTAGCCTGAATCACTGCCTCTCTCATCAACCAAGGTGTAGTGCCACATTTCACTCTGAGGAAGGAAGACAAATATCTAGGACAGTAACCAGAGGCAGAGGGATAGAAACTCATTCCCCAGCTTCCTCTCCTAGAACCCCTCCTGAGTTCACAGAGACTCAGAGCTCTTGCTTCTTTATCACAGACAATAGTGCTCACAAAACTTCTAGGAAGATGGCAGGGGAGGATTCCAGGAATCCTCAAATGCATGCTGCATGCTCAGCTCCAGGGATGCTAGGAGACTCCCAGCCTGAAGCCAGCCCACGGGTCTGCAGAGGTAGAAAGCGTCCCCCAAAGACAGTCCTAAAGCTTTTAGAGACCCTGCTCAGAACGTCAGCTTGGAGACTCCATTTCTGAAGAACCAGGTGACCCAGATGGGAAACTGCCAGGAAACAAACAAATGACTAGTCCCAGTCCCGAGGAAAGCAATGGCAAGACTGCTTATCTAAGCAGGAGAAAGGGAGGAGGCAGCAAACTTACCAGCTATTCATTTACAGCGGAATTAGTAATAAAATTCCATCATAAAAAGGATTTTTCAAATGTTAGGTCCAAGAATATAGCCATTTTGTTTCATCCTCAGAAACTCCATTGAAGTGGTTTTATGACTATCCCCCGGCCCCACCCCTGGCAGTCCATTCCTCACCATAAACAAATTTCATCCCAGCATTAGGGCTAAACAATATTCATTAAGAATCCCGCCAAAGTGCAACATGTAAGTAAATCAAACCTTTGATGCTCTATTTTGCAAATTTCATGGGCCACTAGGGATAATTAAAAGGGCAATTATATAAAGTTGGTGCAGTTTTGAGAAACAAATGACATTTTCTGCTTTAAAGCACTTGATAATTTGATATTTTGCTATTAGGGCCATCATGTGTACTTTTATAGACAGGCCGCCAAATAAACAACAAATGTTCCTTAACAGCCTCTAATGACTGTTTTTGCCCACTAATATCACTCTCCAATCTAGTCCATAAATCATACGCTAAAAGATTAAGGTAAAGATAATGAAAAAGTATTAGAAGCCATTACGCTAAAGGAGAAGGGAGAATAAGAACGGGAAAAAAGGGCTAAAAGCATAGATTTCTCCTGTGCTTTTTGCAAAAACACCTATCGGAGTCTGAGCTTGGAGTGTCGGAGTGGGCTCGGGTTGTCGCTGTGTTTAACCACCGCTCCGAAGCCAGCAAAGTACATTACAGCTCATGAAAAATACGGCACAGAAACTGCTAGTGGCAGAAGCATTTAACTTCATTGTTAGCAGCCTCCCCCAAGTGGCACTTTTTCACCAGCAAGTTGTTTATTATGTGCGGTGCCAGGCAAAACTGATTAAATGGGGCTCTTAAGAATCAAAGCGTTATAAATTCATGGAAATACAGCGAGCAATAAATTCCATGGAATTAAAAGCTTACTAGTGCTATTAGCATTTCAGGGTGTTTGAATTGTTAATATTGATGCGCAAAACTGATGTGCCTCTAAGACAAGGCAGACCACAGCGCCACATGCGAGATGCCAAAACCATTTCTTTCTTTCTTTTTTTCTTTTTTTTTTTTTAAATCTGTGTCACTGGGGCTGGGCAACTGTTAAAGCAGATCAGAAATGGGGTTTAATTACCTCCAAAATTCTCATTTGCCCTAAGAAGTCAATCCCACCACAGAAGAGAGAAGGCACCAAATAAAAGATTTATACCCAAGTAGAAAACAGAATAAGCATGAAAAGTATCACACGAAGGATCTGTACGTAAAATGCACAGAAATTCCATCTTCAATAAGAGAGAGTTTTATCTGGAGACATGGTCTCCGCAGGGAGTAGGACCAGTGTGTGATGACCCAGCGGTTCTTGGTTAACACAAAGCAGAGATAATCTCCCAGCAGATCACTTGGAAAATACCAAGATGAGGTGGGCACGCTGGAGAGGTGCTTGCTACATTTTCCTGGTTTGTCATGTACATTTAGGGCTCTTGTTGAGGTATCTACCCCGTGAGGTATTCTAAAGTGCTGGGGGTAAAAAAAAAAAAAGTCAATTATTATGCCATGAGGCAAGTTACACCCCAAGTGTCTGCTCTGAAGCAGTAATTCTGCTGTGCACACCTATTTAAACGGCTCTTTTCAACAGAAGCACATCTTGAAATCTTCTTTAGGTAAATATGAATGTAGGGAACAGGACAGGAAGAAGTAACAAATGCTTCTCAAAGAGTTCAGGAAGCGATTTGACTCTATTTAAAAAAGAAAATACTGCCCACAAATCCGGGGTGACCACTTGAAAATACAAACTGAAGAGAAAATGTATTCTAATCCTGGAACTTCTGAAAAACAGAGGAGGAGAGAGGGAATAACCCAAAGCTCTCAACCTAGACAGATATCAAAAACACCTCTTCATCCATCCCAGAGTTTGGCCCAAATACACTATTTTTGAACATTCAAGAAAGCCTAATCCCTTTGATCAGAAAACCCGCATGTAATAGAATCTACTGACCCATCGCTGCTACATGTGGTTATCTCCTGGGCTACACTCACATGTGGATATAACATTCTATCCACTGAAGATGCCTGCTGCTTAGCACAAGTAATAGGGCCTAGTCACATACTGAAAAGACAGAGAGACAAAGAAAAAAAAAAAAGCTAACAGGAATGTGGACAGGTGAATGTGTCAGCAAGAGGCTCGGGCCCAAAGCATTCTTACTGCCAGGGCTGCTGCGCCTTCCAGGGTGGTGAATTGTTACAACTGATGTTTACAGAGAGTTCTGCCCCTGAGGCAAGACCTACTATGTGCACGCTGCTGACAGGAGGGAAGAACAGATGTAACACATCATTCTTGTGCTCATAAAAGCTTGGGGTCTCCACGGAGAAGTGATCAATCACAAAGCACCCATACAATGTCTAAGTAGGGAGTGCAAAAGATTCATAGAGGTCAGCTTCTCCATTGGTGGGACTTTAAAATGAGGCATAACTATGCCCCGCTCCAACCTCTGAACAAGGCAGTGGTAAAGCAGTGCTCTACACATACAGAATGAATGAGGAGGATAACTAACCCCACCAAAATGTACAGCAAAAAAATGGATAGGCGCTGGAGAAAGTCTACCCAACAATGAAAATAGAAAATTGTACATAACTTTAACTTGCCAACACTCTGCCTATAGTAAGGCAAATCAACTTTACAGCCCATGCAGGGCTCTGTATAGGGCTAGTTATGGAACAGTGAGCAAAACCAGTCTGATCCTTAGTTTTGGGCCCTATCAACAGAGTCCTTAAGCCAAAATATTTGAGAAAAAGATGTAATTGTAGTGAATACACACGTGCTTTTTTTTTTCTAATCCGTATTCCCTAAAAATACAGTAGGACAGATGTTTGTACAGCTTTGTATTAAGATGTGCTACTCAGGCTAGAGACAACTTAAGGCACATAAGAGGATTGTACTATAGGTTACAAATACCACACTCGAGCATGCTTAGATTTGTGCTGGGTGTGGGGAGTGCCAGAACTAATCCCACATTGAATACTGAGTGGGCACAATCAAGAGATAAGAGCCTCAGCTATAACACAGACCTGCAGGCTTCCATGCCTGTATCCTGCAGTTACATTTCTTCTAACTGGAAAAGTCTCAGTCCATTCTGACTGTCGTATTCATGACCTGAGGCCAAATTTTATGTTAGAAAGAGAGGACCCTGACACTATCTGCTTCTGGTGACTGCCTTGGATCAAGGGCTCTGATCCTCCCTGAAGGATCACCTGACTGGATTCCCTTTTCTGACTGGAGTTAAAAATCCTTGGATCTCACAAAATTCTTCTCCACTGCTCTAAAGGCTGCTGAAGACTTTAGATCAGTGGTTCTCAACCTTCCTAATACTACGACCCTTTAATACAATTCCTCATGCTATGGTGACCCCCAACCATAAAATTATTTTCACTGCTTCTTCGTAATTGTAATTTTGCTACTGTTATAAACTATAATGTAAATATCTGATATACAAAGCACCTGATATGCAAACCCTATAGTGGTTATGACCCCAGGCTGAGAACCACTGCTTAAAGGTAAAATCTACTTCAGAAAGGCTCAGGTCTAACTTAATTTCTCAACTGAAGACAAGGACATCAGGGTCCTGGTCTGGAAGACACAGAACATGCCTTACGTTGTCCCCAGAGGGGCCTCCTTCCTTCCCACTGACACGGACAATGACCTCATACCTACACATGAACCTTCCTCCCTCTCTACCACTTAGTCCTCTTAGGTGCACAAGGGACCCAAGCGGTAGCTTGCACATACTCCTGTTCGCATGTGTCCCTGTGACCTACCTAGGAGCTCAAGTGTCAGCACTGCATGAGGAATGATTTCTTAGACTCCAAAAAATATTTGCAAGGAGATGCTGGGAAGGTACAAGTCCAAGTGGCAATCGAATGGTCATTTTCCCTCCACCTACACCTGTTGTCCTTTCTATGTCTGCCTGTGTGTCAGTGTCATCTGACCCTAATACTACAGTAATCACATTTGATTTTTTTCCCAGGCAGAGCTGACCCTTTACCTCCTTTGGGTCTGGTGTTGCACAGGACAAAGTAATACCAACCTGTAATACCAACCCAGGCACTCGCCGTTCCTCATGCCCACCTCAGCCATAAATCAAGCTGGCACCCTTGTCAAGTTCAAGAGTCTGGGATTACTGTCTTCTATCAGGGCAGTGGACTGATATTCCCCACCTGACCCACACTGTCCAGCCCTCCTTAAGTACAGCCTCCAATATTTCCTGGGAACAAAATTTCTGATGATAATGTCTGTCCTGTGATGCTGTAAGGGAACTGATGCTATGTAATAGAGCCTGAATTGTGAAGGGCCCACAGTAAGCCAGACAAGGACTAGGCAAGAGAGACACAAGCCACGAGTAAGTGCAAGTGAGGGGCAGAAGACAGCTCATTTGCTGTGCAGATTCCAGTGATCACCTTGGTGGCGGCTACCAAACAGGAAGGGAAGATGATAGAGAAAAAAGTCATTTGAAGATGAGAAAAAAGGATTCAAGTGCCTGTGGGTGTAAATTTCTTCTTGTAAAAGCTTTACTCAGCTCCTAAGGCATGTGCTATAGAATTGAAACTCCTTATCAAGAAGTCTCAACTCCGTGGCACTTCCTATGAGAGTCTCTTGCTCATTTTCCCAGGCAGAGCTGACCCTTTACTGTGACTCCTTTGGGTTTGGTGTTGCACAGGACAAAGTATTTCCTTGCTGGCACCTTTGCCTCCTCTCCCAGCCTGGAGCTCTGAAGGACAAGTACCCTGGTGTCTGAGATCTACAGAACACCAGAATAACAGATGCTCTGGGTTTCCTAATGTACATGCCATTGCAGACAGGAAACAGAAGAAAGGAAGGGGAGAGTCGACACTCTGGGCACACAATCTCATCAAGATCCATACTGAAGGGCCTTTGAAGTACAAGACCTGAGGCTATCCCTGAAGAGCTAGAGCAAGGGGCCATGTGTAACCATTACCTCCACCCTCAGAGTACTTCACCAGCATGAAATCTTGTCAAAAACGGGTTGCCTCAGAAAACAGAAGAGAACAATAAGGACTTAGGCTAAGTGGAGCCAGACCTACACTGGACTGTTAAATTATCAGAGAGCCTCTTTCTGCTGAAGCCAGCACAGGCGGAGTCTTACAGGACATCCACGTATAAAATCCTCCTGATACACTGATGGAGGTCACAAAAGGAATTAGCATTACAGGAGGGAAGCCGAGCAGTCTGAGTCACGAGGAGGAGATCTACGCTGAAGGGGCTGTTTCTTATCGGTGGGTTCTGAAATCAATCAGCAATCTTATCTGATTTTCACTTTTACTAAAAAGCAAGAATTTAAAAGAGACATCATCAAAACCAGTATCTGATCGATTTCAGCAGAGAATGCTGCCCTTTTGGATATTAACAGTTTGTTCTTAGATACACTGAGAGTCTTCTTAAACGGAATTACACTCCTGCGTGCATTCAAGCTAAAATAGCACAGAGGGGCAAATAGGAAGAAGGAGTCCTACGCCCAACACCAATTTCCTGGAGCCAAATGGCTTATTGTTACCCATTTTCACTTCTCCCTCCGTCTGTCTGTCTGTCTGTCTGTCTGTCTGTCTCTCTCTCTCTCTCTCTCTCTCTCTCTCTCTCTCTCTCTCTCTCTCTTGTGTGTGTGGTGTGTGTAGTGTGTATTTGTATGTAAATGAGTGACTTTAATTTAACAGCAGATTTGGGGAACCTCTTCTTGTGTTCTACTACACTGCTACAAGTTACATCTCTGACCCCAGGCCTTTTATCAGAAGAGCAAGCATACATCCTAACAGTAGCAGTCCGCTGTTTTCCACTGCATTTGTGAATACAGTCAGTAACAGTTCACCGAAAATCAATCTCATTTTACCACTTCAACTACCCTATGCTTAGGCATCCATTTTATTACCATTCACCTGGTAGTGTTGAAGGAACAGGTAGTTGTCCTGGACCAACACCAAATGCAAGGCCCAGGAAGGCACAATTCTAGAAAATCAGCTGTTTATTCAGTGTTAGAGAACCCAAACACCCAGGTGAAATATCGCCTTTTAACTCCTAAGACTCTGGTTTTTGTTGTTGCTGTTTTATTTTTAAGACAGAGTTTTTCTATGTAGACCTGACCATCCTGGTACTTACTCTGTAAACCAGACTGGCCTCAAACTCACAGAGATTTGCCTGCATCTGTCTCTGAATGCTGGGATTAATGGCATGTATCACCAAGCCCAGCTAACTTTTAAAATTATTATTTTATTACTACTTAAAGAGAGTAGAGAGAGAGAGAGAGAGAGAGGAGAGAGAGAGGAAGTAGAGAGAGAGAGAAGAGAGAGAGTAGAGAGAGAGAGAGAGAGAGAGAGAGAGATATGGTATGTGTGGTATGATGCACAGTGGAGAGCAGAGGACAACTCTGGGAAGTCAATTCTCTCCCCTGGGTTCCGGGGATCAAACTTGCTTCACCAGGATTTCATGGAAAGGGCTTTTACAGGCTGAGTCCATCTCTCTAGTCCAGTCCTAAGTATCTCTAAAAGACTTCCCTTGCTCAGTGATATAATACATCTCACAGGCTCAGCAGAAAACTGTAGAAACCTGCAACTAAAGGTACAGGCTAGGCTTCTGTGTGTGTACCAGTTGGCACAGTGATACACCGGGTACCAATCCCACACCGTAGCCCTGGAGGCTGGTCCCCCATGCTCTCCCCATGTTCCCTTGCTTATCCATTCCACATTTTCTCTTTGTCCCTTCCCACTTACAACATATCCTAGGGGTGCACTTTAAGGCAGTTTGTACTCAGTCCAATTATTCTTTAATTTTAAATAATATAGTAACTTGGGTGTTTTCCTTTGTACTTAAACCAAACTAATTTGCAGAGGATGGGGAAACACAGTGCCAATGAACCAGCCGGGGGTGGGGAGATATGTGCGGACTAACACCAAAACAGCCAGTGATGAAATGGGAGACCTGACCAGTGTACTACTAAACGCACATTTACTTTCACGGGCAATTTCTGTGAGGCCATAGAACAGTGGCCTTGCTGCTTGCTTCCCAGCATTCCCTCTTCTAAGCTACTTTCCATGCACTCCAGCAAAGGGGTTCTCAAAAATAAAAAAATTCTAGAACAGACAGTAGCAACAAATCTTCCTGAGTATGTATGAAGTTCATTGGTTCATCTACAAACTCACTTTTACTGTAAAAATATAGATAACTTTGAACTTTCTGAACTGAACATTCTATACTGAAAAATCTGAAATGAACCAAAGCCATCTCATTATCTTCTTATTCCACAGTGGGACTTTCCTAACTAACTTAGCAAAGATGTCACCATCTAGAGAGGCAGACAGTCTAGGTGTTATGACATGGGTCAGTGATAGAGCATCTGCAAACATGGATGAGGTTCTAGGTTTTCCCAACACTGCAAAAAAACACAAAATCTAGGTGTCACCCTTCATAGCTTCCTCACCTCCAAATATCCCACGCTACCCATTAAAGTTGCTGGCTAATTTTAACTTCTAAACATCTCTCAAAGGTTTCTCCTTCCTAGATTACCCATAAGCAACACTACGATCCATATCATGTCATCCATTGCTCAGTAACCTACTGCTCCAGCCCCTTCCATCTCTTCCTCAGGCACTAGGCTGTGGCCTTATTTTGTCTCTCATGCATGTGTCTTGTATTCCTACTTGCTGGTGCTGCTGTGTGGAATATGCCCTGCCCTGAACTCTCGAAAGCCTGGCTCTGTCTTTTTACCTCTCCAGGCTGTCATAACCTCTTCCTTTCTCAGACATTCAGTCCGTGCACTTAGTTCTTATTATGTAGCAAACAAGACCTGATACTGCTCCAAGTTCCTGCACACTGGCTCTGTAAAGCTCTCAGAGGGAACTCATCCAGCCTCCTTCAGTACTTAAACTATGCCAGCCCACAGCAGCAGAAGCATGCTGCCTCCAACATGGGGCTGCTTAGTAAACCCTCCTATTCTTCCACAGCCTAATCTATCAGGTGGTAATCTCAGCTTCGCCTGGCAGAGCAGCTCTACAATCTCATGTATTCTGTAATTCTGGGTATTTGTTGAGTTGCACAGCATGTTTAAATCCAACCTGAGGAACTTAATGAGACCGAGCCTCAAAAAATTATTTTTCTTCTTTTTTCTTTTTTTTGTTTGTTGTTTTTAGATCTAGGGATGAAATTCAACGATAAAGCACTTTCTTAGCATGTATATATTACATAACAGTTTCCTCTGAGATTGAAACATTCCATCCTTCAGGATGTTCCTTAAGAAAGGTACAGCTTCAGGAAGTCCCTGAAACTGACCAGATTTACTAGGCCCCTCCCTACCAGAGTAAGCAATAATAGCTAAGAATCCCTCTCAGAGGAAGGAACCTGAGTTTCTCAGAAGACCTTCAGAGAAACTGAGCTGCAAAAAGACTTTGAGACTAGAACAGCTCCCTGGAAGAAGCAGAAACTAGCCTAGCTGCTGGGAAGAGGTTTAGAACAACTGAAGCACCTAAGAAAGGACACTGTCCAACCTGTTGCATCACTTCTTATTGCCCTTGAGAATACGATGGCCACGTGATGAGTTTTGACAAATGTGAAGCAGTACAAAGCAGCTCTCTGCCAGGTCTCAACTTAGCCTGAAGAAACTTAGCCACTTCCTCTTTCACCCAAAGTTCACCACACTGGAGAACCCCAAGTGCTAGGCATGCAGATGCACTTTCCTGATTGTTCCCACCAAGGACTACTTTGTCAGCACAATGCAGCCATGTTAGTACCCTGAATCAATACCACATGATGCTGCATTCACATGGAGAAGGAGTCATCGTGGGGTCAGGCTCCAAAGGGAAGACCCTGAGCAGCTCTTGCTGCTTCCAGCCACTGAACTGGTGTCAGGGCAGCTTGGAAAGCAGGAGGTAAGAGAAGCAAAGAAGCTCACCTACATAGAGAGAATATCCATGCCTGGCCTGACTACCATTTATCAGGCAGCTGATTCCCAACCTCTTCCCAACTGTGCATATTTAATATTTCAGCATGATGTTCCCAAGATGCAAATATGACGATCATGCTTTCTATCACATGCACACAAGCTCAGCCTGTGACTCTGTCACTGTCACCCCCTTGGACTCTCTTTACTCCCTGTGCTCAGTTCAACATGATATAGCCTGTACCAAAACAGACCATGTCCATCTCCTATAGTTCCTCCACATTGCTTCTTTTCTCCAGATTACTTCCCTGTGGAACCTTCTCAGAATCACTAACCCTCAGCTACAGGGTCTAGAAACAGCAGACATCATTCCACAGAGCCATCAAAGGAGCCACTGTTAATGCCAATCAATCACCAGCAACACAAGGCCCCACAATGTCTTCTTTGGCTCACTACAAAGAACTTGAAAATTATCACATGAAAGAAGACTCAAACACCTGAGGAAAGAATGAATTAATGAGCAGTGGTGTAACGAATCTGCCTACTTCCCATTCTGGCCACATGGCATGGCCCTGCCATGACCTGGGTTTGTGGATGAGTTCTGGCCTTAGCTGTGCACACTGGTGCCCTTCCTGTAAGGAAACGCACAGGGGAAACAAACCAAAAAAAAGAAAGCAAAGTGAAGTTACACATAAATGTATATAGCAGGACATGATATATGTCAAAACTACAATAATTAACCCTTATTCTCATCATATACCTTTTTTTCAGTATTGATGGCTAAGCAAGTGCTCTAATACTGAACTTAATAACCCCACCCCTAAAACTCCTACTTTTAAAGACAGTCTCCCTAAACTGGCCAAGCTAACCTTGACTCACAATACATCCCAAAACAGCCAGGCTGGGGACCATCGAGTGCCATTCCTTTTCCTTGCTTTGAGACAAGTGTTAGTAATAAAATACAGGCAAAGTGATGAACGGTTTCTTTCCAGGGTTTCCCATCTCCCTCCTCCATCATAAGTGCAGAATTCCAGGTACCTCATGTAGCACAAAGGCACTCTTATTCTTTAACATCTCTCTGGGATGCAAGATACCCAGACAAAACGCCAGGCTGTGCCTATGAGCTCAGGAAGGCATCGATCAGAGAGCTCTGAGCAGACACATCCTTATCTAGCAATTCAATGAGCAAGTACTCATCCTGGCCCTTCTCGGAGCCCCCTGGAGCACTGAAGAAGAGTCTCACTGCCACTCTAGACGGAAATATGAACTTTTTCTGTTTTCACAGAAAATACCTCACTAATATACATTTTTATTTTGACTTTTAATACCTATTTATCTACTTATCGACAGAGACTCACTGTGTAGCTCTGGCTAGCTAGAAAGACTAGGGACTCCAATCTGCCCTTGAATTTGTAGAGATCTGCTTGGTTCAGTCTCCTGAACGGTGTAATATTATGGTAGAGATACTTCAGTAATATATGCAAAATTGCAACATCAATCAGTGTACATTTATCAGGCTCAAATATACACAATTTTGTATCCAGTGTTTCCCCATTCTGGTAAATCACCCTCAGTCAACATTTTTCAACTGGGTGAACTTGTCCTTCAGCAGACACCAGGCAACATCTGAGGATATTTTTTGTTATCCTGACTGAGTAAAGGGTAGGGATGCTCTCCGATAGGGAGTGACCAAAGATGTAAAATGTGCTGAACATTCTACTATGTTACAAACATATGTAAACAAAACACAGCATAGCCCCTTAAATAGTTCCCCAGGTGTGAGTGTCAATCCTGTTTCTATGAGGTCCGAATAATCTCCTTGGGGAGCAAACAGGCAGGCTTGCAAAGTGACTGCACCAACTCCATCCTATGCAACCCTGAACATTCAACAGAGTGGGACTGGCTAAAAAACCACAGATCTGGGCAGCACAATACAGTAACAGTAATGTTGCTGTCTGGCAGATGCCATTGGGAGGCACTGGCAGCAGAAAACAAAATTGGATTGGGAGTTCTACTCTGGATGGATTTCTAAGTGACTATAACATGAACCAGAAACAAAATTTTAAGTGTTCCAGAAGATACATTTAATAAGGAAAAAGAAACATGAAATTAATTTTAGTAGTGTATTTTCTTAAATACCATGACGCTAAAACATCACCTCTACTAATCATATATTAGTAATATAAAATTTGTCAGATATTTTACTCTTTGTCTTTTTAAAAATTCCTTATGGCTGTGAATTTTGCCTGGGTGCATTTCAACTGTTCAGGAGTCACCCACATCTGAGGTTCCTCTGTGACAAATAGGCAGAGAACGAGATTCCTGGAAGGACTGTTGCCAAGGCCCTGGGGATGACTTTAAAGCTGTGTTTGCTTTCTTATATGTTCTTCTCACTGTCGCTTTTAAGATTTGAATTATCATATATAAGTAAAGATGGATCAAACTGTACATACTTTGAATGGACAAAGATAAAAGATGCCCTGTGAGGCTTCATGAATGCGTCCTGCTCATTCACTGATGATGATGGACTGTAGGGATTTCGGAGAATGGGTTGCCGCCACGTAGTCCTTTGTTTGATGGCAAGGTCAAGGCCATTCTTGCCAAGTGGGTCCAGAAAGCCAATCCCATACTACATCAAAACACATCTGAGTCCTGACAAAGAGCCTTTCTTCTGGTCTCACAAATAGGTATGGCTTTTGTACACATGCTTACATGAGTGCCTGCATCTGGACAGAATGAATAACTGATGAAAATATTCCTACCCAAGTTACTCTAGGGGCACCAGCCTATTGTTCAATTTTTGTTCCATCCATCCATCCACTCACACAAACTCACTCACACAAACTCACTCACTCACACAAACTCACTCACTCACACAAACTCACTCACACAAACTCACTCACTCACACAAACTCACTCACTCACACAAACTCACTCACACAAACTCACTCACTCACACAAACTCACTCACTCACACAAACTCACTCACTCACACAAACTCACTCACTGTAGAGAGAAACTGGACTCAACCTCCTCCTAATCCCCCTGCCTCAGTCTTCTCAGAAGGGGGATCAATGCTCGGCACCATGACTCTCAGCCCAGAGACCCTTTACATGTGGTCATACGCACCAGCTGCACAATAAGCTTGTAGCCAATGACTCTCATGAACAGTTCTAGAAAGCCTCCTTGCAAACAAAAGTTCAAGATTTGGAAAATTTGTAATATCAGTTCTTTCTGTCTCAATTCAGGAGTCTCAAGATGCCATTGGCAAGGCCCTGTATGATCTCCAGCCACAAAATAAGACGGTAATCTGATTGAAATGCATAAAGATAGGACAGCTGGGTCCTTCAGGGTGGCCCCACACCACCCTTGAAGGCAGTTGAGGACAGGAGAAAAAGATGATTTCGAATTTTAGTATTAGTCTTTGGAAATCAGATTCCATTTCTACTCAAGGTCTTAACTTTTCCTCCAATATGGGGCACGGAGCAGAAGGTCTGGATGTGTCTCCTCCTTGTTTCTATCAGTCTTTCTATAATAAGTGGTGGGGCATGTGTGCACACGCGTGCACACCCCCCCCACACACACTTATTATCTTGAAATTGTATTTAATGGAAAAATGATTAACCTCTTTGATAACGTACCTATGATCTAGGCACTGTGTAGGCAATAATTTATCAGGCACTGTACAAGGAAGGATATCCTTAAAAATCTTGGCATGAGGAAAATCCCAGTGCTTCTCCCAGCCCTCCATAGGGAAGGGACCAGTTGAGACCCAGCTGTTTTAATTCAGAAGGGCACAAGGCTAAAGAGTAGGGGTGAATCCCCAAGGCACTGAACCCCGTATTCTTAAGCAACAACACAGAATCTTTGTGGAATCTATACTTGTCCATAGGAGGTGGACCTCTCATTTCACAGTTGGAGACTATCAACCGAATGTGCTGAAAGTCTAAAGCTGGCCTCTAAGGCTTACTTCACAAGCCAGCCAGGAATTATATCACAGGCTCAACAGGACAAGCATCATCCATGCTAGCGCCTAAAACTGTTCAAATTTCAATTAAAGAAAAAAAAATAAAAACAGTCCAATTTTGAAGCACTTGTGAAGTAACCAGAGAAATTCACAGTCAAAAAATAAATATGACTTTCAGGTAGATTTCCAGGGATGTGGAAACAGGAAGAAAACAGAGTATAACCCTGGCCACTGGATCTGTGATCCTAACCCTGGATCTTAGCCTTAGCCTTGTCTTCCACAAGGCTCAGCTCACAGGGCTAAGAAAAGATGAGAAATGTACTTAGCTTTCGAATTTCCCTTCCTCTGTAATTCTGTCATCAGGGGGCTGGATGAGAGGCAACTGATAGAATCCACTCAGTAACACAAACATCAGAGAAAAGGCAGAGCCCACTACACTTCCTTGTAACTCAACCTTGAACATATCCCCACATAACTCTGGTGAACGAAGATGTTCCCTGAAGCATCCAGGTCTATCCTGACGGTGTGATGGCTTTAGTGTACCCGGCTAAGCTTCATTCAGGCCTCTGGGACCCCAGAGAGGATGGAAGCTAGCTCAGCAGGGAAGGGACTGAAGGAGAAACTTGCAGAAGAGTCTTCATTAGGGATCCAGAGACAAGGGAAGTCGTCGTCAGTGGATGAGAAGGATGCTACTGAAGGGGCCTAGAAGAACAGCACCTTAATGTCAGCTACTGGGGAGAAGCCAGCAATAGCAGAATTAATTTTTCTGCTGTCTTTTCTAGAAAATTCCTGGAGACTGGTCATCTGGTCCTCTACTAAACAATGAGGCTGAAGCACCATCTTCCCAAGAGTCCTGGTTTGTCTCATTAATCCCTTTTATGTATTTATTTGGGTTACTGACAAACTGCTGGGTGTTTGAAGTGCAGTGTAGAACAAGCAGACACTCAATGACAATTGGGTGGACAAAAAGAATTTGAAGTTTCCCGAGACGGATGGCTACTGCAGTAATCCACTATGATATCCCTTCCTTACTTCAGCACCCTGGCTCCCTCTAACTGTCTACTCCCTTGTAACCTTGCTGTCCCAAACACTGTGGGCAATTCAAAAAAACACAAACAGCTTAACGAAACAAGCAAAACTTTCGGATCTCACTTGTCAATTTTGACCTCCAACAAGTAAACAACAACAAAATACACTGTTTTACATTTTAATTACAAACAACAACATCAACAAAACGCTGACCCACCACTGGCAAAGGTGCAGGGAAATGAACACTAGAAGCAGGGATGGCAGCAAATGCAAACCAGTCTTTTTTGAAAGGCAAGATGGTGGGACTGGAGGAGAGATCAGAAAGTCTGTAACCTTTCTTGCAGTGATCTCTACCAAAGAAAGAACTTGAGAAGCTTCCGTGTTTGATGGAGCTATGACCAATAATACAAAACCTAGACACAGTCTCAAGACAAAACAGTGAGAAAGAGTCATGAGTTAGTGCCATATGATTCAGGCCAAAGGTCTTAAGGAATACTTCAGGATGTTACGTGTATCTCAGAGGCAAAGCTCTTGTCTAGCATGTGAGTCTCTCAGTTGGATTCCTAGACTACCAAATGAACACACGAACAAAATGTCACCAAACTTTATGATAGGAAAGTGTTACCTATGTGATAACACTTTTTAAAGAGCATGTAAAAGTCCTTATGATGTACTTTTGTTAAACACATATGTGTTCAATGACACCATGGAAGGAAATGTCTATCTCTCTGCATGCATTTGTGTGTGTGCGTGTGTGTGCATGTCGTTCTCAGTAGTAAGATTCTAGATTATTTTTATATTTTATGTAATCTGTTTACCTACCATTTAAAATTCCTACAATGGAAGCTCAACAGTTAAAAATAATACTTGCTGCTCTTTCTGAGGACCAGAGTTTGGTTTCCAGAGTTTCTGTGTGTGCATGCACACACACAAATGAAAATATTAAAAAATAAATATTCTCAGAGCTGGAGAGATGGTTCAGCCATTAAGACTGACTGATGCTCTTCCAGAGGACCTTCATTCTGTGCCCACCCCTGTATCAGATGGCTGTACAAGCCTGTGCAGCTCCAGGGACTCTCTGATCTTTTCAGACCCACTTGGGCAGCTACACCCACATGTGTGTGTCCTTACACACACAGTTAAAAATGAGATAAACCTTTAAAAGTGTGCTACTGTGGGTCCATGAACCCACATCACGTGACACGCACATGTGAAGCAAGATTCTTTACTTCATTCACACTTCCACATCCAATCTGCTGGTGTCTTACACAAATCAGGCTGGAAGAAATGAGAGGAACAGAGATGGAGAAGAAGGAGAGGCAGGAGATGTTGGTGTCAAAGAGGAAGGAGATAAAAAAAATAGAGATTTTCTACAATAACATTTTCAGTGGTTTTTTGCATATATAGTGTTTTTTAAAAACCACTTGTAAATTCCCTTGATATATCTCGAAGGAAAAAAGGACATAGGGAACTGACCCAAGAAAAGGATTTAGACATTTAGAAAAGATGCTTAGGTTTCCAATTCATTATTTGAGTCAAAAAATGTAATATTTCCATTTATTTTGGCATCACAGCACAACAGGAAAAGGTGGAGTCAGAGCAGAGTCAGAGCAGAATGGTTGCCAGTACAGGGGCACCCCCAGCAGGATGGCTGCCAGTACAGGGGCACCCCCGGCAGGATGGCTGCCAGTATTGGGTATGTACTGGGTGTGTCATTTCCTCTCCATGTCTTACTGTTAGCAACCATTAAATGCCAAGCAGCAGACTGTGGAAGTGAGATTTCCCTTGGTCCTCTCTGAGTCCACAGATCTACAACGCTTCCCGTAGGGGGTCACATGAAGGGGTGACAGACAGATGTGACCGACACTGAGGAAAAGGTGTTTTCCTTTAGGATATGCCCAGCTTCAGATAGAGTGAGCCTCATAGGCACTGAGTGTCCCCTACCCAATTCACAGTGCCTCGTAGGAGCAAGATTCGAGAAAAGTTCAGTGTCTACATTCTGGGAGCTGTAAGTACTTTTGAATTTTCCAGAGTAGCCTCAATGAAACTCAACCACAGAGACATTGGGAGGTGTAACCATAAACAAGTTAAATGAATGACTTGCAGGGGTGGCAGAGGTGGGACTAGGTGGGGTGGTGGTGACTGACATTTAGGATCATAAAAGGAGGTGAGGTTGAATGGCTGGCCCAAGAAAGGACCCATGGTTCCCACTCTGTAGGCTGCAAATCAAGTCCAAAGGGTAACAGGAGAAGTAATATGCCTCACAACTTAAGGTTTAGAAACTTCCTGCCCCAAATTCATGCCAACTACACTGTATGCCAAACACACGCTCTTGGTTCCATAGAATGGTGTGATGTGCATCAAATAATTTCTCTTCAAAGAAGAGGGACGTGTGGGAAATGTAAAATGTCAGCAGCACTCATTCTTTTCTTTTTACATTTTTTTATTGGGGATAAGAAGAGTGTGCGACCACAGAAGTGTAGAGGTCAGAGGACAGCTTACAGCAGTCAGTTTTCTCCTTCCCTCACAAAGTTCCCAGGAATTGAACCCAGGTCCTCCAGCTTGGCAGCAAGCATCATTACTCACTGAGCCATGTCAGCTGGCCTTCCACAAACTTCTAAAACTAAATGTGTTGTCTCATGACGCATGATATCCTCTCATGATGCTCCTCATAGAGAGACACCAGCATGCACAAGGAACTGCAAGGGATGTAACTAAACGCCCAATATAGCAGGAGGAGGGGACCTAGCAGCAACACTCACCATGACTACATGGAAGTTCTGTTATAGGTAGGTACAGGGAGGTTAGAGGGGAGGTCCTGGAAAGTTAGTAATGAGGACTGGGAAACAGTACAGAGTACAGTGCATGTGGACAGATTCCAATACCAGAAACAATGGTGAGACAGATAAGTGACAAACTATTTAGGGAAAGTTGCCAGGTATGTTTTTCATAGCATATTTTTTTTTGCTTTTATAGTTATTTTAATAATGTTATAATATAATCAAAAATAAGTATATTATTCAGGATCACCCATCAAGATGGACTATTCCTCCTTCACCCAACACACCTTTAATAGCACTCAGTGCTCCAGCACACCTATACATATCGTTTTTCCTATCTGCCACCGATTCACTCCATGACATGCTGAGTCAGGAATCAGGAACATGACCAACTGTGATTCATGGTTTTTGAGTAAGAGTGACCTTGGGTACGCATAGTTAACTTGAAAGGCAGATGCACCCATCAAAGACTACCTATATTAGTAGAAGGTAAGGGTGACAGACTGACGTGTAGCTCAGGTTCAAACTAGTTTCTTACTAATCTAGAGAGTATGTTAACCACACCGAGCTACAGAGCAGCTTAGAATATTAAAACAGTTTATTCTAAATAGAGACCCAAGTGCAGCCCTGATCTCCGTGCCACTGGATTAAAAGGTGTTTAGAAAATGGCAAAAGAACAGGATTCTGTTCTCTCACCACTGGCTAAACTATGACACAGATATCACAGGAGTGAGGCTACAAGGATTGAGGACAAATACTGTAACCATCTGAGTCAGGGTTTGTTTGTTTGTTTGTTTGTTTGTTTTTCTTTGTTTGGTGGTTGGTTTTGTCTTGTTTGCTGTGACAAAATGCCTAAAGGAAAGAGGTGAAAGAAAGAGAAGGGTATATGGGCTCACTGTCTTGGAGGGATCAGCCCTGGTCAGCTGGTTCAGTTGTTTTTGGCCTAAAACAAGGCAGAATGATGAGGCAGTGGAAGCATACAGTTGAGGATGTTCTTTACCTAATGGTGACCAGGAAGCCAAAAGTAAAAAAGGTCAGTACACCCTCACTGTCTGTCTTACTCCATCCATTCTCCACCTCTAAAAAGATCAATCAGGTTCAATCATTTCTCAACCAAATTCATTAGAAATCAAAACATACAAGACCTTGAAGACATTTTATACTAAACCATAAGCCCACCTAATTAGTAATTAGATAAAGTCAGAACAAATTGTGGAATTAAACCTCAAATATGTTTTACTATCACTGAGGAAATAGCCCTCCACATAGATAAGCATAATGGTCAGGTCTTCGTTACCGTCTCTTTGTCATCTCTACGCTGTGATATGGCTGACAACCTTCAAAACACCACAATAATTTCTCATTCACTACAATCTCAACATTTTTCCCTGTATGAGGCTCGTGTGTGTGTGTGTATGGTGGTGTGTGTGTTGTGTGTGTGGTGTCATGAGTGTAGATCTATGTGTGTGCGCATATCTATGGAGACCAGAGGGCAAGCTCAGCTGATGTTCCTAGAGTACTACCCACTTTGTCTTCTAAGACAGAGTCTCTTGTTGTCTTGGAACGAGCTGAGTGGTCAGGGTGCTGGCTAGCAAACTCCAGAGAGCTATTATGTCTATGTGTCCCTGCCCTCAGTGCTGGAATTACAAACACACGACACTGTACCTAGCTTTCTCATGGGTCTGAGCATCAACCTCAGGTGCTCATGCTTATGTGACAAGTACTTTACTGAATGAGCAATTCTACTAGTTCTTCCTGCCTTGTTTGACCCCAATTCCTCAGTGTCCTTGATAGACTTTTCAACAATGGGTGCTTTTAACCAGAGGCCCTGAGCCTTTGTCTGTGTCTCAGTAGCATTTCCTTAGCGAGTGCATCAAGTTTCATGTCTTACATATCTCTTATACACTTGTAAATCCTACACTGATAGCCCCTAGCTAGAATATTTTTGGAACTACATATCCAAAGGCTCATGAGGATCTCATCTGAGAGAGAAAGAGAGGGAACAGCTGCAAACCCCAATGGTCACCATGCATGCTGCCCCTTCCCTCCCCCACCCACACTGTGCCAGCTCACTGGCCTCCCTCCTCTGACCGATGGCAGTTCCACCCTTCCAGAAATAGCTTGGAGGAGAAATTCTAGCCTTCAGCCTGATTCCTATAGAGCAGCCCATCGGTGACTTCTCTTAGTAATACTCCATCACACAGGAAGGAAGCCTTTGAGTCATCTCTGACAAAGTACCATCTCTGCACTAGACAAGTCTTCAGCTTACCTTGGTAACTCCAACAGCAATGGGGTCTCACCAGTGCCTATGGTCACACATAGTCTAAATCGCCTAGTGTTCACTGGACGTATCTCACAGGGATTCAGGGATATCCTCTTAAATAGCCTCCCCCACCCACAGGCTACTTTCAAGTCAGGGGTTTTAGTGATACACTTAAAGCACACATTTGTAGCTGCCCTTCCAAGGTCCCATTTTTCTAAAAATACAACAAGCCATGTTTTTCCATTGACCTTATGTCCCATCACTCTCTTGGTTGCTGCTACCAGCAGCACACTTCTCTCAGCACGTGCTCAAATGTGTCTGCTCCACAATTTGCCATCAATAACGAAAAGCATGCAAAATTTTCATACTTTTTCAATATGAAAGATTTGAAATGCTTTATGAATCTATACCCATACCACTGTAAGTTCTAGTTAACCATAAGACAAGTGTTGAACAACCGCAAGTGGAATAGTGGCTTTCATACTGGACTGGAGAGGTCCTAGCACAATGCCTGGTACACAGCAGACAATAAAGATGTGGCGAATAGACAAACAAATGAATCGATGTAGCTTACAGGTTGCATTAACTGACATTATGGAGTCTAAGTTTAGAAAACCTCATAGTATACATTTATAATATGAGAATACTTTAGAAAATGATGCTACTGTATGCACATTCACTTACAACAGACTTCAGGGTTGGAGAGAGAGAGGGCTCAGTGGATAAAGTGATTCCTAGGCAAGCACGAGGATCTGAGCTCAGATCCCTAGAACACATTAAAGTCAGATGTACACACCTGAAATCCCAGTATTCTTGTGGCCAGATTGGAGGCAGACACAAGAGAATGCCTGCAAGCTTGTCTAAAACAAAGTGGAAGGCAAGGGCCAACACCTGTGCTCATGCACATGAATATACACATGTATCTAGTACATACACATGGACACACCATCACCACCGCAGCAGTCTTAAGTACAACCTACTAAAATGATTGCCTAACTCAAAATTGGTTCCAACTCCTACTCTGAAAAAATCACTGATCTAAACTTGCAAGTTGCACAATGTGTAATGAACGGATCTCAGGGCACTTCCTCTACCTCTAGTAAGGGCCTGGCACTCTGAGCAAACAGAGGACTTACAGGTAAGGAGGGCTGTTCCAAGCATCACAGGACCCAATGGACGGAAATAATCTGTCCACCCAGTGATGCCAGTTTGCTTTTTTAATTAAGAGCAATTTTCTGTAACTTATCACACTGTCAGGTAATTAACAAAACATGTAATTACCTTTAATTATATGCTACATATGGACTAATACACAAAATTCAAGGGGGAAGCTGCAGGATTTTCATACTTCAAAAAGACTTGGTTTGAACAGGCTGGAAAAACTGAGGAGTATTTTGTCATTTATTTGCTCCCATCTCCCTTCATCCAAAGGCCTCACAAGTGTAACCGTTCACATCAGGGGCAGAGAACAAGCAAATGATTAAGCTTCATTTCAGATTTACAAAGTCTCCATCATCAGAAGTCTTTTAAAAAGATACCACAATTATCAGATCCAAAGACAGCCCTGGGCAGAAGCCATCGGGACAAGTACTAACGTGTAAGGAAGATTCTATCCGAGTTACTACAACTGTGCTTCTGAGGTCACGGTACTCCTGAGACCTCCAGAGAAGATGAACAAGATTCCCAGGGATGTACTATTCCTTTTTCGTTTCCATGTTTGCACATACATGTGCATCGGAGTGCATGTTTCTATGTGGGTGTACACGTGTGACTGACACCTTAGAGAACGGCCTGGATGCCATTCCTCTAGAGACGGTGCCTCTCACTGGCTACTACCTTCTACTTATGATGGTCAGCTGGCCAGTGCTCAGGGAATCAAGAGCTGAGTCCATCCCTCAGCTCTTGATTCCTAGCACCATCCGGCTGGTTTAGATTGATCACTTTCTTGTGTGATTTCTGGATATCCAAATCATGTCCCCAAGCACATTACCAATCCAACTAGCTCCTCCATTGTGTTTCTACAAAATTACAGGTTGTGTTTCTTCCTGACAGTTGTGAATCATCTAAGAAGAGTGAGATTCACTACCTTGCTGTAAAGCTGACCATGTGACCTCACATGCGGACTTCTTTCATGACATTTGGGGTAAACAGTTAAAAAAATGTGAACCATCAGCAGATAAGACACCAAAAACACCATTTTAAAAGAATGTCTCAGGCTGTGGAAACAGCTCAAAATCAGAGTTCATGCCTAGCACTTGGGAGCCTCTGGGTTCAATTTCCAATACCACAAAGGAGAAAAGAATAGTTACACATATCTTTCCTGCTTTTGTTTTATGTGTGTATGGTTGTTTTGCCTGCATGTATATTTGTGCACCAAATGCAAAAAAAAAAAAAAGGACCTGAGACAATGCTGGATCCCCTGAAGCTGGAGTTACAGGTAGTTGTGAGTTGTCATGTGGGTGGTGGGAACTGAACCCTGGTCCTCTAGAAACGCAGCAAGTGCTCTTAACCTCTGAATCTCCCTCCAGCCACAACTGCCTTCTGTTTTTCATTACTGTGTAAAATATGGCCACTTGAATATTGCTACAAGTACTAACTTTACTACAAAACATGATTTTAAGTGTATTTGAACAAATGAGTTCTGTAGAGAACCAATTCCACTGAGCACATCAAGAACTTCAAATGTGTTTCCTTGACAAAAGATGAAGCAATTCTTGTTTACACAGAGTATTCGTTTAGGATCATGGAAACAGTGTTTAAGAGCAGCTGAGATGGTTTTGGGTGACCACACCACATTGCCAGTAGGATTTGCTAAAGGAGGCAGAGGCTGCAGGAGGATCCTGAGTTACAGGCCAGCCTAAGCTACACAGTGAGATCCAGAACGTCAACAATCAAATTTAGAAGTCTGACTGCTGAGAAAAAAGTATATATAAAAATATCCACAATGTAAAACCTAAGTTTTCTATCAGTCTATCCCTGCTATGAAACTGTAGGCTAAGTTCTACAGCACTTAGAAGTCAAAACTCTAGAAATTGTTTTGGGTTTTTTTTTTTTAAGATTTATTTATTTTATGAGCACACTGTTGCTGTCTTCAGACACATCAGAAGAGGGCATCGAATCCTGTTACAGATGGCTGTGAGCCACCATGTGGTTGCTGGGAATTGAACTCTGAACCTCTGGAAGAACAGTCAGTGTATTTAACTGCTGAGCCATCTCTCCAGCTAAAAAAATTATCTTTAAGTAGTTTAGAACAATATACGTTGGACAATCTTTAAAAGAATTATACTACCAGGAGGAAGTTAGTCTCCAAGCAACATAGAGTACATGATTCCATTCATACCTAAAGCAAGCAAAGCTACGGGGCAGAAGTAATTGCTGTCAGTAGGTTGAACTGAGGGCAGAATAGTGAATAGCTGCTACTTGATCCAAAGTCTTCTTGCTTGGTTGATGAAATGATAAATGATGTAAGGTGGTGGGTAGCAAACTGTTTGAACACCCAATGTTCCTGCACAGTAAATACATTTTAAATGAGTGAATCAAGCTCATTTAATTATTAATTATGAATTCAAGAATTTGGAAAACGAAACACGAAGCCACCAATAATTCCCAACAGTACTGCTCTGGCAAGGGAAGGAACTCAACCTCACACTGATGCTGTGTGAGGCTGAAACCTATCACCGGGCATCCTCGGCTCCTTGATCTAAGTCACTTTCAAAATGCATATACATTTTGTATATTGTATGTTATGTATTATATTGTTCTAAACTACTTAAAGATAATTTTTTTAGCTGGAGAGATGGCTTAGCAGTTAAATACACTGACTGTTCTTCCAGAGGTTCTGAGTTCAATTCCCAGCAACCACATGGTGGTTCATAACCATCTGTAACAGGATTCGATGCCTCTTCTGATGTGTCTGAAGAGAGCAACAGTGTGCTCATAAAATAAATAAATCTTAAAAAAATGTACATATACAGGTGTACATCAAATAGATGCATCTGCATACACACACAACACACACACAACCCTCAATTGCATTCTTCAAGTCCACTTGGAACTAAATACTGGTAAATTTTAAAAGTTGGGTTGAATCGTCTACAAAATACTTCTAGGGTAAACTTTTAATGATATGAAGAAATGGAGAGGACACAACATTAACCTGCATGAAGCCATCAGAGTTGCTGCAGTTGCCACAGGAGAATGACATGGATCATAGTTAACCTATCTAATAGCCATTAGAAACATCTGAGTCTGTCTTCTCTCTGGAATATAAACCCTATGAGGGCAGAGGCTGTACAGTACATAACTAGTAATAGAAAACTGTGCTCAAGATTAATGTGTATGCAAGGGACATTTACATGAATAAATGAGTGAGAGGAAGAAAGGAAGGAAGGAAGGAAGGAAGGCAAGTAGGCAGAAAGAAGGGAGGGAAGGGGGGGAGGGAGGGGAGGGAGGGAGGGGGAGGGAGGGAGGGGGAGGGAGGATTGGACTGAAAAGATTCCCACAATAAAGAAATTATGAATGGTCTGCCCTCTTATATTTTCTCCACAGCCCTTTCCAGTCTTCTCTTCACTCAAAGGTATCTCCCAGCAGCCCTTGAAACTTCATGGAGCCTGCCTCTAATCTCACCAATTACCCGTCAAGAGGTGTCATGTGAGCAAGCTTTCAACTTTTGCTTAAAAGAAAAGGAAGTACTTTAGGCTTCCACCTGTTGTGGCAACAACTTAGCTTCAGACACACAGATAAGGAGAGCGCCCCAGAGGCAAAGAGAGAGGACACAAAGGACCTGCCTGGCCAGACTAGACTAGCTACATTGTTACAAGACAGAAATGACAATCTGGTTTCAAGCACTAAGGGCAGCCACATAGATTTGCAGCCTGATCATTATAACTCAGACATGGGTATGTGGTATATCTAGACAGAGTAGTCCAATGGCTAGCTCAAGTGGCTGGTTGGTTGATCATATGTGGGTGTGGTTATCTAAGTACACAGCGAAGGATTTGTCACACTATCTCCACAGCATGCTCATGAGTTAACAGCAACACAATTGAATTCCAATGCTGAATGCTTTCTTCCCCCCTCCATCTTTTTTTAAATCAAGATCTCGTATCACCCAGGCTGGTCTGAAACTTGCTATATAGGCAAAGTTGGCCTTGAACTGCTGCTGCTCCTCCTGTCTCCACCCACCTAGTGTTAGATGACATGCCTGTACCATCATGTCTGGATATCCAATGCTGCTCAGCCAGGTATTTCTGATCCTTACTTTACATTTGGAAATGTTGGGTATTTTTAAAAGCAATTTGTAGAGACCTATTGCCCAACCAAGTTTACCAAGTTACAGTTTAAATTTGTATATGAATTATGGCATATGCAATAAAGTGATGATTGAAACAAAAATAACCCCAAAGATCATTTGAATGGAGTACCTGTGAAGTGCTCTGCTGTTATGGAAATGTTCTTTCACACAGACATATACTTTTAAAGGGACTAATATATTTCAATTAGCTGGAAAGCATTTTAAATCGTTAACTAAGAAACCATCCATACTATGCAAGATACAATGAATTCAAACAGTGAATGTGCACTGTAGCACCTTTGTTTAACATTTTAAAAAAATGCTCAAATTGGGGAGGGAGAAAAAAAATCACTCTAATTGAAAAAAATTACTCTAATATATTTTTTAAAAAAAAAAATTAAATTTTCTCACAAATAAGTTGATCTTTTAAAAAGAAGCTGAACTCTCCCATAAACTGTGAAGCTTTGAGATGTCTAACATTTGAAGGCAATCATCTGGGCATAGTTACATATGCCTGTAACCCCAGCACTTTGTCAGCATGCAAAAGAGGATTCCACGGGCCCGACAATCTAGTCCAAGTGGTAAGCTCCTAGAAGCTGTGTCAGAAAATAAGGTAAAGAGTGACTCAGGAGAACACCCATGCTGATGTCCAGCCTCTTAGCAAACACTCAGAAGTATATACATATACAGGTGTACATCAAATAGATGCATCTGCACCCACACACACCACACACACACACACACACACCCCTCAATTGCATTCTTCAAGTCCACTTGGAACTAAATACCTGGTAAATTTTAAAAATTGGGTTGAATCGTCTACAAAATACTTCTAAGGGTAAACTTTTAATGATATGAAGAAATGGGAGAGGACACAACATTAACCTGCATGAAGCCATCAGAGTTGCTGCAGTTGCCACAGGAGAATGACATGGATCACAGTGACCAGAGCTATGATCTCTGTTGTTTTTATCTTGGTGATATTCTCCTTGCCCTTGGACAGGCTACTCAGCACCTACGGGATCGATGTGCCACTGTAAGGCAAGAATTATACTAACATGCTAATGGCATCATAGCAATCTCAGCAACCAGAGCCATTTGACTTTATTAACATTTTAAAACTTTTCTTATTTTTTACAGGTATGGATGTTCTACCTGTATGTGTTTCTGCACATTGCCTGTGTACCTGGTGCCCACAGAGGCTAGAAGATGATATCAGTACCCTTACCCAGCCTCCCCCAGACCCATTTTATAAAGCACTCAGATCTACCTGGAAGAAACTATTATATACTCAGAAATACGCTGATGGTTATTTACAGTTCTACAAACCTTTGAATTTAAATTTTAAAAATGGCTTCATCTGTCGCTCTGATTTATGCTACACCAGTGTGTATAGTCAGTTGTCCCTATACTGGCCAATGAACACACTGATCACCAATACTGACTGCTAGTGATTCCCATATTCAAACTGGAGGCTTGCCATTTACTGAGAAGCCCGGAATATCAGAAAGCCACATCCTGTTCGTAGTGAGAATGACGGCTACAGGACAGAAGGCCCTTCCCTTCAAGGCACAGTCCTCAGGAAGAATACCAACCACTACACTCAGCGAATGTCTTTGCTATAGGTTACTAGCTGAACTTTTACCTCCAAGTGGACAAGAACCATCCACACAAACACACACACTACATATATATGTATATAAACATATGTGTTTATATTTGTCTTTAAAAGATCTGTGACCCTGCCTAAAGTTAAATCTGGGATCAAAAGAAAGAAAGAGGAGATACTATAAGAACAAAGAATGTCAAATACCAAACTGATTATTAGAATAAAAATGAAGATTACATATAAGGAACAAAAACCAAGTTAACCAAAGCAGAAATGGAAAAAAACACAGATTAAGCAAAATTTCTTATCCTGAGTCTCAAGAATCTAGTCAACAGGAGAAATTACATAAATGTGTCAAGCATCACTGTGATTTCTTTTCTTCATTTAATAAAGGGAGACATCACAAAACCAAAATATTTATGGATCTAGAAAGTTCCCTGGAGGAAGGATTTATTTATGGGCTGATGAATGCCACCACAGAATGTGTCCTTTACCTGGATCAGAAAGAGCCTCCAAAAGCTTTTCATTAGGACTACCAACAGAAATAGCTATTCTGCAAAGTTCCCTTTGTCCCAGGCATATCATGAGACTTTAGAGTTTGAGAGAAATTCGTGCAGATATAAGCACAGACATTATAATTGTATCAATTTAAAAGAAAAATCATACATGCTTGCAGGACACGAAAAGTGATGGATGAAGCTCTTATTTAACATGATGTGGATAATGCAAGTGGCAAGCTCAAGTTCTTATCTATTTCTTTGGCTTGTTTGTTAGATCAATGGTCATTGAACCCAGGACTTTGGGAATGCTAGGCAGACAACTCCACTACTGACTGAGTCATACCCAGGCCTCCATGTGCCCTTTTCTTTCCTTTCCTTTCCTTTTCTTCCTTTTTTCCCCTTCCCCTTTTTCTTTCCTTTTTCCTTTCCCTTTTCCCTTTCCCCTTCCTTCCCCTTCCCCCTTTCCCCTTCTTCCCCCTTCCCTCTTCCTTCCCCCTTCCCCTTCCTTCCCCCTTCCCCCTCCCCCTCCCCTCCCCTTCTTCCCCCTTCCTTCTCCTTCCCCCTTCCTCTTCTTCCTCCTTCCTTCTCCTCTTCCCCCTTCCTTCTTCTTCCCCCTTCCTTCTTCTCTCCCCCTTTCCCCCTTCCTTCTTCTTCCCCCCTCCCCTCCCCTCCCCTTCCCTTCCCTCCTCTCCCTTCCCTTTCCTTTCCTTTTCAGAGATAGACTCTCGCTTGTGCCCAGGCTGGTCTTGAACTCCAGAAATTTTGACACCTCTACACCTGATCGCATTAAGTGATGGCCCATGTCCCACCAGTAGGTTTTCTTTGAATTCCCTGTTAGCTTTATGAATCTCAATTTTCAGCTTTTTCCTTGTTTCTAAGAGCATGAGAAGAGGGAAACACCTGCAGAGGAAACACCTAGGATCTATTCTAGAAGAGAAAGGCACCAGAGACAGTATTTAGAGTACAAAGAGTGGTGGAGGCAGAGTTCTGGGTGACCCACAAGCAGGAAACATTTACTAGATACAGAGCACTGGGCAGAAAGCCTGCAAAGCCCCAAACTTAGTCTCAGGCAAGGACTGCCTTCCTTTAGCACACTCTGCTGTGACTGACAACTCCTGTGCTGCTCAGCAACATTTCCTTCCAGGCTGGAACATCTGACGGGACAGGACACACCTCTGAGCATGGATCTGGTATTTCCCAAAAGAGTGAATAAGGAAACAAGGAAGGTCTGAATTGCGGGGCCCAAACCAAAGACACCAGAAACAACTCACACAAATCTACCCAGTCTGTGAGACACTCCAGATCCAAAACACCCTTCGTGAAAGTAATGACAAAATCCATCAAATAATTCTCATATTATCAGTGTTCTGAAAAGTCTGTATTTTGCAAACATATCCAGCATGATAGCAAAGTTGAAAAAGACAAGATTCTAATGCCACAAAGCAACTTACTACTCAAAGGAAGGACACAAGACTATTACATCAAATGGCCCTAATTAAAATTTGACATGGAAAGGCTATTTCAGCTCAAAAAACAAAAGGAACAAAAAAGGGCATGGAAAGGCTGCACAAAAAATACAGTATATACCTATAATAAATAAGTCAATGAACACCATAAACATAAAAATAAACTTGTAAATTGAAAGGGTCTGCAATTCTCTCCAATAGGAAGGTCATGGGCTTAGCTCTGAGATGCTCCTAACCCAAGCAAACATCAGGCATCTCTGACCACTTAATGGGACTATTCCATCTGCCTCCTCAAAAGCATGAATTTCAGAAAGTGAAATTTGGTCTTCACTCATCAAGCCACATTAGGATCTCTGAAAACTTCTAATTTTAAAATCAAGTGCTCCTTTGATTTCCAAGCAAGAGCAAGGTCAAGAAAAGAAGACAGCAGAACGCTGACATTCAGGGCTATGCCCCACACTGCTATCGAGTGACATCAATGTGGCCTGTTCTATGGCACCTGACTAGTAATTCCTGAACGAAGGGGATTAGACGGGAGGCAGAGGAGCATCAGTAGGGTACCACCACCACTTTGGCACTGAGCATGGACACATGTTACTCATGTCTGGAGCAAGTTACTTTTATGAATCACCTCTTTGATGATGTGAAAATTCCTTTCTCACATTAAGCACACAATCATTTCAGCTTCATCAAACTGGAGGAAGTATATTATTGGGGGTAGGGGTGGGAGACAAAGTACCTTGATGGACTGTCTCTTAAGGGAAATCTTTAAAGTCTTCTGCCAACATGCCACTCATGTACATTTACACACATTTATATACAGAAGTTTATATGCATATATAAACTTCATATATATATGAATGAGAGCAAATGATCAAACTCCAGGCTTCAAAAGTTGAAATAGTTTCAGATACAAACCCAACAATTATGTATAATTTTACCTTTTATTTATTTATTTTTTTGGCTTCTGTAATTCAATCTTCAGTTATAGTCACCTCCAAAGGTCACGTCTTACCCTGAAAACAAAACAAAAACCAAGTCACAATCTGAAGAATGAGGACAGTCTCACAGTGAATGCCCAGGGTCGACACAAGCAAAAAGACAAGGCGTTCAACTGTACATTCTGGAGATCAGATCTTTCAGTTTACAGAAGCAAGGCCAGGATCTCCATTATCTTCAAGACCATAGATCCAACAGGGACGAGGAAAGTCAAGAAGAGACACTTCTGACTTCACGTGTACTCTTTCTTGTCTTAATGTCTATTAATTCATTTTTGAGTGGAATAATACATGACTCCTGGGCCTCCGTTTTAGAAGGCAGACTGCTACTTGAATGTGCATGTTTGGTTCATACCCACAACCTTTCTAATTTCATTAAAGCATGTGGCTTATTTTCTTCTTTTTGAAAGTAAGCT
This sequence comes from Mastomys natalensis, assembly GCA_021653895.1. Taxonomy (NCBI): domain Eukaryota; kingdom Metazoa; phylum Chordata; class Mammalia; order Rodentia; family Muridae; genus Mastomys; species Mastomys natalensis. The sequence goes on from JAJTUV010000230.1 coordinate 1,062,428, forward strand.
TGCACTTACAGACATGAAGCTTTCTGCCACTCTGAGCCTTCCAGAATCATTTTTTTTTAAAGGCACCATTTTCTATTTGGGGAGGGACAAGGGGTTAATTGATGCTGAAAGCTGTTGACAGAAATATTTTTGCATTCAGAATCTACCTCTACTAGATCCACTCTGTTAGATAAAAATGGTTCATGTCACATGAAATAAACAAATGAAACCAAGCTTCCTAAAACACAAAGGAAGCCAGGAACACATTTCAACCCATGTCTCCTCTGCATCGGCATGCTCCCTTGAGCAAAACTCGTGTGTGCCTTTAAGAAATGTTAGATGCTGCCTTTTCCTGTCCATGGAACTGGAATTGGTGGTGTACACCCCAAGAGAAAAGGCAAACAGGAGTTTATTAATTGAGATCATGTTCATGAGAACATATGAAGCTCATCCCACCTCCACTGACCAAACGCTAGAACTACAAAATGCTGAAACCCTACCTTTTTACCTAACACGAAAAGCCTTTTGCTTAATGCCCAGGACAATATGGAATGGAGTATATTCTGTCAGCCCTGAATGGGAAAAGCAAAGTTTTCCTCCTTCAGTGGGGCTGGGAGGTGACACTTTCACGCCAACCTCTGACATTTCCACAATCAAAGGGGATGCAGATTCTTACCATGCTGACTGGAAAAAAAGATGCAGGCTCTGGGTGAAATCAGAATTCTCATGTTTACTGTAAGAGGAAATTGGAGGTTTTCACCATAAATCTTTTACCTTTTGGGTGGGGGAAAACCCTAGCACGTGGGTTTCAAATGACTGCTCTGTAACCTACCCCCAAAGCTTTTGGTTGTTGTTGTTTTTACACAAAACAATTCAAATTGAAAATGAAAACTGTGTGCTTTCCTGCTGATGCATGTCCTCGGGACTGCCTTCTTGTTTCATAGTGAACGGATAAGAAAGGACAATGGCCGTTAAGTGTGCATGGCAGACCAGACAGACCTGTGAGGTGTCCCAGTCCACTCAAGTCACACAGCAGCTTCCACACAAGAGATAGTAGCAAAGATTCAAAAGTTTTACAATCATAGTATTATCTGCAGTCCTAGGGACAAAGTTGGGGTCTCTCACATGCTAAGCCAGTACATGACCCCTCAGGTGCATGCCCTGATTCATCAAATCTTACATATAAAGTGAGTGAACATGGCCAGGCCCTGTACAATTCAAAGCAAAGAGGCCACTCTCTCTCTTTTTTCCTGGAGAATTTCTTCCACGCGTGGACTTTAAACTAATTTATATGTTTATCTATTGAGCTGGGTCTATTTTTGCATGTTTGGCAGAAGGGCCAATAGTATTAGACTTTGCAATGCAGATGAGATTTGCTATCATATAGGCCTGGCAAACAACTGGACCTCATTAAAATTTAATTCCCAAAGAAAACTGCTGAAAAGGCCTACTTTGAATAAAGTTATCTATCTCTGGAGTTGTATCTCAGCCCACAGCACAATTTCAGGTACGTGTGAGGTCTGTGTGTTCACTCAGCAGCCTAAAAAGCACAGTTCATAAGTGAATGGGAGTAAAAGCAAGACACTGCTCGACCCTCAGAATTTAAGTATATTCTCCCTCTGGGGAAGCAAAATCAAAAAGAGCAAGTAATGGCACAATCAGACAACTGACACTCTACCATATACGGACTTAAACGGCACAAAACCAGCTACATTTGACTTTCGCTTATGCATCAAGTATCATTTGGTAAGATGTAAAATCCATTCCATAAATTTTAATGTACACGTACATCTGACCACTCATTAATTTATTTCTGTTGATTTTACTTTTTAGAAAAGGTATCCATTAGCAAAGTCATCTGAAATGCTATTATCTGAGTTTTGCTGAAGAGAGATTAATAGTTCAACAGCTGTTTGCCATCATGTGCAATTAAATGAAATGTGTCGATACATAAGACAAGAAAATAAGGGGTTAGAACAGAGGCCCGAGCTGCTATCATTGCATGCTTAGGAGAGTAGAAATCAACAATTCTGCAGGAAAATAGGCAATTTGCTTTTTCCCAGAGCATAAAACTTCAATTTCTAAAACTGTGTACTTTTACTGATCAAATCAATCAACTATTTATCTGACTACTGGCAGTACAAACACACACACACACATATACATACATGTACTGCACACTCATGCACCCACGCACACAGTGTAAAAGAAATATCCCCCTCTAGCCCTCCTGTCTCCCGATTTAAAAAGGCTACCACTATACAGATACCATTTTGTTTTCCTTTTTCTCTCTTTTTAAAAACTTTCCTAGTGATTTTGGGTGTTAAAAGTAAGCCAGGTATACAGGAAAACAGAAATTGATAACTTTCCTTCCTAGAACTCTCTCACACCAAGTAAAGATCCTATGACCTCAAATCTGAGGCATCTGCACTATAGTGTGTGTTTTTTACCAGGAGCTACAGGGTGACAACAGAGCCCACTCATGTAACTTGACACCTGTAGGGTTGGTTAGAAACCCAGCACCTCAAGTGCTTCCTCTTTCTTAGCTCCCCCACCCCACCGCACCCCAGCCCCCATTAGAAGTTCCCTGTGCAGTGAGTGTCCTGTGGCTGCCTTCCTGAATCCAGGCTGCACTGGATCTGTGAGATCTGCCATGCAACAGCTAACTGGCACGAGCTCCTGGGAACTGAGGCATGGGTGAGCGTGTGGGTGAGACCCTGCTTCGCATGTCTGGAAAGGAACAACCTTTCTCTTCTTCTCACTCAAAGTTCATCCCCTCTTCCGTTCCCAGCAACTACCGCAATAAAGGACGACCACCCTGACTCCTGCATTCTCTTTTACAATGTGTGGTTACCACAAACTGATGCCAAAGGTGACCGAGAACATCTGTCTTAAGCCTGCATCCACCACAGGCTGGTGGAGAAGCCACCTTGTGCCAGTCTTGTCAGGGGTGCAGGGTGAGCCAAGCTGTCCCAGGTCCATGAAAAGGGAGCAGATTAACAGGTGCGAGGGACCAGGACCCAACCTGTGCTTTCCTGAAGTCTGAACCATGGCGAAAGCTCCCCCAACTTCACATTGTCTTACTGAACAGCACAGACTTCACTTGAGAAAACAGGTCCAAATGGGCCGGTTTCCACTCCAGTACTGTCTCTTTAAGTCATCAATCTTAACTCATTTTGGCTTTCCTGTCTTGTTTTCCAGCGATTTCTTAGAAAACAGAAGGCCATCTACACACACTTGACTGGTTGGACACAAGGGTCATTTTCTTTTCGAGACTTAAGAAAACCAACTTAGAAAGCACCCCAGAGCTTTGCCCTGTGCTTTCTGGAACCTCAACTATTGAGTTGGGTTTAGCAAACATTTTAAAGAGGGAAGGCAGAAAGACAAAGAAAAATGGGTTCGGGGTAGGAAAGAAAGGGCAGAGATGAACAAAGTGGAGACAGAGAAAGGAAAGAAGGAAGGAAGGGCACAGGAAATAAACTGCTGGCAGTCCAGGCTTCTGCAGCCAGGGGTGGCCTGAGACACACCCATGGCAGTTGGTTTATAAATGTTGCATTTCCTTTACTGGTCTATCAGAGAAATGACCAACCACACACCATACTACATCACTGTCCAAATCCCCGGGTGGAAAATGTGACTGCCCTTTCTCTCCTCCTGGGAAACATCACGGAGTCTAACTTTAGGGATCTGTTCTGTTTAGGCAAAACTCAAAAGCCAACACACAGTGCAACCATGTGGCACAGACAACCCACAGGATTGCCCGAGAAATCGCACCAGGCTGGCATCCCCCCCAGAGGAAAGCTACAACCATGGGCCTGTCTCAGTTGGAAAACTCATTCCTGTTACCTTCCACTCAAGTAAAACCTGGTCACGGTCATGTGAAAATATTTTATAGGTATCCTTTAACAGGCTGTACACGTTGAAAACCAAAAACAATATTTGCTGTTTTGCCTTTGAAGTGCTAACAAAGCCTTTGTTTTAGATCCCCCTTCAGTGTGCAATAAGAGTTAATAATCAAATCCATCCCAACCCCCACAAATGTTAAACAAAAAGATAAAAGAAATGCAAATAGCTATTGTCATGGAAAGTTAAAGTACCTGTCTGTATTTTTACGTGAAAACTATTATCTCTATCAATCAAAATTTAAGAATACAATGGTGCTAATCACGGAAGGTGCTGATGGCCCTGCTTCTTTCCCCTCATAAAAAAAAAAAAGTATTTTTCCTCTTAAAAAATGAGTATAAAAGTCATATACTTACAATTAGCTAGAATATTTGTAATTTTATCATTAAAACCCTTCAGCAGCCCCACTGCTGATAAATGCTTCTAAGTCTCTAGACTGATTGGTACCCAAGAAGACCCAAGCCCTCGCATATTTTAATAAGGTTGATGGAATTTTATTTCAGTTCTCCCAGTTTCCAACCTGCGGGATAACAGCACACTCTTCTGTTGGAAGGAGTTACTCAGAGAGGCGGCAGTCAAGTGCGAGCAAGAGCACCCAGCAAGAGCTTTACACAGGACACAAACCATGGAGAGCAAGAGCACCCAGCAAGAGCTTTACACAGGACAGAAACCTTGGAGGGCTCCCCTCATCTGTTTTGACAACTTGAATGATAAACACTCTGCCCTGAAAAGAAAGTAGAAGAGCCCCAGATCGCCCAGAGGAAAATCCAAGCGCAGCAAGTACTGAGCCGTTTCCTAATTCATTTAAAAATAAAAATAAAAATGATTGCATTAGCCCCTCAACGTGGTGCTTTCTAAAGACAGTCCAAGAACAAAAAGAAGAGCCAGAGCCCAGAGAGCCAAACAAACAACCCAAGATTAGAATTGCTAGAACAAACACACAAACCAGGGTGCCATTATGCAGAAGGACTGAGCCTGGATAGATGTCCCCTCCACCAGAGAGCCAAGGGGCTATCGTTTCCCCCCAAGCAAGATCAGATTTCCTTCCCTCTCCACTGCCTCTCTGAGCATCATGGCTAACATCTCATGTGTGCTATTAATATCAATGAGGAGATGATTCGATTTCCACAGAAGAAAAGCCCTCCGATTCCCAGCGCAGACCTTCAGGGAGGACCCTGGCCCCGGATTCACAATACAGTAGCTGAGTTTTGCTGCTTTCCTGCAGTTCAGCCCAGCACACTGTTTGAAGCTTCTTACCAGACAATGGCAGCTCTAGCTGCTGGATAGTTACAAAACAGGATTTGCTAGAACCAAGAATAGTCTAGCAGCGCTCGCCCTCTCTCTTCTTTTTAAATTCCTTCCTGTCCCCAAGAGCCTCACACACTACCAGTTTCAAAATCCAGCCGCGCCGGTTCCTAACAGGCACCTGTACTAGTCTATATCAAAGCAGCCAGCAAGTGTCAGCTGCCCAGGAACCGGGACAGCTTTCGGCAAGCACTCAGAAGGGCAGCAAAGGGCCCTCTCAACATTTAAGAAATGAAACAAAAGTATCAGCTTGGCTTGGCACACACTTACCCATTCATGGTGAGGCAGCAGAGCTTTGGGGCAGGAGAGGCAGGTCTCTCACTAGACAGAACAAAGTTCAAGAGTTTGTAAGGGAGACACTACAGGCAGTGGGAAGCCAGGTCCTGCAGGCTCTCAGGGTTCCCAGGCTGGCGGCACTGTGAGGAAGGACTGAAGGTATGTGGGCTAAACACAACAAAGCCACTGCCTTACTCTAGATTAAATATGCAGGAAGAGGCCCCTTTGCATAAACACAAACACTCAGCAAATGAACAACTGGCTCAATCAGGCGCCCGCTGTGCCTTCTACCTATCCTCCTCTGACAGGAGAAACTGACTGTTCCAGGGGACACCACTAAACTGGGAGATCCACCTTTGAATGTGATCTTGCTATTGATTAATTGAAATTAATTACGTTCATTAGCATTTAAGCATTCACTCTGGGGGACGGCACTGAGGGGCGAACTAATACTTGGATGTCCAGCTACTTCCAAAACAAGCTGGCATGCAGCACTTCCATGGAGTTCTGCTGCAGGCTGTATTTCAATCTCCCATAATCAAGGAGGCTTTTAAAGAAGCTCATGGTTTAGACCCGGTCTAAGGTTACATTATACACTCCTCAAGGCAAATTTTGTATATGTTTATAAAAGACACATAAATAAGAGGCATATACATACACATGCATATACCACGGCGTGTAGTCTCACATATGATACTCATGCATATCTAAAAGAAAATACAAATAAACACACATGTGCAGAATATAATTTAACTGTATCCTTTAGCTCACTAATCATTTAAGGAAAATAATGGGAGCTTTCCAAAAATACATCCCAAATGTCTGCTTTTCAAATGTCACCAATGCATGACCGCTCATTTAAAAACATTATCCAGATATTAGGAAGGATGCTTTTAAGTGAGTGGCCTCAGCCACTTATCACTTCAATTAAACAATGTAATTACAGTCAACAATTTCTCCATTTCTGCAGTAAAATATGTCATACCTCAATGTAATTTGTCTGTATGACTCAGAAATGTAGCAAAAGGAAAAAGCATATGAAGGCTAGAAATGTTCTACTGGTTTTGGCTCAGACTAAGGACCCAGCCTCTACTGGCCTCCTCCCCTCTGGTCCCAGCATCTTCTTGGTCTCAGTAACCTAATTATGACTTTTTTCTATTCTGTTTTTCAGTTTTCGAATTACAAATTAAATGTGGAATTTTAATTCCACTGTTCAACACTGAAGGGCCATACATATTCTTAACATTTATTTATATGGGCATGCTTACACAGACTCCAGGAGGTCAGAGAAAAAATACCTAAGTACTTGTAAGGTTTGGTTCTTTTGTAGCTGGAGTCGAACTCACATCATCATCACGCTTGGTGGAAGACATCTTTATCCACCGAGCCATCCTGCCAGCCTCCAATTATTTAATGAACTTTACAGTATTATCTGATTTCAAATGATGCATAAGAAAGACTATGTTAAGTTACTCGATTCTAAGCCACACAGAACTGTGGGGGACCAATTCAGTGTCACAGCATCAGTCTTATATTATATTTTGTACTAAAAAGAGTGGAGCATGGATCCCTCCCAGCCTCAGAAGAAAGCACTGACCCAGACGGATGGGGTCGTAACGTCATTTTGCTGCAAAACCTAAAGATCCACCCTTAAAAGAAAAATTTTTAAAAAATATTAAAAACAAAAGCCCACTTTATTCATAGAGAATGGCAGCTACTGAAAAAAAAATAAGTAAAATAAAAGTGATTCCCCATACCCTAAAGAACAAAGACAGGTGCTGGAGAAACGACAGACTTCTGCTCTGCTCACTATTTTCCCTTGAAGTGACCTTCCACAGTCACTCATCCCCACAGTTGATGCAAGTAAGACAGAGAACAAAAATATAATCCATCTCTCACTGTGACGAAGCCCCTGCCCACCCCAGTATTGTTTCTAGCGACTATGTTGGCAGCTCGAGTAGGTCGTTATACTTGCTGGCTTGAGCACTGAGTAAGCTAATGGAAGAGTGGATGGCGGAATCCAGTATTAATGAGCGGCACTGTGTGAACCTGGATGACACTGAATATATTGTACAATTATAGGTAGCATCTGATTCCATAGGTATTAGATACTGTACTCTGAATTAATATTTAATGAGGACAGTGAAATAAAGACGACAACCCAGGTAAGAGATCCCCGCATAGGAGCTCAGCCTAAGCTTATTGCTGGAAGGCTCTCAGACACGGGAGCCAACGACACAGACAGGGATTGGGACAGAAATCCGTATGCAAGCTCTGCAGGCTGAGTGACATGTACTGATGTACAGAGTCAAAGATGTCATCCCCCACACCAGCTCCACTCGCTGTAACCTAGAGAGAATGAAGGGGGGGGGGCATGGCAGCTAGCGCTCCAGAAAATAAACAGGGTGTACAGTTTCAAAGGCTCCAGACACAGGCTTTTCATTGTTCAAGCCAATTATCAGTGGAAAATAATAACGGCAGATGGATCTGGAGTCACTGACTTTTCATAGGCACTTCTCTGGGCTGAACAGATGAAGAAACGCGAGAGCTATCTCAAAAGGCAAAACATCTCACAGGGAAAGAACTCCACAGTCCAGATGGGGACCTTCTAAGTCTGCCGCTTATCCTCTTAACGTGGTAAGATAGACTTACAGCAACGTTTCCAGAACCAATCGGATACGATGCCTACAACGGCTTCATTAAGGGGTCGCCTAGGGCTTGGGACTAACAGGGAATTCAATAAGGAAGGGACTGTGGGTTTCCCTTTTGCCAGTCAGGGACTGTAAGTTCCCACTCAAACTAGAAACCTGTGTGCTATGGGAGAATAAACCATCATTCGTCCACAGAGAGATAAGCAAAGGATGTGTAAAGGATGTTAATTATCCTGAGCCATCCCACCATGATAGGGATGGGGGAAAATGGCCCTGGAGTGATTTCTTATTAAAAGCCTTCTGTGATAAAATCTCATCCTTTGTAAGTCATGGCAGCATCTTAAACACCCTTCGCCTCCTATGATTGCAAGAGATACTTTGCTTTTAGTATAAAACGAATATCGATTTCTATATAAGTTTCATGTAAAAATATAAGGAGATAGAAATTTTCTAATCAATGCCAACCACACACTTGGGCAAAACCCATCAACCTGTATTAAGTGACTCTCAATAATTTGGACACCACAAAGTCAGGTTTGTGACAGAACCCTGTAGTAAACTACAACTTGAGAACAAGCAGTGAGCAATGAGGAAAGTCCGCTTCTCTCCAAACAGACCGCATCTCCTATCTGTTTCCTTATACACTTCCATCCATGCATCATCGATTCTGCATGCATACTTTGCAGACCTCTCTCCCTGAACTGATATAAAATATGGTTGAAGTCACCACGTTAAGAAAAAAGAAAAACTGATCCTGTCACTATTTACCAACACACTTAACGTTAAAAAAAAATACTGTTATGAGCACACTGTTGACTTCACAAGTTCATAATGTAAGTTTAGAAAAAAAATCCCCCCACCAAGGCTTTTCTTTCAAAGCACCCTGACAAAAGTAAATTTGAAGCAGAGATCACAGGCATGAGGAAGAAAATATCGCCAAGGGCAAAATTCTGCAACTGCTTTAAGAAGCAAACAAGAACACAAAAGATGTGTAATGCAGCCATCTGGCTCTCCTCATACTATATCAATGCCTCAACTTTATCCCGCCCCCTGAGCCCGCCCACACCCATGCCACAAACCAAATGGCTTTACTTATGTTTCCTGCACAGTGAATTTACACAAGGCAACCAGGAGGCAAAGTTGATTTTATGTTATATATATATATATATATATATATATATATAAATTCTGAATTCCCCCCACTTCAGTGACTACATCGCTACTATTCATTGTGTGACTTCTTGGAAAAACCTCTGAGAACTTCACTGTGATAACGCCATTGTCATGTGAATCTACAGGTTCTGTCTCAAGAAAGACACCCTTCAGAAACTTTACTTCTGCCATCTTACGCTTTCTGCTAGAAACCGACTTCAGAAATAAACATGACGGAAATGTTGCTGAACTTGTTATAATCAGAGCCTTTCCTTTTTTTGACATAAAACTATGGGTTGCTCCCCTCGCTTAGTAATTGGTGTGACTACCCTAACTCCAATCACCACTCTTGCTGGGAATTCGTATTTGACACAGTCTAAGAACATTATTGAGTAACTCTTATATACTCATGAGCTTGCTAGACAACAGAGCACCAAAATCTAAGGTTCTCCTGTATATAAGCAAAACCTGTGTGGTCATTAAACAGGGTACTCTACAGTTTATTTTTTAAAAATTCTCAAACACATATGCTGGTACATTACATTTATGAGATATTTCTGTTTGCGTAGCAGAAAGTGTGGACTGGTGAAGTTACAGATGTGTTGAGGAATACAGATGCTTCCAAAAGTTGGAAATTAAGACTTTCGATGAATATTTCTATGTGGATAAAATCAACATCATAAATGTCTTTCGATATGAGGTGATAAGAAAGCAAGACAATATATAGACTTCACAGCCTAGCCCCACTTTGCTCCTGGCTTTCCTACCTGGGCAGCTGGAGTCGAGAAACCAGCCCACGGGCAAGAACTGTCAGTAACTAGGTTCTCAACAGAGTCATGTTAGGTTCTGTTCATGTTTCTGCCCCAGTCTGTATAGCACTCACTGGTCATCTGTAGGACACACACAATACACCCAGCCACTGGGATGAGGTATTCAACTAACTGTTTAAGCCTGAACCAGTGTCTGGGCCACAGTTGGCAGACACAGCTCATGGCTGCCTACCAGACCCAGGCTCTTGCACAGCTGGGCCTGGCAACGTGCTCTAGGGAGCACATCTGGCTCTTAGTGGCTCCCATCTGCAGTGAAATGGATTTGCTTTGGTTTTTAGATGAAGTATAGTAATAAAGAAAGCAAGGAATTCACCTTAACTGTATATTTGGTTTTGGGATAAAATTTCAGTATACTAACTGCACGAACGTAGAGGTATTATTGGACTTTCTTTTTTTCTCCCAGGAGTGAGCAGGAGCTATCTGTGGGATGAGTCCAGCGAAAAACAATGTTAACCAGGTCATGAGCTGCACCTCACCCCAGCTCCTTTCTGCCTTTTTGACTACCCACTGAGTCCAGTATACACAGAGAACAGAAGTTTACACTCATGAATAAAGCCATATGCCTTCCCTGCATGGACAGGAAGACTCCTAAGTCTCCTTTCCTCAAAATAACTAACTCTTTAAGTACTATGCGTCTTCCCTTTAGTGGTCCTTAAACTGTGAAACTTGGCGGAAATGTACCCCAAATGCCTGAGCAACCTGAAAGTATAACCCAGACTCTTGCTCACAGAAATGCCAAATGATGAGGCAAGTGTTCCTGGCACTTTTGCATCCCGTTTCCTTTCCCATGCCTCTCTTCCTGGTTCCCCTGACAGCTGCAGATCTCAGCCCCCGTCTACATTGAACTCTGACCCCAGAGTCAGAGCTCACTACCACCTCCCATGAGAACACTCAGAAATGCAAGCCTAGAGCAGGGGTATCAGGCTCGAGCAACTCTCTTTGCTCCTTAGCTAGAAATTCTAGGTTAGCAAAGACACTAAAGATATTGTCACCCTGGTGACCATACAGTTTCTCCAAATGTCCCAGGAATCTGGTCAAAGAGGAAGGACCTGTGACACACGCCTGGCACAGCCTTCTACATTCAATTCTGTTTCTCTGGTACTAAAATAGCAGTGTCTATTAGAATGGCTGGAATGGGCAGGTGAAGGGGGTGCACAGAAGGGACTTCAAAGACAGCACTTCTCTTCCATGTTTGAAACTCAGCCTCAGAGAATGCCCTTCCACAGTTTCACAACCACACAGAAAGCTTAAGAAAATCACAGGAGAAGAGCACACAAGGCACATCACTGTGGGGCTGAAAGCAGGTTAAACAATGGCTGTTAGAAAGCCAGAGGAAACGGACAGACTAGAAGCAAAGGCTGGAGGTGCACAGGGCCAATGTCTAGGCTTCCTAACGCCTCTTTGGACTGCCTCAAGGAAAACAAATACTATAGAAAGTCACAGTGCCCAGGATAGAGAAAACTGGAATTGCTTAGGCCTTACCAGCTCAGGCTCACATGCCCAAGAGCAAACCTCAACTCAGTTGCCTCATTACCTTGGGATCCCATGAGAATTGTTTTGAGTTCTCCATCTCTCAGTGTGCCTGTCTGTAAAATGGGCTATAGTTACAGTCCACCATATGCTTTTGAGGAACAAATGTATTAACAAGAACAAAGGGCCTGGCACATCAAGAATGTTATTGGTAAAAGATCAGCCAACTGATCAAGGTTAACTTAATTTAAAATTGTCTGTCCCCCATTTCTACAGTGGTTAATTATTCCTGGTTGCCTACTGTACTTCAGGGTAGGAAGCAGAGCATGTGTGCTCACACACCAGGGCCTAAGAGAAGTCAGAGCTCTCATTGTTACTTCACAACATTAGCCAAAGAGTCAGAGACCACCACTTGGGTCTCTCCCACCTCAGTGGAGGCAATTCATTAGTGAGAAAGGAGCTATGAGGGAAGGCCAGAGAGTCTGCTTGTCCCCAAAATGACCCAAAACGACTTAGGAGAACTCTTCACAGAAGGCAGGAGAGGGATCTGGTCTGGAACCCGAAGGCACTGAACACATTTTCTTACATGTTTCAAGCCTGTGTGTATAGATTCTGTTGCTGATTTAGGATCTTAAACAGTTTGTTTATTTTTTAAATGCCTTTCAGCTCACCTTTAATAACACGTTTCTTTGACTTGGCTGAACTGTGCCTCAGAAGAATTACAAGCGGGAATGTGGCAGGGTAAAAGGTTCAGGGCACTAATCCACACCTGGTCCACGTAAAAAAGGGGGGAGGCTCATATTTTCCACACAGAAACAAGCCTTTTTATATAAACCAGCCTTTCATTTAACTGCTAAGGCATTCTGCACACCATTCAACCTTCCATGTGCATTACCACAGAATTCTCTCCTAAGTCATACTACAAGGCTTTATCAGTGACAGAGATGATGATGATGGTGGTGGTGGTGGTGGTGGTGGTGGTGATGGTGATATTTCTGGTAGTAATGATAGTGTTCCTTCAAAGGGGGGGGGGCAAGAGAAGAGAAACACAAATCCATGTCAAAACAGGAAAATAAAGATGAACTTAATCAGAAATCCCTTCACCCAATTTTGCTGGTAACAAATGACCATTACTTACACACACACACACACACACACACACACACACTCTCTCTCTCTCTCTCTCTCTCTCTCTCTCTCTCTCTCTCTCTCACACACACACAAAGTGATTTTGGATAAACTCAGAAAATGCCCTAATTCTTATGTGACTAAACTTCAGATTTCTTCTGCAATATGATGTCTCAGATATTTAAGGACGATTAAGCTCAAATGAGGGGAAGTCTTACAGAGAAGAACAGAAGACACCGTAGGGTTGAAAGGTGCCTCTGAGGGTGGAGTCAAGCCACTTCATCTGGCCACAGAAGGTTATAGGAGCTCTAGCACCAAGAACAGGCTCACTAGTCATTGACACCCAACTTAACAGTCCCTGGAAATGGCAGCTGAAGAAGTAGGGCATTTAGGAATACAGACAGCTCAGAGAATGGAGGGAGGAGTCACACATGTGACAAAGACCATGTCAGGCCTCTGCACGTAAGGCAACAGTCTTCCAAGCTGCTCACGTCTATTCTCCAGTCATCCCGTATCTTCTCTCATTTTGTTCACAAGGAAACTCTTCTTTAATCAATACTGGTGTGAAGCCGAGAAGGAGCTATGACCCATGCCTTCACTGAGAGGCAACTGAGTAGAGCAGAAGATTCCACTGGAAGGTAGGAGAACAGGGTGCTGCTCTGAGACCCAGCAAGAAGCCCAGGGGAGGAGAAGGCCTTCCTCCATCCAGGCTCTGTGTGGGTGACAGAGATGACACTTAGCTGTGTGCACTTTTGTTTTGAGAAGTCAAGAAGAACTGCAAAACTGCAAAGCAATTCTCTGAGCAAGGTCCTGGGCATTGAGAAATTCTTAACATTTGCCACGGAAATTCTAACAGCTCAAGTGTTCTGTTCTGCTTTCAGAATCAGCTTTAAAAATGAGTGTTTCTCAATCAGACATCTTCTATTTGCTCAGTAGCACCAAGCCATTCTATGTACTAGAATGCATGGGAGGGGGACAGTCCCCATTATGGCTGCTTCTGTCAACCTCAAGGGCCTTCTAGGCCACCATGACACAAAAGTCACTCACACATTCTGCTGGTTGCCATGATGTCATCATACTGTCACTTGATTAGGTGTGTGGTACCACGTGGTATGAATAAATAGCCACAGCCACATATTAAATGAGAATTCACAAAGGCAGATCCGAAAGACAAAGACGTTTCTATATAGAAATATGAACTAAGAGTTTAAGTAAATGCCCCCACTTGGAAAAAATAGTTCTAACGTACCAACATAAACTATATTTAATAGCAACAAAAAATATTTTCCTTTTGGGGAAAGAATTTGGGCTTCTCAAAGCTACTGCCTTTCACGTGACTGGATACAACATGGATGGATTCTTTCATTTCTTAAACACAGATGTGAACCCCTTCCCCCAAATTCTCTTTCATAAGGGTTGGGTTTTTTTTTTTTTTTTAATTAATCCTCCTCCAAATATAATACTCAACTAAGAAGTTATTTTGGTATTCCATTGTTATTTTCTTAAGCACCGAATATAACACATCCCAAAGACCATATGTTTCCAAAGAAGAAAAAAAAAACTAGACCTAATACACAATGAAAAATAAATCTAAAGCAGCCTTCTGGTCTGACATGAGAGTATAAAAATGATATGAGCAAGAACAGCTAAGTTTACATACTTTTCATTCACAACTGCTGCTCCGAAACCACAATACCTTTAAAACGACATTTAAGGAAACAGATACGCGCGGCTTTGGTCCCGGTGAGATGGTGCAAACACTGAATTAAAGGAGCTTTTCTTTTCAAGCAAGTAACCCTGAGAACAGGCACAATTTTAAAGAAAAGAATGACTCACTTTAAAAATAACCTAATGATAAACATTGTGAATCACAATAAGTCTACCTCATGAGATTTTATTTTCTTTCCTTTTCCCTTTAAAAGCACCAAGACCTAGACGCCCAAACACAACTTCAGGGACAATGAATGGGAAAGGGAGTCCTCTTCTTGGTTAATATTTCACAGGGTGCTAAAGACTTCTCAGAGGGGATCTCTGGGCTCCTTCCGGTGGCAAGTCACACAAGAGGCCCCTATCTCAGTAAGAGAGGCAGGCTCTTCCCTTGAATAAACGAAAATAACATACAATTAAATCAGATTCAATTAATAAATTACTTCGGTGGACCTGGAAGGCCAAGTCCTATTTAATTACATAATTTAAAAAATATTTGCACATTGCAATCACCGAAATCGGCTTTGAGGTTTCATCATACACACTTAACACTTGAGTTAGAGAACAAATTTATTTAATAAATGCAAGCCTAAGTGCTAGAAGGCCGCAGCACTCAAACTGCAAAATCACTCAGCACACCCTCACAGAAAGCAAATAAACTTTGCCAGGATTTAGCGGGAGGCTGCTGCTGTTGGATGTCAGGAAAGGCTGGCTGGCTTTCTGTGTTTTCTCTCTCGTGTGCTGCTTGTAAATCTGACCATTCTGAGAGGTGATTAGAAAACAGCTAATGGACGAAATGGGTCCAGCTAAAGATAACGGGAAGATGCAATAAGGTGGGAGATGTCAAGGACTCGGTAGTAAAAAGCTCTTCAGAGTGAGAAAGAACGAAACAAAGAGAAGTGGTGTCCGCTCCCCATCACTCACTCTGTGGAATACCAAAATACACCATAAATTAACATGGTTCCTGGGGGCGGAGAGGCGGTCCATTAGGAAGGCACACACAAATCTAGGGATGAGGAGGATGGCCATAAAAAGGCTAAAGTTACAGACAACCCCAAAGAGGAGAGGGTAGAAACACTTCAAAATGACTATATTCCCTAGGGTTGATGGGGGCAGGAGGAGGGAAGCTGGCAAGGTAGCCAGGGTGGAATTTTCTAGAAGACAGCCTAGGTACCATGACTTGTTTTCCTTTCACATTCTGATAGGTGTCTTTGTCAGGATATGTACTTTGACACAACCACTAAATGGTTTATACCCATAACCACCTCAGGGCTTTTACAGCATTACTGACTCACTTCTCCAACTGCCCAAAGGCCGGAGAAGCACAAGACAGAGGTGATGGAGTTGCTGTTGTTAGTGGGCAGGCGAGGTGGCACACACCTTTAACCACAGCACTTGGGGGACAGAGGCAGGTGGAACACCGAGTTCCAGGACAAAGAAACCCTATCAAGAAAAACAAACAAACGAAAGGATTTGTTGGGTGTAATCTCCATTGTTTCTACTGACCTGTTCTAGAAGATTCCGTGCTTACCTCTTAAACAGCCTTAGCTTGTTGCAAACTGAAAGTTAAACAGCTCATAAAGTTGTACAATTTAACAATTTTTAAGTAAGGTTTAAGTAAGAGAGTTTGATGTAACTCCATAATACTTGCCCAGCTCTGAATAAAATAATTCTCTCAATTTCACAGAACCTTCTCTCACCTTTTAGAAAGGTCTTTGTCAGTATGGCCATGTATATCAACCCAGGTAATGTGTACATGCACATATGTGTGTACACTGTATGTAGAGCCAACAGGGCACAACTAGAGGTCTTGCTCAATAGATCTCCATCTGATGTTTGGAAGCAGGTCTCTCACTGTATGAAGACCTAAGCTGGCTGCTCAGTAAAGCCAGGAGTCCTACGGTCTCTGGCTCTCTGACACAGGGATTACAGACAGATATTACCCACAAGTCATTTTTGTTGGTGGTAAGTTTTTTGTTAGTTTTGTTAATAAAGTGAGTCCTTGGGGATCGAACTCTGACCTTCATGCTTTCCCAGGAAGTACTTTACTAAATGGTCCAACCTCCTACCCCACTTTTAAAAATTTCTGGAAAGAGCTAATTGCCTCTGTTCCCTAACTCAACCTATTCATTTCCTGTAACCATTCAGCTCTCAGTGTGCCACCAATCCCTATTTCCCACCTGTCAGACCCTTTGGGTCATGTTGATGTACTCTATTCAGCAGAGTTGACAAAACAGTCCTTATCTCCAATGGTCTCCCATGACAGGGCTTCTCCACCTTCTCTCACCTTCTTCAGCAACCCCATTTTATACTCTCTTTCTTTCACAGGCTTTCCCTCAGTGAACACTACGGTAACTACCCAATGAAGGAAGCGAACCACTGCCGGTCTCCTGACTTCACAGACTCAACAGCATCAGCTCCAGTCACTTTTCTGTCTTTGGAACTAATCTGACATTTCAATGTCTCCAGGGAAGGAACTCAAAAGTACTCTGTAGATAAGTCCTCTCCATTGTGCACTATATTCTCACTATATTGGCTAGTACCAGCACCGTGTGTGGTGGCCATTATGAAGACTGCAGGCCAAATGTTGCTGAGTGAAACCCTGTTCTTATAGATGGTAGCCCCACAAAAGAGGTGGCTAACTTATGTCAACCAGATCTCTGCTTCATAATCTTTAGGGTACCTTTGTCATCAGGGAATGGCTACACTGTGGTCTTTCAATCAGTCAGCCCTTACAGTGGAATGGTGGTGGGCCTTCAGGTCATGGGACTTGGTGGTATATAGTTTGTGTGCTCTTCTTGATCAGGAACAGGCGTCACATACCATGGTGTGCTGTGGATGCACAGACATGGGGGCTGCCAGGCACAGTCATTTCTTCTCCATTCCATCTGAGACTCATAGGCCTACTACAGGCTTCACCGAGACATCTGCACTTACTTCCCTACTATTATATCATCCCCCCTAAAAACACCCATCTGAAAAACAACCAAATCCTGTAAACCAAAGACCTCAAAACTCATGCCATCCTGAAATAGCTCCCCTAAAGCAACCTATGTTATCAATCTTAGAATAATCCATACTTTAAATGATTTTTTGGGGGGGTTGGGTTTTTTGTTTGTTTGTTTGTTTTGTTGAGACAGGTTTTCTCTGTATAGCCCTGGCTGTCCTGGAACTCACTCTGTAGACCAGGCTGGCCTTGAACTCAGAACATCCGCCTGCCTCTGCCTCCCAAGTGCTGGGATTAAAGGCGTGCGCCACCACCGCCCGGCAAATGTTTTTGATATTAGAGAAATTTTTGAAAAGTAGTGAGTCCCAAGTACCTTCACTCTTATAGCCCATTCAAACTTACTTATTTTTATGTACATTTTGACTGCATATATGTAGGTGCACCATGTGCATGCCTGATGCTCAAAGAAGCACAAGAAAGTTGTTAGCTGCCTTGTGGATGCTGGAAAATGAACACGGGTCTTCTCCAAGAACACCAAGTACCCTTAACCACTGAGCCATCTCTCCAGCCTCCGACATCATAATACATAATGTTGAATGTATGCACCACATTGGCTTAAGTAGTTCTTAGTTTCCTAAATGGAAGAAGATAGCTGAAGTTTCCAGACGCACTTTGAAGATTTTCATATTAGCAGAACGTCTTCGTGACTCTCTGAAGTTCCATTCCATCACCAGCAGATATTCATGGACACCCTGCAAGCTCTCATCTCCAGGCTCCACATAGGTCCAGTCTAACATCACAGGATTTGCCTCCTTTGACTAGATAAGTCTGCCTGCCCCATTTACCCCATGTCCTTGTAAACATGCCCCCCGTCCAGAAGCCCCCCCACATAGTAATGGGTTAAATCAGTGTTCCTTTGGCTGTTCAACATGCAGTGTTCGTGTGTGCAGGAATGATTCCATTTCACATCATCAGTGTGTGTCTCCTCATATCCCAAATTCCCAGCTTATAGAAGATGCTTCACAAACCATAATGAATAGCCCTGAAGAATTCCAGTAAACAAAATCAACACCAATTTTCTTTCTTTGGTTCCTGTATAAAATGAACTCCTTCCATCCTTGGGCTCTTCCCTCAAATGTTCAACAGAGTGCAGTCAAGCAGATCATGTCCACATGGTATTTGTTCATGCCTCTGAAGATAGAAGAAATGGATCCTGGCTGATATTTATGTGAATGACTGAGATAGAATTTGAACAGAACTCCCTACACTGCCTTGAAGTAAAATCACCTTATTGTTCGTAACACGGTTCTGAGGAAATAGAATGAGCGAGGAAGCTATAAGAATTTAATCTAATCGACTTTTTATAAATACCATTTGAGATTCGCTATGCACCAAAAATGTAATTACCCTCCCTCTACTAACAGCACCCTAATTTAAACTCCGGACCCCTCCTCACTTTCCGGTTATATGACAACTTTGCATTAAGGTCTAGATGAGCTGTAATGCCATTCCTTCTGTTCTGTGGTCTGCTTAACTTCAGCTTTAATAATGCCATCATGTGCCCTCCTCCAGCCACTCAGCCTTTACTTGACAGTCCCCAAAACCGTGGGAGGAAAGAGCTGTTCTGGACCATACCAGAATGCTCTAATCTTTAGCGGTTCTGATAATGCCATCGAACCAAGAATGCTGCTGTCAATATGAGGTGGTCCTAGACTCAAACAACTCATCTCTTAACTTACCAAAATGTACAAGTCAACCTCTGCAACAACCATGAGGGTTCTACACAGAGATCAGAATCAAACACACCTGAAGAAAGGTGTTGTTCTCAGCTCAATTAAAGGCAACTGGTGGACGTACTCTAATCTTATTTCCAGAGGATGATCCTCATTTTATCTCTGGGATCATTGATGTCTTTATCGAATCAATGGTGGAATAAGAAGATTCATGTGGTGGTCTAATATGGCAATATGTTTTACACATAGGATTAATCTGTATTGTGATGCAGAATTATGTAGTAAGAGACATTAACTTTTTTCTTTTACAATAAAATCACACAATATCCAGAGCTCAAACATGGAATACAGCTTCAACCTCAGCATTACTGGAAATACAGGTAGGAACCACTATATCCACTCATACACCAGTCAGTCACTCAGTCAGCAATTCTCCCAATATTTAGTAAACATCTTTTGAGAGTAAGACTGACATTTGACCTCTGCCCTAAAATATCTTGGAATTTAAGACTGGGGATGGCCAAAATACTACTCATTAGCCATGCTTAAATTATTTCAAGCCAGGCCAAGCTAAAACCTCAGCTCCTGCTAAGGTGACCCAGCTCCTGCTGAGTTACAGTGAGTAGCTAGCATGATGGACTGACAGCATTGGTATAGAAGTTGTTCAACCCTCCACAGAGTTCTGCCCCAGCTCCAGCCCAGAGGACAGACTGTAAAGAACAAGTAGAACCATCTTAAACCTTGTAAGTGCTAAGTTGGTGGCAGGGAAGATCCCCTAGTGCAAGGAGCATCCTTCAAACATCTATATGCTTTATTTTTGCCAGGTGGCAAGGGGGATCCAGGGAGGGCCAAACACACGCAAGGGGGTGTTCCAAGTTGTGGGGGTAAATTACCAGAAGACAGGAGCTGCCAGCCAATATATGCAGAAGCAGAGGCCAGAGGTAAATCTGGTGGATGGGTAGGATCCAATTATAAGACAGCAAAAATTTAACCAGAGGTCTGGACTTGACTCAGGAAACAGGGACAAGGAAGTAGTAGGGTGACTCTTGGATGTGTTCAACAGAGGGCTAACCATGCTGACAATGTTGAACAGAGGCTATCAACTCTGGAGAGAGACATGAGAACTCCTCCATATAGCTTAGAAAAATTGCTGACGGCACAGCCCTTCCACTGACTGAATTAAATCTGTTTCTGGGCATGAGGCCCAGAGCTCAGTAAGTTTCAGAATCTCAAAGAGACAGGGTACAGTTGGGGTTGAGAACCAATGCAGATGACAAATAAAGAGGACTGAGGTTAAGCTAGAATGAAGAAGCGCAAGCAGAGTGTACAGCAGAGGTGCCACCAAGAGGTCATGGCACCTCCCGTTCGTTACACATAAAAGGAAGACAATACCAAGCAAAGGCAGCAATCAGCAGATGTTTCTAAGACAAAGCAAGTGTGAAGTAGGACATGGAGAATATAAGCAGCAAGCAAATGCAGACCACAAGGCTGGAGAAAGAGCTCAGGGGGGGAAAGTCTCTCTAAAAAAGAGAGTTTAATCCCCCAGAGGAAGAAGAGAACTGACTCTCGTCCTCTGATCCCTACATTCCTGGCATGGCATGCACATACCCACACAGTGAGGAAAGAAAAGGTAAAGTATAATCTACTGCTACTCTGTGGCAGTGTTAACTCAGATCAGGAAAACTGGAATTTAGAGGGACAGATATAGCCCGGTGAGTTTTAGAGGTGTCACCCATTGCTTCCTCAGGGCATCTGTTAGAAAGGTCCAGGAAGCTGAAAAAGGCAGAGCCTGAGCTGGCCCGACTGAGCCACTTTGATTAACGTGCTTGGATTTTATTTTTGATTTAGGATATTTACTCATATATAACCAGGTTAGGTTGGTACCCAAAGATAAAACAGAAATTCAAGTGCCAGTCACTTAACACCCAGTCAGAAGGAAACTGAATACAGTATTTTTAGGAAGACTGACTTGGGACCTGTCACTTCAGGTCAGGTGTAGTACAGTCTACTTGCGGTTTCTAGTGAGCACTGAAAAAGTTTCTGATTTTGAACCATTTGGGGTTTCATGCTTCGAGATTAAAGATGTTCCACCTGGGTTTGGCTGGACTGTGCTGGGAGAAGGCAGGACCCAAGAAGAGGACTCGGAACAGTGTTTAGAAAGTATCTGCAGAAACTGTCAGGTAAAGTATTGTCCTTAAAAGCTTCAACCTATGGGAACAACAGCCGCTACATCCACTTTGAAACTGCATTCTAATCCCACAGAGTCCATACTCTGTCTTAATGACTTCTCTGGCTGGTCCTGTCAGTAGACACAGGGCTAGGCTCCAGAACCTGGTACTAGCTGAATTATCTGAAAGGGTCATTGCACTCTCTGGGTTTCAACCTCTTAACAGCAGTAAGAAAACAGCAAACTGAAGTGAATGCCACCTTAAGCATTCTGCAATATGTCCCGGGAGAGAAATTCTAGTACACTGCATCCACGCTGGGGAGAGAGCTCTGCTGGCCATTCAGAGATCTGAGTTCAACTCCTAGCATTCTAAACCAGAACAGGACTGGAAAGATGGCTCAGTTAAGAGCAAGCATGTACTTCTCTTGCACGGAAACAGAATTTGATTGCCAGACTCATGTTGGGCAGTCTGCTAGTTACTCTTCTGTGATAAAACACCATGACCAAGGCAACTTAGAAAAGAAAGGGCTTATTTAGGCTATGGCTCCAGAGGGATAGGAGCTCATCACAGTAAGGAAGTGGAGATGCAGCAGGAAGGGATGGCAGCTAGAGCAGCAAGCTGGGAGCTCATAACTGAAACCACAAACAGGAAGCAAAGAAAGTGCCCTGGGAATGGCAAGAGGCTTTGAAACCTCAAAGTCTGCTCCCGCTGATGTCCTTTCTCTAGTGACGCCACACCTTCTTACCTGGGAACCAAAGGCTCAACTGCCTTGAACTATGGGGGACATATCATCAAACCATCACAGATGGCTCATAACTGCAAGTAACTTGTGCTCCAGGGCACCCAGTTCCCTCTTCTGGCCTCCATAGGCACTAAAGTCATAAGCACATACCTATACACAGATACACACATACATGTAATTCAAAATAAAACACATCTTGGAAAATCAAAGTAAAAAAAGCCAGGCAGGCATGATGACTGAACGTGTACATCCAGATGCTGGGGAGATGTAGAAAGACAGATCTTGGGGCTCACTTGTCAGCTAGTCATTACTAATTTGCAAGTTCCAAGACAATAAAAGACCCCTGTCTCAAAAAGAAAATAATTTCTTAGGTGAAAGTCATCAAAGGTTGTCTTGGCAAATATATGCAAACGTACATACACACATGTTGTACCTACATAATACATATACATAATCATAAGGGAATTTAATTTTCATCACTTATTTCTCTTATAGGAAAATAAAGTTATATCCAAGTATTGCTTTATGTATGTATATATATATACACACACACATACACATAATTTCAGAAATTACATACAGATTTCAAGTTTTTCAAGTTTTACTTACTTTTGTATTAAAGAATGCCATGGGACACATTCAACATACAATTCAGCTTTGAACACATAAAGGCTTGCCAATGCCAGAGCTCACAGGGCAGAGGGTCACAGCAATGGTCAAAATAGCCCAGAGAAGAATGGCAAATTGCAGACCAGGCAGCAGCTAAGGAAGTACCCAGTGCCCAGCTTCAGGCCACTGCTGCCTTTGGGGAATCTGAGTTGGGGCTGCCCCACTTCATTCAGAATGGTTCTGAATGCAGAAGAACCATACACGAACTATCTGCACATTTAAATGCTGGAAACTAAATGAAATAATCAGCAAATGCCATGCAGTCAGGTCTGAGGCCATCAGTTTACACAATGCCCCGATGTATGTCATGCTTCTGTGGTTTCTAAGCCTTTAAAGCATGACACATGCGTAAACTAGGAAGGAGTCCCCTTTTGTTCCGCCAGCAGTCTGACCACTGGGTCCAGCACGAGCCAGCTGCTGCAGCAGAGCCAGCGCAGTACCCAGAACGGCCTTCATACTGTGTGCCTCGAAGGAAATCACCTAGACGAGACATTAGTTTGGAGGAAACATCTGAGGAGTTTGAGTGCAGAGAGCACCTGATAAATGAATTCTCTGTGTGCCAGATATCAGGTACACTCTCAGGGCTGGTGATAAAGCTCCTTGGGTTTTGTTCAGCTGATAGCAGTCCTATCTCTCAGCCTCAAGGCATTCAAATGAGAAAAACAGATATTTGGTAAAGTCAAGATCACTCTACCTTTCAAACAGGAGAAACAACCTATACCATTTCTTTCTCTCCTCTCCTCTCCTCTCCTCTCCTCTCCTCTCCTCTCCTCTCCTCTCTCTCCTCTCCTCTCCTCTCCTCTCCTCTCCTCTCCCTCCTCCTCCTCCTCTCTCTTCTTCTCCTCCCCGCATCAAGCAGTAAACAGTCTGGCAGGCATTAGTAGAAAGAAGAGGCCAAAAGCACATGAAATACACAATTCCATCATCATCAAAGCACAGTGAAATGCTATTTTCTGCTACTAGACCATGGTAAGATGAGGGCTTTGGTGCAAAGCAGGGTTTCTGCTACTAAGAAAGAGACCTCACTCAAAGGAACTGTCCTGTGAGTAGACTCAGAGAAACTCTGAGGGAAAAAATATACCCCCAACAAAGTATGGATGAAAATATCAATCCAGGAGTAATTTCACTGTACAGTAGTCATCCTAAGTCAAGCCCATTGTGAGCTTATCCCTTGAATCCACCTGATTGACTAACACACACAGTCCAAGTGCTATCTGTGGTGTCTCCTCCTTCTGAGGCTCCTCTGCACCGAGGCTCACGGCTGCTGAGCAGCCCAGAGAGACAAGATCAGACAGCATACCTCAAGTCTGAGGGACGATCAAGATGTAAGACCAGAAGGCTGGTTTCCAACTGAACACAGATCACTTGTGCATGTACTGTAAAGATGGAAAACCTTAAGTTAAATATCATTAAGTGGTAGGTGGAGAAAACCCTCCCAGAAGCCACCTGGCTTGGCTCCTATCCTGATCCTCACCATGTACCTTTCAACTCAGTGGTGTTTTGGGGAGGGAAGGGTGTTTGAAAAGAGGGAAGGAAGGAGGGGAAAGCTTGTGGCTGGCTACCCAAGCACAGGGTTTAAGCTTTTCTATGCAAATGCTGTGAAAAAGGTCCTGCTCTAAAAGATCCACCCTGAGAAGGACTTTTCTTCACGCTTCTGATGGGTAAATAACTATTCAGCAAATGCGTAGACCCCCAACAACTGCTACAGGGGATGAAAGAAAATGAAGGGTGTAGGAGACAGGAGAGATGATGCTTGATCACAAAAGGCTCAAGGAGTCCATTGTACAAAACACAACAGAAAAGGGGAAGAAAGGGGCAGGCACTGAACTACAACAAAAGTAACAGAAGACAAAAGCAAAAAGTTAATGTGAAAGTATGTCAGATCCGGAGTTGTAACCTTCTTATCCCCACTCAGCAGATGGGGACAACCCAGGAAGGAGGGAAGTGGCCCAGCTTAAGAGACCCATTCTTCTTTCAATTCCAGGATCCAATGCCTCTACCCCATTCTGACTTGTGTCTTACAAGGTTTGAGGACATAATACAATCAATAGTGATCAGAAGTACTGGTAAAGAGCATCCCAGGCACACAGGAGAAGGATGCCTTCAGGACTGGAGGCAGACATGGATGGCCAATGTAAACAAAGGCTGAGCAAGAGGAGGCCACTCCAAAGAGGAAACAAGGAAGTGGACCTGCAGTAGGCTCCTGTTTGGCAGCACCCACTGGATCTGTCAGGGAACCAGGTGCAACAGCAGCAAACTGATTACAACGTTTACATGCACTGATCAGACAATCGAACAGTCCCAGCAGAAGACACAAACTGAGCAAATGACTCACGACAGTGACTCTCTCCTATCATATCCAAGCATGGCATGTGTTTAAAGATGGCACCTTGTCTTAGAATCTCAAAGTACCTGTAATCTAATTTTTTTTTTTTTTTTGGCTAATTATCATGAACACACTTAAAAATCAGAGAACATGTCTGTATTTTTATTACACCTGCAGAGTAATATCAAAAGACTGATAACTCCCTTATTTTCTTGTATGGGGCATTAGGCCATGAAAGTATCTTTCATACTATCAAATCAAACTAGACTGGAAGGGCTGGGGTGATGGCTCAGTGGGTATGAATACTCTGAATGCAACTGAGAAGATCTGAGTTCAAATTCCCAGAGCCCATGTGATAAGCCAAGTGAGGCCTCCTGTGCCCTGTCACCCACTGCTGTGGGGGAAGATAGGCAAGTCTCTGAGATTTTCTCCCACCCTCCAGTCACCTACTCCAGGTTCAGCAACAGACCCTGTTTTGAGTGACAAAGTAAGGACACTCAAGGCTCCCTGCTGGCCTACCTATGTATGTATAACCATGTGCACCCTCATATACCCCTCAACACACACTTTCATGCACACACAATTTTTAAAATACACTAGAAAGTTTGTTCGCTAGCAGCAGAAACCACCAAATATCAGTGAGCAGAGCGGAGCTGCAGAGCAGTGAGCTGAAGGGTGACACGGCATGAGAGCAGGGCCACCCAGAATCCTGCCAATGGAAGGATGCTCACTATCTAGACCTAACCTGTACCCATGAAGAACCCTGTGATGTTTCCACTAGAAACCTAGCTGCTCGTCCACTGGAGGCTGACTACTTTCCCTTCACAGTCCATGTCTAACACAAGACAGCCAAGGGAGCACGGAGGACTTTAAGTTGGAAAGCAGCAAGGCCTATCACTCTTCTCAGAATGCTTCTTAATGCACTGCTGTTTGCCAGAGCTCAGCCTGAGTCAGGGAAGATACAACTCTGTCTACTGACTACCACAGTGGCTTCCAGGGTAGGATATAAGACCTAGAGGAGCAATATGTCAGAAGTAGGTGAACTGAGAGATGGGGATGAAGAGCGAATCGAGCAGGCACAGTGGCTCATGACTACTCTCCCAGCATTGAACAACAGGAGACAAGAAGCTTCCCAGTCCATGACCAGCCTGAGCTCCATGGTAAAATCCTGCCTTAAAACCAGAGTATAATTTAGACAATGAATCTTGGGGGAGGGGGAGAAAGAAGAAAGGATATAAATCAGGAGTCCATTAGGGAAGAAGAGAAAACACAAAAGAACTAGAAAATAAAAATTGGCAATGTCTTCACTAATATTTCTACTTCTGTGATAAAACACTGTGACCAAAAGCAACCTGAGGGTTTGACTAACTCTTCCACCTCATACTCCATTATCAAAGTGCATCAGAGCAAGAACTGAAGCAGAGGCCATGGAGGAGTGAAGCTTACTGACTTAATCCACGTGGCTTGCCCAGCCTGCTTTCTTATACACCCACGACAACCAGCCCAGGGGTGATACCAATAACAATGGGTTGGGCCATCCCACATTCCACTAATTACGAAAATGTTACACAGGCTTGTCCACAGACAAGCTGGCTGCGGTAATTTCTCAGTTGAGCTTCTCTCTTCCCCCATGATTTATCCCACTTGAATTGAAAGATGAGCTGGAGCCTCAAGCACACAAAATGGCCAACACCAAAGGAGAGTTGAGGAAAACCACTGGACTTAATTATGCCAGAGGAAAACAGGGAAACATTTAAAACATTCTCAGGTGCTGAAGAAGATCAAATTCTTTGGTTTAAATGCTGGATTCAGTGATGCCTATCTTAAAATAACCTACATTTTGTATGTGTACACACACACAAACACACACATATGAATCTAACAGAGTGGCCATAAATACTCATTGCAATGCACATTTAAAGTTAAGGAAACTTTAAAATATAACTGGTTTCTTGTATGAGCCATGTTGGATGTACTCAGTAGATAGATACAAGTCACCTTTTGCACAGAAAACTTAGGACCAGACTGTCTTGTGACTGTCTTGTGGGTGACTTGTGTGTGGAGAAGCATGGAACAGTAACCTTCCACTTTCGAAGTTTACTTGATTAAAATATTTTCAAGTCCATGCCTATAAAATACATTATCTATCTATACCCGATATACGCTAGATATATGGATGCTGACTGTTCCTGGAAGTAATGGCCGCACATAGATCTTCCAGATGACCAATGAGTTTGTGGAATCTTGTATGCCCCTATGTAGCCAGAACGCAAAGTAGTCCAGCAGGCATGATTTCAAGAAGCTGCTTCGTGGTACCTTGACACTTGCATCCCAAGGACGATACGGTTGTGCTGCCCAAAGATTAATTAGCCTTTTCTCACCGTGGAAGAACTGGCAACTAATCCTTTCAATTACCAGTCAACACTTATTAGACATCAGGAGGAGATACAACCCCAGCACAAGACAGCAGCAGAATCTCTGCCTAAGGGACAAATACAGCATTTAAGGGACACAACCAATTAGATTCAGGACCCCAGGCAGCTCTCCCTTCCCTGTTGCCCATCCTGAGATGAACCTCTCCTCACTCCTGTGCTGCCACTGAGCTCACAGAGAATGAATGCACTGTAAGATCTGACTCTGTAGCAACTCCAGGCAGGTGTGTAAACAGGAAAGATAAAAGGCATTGTGGTAAGGTGACAAATTATTTCTAAATGGAATAAGTGAATTTAGAGAGACCAGAAGCTAAATGTCCACACATATCAAGTAAGCGCTGCCAACATATGTTATATAAAAAGCAGGGGGCACTAAAAAGAAGTAATTTTAGGGTAAGCAATTGGGGGATCTGGAGAGATGTTCCACTCGGTAAAGTACTTGGTGTGAAAGCTGAGAACCCAAGTTTAATCCCCAGTGCCCACATAAGATGTTGAAGCTGGGGACACACATGTGTGCATATAAACCTGGCACGAGAGAGGTGGAAATGGGCAGGTCACTGGAGCTCCTTGGCCAGCCGCCTTGGTTCAATAGGTGAGCCTGCAATGCAATGTTTGTTTCACAAAACAAGGTGGATAGCCTCCTCAGGAAGGACATCCACAGACATCCACATTAGCAAACACTCAAAGAGGAGTAATTCAGAGATCTATTTATTCTTCTTTTATGTGTATGGGTGTTTTGCATGCATGTATGTCTATGTTGCATGTGAACATAGTACCCACAGAGACCAGAAGAGGATACAGAATCCCCTGGAAACTGAAGTTACACAATGTTGTGAGCCACCATATGAGTGCTGGGAACTGAACCCTGGTCCTCTGGAAGAGCAGCCAGTGTTCTTAACCACTGTGCCATCACTCCAGTCTCAGAAGCAATTTAGAGAAGAATGAAGAACTTGAGGTACAAACGGGTAAAAAGCAAGTGTTTTGTATGCCTCTTCTATTGTCAGTTGGATAGCCGGGGCCACAAAGTAGGTAATTATTAAGAATGATGTCTGAATAAACTAGAAAAAAACTAAAAGAAAAACGTCTTTAACTACCTAAAATATCCTTCCAAGAATGTTGAAACTCATTATTTTTTTTTCAAGTCCTGAAATGGATTATCAAAATGTAATGAGAGAAAAACAAAAGACAACACTATGCAGCCCCAAGTCGTGGGCAACAGGTGGCAGTTGTCACCAGCTGGGTTTGGAAAACCAGTATGTCCCAATGAAGTTACACATTACCAACAGCTTGGAGTCAGAATAAAAGCTGTCCCTCTGGAACAAGGTGCCAGGGTGACTGCAAGAAGTAAACGCCAACCCAACCAAACCCCCTCACTCCAGCGGGAGCCTTCCCATGTCAGAACGTCTATCTATGTTTACTCATGCTGGCTCTGGGCCAGATATCCTGCACAGATCTCTCCTCCATTTTATTCTATGGAGAAGGATTTGGCAACTGAAATCTATTATGATGTCAAAGGAGGCTGACAACAAAAACTACACCCGCTGAGCCAGTCTGCACGGGGCTACGTTTACAACAGGAGCATCACAAATGATAGGGACCTGAGATTAACCACCCTCTCCTCGTTCACTGACATCAGTAAAGGTCAGGGCCTAGAGAACTTCCAACCACTCTCACCCACATTTAATTCGTTAGAACCTATCAGGGGCATTCCTTCCGCAAACCTGTCCTCTAACTCATAGTACCATTCCCACACTCAGATCGGCATCCGCAGGAACTTAACTAAGACAGTGTAATTACTCAGACTCCTGGAGGACCCGAATCTCCAGTTGCAATTCTTCCATGTGTTAGCGTCTCACTCTTAAGTACCATTCTCAATTAGTTCTCTCAGATCATTTAAAAATTTGGCTCTCCTTCTGTAAGATGTCTCTGTGCTTTCAAAATTAGTCCCTCATTATAGTGTAAAGGTTCCCACTGGGCTCAAATTAGCAAGATTTTCTGTTTACTTAGCATTCATGAACCAGGAACTCCGGTGGCTGTCTGGGGCTACAGCAGTTAGCTGACAGCTGCTGGGAAGCAGGTAGGAAGGTAGGAGTTTGCTACAAAAAATAATGACAATCAGTCCACATTCCGAGCAAGTTAAGATACAATACCACTTGGCTTCTTCTACCAGTGGCCAACTTACATCTGTTACTAAAACAATTTTCACATATAAATAAACTCTCTCCTGAAAAAACCCTTTTTATTCAAAATAAACTTATCACACAGCCAACTGTACGTCAAAATATGGTTTGCAATATTAAGTCAAATATGTAACTATGTAATATCTCAGGTAAGTAACTTATAACTTTTCAAACAACTGGGATTGTGACTTTATGCCTGTAACTCCAGCACTCAGAAGGTGGAGGTTAGAGGAATTTAAAGTAATCCTTAGCTCCATAGTGAGTTCAAGGCCAGTCTGATCTACATGAGGCTGCCTGAACAGAATCCTGTCAGTGAAAAATAATGTCTATGTGCAT
The DNA here is from genome assembly GCA_021653895.1 of Mastomys natalensis. NCBI lineage: Eukaryota > Metazoa > Chordata > Mammalia > Rodentia > Muridae > Mastomys > Mastomys natalensis. The sequence goes on from JAJTUV010000230.1 coordinate 1,092,362, forward strand.
GCCTGCGTTCATATCAGCTCCACTCTATGTCCCCACTGACACAGATCTAAAATAAATATACATGCCACTGTAATGAGAAAGAAGACATATTTGGCTATAGCAATGTTCGCAAAACTAATCCATCAGCCGCCGAGCCATGTCTGTAGACTCTACCCATGCTTATTGGCAGAAATGAAGCTCTTCCAACTCTTTGATTAGTCCTTAATACAATGAACGCAGGGAGATGTTCCACGGATACTAAGTAAATCTAGCATACCCAACTTGTGCCCAAATTGGTTTATTTCACATTTCTGTATTTTGGGGGAAAAGCAATTTCTATATGACAGTTGCACCTGGACTTTGCCACGTGGCCAGCACACAGAGAGGGCTGTAGAGTCAGAGATTCAGTAGTGAGAAAATTGCATTTTATCTTTATTTGCTAAAACATCAAAAGCATATTTTTCCCATGGAATATGTTTGTATTGAGTTAGGCCAGGTCTATACAAAGCTCTGGAACAGTCGAGATGAAAGACGGATCTGGGTAAATCGAAGCCCCGGTCCATCTGCCACCGAAGATAATGTTGATGTGGCCTCAATTGGACCTCACCAGCTGCCTACAATAACAAAATAATATACTGGCTAAATAAGCTACCAGTCCTTTATTTCTGCTTACCTACACAGGGAAGGGTATTGCCCCCAGTATTAGAGGGCTGCCCATGATAGTCCTATGGTTCCACTGATTGGTTTGACTACATGTCTAAAACTAAAATCGTAATAAACCTTAAGAGTAGGCACCATAATAGTATGCTACATTTCCATCTCCTCAAGAAATTCTATCCCTAAGAACCAAGGCTCAAAGTTTCCAAAATCTACCAGAAGCAAAAGTTGATGAACTTGGACAGAGAAGTAACTTCGTGATAGCAGCCAGAAACCCACTGCTCCAATTATCCTAGGCGAAGACAATGAGGTCAAAGGGGAATAAGGAGACAGAAGACAGAAACAGTACTAAGAAGGAGCCAAACAGTACTAAGAAGGAGCCGGACCAGCTAGCCGGCCACAGGAAAAAGCCCGTAACGAAAGATGACACAGTTACCTGGAGGACCTACCTCGGGAGGGGCTGCATGCTGACCCGAAAACAGAACAGAAAACAGAACAGTAGGAAGTTAAGTTCTCCAATTGTAGTGGAACACAATCGAAAATCAGGAAAGAAACTGGATAAACTCACAAACACACTCAAAGGAGAACTAGAAAATATCTTGAGACTATCCAAACAGAAAACGTATAGAGCTTATGAAACATTAGGGCAGCTGCAGCAGAGGGTAGTTGGTACTGTACACAGACACAGGAAAAGAGGGTACCTTGAAGCCTTACTTGCAGTTAGGCAGTTACCAAATACACCAATGTGTCCTAGAGTCTGATCTCTAACCTGAAGACAACTTAAGACTCGACAGATCCAGCAACCACATTTACAGTAAAGACACAAATCTGAAGTGATATTATCTCAGGGTTATACATTCATGAGAACTTCTGGCAGAATGTAAACTTCTTATCCAAGATTTCTTCAGAAGTTCTGATCACAAGTTAGCAGACGACACAGCTTTAAATTTACTTCTCTCTGAGTCTGACTGCAGTGCCTTTGGATAGAAATTCCTAGACTTACAAATGTAATATCTAGAACTTATAATAGTTACCTTGCTACGAGGCCTGCAGTCTCTGCTCCTACCATTCAGATGAATATAACAAGAGTGCCATCCTTAGAAAACTCCTCCAAGGTTCCTAAACACTTTTCTTCTCCTGAGGCATGTATTAATGACCCCAAAACATATAACAACCAAAATCATCTCTGCCAAGATCAGAGTGGGCAAAGATTACTATGGGAGAGAAGGAAGGTTGAGAAAGACAGCCTTGGTTCCTGAGCCCACTGGGAGTCATGGGATTCTACACAGGGTGGTCCAAGAAACTGAAAACTCCAATCCTAGAAAGATAAGGGTACAGCCATACTCAGTGGTTAAAGAATCAAGATTGTACAGCAGAAACAAACAAGTAAAAATTTTAAAGAACAAACAAGCTTTGATTTGAATATGTAGTATACCTTGAAAACAAGAAGAAGTAAGTATCATTTTCCTGACCCTGCTTCCCCTAAGGCAGCCATATTACACACCTGTACGGAATCTGGCAACTGGTCCTGATGCATAACCTTTAACTGCATGATAACAGACATTCCTTGTTCAGTTTCACTACTGTTTCCACAAGCCCCAGGTGGTTTAATACAGCTAACTTCCCCAAGCCTCCGTGTGCTCATCTGCACCATGAGGGCAGGCAGAGGGGCTGCCTTATCTCTGAAGCATTCAAGACTATGCTGTTAGAATGCTACTTACCAGATGAGCCATTGGAGCATAAAAACTTGATAAACAGGCACAGAATAATCACCAAACAAGATTCCTGAGGATATCCAGTGTGCCCTGACGCCATTCCTGTGGCCCTGCCTACTTTGCTCTGACACAGGGATGGGAACTGCAGCCACCAAGAGTCTGAATAGCTGCACAGGGTGGAAAAGCACAGCACAGCATACTGTAAGGACTGAAAGGAGGGAACACTGCAACCACCCCACCCCACCGGCTTCTATGCACAGATTGACTCCTCAACAGTGCTGTCAGCTGGGAGATGACACCTTTGGAGGAGTGTAGCTAGGTGCTGTGATAGTTATTTTTTTCCCCTATAGTTATTTTTTCCCTACTCAGAGTACTTAAGCCTGGGTTTATTTATTTTATTTTTTTAGTTGAATAGACTAAATATATGCTCTGACCCACCCTACCAGTTACTAAATCTACTTGTGTCAAAACTCAAAGTAAGGAGTCACGTTTTTCCTGAATTTTAGGTGGGCATCCAGATATACTTCTGCACGTACAGATAGACAAGCAATGGCATCTTAGCACAGCCCTGTGAGCCCAGCCTCTGGGAGGCAGAGCTGGGACGACATGAGTTCAGGGACAGACAGAGCTACAAGGAGTTTGTGTAAAACAAACGAAACTACAGAACAGCACCTATGAATGCAGATTCAACAACGCTAATGGCTCGTGCAAGTCTCATTAAAGCTCCTCTGGCTTTGCCACTGTGGACATATACCCATACCCAGAATGTTCCACAGTATTTCCCTTCACAATAACTACATTTTAAAGACCCAGGCATTTCACTTAAAAAGAAGGTAGTCTCTGGTGAATGTCTCCTCTGCTCTGAATGTAATGGGATTAATGATAACCCTTAAAGAACCTTGTTCTCTTACTACTTTTCCTACATTTTATCCCATATTTTGCAAATTAGCAGAGTTTTCAAGACCCACAACTAACAAACCATTTGAAATACTCAAGTGTCTACTCTGTTTCACCAATAAGCATTTTCTGGTCAGAGGAAAGGACAAATAATATGTCCACTAACCAGACCAACATTTAGAACAGACATCACATCATTGATCCCATCCTCTTAAAGTCAGATGAAATAAGAATCCTATTTGGACAACTGCAACCCTGATTTCAGGCTTCTGCTCATCTCAAACCAAGTGGCTCAGATGAAGAATACTCCCCCTGGCTAAGGATGCTAAAAGCTCAGCCAGTCCCCATTACTAACACTGGGACCATGAGTTAACCTCACTCCCCATTTCATGGTGCCATAGAGGTAGGTCACTGGGGGTCGGCCAATGAGGGATATTCACAGCCCTGCTTCTATCCCAGCTCCCTGAACTGCTATCTGGTGCAATACAACCGACTACCACAAGCTGTCCCACACCTTCCCTGTATGTTGGACTGTGAGCCAACAAATTCCTCTTGTTCCTTAAGTTATATCTGTCAGATATTTTGTCACAGTGATAAGAAAAGTAATACAGAAACAACTTAGAACATAGAAAAAATGGGAAAAATTCAAAACTCCATAATATATTGCATATATCAGTTAATTTCAAATATACCTTGATTTCTTAAACTGAAGACTTACACCAGAATCAAATAAGAGACTTGGTGATAGGGGAACACAACTTAGTTTATTAAATAAATCAAAACTTGGTCTGCACTAAAAGGGAGATACCATGGGCTTTACTGAACCACCAGCTCCTGTCCAGTTCGTTTTCTCTCAACATGAACATATGTTCCCCTTAATGGTAAAATTACTTATTTTTTCCTAGGCCGGTGTTTATTCAAGAGCCCTGCTTATTTTGGCATTGGAAACAAAATAAGAAGAGCCACCCAGAGTCCCTCAGTCCAAGGGAGGAGTTTCCCAAGAAAAGCAAAATCCTGCTCTTGTGTTTCCTGTCCGCCCTGCCCGCAAGCACGCAGCAGTCTTCCATAGAGAAAGCCAGGGCCGTGTGGAGGAGGTACTGTGTGCAGAACTATGAGGGGGCAGGTGTGGGCAGAGATGCCACCAGTTCACAATCACTTAGTGCTCAGAAAAAAAGACCGGAACTGGCAAAATGCAGAAGTGAGGCAACCAAGGAAACCCACGTGTAAAAAGAAAGGTCTGCAAATGCAAACTGTGAAGAAAGGAGATGTCTTTTATTTCACAAAGTGCCAGAAGAAATCAGACTCTCACATCAAGAAAGCAAACCAGGAGCTGAATTTTGTGACTGAAATCACCCGTAGCACGGCCACAAACCTAGGCAAAAGCTGGCATGGGGTGGCTGGGGAGGCAGGGGGGTCCACAGGAAGAGACAGGAAAAAACAGAGTTCTGCAGATGGGATATTGGTTTCAATGAGGAAGGGCCAAGGCCAAGAACAGTGTGAGAATGAAAGCCTCACATAATAGACCTCTGTGAGCAGGCCTCTCCTGCAGATGGGGAAGCTGGTGAGCTAAGCCTCACACTTGGAAGCTTGTGGAACTGGAGCTGTGATATATAAAGTAAGACCCAAATGCCAAGGTTCTGACCGAGCCAGGCCAACGTGGCTGTTTGTGTTGGGTCGAAGAGACTTTTTTTTCCACTGAGCAGAGAATTACGGTAAACATCTGCTCACCATGACCACAGAAGAGGTGGTTGTTTTCATCCATGGGTCATTTTAAAGGAATAAATCCAATTAATAAAGCCACATAGTAACAGTATCCAGTCTTACAAGGAGCCTGGCTGCTTCTCTCCACTGTCCTACTCATTAAGAAGGCACTTAATCCAGAGCATCTCTTCATGTTGCCTTTGAGACATCTTAGGGACCACTGGGGGTGGGGGGAGTCTGTGTCTAAGGATGCTTAAAATCCAAACTGACTTCTTATCCCTTCCTTTAGGCAGTTATTTCTAGGTGGTTCTCCTGTCCTATTATTAAGACTTTGATGTGGAAAACCAATGTTACATATGAAAAATACTGGATTAGAACTTTGGAGATGGTAAAGTAATGGACTTTGAAGATGGTAAACTCAGGTCCTGAAAGTCTGAGGACCTGAGCTGAGATCCCCTTGTAAAAATCTTAGTGTGGCAACACATATCTGTCAGGGGTTCCTTGGGGCTCCTTAGCGAGCTAATATATACACACAACTGAATCAGTAAGCTATGGGTTTAGTAAAAAACCCTGTGGCAAAAAAAAAAAAAAAATGAGGTGTGTGGGGAGATGGCCCACTGGGAAAGTGTTTGACACCCAAGACTGACTGAGTCTAGCTCCTTAGGACCAACATAAAAGCAACATACCCAGCACACATCTGTAATCTCTGCGTGCCACTACAGGTATACAGGAGGCAGACACTGTAGAATGGTTGGAAGCTCACAGGCCAGTCAGCCTGACATACACAGAGGTAAACAAGAGAGACCCTATCTCATAGATGGTGAGAGGACCACACTCAAAGTTTTTATCTAACCTTTACATACGTGTCATGGTCCTGTGCACTCACATACACACAAACACAGACACACAGGCTTTTTTTTTTTTTTTTCATAAATTAAAAAAAAAAAATGAAGAGCGATTAAGCAGGACAACCTATGTAAATGTCTAGACTCCACATGAATTTTCATGTTCACACACATGACTGTACATGTATTCACACCTGTACACACATGAACGCACACCTGCATGAACACCTACATACACCTGAATGCATATGTATACATGCACAAAAACATACATATACACATACAACTAAAAATTAAAAATAAGGATTCAGAAGAGTATGGTGGTTCGTGCCTGTAGTCCAAGAACACTGTTGGGTAACACAGGAGGATCAAAGGTTCAAGGCCAACCTGGGCTACTAATAAGGAGATTCTGACTCAGAATAAAATGCAAAGCAGAAAACAACAAAATCAAGCATATGGGGATATAGATATTTAATATAAGGCCTCAGATGTATGAGGCCCAGGATTTGAATGTGAGAGAAACAAACAAAAAAATAGTTAAATAAAATAACAAAATTAAAGTTCTGATTGAAAACGTGACCTATAAATGTCTCAGATAACATCTCTGTGTCAAAACATCTCTTCGAAAATGACTAGAGATTGAATTTAATCAAGAATGGTTTCGGCTTCTTAAAAAAAAAAAAATCCCTTATTTGGTTCCTTCTTTAGAAGAGAGAGAAGCTAGCAGGAAACTCAAGTATCACGCTGTCATTCGGGCTGCCGAACGAGAGCCAGAGCCTTCCTTCACCTTTGAACAGACAGGAACCACCCCTCCAAAATGAGAGCCACCTATGACTAACATCAAAGGTTCCTCGTTTAGAAAACTAAGCAGATTCACAGAATCCCCAAATGCCAATCTGAGTTAAACAGCCTTCTGCAACTGCCTTCAATATAGTCTTCTAGATCGATAAAAGGCAATGCTAGATGCTACTACAGGAAGACACCCAGGAGCTAGAGTTTACTGCTCTGACTATGGATGGGGTAGTGAGAGCAATCGACAGCACACTAAGTTCAGTAAACATTCAGCTGGGGAGATGGCTCAGTTGGTGAAGGAGCTGCTATGCAAATATGAGGCCTGGGGATGACCTCATGACCCACATTTAAACACATACAAACACACACACACACACATACAAGCTGCACATGGTGTACACACTTGTAATCCCAGCACCAGCAAGACAGAGAAAGGCTGAGCCCTGGACCCCATGGGCCAGCTAACTAAAAGTAGTTGACAAGACACAGGCCACTGAGAGACTCTGTTTCAAAACAAAAACAAAAACAAAAAAACCAAGGTGGGTGATCTTTGAAGAAACACCTTAGGCTGACCTTTGACTCCATACAAAGTTCTCTCTTCCCACTCCCAAATTCTTTCTCAAACTCTCACACACAGACAGAACATTTCCACTACCCATCTCTCCATTTTCCATAGAAACTGAATACAGTCATTCATAAAAGCAAGACTTTAGTAAACTCATGAATGGATGCATATTAAATTCATCATCTCCACATACTCCAGCTGTGCAGCTCTAGATGTGGCTGAGGAAGCTGGGACAGAGAGTCTGCTGGGGTTTAAATTTTCCACCAGTCAGTGTGCACACCTCTGAGATGTCAAGCAATATAAGTGCATGTGAACAAATCATGTGTTGTTGTGTGCCGGAGTGCACGAGGGTCCGGAAGGCAAGGCGGGGGTGGGGAAAGACAAACAGTAATGTTCACTGTAGATGTTTCTGGAAGCTAACAACAGCAAAACACGAACTGCTGGATTCACAGGACAAGGAAACCTATTCTTGTGTTGACTTACATTCTCAGTTTCTTACTGTGTGTATGCATGTGTGTGGAGGGTATGTGTACATACATGTGTGGCAGGAGAGTGCTCACACAGAATCCTGAGCTCTAATATTAGTGATCTCCATCACCCCTGGCCTCATTCCCTTGAGATACAGTCTTTCAATGAATTCATCTTTCTTTTGCTAAGCTGGTTGATCCAGCCGGCTCCAGGTATTCTGTCAACCCTCTCACCTCAGTTCTGGGGCCAAAGGTGCATGCATCCATACCCAACATTTTCACATGGCTTTACTGGAGATTTGAACTCAGGTCCTCATGGTTGCGGAGCAACGCTTTACCTGCTGAGGAATCATCTTGACACTCCTACCTGCTCATTTTCTACTGCACTGTTATGTACCAAGAAAGAACTCAAAGGAGGCAGAAGGGGAAAGAAAGGGAGGAACAAAGCATCTGTGTGGTGTCTGATTGTTCTTAGCAATAAGCCATTAGCAAAGGGGAAGGAACAACGTGGCCCAGTGGTCTTTAATAACCATCAATGCCTTCAGCTGTGAAAGAGAGCCAGCTTATTGAAACTCCCTCCTCCCCCACACACTGCCAAAGTTCACTTTTACAAGTGACTCCAATATCAGAGGCCAAAGTGGTCAGCACGGGCATATAAGCACGTGCAATGGCACTAAATTACTCTGAAGCAAAAACAATGCATCCATCATGCTTGGATCACACTTGGCCTCGTTTGGCTATAATTTCCAGACCTAAGAAGAAAATCCCATCCTTTTAAGGATGTTCCTTATAAAAGACAATCTGACAGGTGTCACAATAAAAAATAATGATAACGTGGGAGGAGGAAATCATCTTTTTATACTTTAAATTTCATTTCCCTTGGGAGATGCATTGTTTTAATGTAACACGTTTCAACGTGCTTCTCTGTTCATTTAAATTTTGTTTTGATAATATGAAGAGCTTTTTAAATCTGAATTACACAGTGATGCTTGGACACTGATCTGTTATAACTTGGTAATCAGAATTAACAGACTGCCTAATTAATCAAGTCATTTGCACAGATCCAAATAAAGGGATGGATCCTGGGCCAAGAAGAAGAAATAGGGGACATAAAATTATTAATTGAGGAAAGCGATAAAAGCATGTAGAGTTGACAGGTCTTTGCTAAATCCCACCATCTTTAATAGGTTCAATTTTTATAATGCAAGGAACATGTGCAAACAAAAATAAATTCTGTCCAGGGCATATGAAAAAAGATGTTTTAAATCAATAGTTAAACAGGCATATAACTGAATTACTTTTAAGCCTCTTGACAACTGGTAAGGTTTCAAATCACTGATGCCCTCTAATAGAAATGATTAGTAAACACCCAGGCTTTCTCGGTGGTTAAAGGTGTGTTGATATTCTTCTACGCTGGGTGTGGTGGTGCACATCTGTAATCCTAGCACTCTAAAGTCTGAGGAAGGAGGGTTTAGAGTTGGACCCCAATCTGAGACACATAATGAGACCCTGACTCAAAACATCAAAACAGACAACCACCACACCACTCCACCACACCACCACCACCACCACCACCACCACCACCACCACCTCACCACCACACACCACCACCAAATGTTCTGGCTTGCATCAACCTCAACACCTGGGAAGGTTCTCATCAGGTACCAAATGAGGAAACTCAGACCAGAAGATTTTGTCATCCAAGGATGTTTGTTGCATAAACATCGCTCATCATTTGAAATTCTTAGGGAAGTGATACTAAGAATGCTGCAATTTAATTCACCGACATGTCCCAGGCAGGCTTGCTCCTCTCTTACTGTGTTCTCAGTAGACTGACAAAGCAGAACACATGCCATTGATATCCATGCAGTCCTTCAAAATCCGATTCTTATTTGCATTATGGTTTAAGACTTGAGAGATGTGTGTGCTTTCTGGACTAGAAATGGCTCAGGAGTCAAAAAGCTTGCTGTTCCTGCAAAGGATGCCAGTTCAGTTCCCAGCACCCACACAGGTGGCTCACAGCCACTGTAACTCCAGTTTCAGGGGCTCTGACACCCTCTTCTGGCCTCCTCAGGAAGCAGATATGCATGTGATACATAGAACACACACACACACAGACACAAATAAGTCAATTGTTTATAAAAGACAAACATATTAGCAGGCATAAGTCAGCTTTTTTGGGAAATTCACTGCAAGCCTAAGTGTGCTACAGGCTTCATCCTAGAAACTCTGCCAACAGGGGTACTCCCCTGGGTGGGTGACTCGACCTTTCTTCCTGGATCCTACCAAGTCTCTCCCTCCCATGAAGCTTCCCATGCTCCCAAGCACCCTACATCTTTTTCACAGATACAGTCCTCCAAACCTTTCCTTCTAACCTTGCAGTGGAAATTTTGAAATCAAATGGCCTGCACTAGGACACTTATGGGCAGATATTAGATGACTACCCCAGGCAGAAGTCTGGAGGAGGCAGGCAGTGGTGAGAGGATTCCAACCTCTGGAGTAGAGAGAAGTGATTAGATAAGCCAACTGGCATATACAGATATAGTCTACCTCCTGGGGTTCTGCCCTGCCTTCTGAGCCAGCAGCCCTCCTCCTCCCCCCACTGGTTTACACAGGTCAAACACCATCTTCTGCTTTACAGAGGGGCAGCCCAGCATTTCAGACATACACAAGACCAACCATGGGGAGCTGGGGACACAGATGGGGGGCAGGGGTGCTCCATCAGTAAAGTGCCTGCCTTGCAAACATGAAGACCTGAGTTTGATTCCTAGCACACATGGAAAAAGTGTGTTGATACACACTTGAAATCCCAAGGATTGTAAAGGCAGAGAGACAGGCAGGTCTCTGGAGCTGTCCCTCCAGCCTGCTTGGTGAGGTTCCAATGAGAGGTCATGTCTCAAAAGGTGGAGGGTTCCTAAGCTATGTCACTCAAGGTTGACCTTTGACCTTCACATATATTTGCATCTCCCCTCCCCCAAATCAGCAACAGTAAAAGCCAAATTACCCAGCACTGATGAGGCTTTAGAACAGACTTCTTGTGGAGGCTTAACTCAAGTTCAATCTCTAGAGAAGCAGAGGTGACCCTGTTGTCTTCTGACCTCCACAGATATGCCATGACATGAGTGCTCATACAAATACACTCACATACTCATGCATACACAGATAAATAAAGGTGAAAAACTGTTTTAAAAAGAATAGATTTATTTCTGCTGGAGTTCTTCCCAAAACAGATTTAGGAAGGGTGCCATGATGCAATCAGGGGGCACCCTGGGAAGGAATGTAACAAGGAAGTGATCACAGCCACAAGACTGGAATGGAGACCTAGCAGTACCCCGAGACCCTTGACCCAGATGCTCTTGAAGCTTGTGCTATGGTCTGAATGTTTAAAATTACAAGTCCATTCAATGACTGTGCCTAAACTGGCCAGTCACAGTCAAAGTGAGTTGACACCTTAGGATTCGAAAGCAGAAACGTGTTAGAAATGGTCCATGGCACCGGAATGTGCCAGGAGTTGAAGTGTTTGTTGTCCAAGCCAGGATCCATGTAAATGGCATGTGGGCAAGGTGCCACCCCACCCTCAACCATGCTCAATCCAATGCTTGGAAGGCAAAGACACTATCTTGCTAGCCAGACAGGCTACATCAGTGATCTGCGGGGATTCAGCTAAAGAGCCTATATCAGTGAACAGGATGGACAGCCACAGAGACAGCCACTCTTAAAACTCATGTATATGTTGTACACACCTATATGAATATTCATATGCGTTATACCACACACATACATGTTGCTTTGAGTCAACATGAAAATATAGACACTTTCATCTGTGGTCCCTGGCTACTGGCTTTATACATCTTCTAGCCTCCAATATTACTAATACTATCCAGGACACACAGCTAATGAATCTACAATTCTACTGACCATGTAACTATAGGCTTTCTAAAGGTAACTGAGATTAACTCTAAGTGGCTACATCTTACAGTGGTCAATAAAAATCCTCCTTAGAGAGTGCTTTCATGTGTAAGGAGGATTTGCTGCTCCAGGTAGAGGACCAGTGCTCTGGGCAGAGCACTCTGTCTTACCCTACTTTTTCATACAGGTGATTGAGCGGAACAAATCGATCATTGGCTGGTCAGAGGCTAAACTGACATAAAATGAGGGTTACAGAGGTGAGGTTAATTAGAATACTGTACCACAGCCAAACAACTCAAAAGATGGGGGTAGGGGGGTGCAATGTTGTAACAGGAAGATCCACTAAAGACAAAAGGATATGCTTGTTCCTAATTATACCAGGATATATTTTCAGTCCCAATAAGTCCTGTATTACCAATAAACAAAAATATGAAAGGCATAGACAGATGAAGCACTCAGGGTCACAGGCTCAAAGTGTGGCCCTGCAGTTCACTCAGGGTCACAGGCTCAAGGTGTGGCCCTGCAGTTCACTCAGGGTCACAGGCTCAAGGTGTGGCCCTGCAGTTCACTCAGGGTCACAGGCTCAAGGTGTGGCCCTGCAGTTCACAGCGACAGCTGTGCACATGCTAAAGTAGGACACCTGCAAATCAATGCTATGAGAAAAAGAAGGATGTAGGCAAGACCGGGTGAGCAGAGGTTATAAACACTGACCACAGGAAACAGGGCCAAGGTTCAAATCCCTGCAACTGCCCTCATGGACAGAGAATTCTAGGCAGGAAATCACACTTCACCGTGCCTCAGTCTCCTCGTCTTTAAAGTAGACTTTTAGAAGCCTCGGGTCTGTTCCAAGTGAATAAATGTCAAATTCTTAGAGCTGTGTCTGGCACACAGCTAATTCTCAGAAAGAGAGTGACAACAGGGCATGCTTCAAAAGGTGGAGTGTTTCTTTTAACTGTTCAGGGCAAAGTTCCTATTAGATTTTTCTTAGGTTTAGAATATTCAAGGAGGGGGAAAAAGCAGACATCTTAGGGGCTGGGGATGAGCTCAAGGGCTCCATCCCCATAAACAGAAAGGCAGATAGAGAAAGAGGTAGCAATAGTAATAGGGACAGAGATGAGGGAGGAATAAAGAGATTGACAAGGACAGAGAGGAGGAGGAGGAGGAGGAGGAGGAGGAGGAGGAGGAGGAGGAGGAGGAGGAGGAGGAGGAGAAGGAGAAAGCACGGGAAAATTCAGCATCTATCATTCAATTCATTCAATACACTGTAGAGTGAAGTCCGTTGTCAGGGGATTGGTCGACAGTGCACAGCACCAGTCCGTCCAGTCCCATCCACCTATATAAACCCCACAGCCCCCAGCATGATTTCCATGAGGAGAGTTCCCAAGCAATGGCCACATTCAGGAACGGCCACATTCTCAGCAGGCCCATGCTGGAGAAGAGATGTTGTCACATGATCAACTACTGGGGACAAAGGACAAGGATGAGGTCTCAGCTTTCTGTACCAGATGAACAAGGGAGGAAGGTCTGCTCTAAAAGCTGGTGTGGAGAACTCTGGCCTCAGCAACTCTCAGCCAGAGACACCTAGCACTGAGGGTCCACAGTACCAGGCTGTCCTTACACAGGGCAGCCAAACTAGGAAACCCTCAAGCAAATACTTGTCAATGCTCCCAGGCCGTCTTGCTGACTGACACACTCCTGGGGCCTTGGGGAGGGCAGGGGAGGTGAGTCCAGGCTGGCCCACTTCCTGTGCAAACAAAACTCACCCTAACTCCCAGTGTACAATCCAGTTCCCCTTCCGTGAATTATTATTTTACATTCTCAAATGATATCTGAAAGCAGGGGTGTTAGGTATTTTTAGAGAGCTCAAAAGCAGAGTGTTTACCCTGGAAGTCTGTTCACAGCCAAATGAAAGTTTTCCCTTCTTTGGGTACTCACCTTGCCTGAGTGGCACTCACAGGATTTTTTCCTTTTCTTTCCTCAAAAGGATGACAGGCCTTCCATCACACTGTATCTCCATTTGTTTTGTTTTTGTTTTATGTGACACACACACAGGTGTGAGGTTAGGGGATGTGAAAAAGAAACAGGAAGCGATGGGGGCCAACACATTCATGTGTCTGTGGGCACACTGTGGGTAAACACACATGCAAAGGCATGAAATGAACTTCCTCAATTTCTCTCTACCTTATTTTTGGAGGCAGGGTCTCTCATTGAATGTGGAACTGGCTGACTTGGGTAGACTATCTGGTCAGAATACAGAGAGTCTCCTGTCTCTGTCTCCCTGCTGCTGGGATGACATTGTGCTTGGCTTTTTTTTTTTCCTAGCCCTGCATAGGTTAATGGTTGTTCTTTTACTTTATATGTTGAGATGGTATTCACTAGAAATTAACAAAGGCAACCTTGCTTTCTTATGTGCCCTAGCTAATCCAAGGCTCCTGTCAATGAGTGTGAGATAATACACACTTGCTTTCTAGCAGCAGATATATCTGATATGGGGAAGGGTTCTCTACCCCTTGTCTTTTATGTAACAAGCCCACATTGAAGAACACATGGCAAGCACAGGCATAAGGGAAGAATACAGCAACCTATCACCCTCTCAAAGGTAAAAGGTGCTAACAGTGATGGATATCTATAGCTAACTCTTTCCAGCTATGCAAATATAAGTTTTCCATCAAAAGATATGACCATAAAGACTTAGGGCTGACAGGTCAATTGTGCATTTAACACATAGAAGGGTTTCTACTATTACAAGATGCCTTCTTCTGCCAGGCAGATCAAACCAGCTCTGACTAACATTGGGAAAATGGATCCCCAAGGAGATGGCCAAAGGTGGGACTCAGCACTATGAACACCTTTTCCAAGGTTCTGGAGAAATGGCTTGGGCTCCAATGATGGGCTGCTGCTGTATTTGACATGAGGACCCTGTATGTCTGAGACAAGGTACAATACCAACAGTCAGCACACAGCAAATAAATTACCTTCACTTCCATGTTGTGCTGTCAGTATGTTTGTGGTACATTTGTGTGTGTGAATTAGGGGACAGAAATGAAACTCTCCTTTGCACACTAGCATGGCGAGGCAATGATGTTCAGAGCATAGGGCAATATGGAGTACACGGCAAACTACATCTATTTGATTTACATCTGCCTTATCCTTCTCTAAAAATTTTCAGTCTCTCCAACTGATCATGCTGAGTCCCCTTTCAAAATAAAGAGTATAGCCAGGGTTTGGGGTTGAATGTTTGTGATTCCAGCGCTGTGGAGGCTGAGGCTGGAGGATGTCCACTATAAAGGCAGCCTGACCTACACAGCAGGGTCCTACCATCAATCCCCCCCACCACACATACACAGACAAATGGGGGAGTAAAGAATAAACAAAACTCTAAGCTGAGAAAATAAGAAAGCTAAAGATAACACCTCTCATGGTGTCTCCCAGAAGCCCCTGCTGACCTTTCTACTTGACAGCTGTGTTCCAAGCCGTGAGCACAGAGCACTGGGCACTAACCACCTCGGTATACTACAACAACGACTCACCTCAACCCTCACCTCACATATGGAAACTGAGGCACAGAAGAAATCAATGTGACCAAGAACAATGAGCTATAGTCAATGCTGGGACCTCAACTAGGAAGAAAAGAATAGCTCATCTTTAAGATGTGTCACTCACATATGACATGGAGTTATACACAGGGGTTCATGGCTGCAGAGGTCCTTGGATACTGGCATCAGGGCCACCTCCCAAAGCTGAGTGTACATTTAAAGGAAACCAGGCAACAAGTACTAGACTGTGGCAAGTGTATGTTCTGTCAGGCAGACGACTTTCCACAACCAGCCATAGGATGGCAGGTTCCAACACTCCCGTGGGAAGAGGGTGACACAGTGATGGTCTCAGCTAAGGACCGAAATCTGTACTGAGCTCTTTTCATGAATCCTCTTGGGATTCTCCACTACCTACCAGACTTGTACCCACTTTCCAGATGAGACAGTTGGTACTCTAGGCTGTTAAACGATCTGTCTGATCTACTAAGAGAAGCTCAGCTAATGACTTAGAAAAGACCTGAGTCTAAGCCAATTACTGTCAGCACATGCAGTGTGGTCACATTGCTGTCCTGTCACAGTAGTCTGACAGCAAGCCTGTTACACAGCAAGTATGCTGTAGCTCATGACCTCTCACACAGGCTGGGAGACAAAGAGAGCGTTCCATAGAATCCAGGCAAGTTCCGTCCTGTTCATGGTGCCACTCGGGAATTTTCACATAAACAACATATAAGCCAGTCTGAAGCAGAAAATGTGGATGAAGCAAGTCACTTGTCACCTGAAAGTAAGAAGAGATCAGCTGACATGCACCACAGCCAATGGGAGGGAATGAAGGGAGATGGGCTGTCACATCAAGTCTACATAAGACAGGGAAAAGCAGCCCTGTTGCTCACAGACACTGAGAGAGCATCACTGGGTAGGAATTGGCCATGTCATTGGGATACCACACAGACACTTAACTTGGACCAAAACCTCAGAACCACGGTAAGGAACAGTCCTCTGTATATTCAAGACTTTGAATTTTGGTTTACACTTCTCTACAGAAAAAAAAAAAAAAAAAAAAAAAAAAAAAAAAAAAACCCTCACAATTCTAAGATTTGGCATAGCACCATAAGAAATAAGGAGAGTCTCAAGAGTTTGCTGAGATGTGTGTCTCCAGGCTGACTGAAATGTTATCATAGAGTAACTCAAAAGACCCAGGGCAACAGAAGTCCACCACAGCACTTGGTGTGAGTAACCACACGTGCAGCCCGCAACGGTGCATCTCTCCTGCTTTCCATATCTCTCTAACACTACATCTCTATGGCTAAGGCTGCATTCCTCAGGAATCCAGAGAATGGGAACAGAAGTCACAAGTCAGGGAAGCTGGGGAAAGAAAGGCTCCGCTGGAAAGGCCACTTTCATTTCCTGATTCCATCTCTTCCTTGCAGGATTTAGGAACAATCCAGCAGCCACCAAAGAAAGCACTAAGAGTCTGGAGCAAGTAGATTAGAAAGGTAGAAGGCACAAACTACTCTCCCAGGTCCACCTGCCTACAGAAGAGTCTGGTAGGAGACAGTCATTAGCAAATAATACAGAAAAACAAAAACTCCCATTCAGATTGCACTGCCATTTACTATGAGAACAAAACTCCTAGAAAATCCACAAACTAGGTTTATTATTCCCACTTTCTATTCTCAAAGCTGTTTGTTTAACCCTGACCTCCCTTCTTAATTAGCATTACTGGTCTGGAGAAGCGTATTTGCTGAGCCTGTCTATATGTTTTGACATGCAAGACTTGTGAAATTCAAACATACTGCAGACATTCAAAGCATTATTATTTATTAAGGCCTATATTAAAGGTGGAAGATCTTAAAGCCCTCTCAGATTCTGATGATTAAAGGAAATTTAATCGCTCTTCATTGGCATTTGATCTTTAGCCTGCCATAATCTACCGTGTATCCCTTCATCCATATTTGATACTAAAGAGACATTTCAACAGTATGTCCATCAAGTGTAGCACAGTTGGCACTCAGAGACCATATGACTCACAAAGTAAAAGAACATCCCACCACCCTGGGTTAGTTGGCTAATGACAACGAAGGTGACTATGGAGCCAGAGAAATGGGAGAGCTTTCCTTCCTCACATGGAAGGACGCCTCTCACATGCTGCCCACCCTGCTTCACCTGGGCAGCTCCCCTGCCAGGTAGGAAGGCCAGATATTTCAACGTTTCTTCCACATTCAGTTTGATCAAGGTCAGAGTGACTAGTACCCTGTGAGTTGTCAAGTTCATGGATGGTACCCCAACCTTGATTCATCAGAGGATGGGGGAGCAAACCCCAGGTCAAAATAGCTCAATGACTGTTTGAGTACACAATGTTCATGGGGATAGAGAGACCCCACCCACTTGCTTTTTCAAGTACCTATGACTAATTCTGCTAACCAACAGCAGAGTCGCTTAGCGACAAAAGACATTGTGGCCCAGGAGGGTGACGAGAGTCACTCTCTGGTCCCTTTGAAACAATGTGAGCCATCTCTGCATTTGGACATCTTCCTGAAACTATGGCCCACAACCAGGCACAAATGAAATTCCTTTTAGTTCATTCTGTTCGGGGTTCGAATGTATACATCATACATGCTCATGTTTCTACAGGTATACATGCATGTGTGTGGGTATGTGTGGAGGCCAAGGATGTCATTTCTCAGGAGCCATTTACCTTGTTTTCTGAGGCAGGGTCTTTAACTGAAACCTAGAACTCATTAAGTAGGCCAGGCTGGCTGGCTAGCCAGAAAACCTCAGGATTCACCTGTCTGCTGCTTCTAAGCTGCGATGCTAAGCAAATGCCTGGGGTTTATCGCTGTTTATGCATAGGAATGATCTCAGGCCACCATGCTGGCAAGGAAAATACTTCAACCACTGAGCTATCATCTCCAACCCTGAAGGGATCTATATATACAATTATCCTACAACTGTCACATAAAGTGGAGGCATACATGTGCCTGCCAACTTTGGGACTCTGATCCTAGAGCAAGTGGGCTACAATTTTCTTTCTACTCCTTGGTGACAAAGACATTGGTCACTTACCCTGAGCTTTTAAAGAGTCTCACAGCCATAAAAAGCCTGGGGTCACTGGCAGGGGGCCTGCAGAACACCACAAGACTGCTGCACGCAGAAGGAGCCTGGAGGCAAGAAGGAGAGAAAGGTTAGGGTAAGGCACTTGGGCTTTTTCACAGCTGCTTTCTTCACACAGGAACTTAGCCCCGATTTCCGCCTTCTCTTCTAGAATCCGGAAGATGAAAACCAAGTACAACTGTGGCTCTCAAGAGCAGAGATAACTCCTGAAGTAGTCTGGGTCCCTGATGTGTTCATTTAGTATCTTCCCCCTTTTTTTCTTTTATTTTGGTGTGTGTATCTACACATAGGTATACATATACATGTGTGCATGTGTATGGAGGTTAGAGGTCAGAGTAAGAGAACTTCCTCAATCAGGTTTGCACACTATTTTGGGGATGGGGTCTCTTACTGAACCTGGTACTTATTCATTTGGCTAGACTAATTGTCCTGCAAGCCTTAGGCATCCAATTGTCACTATCTCATCAGCTCTAGGTTGAATGACACATGCCACTATTTCATGCATGTGCTAGAAATGTGAATGTATGGTCTCATCTCATGGGTCAAGCACTTTGCAGACAGAGCTATTTCTCTAGTCACATTCTTAGGATGCAATCTCTGAATTATAATGCTCACAGGTCCTTGGAAGTACAAGCAAGAAGATACATTCATGCAAAATGAAGATTTCAGTTCAGGTTTGAGTCCATTAACCTGGCTTCAGATATTCTGTAAGAAGAGGCCCAGAGAAAACGCACACCCTCCTGACATGGGTGCCCTGAAAAGGCAGGTGAGCTCCTGCTTGCAAGCCAGACACAGTGTCTCATTTGTCAGTTTACCATCTGCATTCCACATGCCAGTAGAGGCCAGGACACAGACTTGTCATGGGGGGCACGTATGTGTGCTGAAACCATGGCCTTCTGTGGTCTGATTGAGTTATGAGTACACTATTTACCAAGTGGGTTCAATTCCCCTTTGAGTGCTTGCTGGATATGTCAGAATAGCTGCCTGCCAAAGGCTTCCACGAAACCCTGAGGTGGCTGTGCTGTCTGCACTGCTGTAGGGCCTACAGAAGGGACAGACGCTCTAGGAGAACAACACAAAGCAGAGCCCCTACCCGATGTGAGCACTTCAAAGCTATATGTATGTTTGTGTGTTCTTCTCTTCCCACAGTATGTTCAAGCAACATCTGATGACTGTATCCATTTTCTAGATTCATCAAACTGAGAAGTTAGAACTGAGAAGACGTGTGGAGTTTTGTGATTTGAAAGTCTGAAAACAAGTCTCGGGAAACCATGTGGGTTGTATGTGAAGAAACACACAGAGGAGAGTTCAGAGACGATGTCCCGGGTCTGTATCCCTTTGAGATTCAGATAACCTCAGGCAGACTTCACCAGGCTGTGTACTGGGCATCAGCTGCTGGCAACTCATAGCCTGTTCAAGCCAGACAAGCCTGAGAATCCTTGTTCTAGGGCTTGGGAGAGGAACCAGGCAGTCCAGTACTTGCCAGGAAAGCATTAAGAAAGGGAAAAAGTTCAGTAAGGTGTACTCATAATCCCAGTGCTGGAGAGGTAGGATTGGTCTGTGCAGCCAGCCAGCTAGCAGAGCCCAATCAGTGAAGTCCAGGTTCAGCCAGAGAGCCATCTTAGAAAATAACTGGGAAAGCACTTGAGGGCGTTGATGTCCTCACACACATGTACAATGATGGTCACATTAGTGTATGTGCCCATGCACCTACTCCTCGACCCCCAACACACACTTATACACATACAAATCCTAGTTCTTCTAAGATAAGCTATGTGGTCATTTATTCTTCTCAAACAAAGCATAAGAATGCATCAAAAATATTTTTTAAAAATGTCCATGGGGTGAGCCGTGACCATTCAGATGTAATCTCTGAAGGAATGACTGTCACCTCAAGAAAGGACCATTGTCATCCACTCATCAGCATAATGAGATAATGACGTTCATTATGTTGTCCTCAATGGTAGTACACTTGCTGGCATTCCTGGTGAATACCACCCAACATTGCCATTGAGACCCCAAGAGCTGCGCCTTTTCCAATAACCAGCTTCACATGCCTCAAAGGAAAGTCGGCTGATCTCGGTCCTCACACCAGGGCAGAGCCATTGGGGAACTTTGGGGCCCTTTATTATCGACTTGTAAAATGTTATAAGCCTGTAAACTAGTTAATTTATGAGCTGTGTTAATAATTTGCTCACACTTGATCGTGGGTTTCACAAACACAGCTTCCGGGGATGTGGGAGGATAATTTGTAGGTCCAGCTTCTCGGCTAAGGGGACACTAACTAATTTGACACAGTACCATGACATTGATGGCGGGGCCCACTAATGACTGTACTCCTAGACGTAGCTGTCAGCCTGTCGTTCCAGTGAGGAGCCTGCTTGCTCTCAGTGTAACTCAGGACACAACGCTCACCTCATTATTCAGACAGCGCCATTAATGAGAGCCCATGTTTATTTCCACCATACTAACCAGCGCTTAGCTTCCATTTGTCTGATACGGTCATTGATTAAAATGGGTCTCATGAATAGTAAATTTGAGCCCCATGGAAACAAAGGACCACCAGAGAAAAATAAGCAAGAGCCGACTGGAAAACAAACCTGGTCAACTTGTTTTCTGCTTCACATGTCACCCAGGACATAGTGACAGGGGGAAGGAAATGGTATGGATACCAAGGAAAGAGAAGGGGATGTTATAATCATACATACGCGCCTATGAGTTGGCTTGATTTTTTTTTGACTATGGCCGCTGGAACTTCAATACAGTCAAGAGTGCCAGTCAGGAGTGCTGTCTGCCTCATATAAATCTTAGACATCTTTGAAACAGGGTATCGTGTAATATGCAGAAATAATGGGGTTTCCTATGACACTTTCACACATACATGTACTTTGCTCATATTCACCAAGTATGCTACCCTGTCCATCCCACTGGTCACTTACTTAAACAGCTGCCGTTTGCTCTCCCCTTCCCTCTGTTTGCTTGAACCTAAATTCCGCAAACAAGAGAACACTTGAGGTTTCCTCTAAGTCTAGCTTCTTTCACTTAACAGGATAACCCCCCAGCTCAGATCTTTTTCCTGTAAATGGCATGATTTCATTTTCTTAAACAGAAAACTAGAACTCCATTGTACATGTATACCACATTGTCTTCACTGTCCACTGGCATGTAGCTAGGCAGGCTCTGTGTCTGAACTAGTGTGGAGAGAGGAGCAACAGACCTGGATGTGTGAGAATCTCTGATAGGCCTGGGATCCTTCGGGGTATGGCTAGGTAAGTGTATCAGGATTTGTCTTTCCAGGTATTTGCTAATTTCTTGATGACAGTAATCTGGGTACTCTGAGTATGGATTTTTAAGTTCATTTCTCCATAGATGAATGACACAAAGACTTACCATGCTTTTTCAACCTTATAAAAGTTTGGCCTTTAATTAAACTGACTAAAACATGATCACCAAGGACATCAATAAACACATCTGTGATTTTTCTGAAATGATAACAAAGCGTATAGCTGGAGGGTTTTAAAAATACCCTTTTACGCAAGTTTCTAGTCCTAACTAAACCTTATAATCAATTTCTATCTTAAATTAAATTTCTATTTTGGTCTGACAAATTTTCTTTCATTTTATGATGATTATAATCCTGAAATATTCATATAATAATTTAAAATGAATAACTTTTTTAAAAGGTAGGCCTACATCTATTAAAGAGATGATAAAACCGAGACTGCTCCCAAAGTGGTTCATCATAGAATGTGCAATTCAAATTAAAGAAATATTTCAACAAATGCTGTCTGCCACTCAGGATAAAGCATTCTATTGAACACTGCATATGACTTTGGATTTTGATAAAATAGCAAAACAAGTCTGAGCCCACATAGATCACTTTGGGAATGAGAGTATCATTACATGCAGTAATGCCCAAGTTCCCATGCTTGGAATCTGCGCCCAAGATAGATCCATACTTTTAGAAGGGTCACAATGCCTACACAGTGCACAACATGTGAGACGCAGATTTAGATGGCCGGCTGGTTTATAAGTACATTTCAACAAGTATCTAGGTCCATTGTTCCAAGCAGCCTGACTGTCTCCAACGGCTGCTATTTCCACGAACAACTACAGCAGACGGGTTCACAGAGGGTCAGCGTCTCCATAGTGTTCATTTCCAGAGTAAGTAGTTATGGCCCCATCACAACCTGGTAAAACATTGTCAGTCGGTAACCATGAGTGGCTAGGTGCTCATCAAATCCAGTTCTCCTTCTTTCTAAGCAGAAAGCTGGGCTGGATGCCCTATCCCCTTGCAGCTACTGGGGTCCCCGTCACCAAGTCATGACTAAACATACCAAGGTAGGATGTTTACCTTCTACCTTCTGAGTCTGATGCCTCTTCACCATGCCTAAGTCCCTCTCTCATCCCTGACTGAGGTGAGTAGTACTACAGGATGTCTTAAATGGAAACCATGACAGGACATACAAAGCATAGCCTTGGCCAGTGATTCAACTCTCAAAACCAGTGCCAATCTGAGGGTACCTAGGAAGTAGAATGCACTCAGTGAAGTCTCTTGGGCCCAGTGATATTTGTGACCACTACCAGTAGTGCCTGCTCCCTTTTTTATTTCTTTATCTAGGTCCCGATGATAGTAAGGCTGGTATTGTACTCTCTCTTTGAACTTTCTTGCATGATTCATGGTCATCTATGCATGCATCCATCCAACCATATACATTTCCAAGCCTACTTGTACTTCACTTCCCTCTCTCCCTTCCTTCCCTTTTATTCTTCCTCTGTTCAGTTCCCTCTTCCTCATTCTCCTTTCTCCTTTTCTCTCTCTCTCCCTCCTTCTTTTCTCTGTCCCCTTTGCTCTTCCCCAGTGCGCTCTAAACTATGAGTCTTCTACACACTACGCAGGCATGTCCTACCAGCTCTAGTGAGTTTTGTCTGCCCTCCTTCCCTCCCAGCCCCTAATTTTTTCATCTCCACTCTTGCTGGTGAGCACTAAACCCAGAGCCTTGCACCTGTTACCCTCTCCCAGCCCCAATGGCCTAGTGTCTTATTGTAACACAGGTGCAATATCTCCTGGGCTTCAACTTCAATCTCTGGTCAACTCTACATAAGGAAAGCACTACCAAATGCCAAAGCACAACCAGGTGAGAGCTTGCTGTTAATGACTCCTCTGGCCAAACTAAGGATAGGAGGGGAGGAAGAACCAATAGCCACCATATTCTTAAGATATACCAGGCACGCCTTACCTCACCTAATCTTTATATAAGCCAGTGAGTAAGTGTGCCTCTGCTTGTGAGGATGAAGCGGTGCAAGCTCCTGCCCCACAGAGCTGCTCGAGCTGTGAGCGAGCTGAGTACACCCCTGCATTCCATAGACAAACTTATAGGGAACATATACAATCCTGAACATAATACTCAAGTTACTGCTTTAAGAAAAAAAACCATCCAATGACATCTCACTTCCACTACAACAGGAAGGAAAGTCTTCAGCTGAGAAGGCAAAAATGATCAGGAACAGATACAAAGGTTAGGGAAAGTGGGAAACAAGGTAGAGGGATTTAACAAGTTCCAGGTGATTTTTAAAAGGCTATCAGAGCAAAACAAGTATCTATTGAGGCTCTTGTAAAGTAATCATTTTCTATATCTATACTGTTAATATAGTAAAGGCATATAATTATATTTTATCCCAATCTTAAAAATGAATTGGGTGTGATAGTTATATCCAGCATTCTGGAGGCGGAGGCAGAAAGATCTTTGTGAGCTCCAGGCCAATCAGGGCTACATAAAGAAATCCTGACATTAAAAAATAATTATAAAAGAAGAAAAGGAAGAAGAGGAGAAAGATTGGAGACAGGAGATACAGTATGGCTGAAAAGCATGTGCTAGTTTGGCATATGGATTCAATCAATCTTCAGTCCAAACGATAGATGGATGAACAGACAGATGGATGATACAGACAGACATTACACAGTCATAAGTCCTCTCTAACAACAGCTCAACTACATTTCAGTAAGGAAGCAATCAGAAACAAAATGCAAATAAATGGGTGTAACTGTTTTGCAATAAAACTTTATTGATTAAAAACAAGTCAGAAGAGGAGGTTTGGTCCAAGTGTCACGATTTGCTCATTTCTGCCTTAAAGCTGAGTATTTTGCATATCCATCTATTCACCCATAACACCAAGATTTCCTCTAACATAATGGGAAAAAGCTCTGCTTAGCATTTTCATGCAGGATCTCTGACTGCCAGGAGTAAATTCCTGATGTCAAGAGAGTAGCCTCAATGTAACAAAGGTTCAGGATTTGACAGCTGTAGAACAGAACCCAGCTTACAGCAAACTCTGACACACTGCAGAGAATTCCTTCCCTTAGCCACTCGCCCTGTGTTCACAAGCCACATACAGCACTGACTGGAACAAAACAGTAAGCAATTATTTCCAACAATAAGAAGACCCAAAATTTTTGCTCTCAGTATGATCAAATGCCTGTGTTGATCTAGGGAAATGGAAATGCCTTTATATATAAAATAATAAGTGGAATTACAAGTTCTACAAACCTGGAAATAATACTCTCTCAGACTTCCAAAGCCAGGCACAACGGCTTTCTAAATTAGACACAAAATGCTTTCCTTGATTTAAGGGGTGTGCTTTGCTAACCAACTTTAAGGTAAGAGCTAAATGTCCAGTCACTGGATACATAGAAAGAAAACATACTCAGTACACACTCCCTCATTGTTCCAAGAACAGGGCCAGGAATTGTTACAACAAAGATTTGGCTTGCTTTTTTTATTTGTTATTTTAGACAGCAACACACAGATACATAACAGAGAAAAAATAATGCAAGAATCTGTATCCCAGTTAATGTTTTAGTTTAACATTGATGTGTACAAGATGATTTGAGACACAGAATGAATAAATTCTTAGGAATCTGTTTTACCTAAACCATCAATCAAAACTGGAACAGAGGCAAGTAAACGATAGTCCAGCCTGACAAAGGGATACTTTGTAGCCATTAAGAATTAATCTGGAAATGGAGATGATTGTAACATGACATAAAATAAGCGAGATGGGAAAATTAACCTGCAGTAGTCCTTAAACATATAAAAACCAGCTGCAAGAAAGATCAAAAAAATTAATTTGGAGTGTTCGCCTTGGACAGAAGGTATTAGACATTATTTTTATTTACTATTTTTAGCTTTCTAGATTTTTCCAAGGCAAAGAAAAATTAGCTATACAATTTATAAAAACTTGTTTGAGAAGAGTCATTTATGAACTTGGCTGTACGTGGCTTTGTAGCAGGCTGGAAGCGTCTTGGAGACAGACACTTTGTGTCACCTCTCGCATGGATTGGTGGTGGTTCTTCTTAGGAATTCAATGAGCTTTCCTTGAAGTAACTGGATAGACTGCTTGACTTCATTAAAGTCCCCTTAATGAGAGTCCATAAATAAATTCAATTCTTATACTTTGAGCCTTTAAAGAGAAATTAAATCATCCTGTTTAAAGAATCAGATTGCTTGTGGATTAGACCATAAATAAAATGCTTAATGCAGAATTCTACTTTCTCCTCTGTCCATTTCCCATGATGGCACACAGTCATTTGTCTTTTAATAACTTCAAACAATTCTGAGTCATTTGCTCATTAAAAACAAAATACATCTTGATCACGAAGCTCGGCATTTCATAAATATTTAGTCCAAATAAACTGGTTGCTTTGAACTAGAAATAGCAGGCTCGTGATTGATAAGCATACTGAATGCAGAAAAAAGGAGGAGACCTCCACCCCACCCCGAGTCAGCTGGACAAGACAATGCTGGCCACTCACAAGATTTTTGTAGGCTTATCACCATCCATCCATGGATTCCCTCATACTCTTAGAATAGAACCCGAGAACCTACGTGTGGCTTGCAAGATTTAAGGGCCTTGCAAATACCCTCCAACTTAGCCTCACATCTTTCCTCACTGAGAGGAGGAGGGAGGAAGGCAGGGGGAGGGTGGAAGGAGGAGGAGGGAGGGAGAGAGGGAGGGAGGGAGGAGGGAGGGAGGGAGGGAGGGAGGGAGGGAGGGAGGGAGGGCGGGCAAGCAGGCCAGCCAGGTCAAGATTTTAAATTCTATTCTGAGAATCACCTTGGTCAGCAAGAAGTGAGCAGACAGCACACTATTGGCCAGTGTTAAACCCAGCACCCTGTACATCATGTTAACTAGGAATTTCATTATTGAACTAGGTACCTCTCCATTCTATTAGGTCCTCCCTCTAAATTTATTCAAAATTTGAGACCAGGTTTCAACTCCCAGGCTGGCAATGAATTCACTATGTATCTAGGTATTGAGTACCTGAAGGACACCTCAATTTATCTGGCCTTAACATGGACACACACACACATACACACATACACACGAATGCACACATTTATAAAATAAAATACATTAACAAAGGCTTAAAGGCTACCATTCTTTCTGGTCCCTGGAAAGTCAGGAATACTTAGTGACAAACAGGCTATCTTTTTTTATATAACGTATTTACTTTTATGTGCATTGGTGTTTTGCTTGCATGTATATCTGTGTGAGGCTGTCAGATCCCCTGGGACTGAATAGAGTTACAGACAGTTGTGAGTTGCCATGTTGGCAATAGGAACTGAACCCAGGACCTTGGAAGAATAGCCTATACTCTTCATTGTTAAGAACTGTCCATCCCCTGGACAAGGAGACTATCAAGAAGGAAATCACAGACCTTTGTTTTAATCAACAATAGGAGCAAACACCACAATGACTGACAGTGGGGCCATTAAAAGGCAACTAACTCCACTCTGCTTTCTTGCTAGCCATAGCAGAAGGCTAAGGTAGCCACATGCCCTGGCATGTAGATGGTCAGCAAACACAAGTTTACCACTGCCAACACTGACAGGAAGACAGCCTAAGTCCCCTGTGCTATAGAGACACCACAATCCACACAACAATGGCTCGTCAGCATCTATGGAGACAACAGAAACACACCCACATTCTTTATTATTAGGCTGTCAAAACCTATGTGCTGCTTGTTGCAGCAGCTAATCTGACACATACTTGATATAGGAACCCACAACAGAATCTATCTGAAAGAAACACTCATCTCTGGCTTCGTCTCTATTTCTCTTTCTTGAACACACAGGACTGTATGTCACTGTTCTCTGTATCTTTTCAGGGAAGATGTCTGTCTCCATTCATCACCCTGACAATTTTTAAGAACATTTTTCACTGGTTAGGTTTCTTTCTTCCCCTCAGTCTATAGCCGTGGCTAGTCTGGGACTCACTCTATAGACCAAGCTGGCCTTGAACTCAGAGAAATGTGTCTCTGCCTCCTGATGCCCGGCTGGCTAGGTCCTTCCTCAGTGCTTTACCATGTGCTGACACTGTGTTAGAAGTGGGACCTGCTCGAATTTGAGACAAATGAGGTCTCTCTGCTTCTACAGCCACATCTACCAGGAGGCGCTAGCAAGCATATGGAAGTGATTAACACAGACCTGACCCCAGCCCAGGTGAGAAAAGGCTTTGCACAAGGAACAACCTACAAGGCAATGAAGGCAATTAGGAGCTGGGTGGGTGGACAGGGCTGTGTGGAGGGCAGGGAAGCAGGTGCGGAGCTCTGAACTGGCACTGCTAAGAAAAACAGATATGTGCGAGCATAAAACTTCATCTTAATCTTCTCTCTAGAGTGACTTTAAAAATATAATGGGGCATGGTAGGTAGAGATTGTAAGAGTCCAACACTGGGGGGACTAGAGTAGAACAGTGTCTCAGGATATGACAGGATGCTGCACTTGTGAACACACAACTGCCACGGTGGCCTGCAGGAGACCTGCACAAGACTAAACCAGTCAACACTCTAGTTTGGAGGGGAGAGGGCCTCACTGAGGAGCTGTGGACAGGTGATGGATTCAGGGAGGGTGGGTCGTTTTCTAAAAGGTGTGGTTCTGGTAGATCATGCTCCAGTAGATGGGCCCACACCCAGATATATATGGTCAACACAAATTGGAATCTATGGGTTATTGATTTTTTTTTTTTAAAGGACGTGAAGTTGAGAGGTTCAGAAGGTGGGATAGGTCTGGGAGGATTTGGGAGTGATTATAATAAAATAGAAAAATACATGAAACCTCAAAACATTAATAAAAATATTTAAATTATTTTTAAAAGAAACAATAGATAATTGAGTGGCAGGACTCTCAAGCCCAAATCAAGGTCACATTCACTGAATAAGCGAGAAGTCAAGGCACACAATTACATGCACCCAAGTGTCATGATGGGATGGTGTCCTTTTCCCCACTGCACTGACGGAGAAATGGATGTGAGTGGCACTAAAACAGCTTCTAAATTATCTGAGGAAACAGCAGCAGAAGAATCATGGAGGCTCTGTTTCCTCTACCAGGGCATTTATCCTTCTTAGTGACCCACTTCTTCCCTTAGACAAACCTTTGTTATCTTGCAACAAAAAACAAACGTACATTTGTATTCTTTTACTCCACAAAGCCACAAGAAATAAGTACTGGAGCCCTAGTTCCTCCTGTACCAGAACCACTTCTCCATAATCTCACTCTTCTCAAAAGAACTGGAGTTCCGGGACCTCTCGATGTCTCAGGCATTAAACTCAGTTCATTCACCAACTCTCGTTAGCATCATGTAGAGGCCTCCTTATATATGGTAGGGGCCTAGGCCCCAACTGTGATACAGATGGCTCCAGGCTCTGAGGAAATCCTCCCATGGAGAGGCACTTCATCGCTTCTCAGAATATCATGGTGCCTCCCCCACTGATGACAAGGATTCCCGCTTCAGTCAGAAACAGCAGAGCTGTGTGGAATGTAGCAATTTCTAGACTTTCTCTTCCAGCTCAGGATACCAGGGTCTTGTCTGTCTCTCCCTGCGAAGCTTCCAGAAAATGTAAGCCACTCCCTGGGCAGTAGCTGTTTCTGGTACCTGACTTGGAAGTCTTCAGTGCCAACAGTCATCTATCAGTGCAAAGGGGAAGGCAGGTTTTAGCCATGGTACACAAGACCCTAATGCTTCCCTATCCCCAGTCCTCTCATTCCTCCATTTCCATTCCCAGTTCAGTCATGTGGACTTTGGTGCTCTTCCCACAATGGAGGTTCGATTCTTAAGTCATCCCCTCTGCTTGAATGTGCTTGTCTACCTCCTCTGAGTTTATGGAGATGATTCTAAGTCTGCAGATCTAAAATGAAGTTGATTTTTCCAAGAGGCCTTCTGTGAAGAGACTGAGGGGCCTCTCCAAGACACATTCCTCACATGGTCCGTCCTTTGTGAACTGTCATTGCACAGAAGCAGCTCAGTTCTTCACCTCACCCGCTTTCCCACCTCCTCCTATTAAATGACTGCTGTGCACCCTGCCCTGCCAGGAACAGAAGGATGGCTGGCAAACAGCAGACATTGGATAGACAGACAGCTGCAGAATCGATGCATTACTAAGCCAATTACGTGAAGCTGTAACAGATGACAAGCTTCAGAGTGATTTACAATGACACAAGACCAGGCAGAAACTACAGAAACTGAAGTGGGTTGAGGACTAGAGAAAATCAATCCTCCTTTGTTCATTCCAAGAGCAACCTCCAAGAGACCCACTTTGGCCTCCACAAGCCATCTCCTATGATCTCTGTAAGATGGTGCCCTTAACCCTCAACGTCTTTACAACCTCACCCATTCATGGTGCCAGTTGCAAGAAGAAAAGCCGGTACCAGCGCTCTTTACAAGCTGAGCCTCTCCACCTTGGATGGCTCTGAAAAACCACTTGTAAGTATTCTGTGCTAACCACAGTTTGTAATTTTGTCACAGGTGTTTGACTAGAAAGGGGACAAAGCCTTCACAGGCAGTATGCGTGTATTATGTCACTGTGTGCAGCCAGTACCACGCCTACAGCTGACAGAGAGCCTTTCCTTTCCGAGTCGTGGAAGCCAGGAGTGGTCACGTGGCATCATTTTGCTAAGGGTATCCTATAGGCTCCAAAATGTTCACACCTTAAGAAAACATTCAAGTGCGACTTTAACACGGCCTGTCATGAAAGCTGACACCAGGAACACTAGAGAGGAAGACAGATGAGATGAGTTGTACCTGGCAGTTCAACAGAACACAGGCTAAATACTCCTGCTCTGTAAGGCAGCCAAGGCACTGGT
Source organism: Mastomys natalensis (assembly GCA_021653895.1). NCBI lineage: Eukaryota > Metazoa > Chordata > Mammalia > Rodentia > Muridae > Mastomys > Mastomys natalensis. The sequence continues at coordinate 1,122,678 of JAJTUV010000230.1, forward strand.
TAGAAGTTCAAACAAGGAAGGTGACTGAATGATATTTAAAGTATACCCTATCAAATGGCTTTTCAATACCCGCAATAGAAGTCATTAAGATGTAATGTGCTTTCACACAGGCAGAGGGTGAAGGGGAGGGGGGAGGGGGACCAAAAGTCTGGAGATGATCTGGGTTTAGAAACAGATGCAACTCTTGTGTAGCCTTGGGAGAATCATACATCTTCTCTGAAGTACATCTGAGCATCAGGAGAGTAAAACCATGGATCTCAGTTGTTCCTTTAGGTACGCACACTCCCAGGATCCATGGGTGTCTCCAGACACACATCTTAGGTAGGCAGCCACAATGAAAGAGAAACTCTTCTCTCGTTTTGTCATCCAGTAAGCTCAGGCCATGCTGTCGGTCCTCAGCAGAGAGCGAAAGGGCTGGAGAATTCCACTCTGGCTCCCTGTATCTGTTCAAATAAAGTTCTGTTTCCATATACTGCAGGAGGGTGAGTTGATGTAGTAATTACCTGTTACTCTTGACAAGTAAGGTAATTAATGTAGCAAAATACCACTGCAATGTGTGTAAATTTAGACCACCATAATTAAAGCACCCGTCTGTTCAACAAACTGTTCAATTAAGAAAAAAATATTGACGGTGTGCTTTTTTTTTTTTAAATTAGAAAACGTATGGAATGAATGACTCTCCCTTGGTTGACATCCCAGCCTTTCTCAGCAACCCTTTCTCAGCAGGGAGCATGTATGAAGGACTCACCTCCACTAACACAGTGAAGAACTTTAACACTAATGACTATGGCAGGCATGGCTGCTGCAAAGACTGTGCAGAACTCTGTAAGGCTCTAGTCAGAAAGAGAACTCAGGGGCCATCTGAATTTCCAAACTCCTGTAGAGAGCAATAAGCCAAGAAGTCACTACTATGCCATTATCCAAGAAACAGTGCCACTCTCTAGTACCATAACATCAAATTATCACCATTACCATATATTGTCCAGCTTTAGAGAACCTGGCATTAAACAGACTGCAGGCAAACAGAACATCTGAAAAGTCCCCAGGACTCCTTGAGGGACAGTCCTACATAGGACCTGAAGAAGAAAGCTAGCTGGTCCCTTCACACTGGAGAAGGTCTTAGCCCTGCTAGCCTGCTTTAGACCATCCCAAGCTACAGCAAACAGTAAATGACAAACAAAAATCAAACCATAGCCAGGCAAAGAAGGGAAGGGAAGGGGAGAGGAGGGGAGGAGAGAGGAGGGGAAGGGAGGGAAGAAGAGAGGAGGGGAGTCCATTAACAAATAGCCCTAAAAAGTTGATACTTTCAAATGTACTCAGACAGAGGAAATAAATACTGGAAAAATAGAAAGACCAGAGTAAGAAGAATGAAATGGGGGGAGGGTGAAAGAGGAACTAAAAAAAGAAGGTTCCAGAATGATGAGAGAAAGATAAAAGAAGAAGTAGGCCGAGCGATGGCCCTGCGGAGGTCCTTGCTGAGTAACTCTGAAGACCCGGTCCTCAGCACCATGGGAAGCCAGAGGTGGTTAGCACTCAGCTGATTCCCAGAATTCCTTCTGTGGTGTGATAGAAGGTTGAAATAGGAGAATCCCAGCAGCTTGCTGCTCAGCTAGCCAAGTATACACTGTAGCAAACAACAGACCACACTGCAAACAAGGTGGAAGAAGACTGACTGCAGGACACCCAAGTACCTTCTTCTTGCCATCACAAGCACACACACCATGGCATAAATGCACCTGCACCTACACATGAACAGGCACACATAAATACTCACATGCAATAAATATATACACAGAGACATTCAAGGGTGAATAAAAGAAGAGAGGAAAAGGGAGGGAAGTTCAAAGAAAGAAGTGAAAACCGTCTGATGTGAGAAGGAAATGGTGTCACATAATGGTGTGTGCACCACATTTTGTTATGCTACACAGCACCCTGGGAGACGTAAGTAAAAGGAATCTTTGAGTTGAGTCAGTTCTGAGTTTATTGTACTAAGCCAGGTCCTAAATGTTCACTGAGAACTTGGAAAAATCCCCAAGTAAAGAATGACGAGCACAGACACATCCCAAGCTGAACACTTAGGGAAAGAGCTTCTCCGAGCACAACACTCAGTTTCACACTCAGAGACCGGACCAACGGCACTGACTGAGAAATAAAACAAAAATGCTCCTCTTCTCACATGAACCAGATCACAGTGTAGAAGCAGAGAAGGTGGCTGCAAAGTAGACTCTCAACGTGTGTATCATGACATCCCTGGAAAGCTAACTTCTAAAATAATTTAAAAAATAGCATTTCAAAGGAGGCCAAATATCATGATAGGGACACAGAATTAAGAAACATGTTTTTGGAACATGATGCAAATTCATGGATCAAACATGACTTTTTTTTTTTTTTTTTTAATTTTCATATGCTCAAGAGCCATCCACGAAATTGAAAATAATACCTGCTGCTCATTTCTCTGGTGAGTCGGTGGAAACGGCTCCCTTAGGCTCGTGTATTGAACAATTGGTGCCCTGCTGGAGACTCTGTTGGGAGAAGGTTATGGACCTTTAGGAGGTGGAGCCTTGCTGGAGGAAGCATGTCACTGGGGTTGAGCTGTGAAGGTTTGAAGCTTCATCCCACTTCCTTGCTCTCTGCTTCTTGTGTGAGAGTGAAATGTGATGATCCAACTTCCTGTTCCTGATGCCATGCCACGCCTCCGCCATCTCCCAATAATGCACCCTGTAGTCCTCAATAAATTCTTTCTTCCTTAAGCTGATTTTGGTCATGGCATCTGTCACAGCTATGACAGAGTCACTAACATAGGTAGCATTCAATGGATCATCGTAACACTGAAAAACACCATCCAATCATCTCATCTGAGGGCTACCACTCACATATTCAACCATTTCATAGGACTGCGACCATTCACATGGCCAACCATCTCACATGAGTGCTACCATTTATACCTATCAAAGTGATCAGCTTAATCTCTTCCTAGAAACAAGTCAGCTAAGGCACAGAGCAGCTAATGTGTGACTTCCCTAACGCTATGGATGGAGACAAGTCATTTTCCTTGGAATGAGCTAAATATACCTCTTGTCGCCAATAAATCAACTAATTTACAGTGCTATATTTGCCTGACAACTTGATGTTTACAGTTTTGACTTGAGCCTTGAATTCTGACTATAAAATAACCAGACAAACCGGTGAATGTTCTAAAGCAATGGCAAAGCAAATTGCTAAAGAATCACCCAAATTAGGGGGGAAAATATCAAAGATCTGATTTCACACACTTTTGCTGTGGTTGATGCTGAGGGTTGAACCTGGGGCCTCATGAACGCTGGGCAAGCACTCAACCATCAAGCTGCATCACCAGCCCCAAATATGTGATTGGGAATCCAGGCTTAATCATTTAGTAGAAATACCAAATAGGAACCGGTGACCCTACAAAGCCCAGGAGGCTGAAATGGCCGGCTGTGCATAGGATTTGCTTTATTACAACAGCAGCCTCCAGGGAAACAGCATCACCATCTCCAGCTCCCAACTTCATATAAACCAGATCTTAATTTAACTCTCTTTGACCCCTCCATGGTGTCAGACCACAGTCCTCTTTTCATCTCACAGAATCGGAAGACCAGGCAACTGGAGACTGAGAGTCATGGGTCACGTACATTTTCCAGATGTAGAAACTAATGCAAGGAATTTAAGAGAAAAAGAAGGTGAAATAGAGAAAAAGAATTCAAAATCATCATGATGATGCCTGTCATATGTCCTGGCTGCTTTTAACTAAAGAAACTCAAAAGATAAGCAAAAATGCATAACAGATTCTCCAACCTTTTGTTGTTGTTGTTAAGAATACTAAGAAGTAGGACTGGAGAGGATGAGAATTCACACAGCTCTTGCAGAGAAGCCAAGCACCACAGAGTTCCAGCACCGGGTGGCTTACAACAGCCTGTAACTATACCTTCAGAGGATCAATGGCCTCTTGCCACAGAGACCTCTACTCACATTCACACACACACACACACACACACAGACACACACAATCTAAACTAATAAAAATAAGTCTTCAAAAAAGATAGACAGACAGACAGAAAATCAGTAGGAGCCATCGGAAGGCTAAATGACTTGGGAGTGAACAAGTGCACTTGAACAGATAGATGTATAGATGTATAGATATATATAGGTGTACAGGGTACTAAAATATGAGTTATGCTTCCTTGGTTTGAGCAAAGTAAAGAATATTCGTAAAACACAAATATCCAGGGACAAGAAGTTATTCAAATTCTCATCCTACACACACATACACACACTAACACCTGAAATTCGAGCTAAAGTGTCATCTTACATGTGTGAAAATATGTTAAGCTAGACTCCGAAATGCAGAGTGGAAGAGCACCTCTAAGTACCTCTAACTCCAACATTTCAATAAGACCTCACCTTCACCTAGAGAGGCAGCAAACTAATGCCTTGCCGTGCTTTCATTAATTAGCCACACACCTGCCAGTGAAGGGGACATTACTTGACATGAGTCCAACACTCAATCAGGAATTTTTCTGAATCATTTAAAGGAAACGATAAACTATAATATTTTCATTTATACAAAGGGAGCTTTCTTATCCTCATCTTTAGATGAGAAAATCCAAGCATAAAATATTTAAACATTTTTAAGTTCAAAAAGTTACTAAGTAGCCAAAATGAACTGGACAGAGGATCCTGTCCCTAACTCAGGAAATGATTTCACCAGTATGCCGCCACCCCGCCCAACAAACCTGCTAATGTGCCTCCTCATCTAAGGTTGCTTGGCTTGTGTTGATCCTGGAGAGCAACACGCCGTAGGAAAACAACTTTGCTTTAAGAAGCTGGTTTTCACTTAAGGAACATTTTCGAACTAGTTTTATGAAGACACTATTTTGGAGTTATACCAGTAACTGACATCCCATGAATGCTATGTGCCAAGAAATGGGTTCAGGCTGCTGATACATATTAGAAGCTTTGTCTATGTAACTACAAAGGCAGATAGTACAACACTCAGCATCTAGATTTCTACACACTCTCTCTCAACTCAAGTTGTGAGAAGAAGCCACACTGGTCCAGGCTTCACTATGCAGAATTCTATCAATAAGTAACTTCTAAGATCCTGTCCAAATTATACACAAAATGGGGTTAACTCAGGTGGGGGTGGCCGGGTGGACATCTTGATCTACAATTCAGCATTAAATGGTCTGCCACAAAGAAAGAAAGAGGGCAGGAGGATAAGGAACACTCTAAGAAACTTGTGGAAAAACATGATGTGGCACAAACACCAAAGAGGACACAGAAGCTAGGGAGAGGGGTTGACAGCACACCTGCGGCTGCCAGGGGAGCACCAAAGTCAGAGCAGGAGCTGCTTGGCAAACTTAATTTTTTTGCCAGCTTCCTGTCACACACACACATACACACACACACACACACACACACACACACACACACACACACACACATCTTTTCTTTCAGATCTTCGTCCGGATGTTTAAATGAGCCATTCTTTCAATCCTTCCTTTCCTCTACCCCCTTACTGATCTTGCTAGTTTATAGAAAACTTTACCTTTTCTCTCCTCATTTTCATCATGTGATTATATAATTAGATGATTCATAGACAGACAGGCAGGCAGGCAGACAGACAGACAGACAGATGATTGAGTTATATCTCTCTGTCCACCCAGATCTCCAGACATGTTGGGAGAAACCTTTCTTTTTGCCATGCAGGTAATGGAAACACTCCCTAACATTCAAGACATAAATCACTAATGGATCTGAAGCGACAGATACAACAAGAAAGTACTGCAAACTCAACCATGAGGACATTGTTTCTTTTCTGAATCTATTTCAACTCTGGACTGGCATCGGAGAAACCATTTTACATGATACAAGAGCAACCTCATACACACTACAGTCCATTTCTAACTCAGGGAGAACAGCCAAGGGTGTACAGTGGCCAGTTTGTACAAGGGGTGACCAATCAGTCTGCTATCAATACGTATGCAGCTCACTAGTTAAGAGAAGATTTCTATTTTGTTAGTGGTTGGAGTAACTCTTAAAAAGGCCCATACCTGCGCTCAGTATAGCTTAGTCACTCTTGAGTATCTCTTTTAACCCCTATGTTTAAAGTTTATATTAACAATATTCTCTTAGGGGCTGAAGAGACGGGGTACGGGTATGAGGATGGGTGTGGGGTATGAGGATGCGCATGTGGTATGAGGATGGACATGGGGTATGAGGATAGGCTGGGGTATTAGGATGGGGCTGAGGTATGAGAATGGGGAGACAGAGACAGAAGAAAACCTGGAGGCAGGCTTGCTGGCCAGCAACAACAGCCAATCAGCAAACTCCATGTTCAATGAGAAACCTTTCAAGAAGTAAGATAGAGGGTAACTGAGGAAGACACCTGGCATCAACTTCTGATCCCTGTGCACACAAACATGCATGCCTTTACCCAACACACACACACACACACACACACACACACACACACACACACACACACAAATACACAAGTGTTAATAAACCCCAAACCTCTTTAAATGAATGGATGGGGGTATACTAAGAGGACTATTTTATGACACAAAAAATCACCTGAAAGTCAAACTTCTATATCTAAAGTTTTGCTGGGTCAACGCCATTCCCCTCCCTCATGTCCTCTCTGGCTGGTTTATAATGACAACGGTGGACTTAACAGCTGCAAATGAGCTTATATGGCCTGTGAAGCCAAAAGCGACCATCACTGGGCCTTCAGCAGAGTTGGAAAGCCCTGGTTTATACCACCAGTCTTCCTCACCTCGCCATAGCACGCACCTGATAGAACTCTTTGCTACATGAACTGGTTTATGTTCTAACACATGAAGGGAATTAAATGGATATAGAAACAAATGAAATATAGCTGACATTTAGATAAAATTGTGGAAACTATAAACAAAAGCATGAAGAATGTCTGAACACAGTGAACTTTGGAAACTAAGCTAAGAAGGAGGGAGCGGGCTGGGAAGGGTTGGGATGTAAAACTGAAGACTAAGTAAATAAGACATAGATATAGCGAGGCTGTCTCCTGAGGTCAGAATGGAGTCTGAAACGTGGACTCCTGCTGGGAAGTTCAAAGAGGCCATCCAAGATCATCAGCTGGGGCCAGCTCCATCTGAGGAACAACAGATTCTTATTTTACACCCACGAGACCTTGACACACTGGCCAAGAATTCCAAGTGTGGCCACTAGGAGAGAAGTCGGTCCAGTGCAAGCAGCGCTGTGCATCAGCTAAGACAACAGCAAGAGGCCAAGAGCCAGTCAAGGGCTCCCGAGTCAGCATCCAGTGGCACTCAACATCCGGTGGCACCGGTACCATTCCCTCTGCCACCTACGAGAGTTCCTTAACTTGCTCCCTCTGATGGAAATGCTGCCCCGAAATGCATCCAGCACAAACACATTCTGCATCCCAGAATAAGTTCACATTACCATTGACTACACTTTTCTTTCTTCAGTGTCTGATATGTGCATGATGTTTACTCCTGAACAATGGAGATTCCTCCACAGTTTGTCTACACTGTTTTTAGAAATCCCTTTCAGTAAAACAATCTTACATTCTGTGTTTGCCTCTCCCGACACACAGTGAATATGCATCTTTCCTGTGGCCTTTCAGCTAAACATTTTCCCCCAAGACAGAATTGTTTGGGGCGCTTCCGCTAACAACAATTTCTGTTGTTGAGTCATAGACATTATCGTAGTAATGTTACAATCTTTTTCTTTCCATATGATTAATGTTTTTTAAAGTATACTAGTAAAATGTAGCATATCTGAAACGATAGACTTGAAATGTAGACGTTTACATTTTAAAATTAAAGCGTAGACAACAGAATGTCATTTTTTCCACATCTGTATACCATTTGAACTGGTCACCATGTCTAAGGTGATTTATTGTCTGTTTCATCTGCTATTGATTCAGAAGTCTGACACAAGACTCTCAAGTTTTTTAACAGCAAATAATTCCTTTCAGTAAATCCAAGAGATCCCACCAACACAGATGAGCTGCTAAGTTACAGAGAATCTACCTACCAACCCGGACATGAAGGGCTGACTGATTTGTAGACCACATCTCCCAAACTGCCTATCAGGGCTAACAGCTTGAAATGTTTATGGCTTAGACTCAAGGAACGTGACATCTGGTTAACCCCACAAGTCTCATCTTGTGCAAACAACCGAATGAACTTCAGACCTTTATAAACATAAAAATAGCTCAATTAAAGCAACATGTGTGCCAAAGCCTCCTATATCCTTTCCCACACACCCTCTACAAACAGGATCAGTTCAAAGTGGGAGAGTCACAAGCCTCTGGTGCAGCGGACCCTGGTGCCACCCTCACCTAGGCTGTGTCTCCTAGCACTGTCCATCATCCTAGCCATGGGAGGAGGGGTCCATGTGGGCAATCTGTCCAGACAGGGCTACAAGGATTTTCTGAAAATCTTTAGAAAAAAATTCAATTCTGCTTAACATATACAAGAATATCCTTAGCCTACGATTTACTTAAGATTTCAAACAGGGACAATGTCAATACACACCAATGCCATAAAAAGATGAGCAGTATAAGAGATGGTTCAAGCCTTCCATGCAGATTATTCTCCAAAAATTTATTAGTTCCAGTGTAGAAGGCTGCACAAACTGGGACTGCTATGACATGAAAACATGTTGCAATCCTGATATGCAAATATCTAAAGATCTACATGATTGCATAGCCTACATCTTGATATATAGCCCAGAGAATCTGGAGCGCCTACATTAAGAACCACAGTAGGGGTGAAGAGAGATCATAAACATTTGAATCAGGTGTCAGACATAGGGGACAACTGAAGCTCCTGCATGGAAAGCCTGCTGTATGCTTTTCTGAGTCTTTGTAACCCCAGGTCAGAGACATCAGTGTGGGAACCGTGAAAGATAACAACATCAGGAAACAGCCTCATGTTCCTCTTCTAATTAGAAGATGGCCACACCGCTTGACATTAATATGGTAAAGTGGCATGAGGAGGTGAGCCAGCTCCAGGTGGCTCACACACAGCAAATGCTTTCAGCTAGCTCTGTGTTGAAAGACACCATTCATTAGCATCCTTTACTTCCAAGGGAAAGAAGAAAGTTCATTACAACAGAAAGCATGATTAAAGGATGACATTTGGTCATCCCTTGCTGTCCATGGGGGAATGGGATCCCTAGGGTATCTAAATCCTTGTGTGCTCAAGTACCTTGTATAATATGGCATTACAGAATTGCATCTTCAAATAGCCTGGACATATCCTTGTATGTATATCAAATGATCTTTGATTACAAATGTAAGGTGAGGCAACTGCTATAAACTGTCACCACACTGCATTGTTCAGGGAATAATGACAAAAGACAAAGTCCATATGTCAGGATGAATTTTTAATGCTTTTCAAACAGGTTGATTCTTCATCTGAGGAATCAACACATACAGAAACCCACTAGAATGTGAAACTTTATAAAGAATATTGAGAGGTCTGATCAAAGGCATGTTTAAAATGCTATGTTGGGTCTAGAAAGATGGTTACAGAATCAACAATATTGATTATTCTTCTGAAGAACCTCAGTTTGATTCCTAACACCCACAACCATCTTTAACTCAGGTTGTAGGGGATGCTATGCCTTCTTCTGTTCCCCATGGGCTTTGCATGCATGTGATGCATTCAGGCAGAACACCCCCTACAAATAAAATTAAAATATAAAGAAAAAAATGACGTGTGGCTGAAAGTCATGCTTCCAAACCATAGTCACTACCATCCCGCCATGAGGACAAACTACCGTCGCAGTCTAGCAAAGCGAGTAGAGCTGGGGAGACATCAAGGGAAAAATTCCATTCAGTCCCTAAATCCCATTTAAAGAGCCAAATATGGTGGCAAGTAATTGTAATCCTAGGGCTGGGGCACAGAAACTGGCCAGCCAGTCTGATTAGTAATCCCCAAGTGTCCCATACAAACAAGATGGACAGCACCTATGAAACAATATTGAAGGTTGGTCTTCAACCTACTATACACGCACACGCATGCAGACATAAGATGGCAGGATCACACCATTGCATGCATCTTGCACATGCAAAGCAGTGAAAGAGAAAAACAAGAAGAGGGCCACGTATCAGTGAAAACAAAATACTAGAAACAAAAAATTCCATAACCTTGAATCCAACAAGTTGGCTGCTTAAAGAAAGTGATGGGAAAAGTTGCCCTGTAGAGGACCTGACCACCTGGAATAAAATAAAGTGTCAGAATGAAAAGACATGTCAGGTTTGGGCACACTTAGTGGAAAGGGTGGGGATGGGGAGAAGAAGTGTTGTTTTTGAGGGGTCCTCAGGAGAACAGATGATTATCCCTGTGGCTCCCAGAAAGACTGCTGGCAACTGGGAAGACAGGCTTTTGCATTTGCCTTGGGAAAAGGGATTGACCAAGACAGGCCAAGCGAAAGTGCTGGTTTGAAGAATCATCATGAGTAGGTATCAGAAAGGAAAGCAAAAAGACAAGAGAAAGCCAGGTGAGCAGACAGAAGGCAGTGACGGAGTGCTCCCCCACGCTACCTGGGTACAGACAGGTACATACTACCACATCGAGACTGTCAGACACTCACAGGCCTAGGGTGGAAGCCAGGAGGGAGGCTCAGGTAGAAAAACAGCTGAGGCTAGGCTGAGGAAGATAAGCCAGAATCTGTCTTTTGAAAACCTAAAATAATCAAGCAAACATATAAATATCCTGTTATGTACCTGGCTGGAGCACTCTTGAATTTACAGTTCCTATAAATATCTGTACAAGATTGGGTGTACTACCATTCTGTCACTGAGAAGTGGGAGGCTTTGGGAGCCCCTTTTTCCCCCAAGGATACAGACTGTGGTTGATGGAGAAGGAAGAGACGTTATCTTCTATAGTGTAGCCACTGATAAAGTGCCCACGTTCTAGAAACAAAACCTCACCATTTCCTATAAACAACCCCAATGAAACTCACTGAGTCACACAAACAAAGCAAAACAAACCCAAAACAAACAAACAGAAACCATAACCCCAGAAGCCAGTTTGGTAGAGGAAGGAGATCAGTGGGAATGAGAAAGAAACAGGAGATGAAGGTGGGTAAATGTAAGAGAAATACATTATGTAGTCTATGAAATGAAACCCATTATTATGTATAATTACTATATGCTAATAAAAACATTTTAAAAGGCATGCATTTGACTCCAAATCTCCAGAGGCAGCTTCCCTCAGCCCCTCGACTGTCAAGTCACTGTGAGTACTGTGTGAAAAGAAACTCCCTGAAGTAAAGAACCTCTCAACTCTGAGAGAAGAGCAGTGAACGAGAAGCTGGAGTAGCAAAGGCTTTAACCAAAATCAACCCATGACAACGAAGCCTCCTCTGGGAATTCTTGGTGAATGTCCATAGGGCAAAGGACTCTCAAAAGTCAAAATGGCTGCAGCTAACAAATGATTTTTCAAGCCATGGGACAATGTCAACAGTAATAGGGCCAATCGGAAATTCCTAGGAGGAACATAAAACATGTGTGACCTGCAAAAGGTTCTCAGGTAGACTGTGTCAGAATGAGCCTCACCGACACGGGGATGTTCACAGACGTTTCCCATCAATGGCAACCTCAAGAGTGGGCAGGCAGCACAGAAGTTTCTTCATTTTGGCATGACCCACAGTATTCAAACGACTTGGCCAATGGCTGTGTAAGGAGAGAAAATGCATCACAGAAAGCCCTTTATATAGAAAGGAACTTTCTAGAACTCCAGGAGGAAAATACTGGTATCACAGAAAGAAAGGGGAGACCCTGTCATATCTTCAATCGACAACATACAACCAACCTTTAGCTGTAGAATACAACAAAACATGGCTAAACCGGTATCTTCTTTGTTTACCTCGCTAGGATTAAGAAAAGGCATGAGGAAGGGAAGAGAAAAAAGTCAGTACTGTCTTTTATTGGTAAAAGCAGGGAGAGCAAAGAGCTTTGCTAGCACAGAGCAGCAAATAAGTGGATGCCATCCAAAAGACAGAAATCTCACTCCAAATGAAACGTTAACAAGTTTATTGACCACAGTGTCACCCCTTATTTCCCAACACAATGGCCGTCTCACTGAATTCTGCGAAACCCCACTATAAATCATTTAACATTTACTGGAGCATTTAAAGCTGCCAGGCTTATGTGTTGGAATGCGATTTGGAAGACTAAAATCGTACACGGTGGCCTGAGCCTCACACACACTGAAAGACAACCCAGTCTTCCCTTTACTACTGAAGAGCCTCAGCGAGCATCCTCCTCCCCTGTCAGCTGTTCTCAGGAGGGACTGCCACCTTCCCTACCCTTCTCCTCACTTGCTAGCTAGGTGGGAAAGATTCCCAAAGATACATATGTGAGCTGAAGAGAACAGCGCATGCTCATGAATAAGATACATATACAAACACACAGGGAAATACATATGAATGTATATAGGAATACATACATAAATACGTACATGAATATGTATCCAGATATGAATATGCATAGCTACGTGCCTGAAGCATGGCCTACAAATCTGTCATCTTCATGTGCACAAAGATTTTTCTGTATCTCTTAAGGCTGATTATAGCCTGGTCTCTGTCTCCATCTACTCTTTCTTTGCCCCAACATGGAATGTTCAGTCTCCACGTCTACACTAGCTTTTGTGAATTCAAATCCACATCTCTAAGCCTGGACTTTTGTTTTCAATGTACATTCACCATTTTCCAGAAAAACACATCAGGAATTCATAACAATGGCCTCAGTGACTTCCAAACCTCAGCTCATCCCTTCCTAATCCATCTTCTCTCCTCATCTGTCAGTGCAACAAGTATCTTCCATACCATGCCTATGTACCCCAAATATTAGGGTTATCAAGTCCCACCATCATTACCTTCTAAGTCCTTCAAGTACCTTACACTGCTGCTCTTCAGGACCATCACAATTCCCCGCAACTGGGACTGTCACTCTATACACTGGTAGATGAGTTATTCCAGCACACACCTCTGAACAAGAGCCATCTATGCTCAGAAAGCCCAGGCTGCACCGCTGTGTCCACTGACTACAGAGACAGTCTCCAGAGGGCTTCTTCATGAGTTACAAAAGCTCATTTGAAACTTTGGTAACATCTCGTTCCTGTAGACATATGGGAAGATCATAAAACCTTTCAAAGGTCCAGTTTCCTCCCCTGTCCCCCTGTGGGATAACACAGATACAATACAGGGTGAATATTCTCCGACAAAACACCTGAGATCATTATTCTGAAATCACACACTTCTAGTACATCATGACGGTGAGCCTCAAACTATCAGATTTTAGGGTTCTGATGTTTGTTAGATCAGGGATGTTCAACTGGTAAATTCTATGCAAAATATTTCATGCAAAATGTCTGGTCAAAAAACATTTCAGATGAAAAACACAACCCATAGTTGTCAACCCTTCATTGACTGATTATGAGTAAAAAAAATATATAGATGTATAAGGAATTATCCATCATTGAGGTGGATGCCTTTTCCATAGCAAAGTATGTCCACCAATGTGTTGTTACTGGATAAATTCCTTACTCCTCATCTGCCAACTGTGTTTCCAACTGATTTTCTTTCTCACCCTTTCATGATCAATGCATAGAATAAAACTTCATGGTTGTGCTTCAGCACCAAGATTGTAGAGTTCTCTTGAATGTTCAGTCACCATGAATCAGAACAACACTGCTCAAGAATCTAATGGCCACCTCCACTGCTAACTCAATGTAAATACCTCGTTTTACCACTTTATTCCTCGGGCTGGAGTCTGAGAATGAACTTGGGTTTTCTCAAAATTGCTTGAGACAACAATAAAGATGTTATAGACTCAATCCATGAAACAGGTTTGACAGGGAGGGAGTCAGATGGTCTTGTATGATGGATGGGGGTATTTCTTAATACACTGAAATCTAAAACTGAGCTGAGTCCCTTATTACCCCAACTGCTTTACCAGTAGTTGGTAAATATATCCTTTTCTTAGTTAATTTAACACTGACATAATGGGAAGAATGAATGAGTCTGTATCTTAATAGCTCAACTGTACATCTCTCCTTTTCCTATTGTAAGGAAGGCTTTTTTGATGATCTCAGGAACCATCATAAGGACAAGGTTTAGCTACGGTGAGATCACATCATAACTGAGTAGCTTAGCATTTCCTGTTATCTACATCTTTAATATGTTACTGCTAATTCCCAAAAAAAAATATGCACTTCACAGAATGCCATGTGAACAAATGTGTAGCAGTTCCTAACAGTGATCTATGCATTTGTGATTACTACACACTCTGACCTCAGCAACCACACCCATGTGTCATCTTCAAATGGCCTCTGTTAACGACCCATATGTTCACACTGCAAGTCAAAAGCAAAGCCATCGTTCGATCCAGCTTCTACTTATTTCATCAGCTAATGCTCTTAAGAGAATGGGTGGTGTTCTGTTATTGAAAAAGTTTCTAGCTGTCAAAACAAGAAACTGACTGGGTTATAGTCAGAGGTTTGTAATGCCAAGGCCAAGCCAAAAGCCAGAGCATACAATAAAAAGGAAAGTTCCCCATTGTTCCGGGAAGTCTGTTTCGACACGGTGCCCGCCCATCCAGCCAATTCAAAAGACACGAAAAGTAAAATCTCTGGCTGCGCTGTAGCCAATCCAGCCAGCGGATTTCCTTTGCTAACTTTATTTTTTTTTAATGTCCTCTAGACTCATCGTAAATCATTTCCAATCTAATTCTCCAGCTTCCCAATTTTAACTGTCGGCCTTATTTAAAGCATGGCCTCTATATTTAACAGATCCCATAGCCATACTGAGAGCATGAGTGCTAAGAAAGTAGATGCTGCTCTAAAATGCTTCATTCGCTGTGTGACTTTTAAAGCAGCTTAAATGTTAAACAGCTCAATTGTCTTACCTAGCAGTGATGTGGAGACGATAGATATGATTTCCTGCTAATGAACAAAATGAGAATTCTCAACATGGGAGCATATGGCTCCCCCTTCTTGATTCTTAGGAGCTGTTTTCATGACTTGTGTTCTAATCTACCCATGCTCCATCATGGGAAGAAAGCAGAATTCAAGGGAATTTACATACACCTTTCCTTGTCTTCAGTGAGATACATGCTGTTAGCGCTGGCATTTTGTTAACCTATAGCCTAGGATGGCTTTTACTAACATTGAAAATTAAATGATATTTTCTAAGGCACAAGGTAACAGTTGACAGTTGCTTTCAAGGGTTCTCAAGGGAGGGGAAAAAAGGAAGAAGGAAAAAAATGTGGTGGCAGTTACAACAAATTAACAACATATAATAAAAACGCCATAAACATGCGGCATACATAATAAATCTAATCAAGTCTACAAGGCAGGCAGATAAAAATGATTAACGGCCACTATCCCCGAAAAGGAAAGAAAAACTCGGTCCCCAGTTATTCATCACAGCTAATGTTCTGACCCTAAATCTACCAGGAGATCGAATGATCTTCAGAGTCACAATTGTCTTCAGCAAAAGGTCTCTCACTTCCTATTGTATTTTCTGAGAACCCAGGAAAACAACACCGTAGAGCTAGCTGCATTGTAACGAAAGCTGCAGGGGGAAGGGGGAGGGGGGAGGGGGGAGGGGGCTGGGGTAGTGTAAAGATTCTCAGAACTTTTGTCTCTATCAACAGAAATTTTAATAATAAAGAAAACCAAAACTCTAATGTCTGGGCACAGACATGACAGAAAGTACTGTCTGGAGGTAACACACAGTCATTTATTTCTTGGCTGTCTGAATTCCCATCCTAGTTCTGATATGGTTCAAGTTGGTTAGAGGGCCCTGGCCTATAAAGGATCTTCATAGAAAACAGGTAAGGGGGTGAGAACATCAAAGCTAGGAAAAAGAGGATAAACTGCAGCTGGACCATGAGACAGAGTCCGTGGCTAACAAAGGCCAGAAACGTATACAAAAGGCACAGAGCTTTATTCTGTGTCTGGGCCACTGCCATGGGAAGGGGTAGGTCTCTCCTCTGAGTGTTACCACTGAATATCAGCACCCTCACATGCTGGGGGGCAGGGTGAGTAAATAAATAGAATTAAGTAAATTAACTTACCTTTTTAAAAAAAAACTAAAAGTGATTCAAATGAATAAATCACAATTTATTCCACAAAGAAAAAAAACAAAGGGATTTCAGAGACATCCCTGAGATGTAACAGACTATGAGTAAATTAGAACAATTAAAAACCATTAAAGATAGAATAATTGAGAATACCTGTTTGGGTAATAATGACTCTCTTGAATTCCTCATAACGGAAGGTCTATTTTAAATCAGTTTTTGTAAAAACTTGCATAACTTAGCAATGATTGTGGGTTTTTAAATTTATCTATATCCACAAGAACATGAAGTGAAAACCATAAAATACAGACTGAGTCCAGCTGTTTAATGTTGGCATTTTGTCTTAAAAAAAAAAAAAAAAAAAGTTCAAAAATCTGTTTCCTTAAAGCAAGGAAATGTGGGAAAAGGCCATCATGCCGGTAGGAACCTTGAGCAGCTCGTGCTGTGGTTTCTTGCAGAGACAGCAAGCTTTCATGAAAGAGAAACCCGCTGCCAAGGCAAATACTGTTTGCCTTCACACCCAAGAACAAACTGTGTGCATGGCAGAGGCTGGGAAGGACTAGGAGCAGCTGGAGAGGACCTAGGCAAGGTAACGGCAGTGTCAGGCTACTGTAAACTGGTTCTCACTTTCCCATCCTCAAGTTAGCATCCAAGACAGAACAGAGCTTTCACCTGGCATCCCAGCAGCAGGGATGGAGGCCAGGCTGCGATTCACAACCCCTTTATTCCAAGTCAACAAGCAGAGAAGAGAGAGAGAGAGAGAGAGAAGAGAGAGAGAGAGAGAGAGAGAGAAGAGAGAGAGAGACACAGAGAGAGAGAGAGAGACACAGAGACAGAAGACAGAGAAAGACAGACAGAGACAGAGAGACAGAGAGATGACAGAGAGAGAGAGAGAGAGAGAGAGAGAGAGAGAGAGAGAGAGAGCGAGCAGGATAGGGGTGAGAGAGAGAGACTGACTTCTTGCCGGAGAGCCTAGAAATCAAGGAGACCCAGGTTACAAAGGTGTTACCAGAAGTTTTTGTACTCAATGCAATGTGCAATCCACCTTCTCTCCAAGCAGGAAATGCTCCCTGAAACCTTGTAAACCAAAGGCCAAAAGTTCTGCCAAAACAAACTGAAGAAGCAGCTCCCCAAGAGCCTTTTTGATTTGGCCTCAGGGACCACATACCAGCAGGTTGGGGTGGGGGTATATACCAGAAATCCAGCCTTGCAAAAGTATCCCAAAGCTTCCCCAAAGAGAAAGGTTTGCCCCATGAGGATATCTTGCATGTACAGGTTGAAGTAAACAAAGCTTAACTGCTGACTGATAAGCTGAAATCACTAAGTCTCCAATTCAAAACTGTTAAACAAGAAAAGTCTGTAAATTCTTTTGCTCATTCCACTCTGACCAAACAGTTAAAATGAACAAGGGTGGGTGAGAGGAGACCCTCATGGGATCAAGCCTGGCCCTGCAGGTATGGGTCCCCACCACACCCATACCTAAGTGGGTCTGCAAGAGTCCTTTCCAAAGTATAAATAAAAACAAAAAAACAAACAAACAAAACACATTTCCACCTAAGTCTCTCTTTTCTGTGAACAATATGACATATAGCAGCTCACAAAAATATCACGGACCCAAGACACGATATGAAAGTAACAAGAAACAGCATGAATGGAAGGTCTGAGTGTTCTCACCTACAGTTATAAAGTTTGCCAAAAGGAAAAAAACAATAAAGTACACATTTCCAATTCTAGATTGGATGTCATAAGATTTCGGTATTACAAATTAAGTTGTCTTGCCTCTTGGTTTAAAATTAGAAACCTTTGTCTTTTCTGCCTTACCCACCCACATCTCATGTCCCCATCACAAAAAAACTTTTGATAGTTTACACACAGGTTGGAAAAAAATAACAACTCTGTTCGGTGACACAAAGACAGCTTTTCTTCCCCTAAATCAAAAGGACTTTAAGAATCTGCTGACTGCTCCCCCAGACTCCATCACAGAGTCAATGCTGCCGGCCTCCAGGATGATTGATGGAACGCACTGGTTCCTTTCAGCATTCCCTACCTCGTCTGGTCGCTGGTGAAAACCAGGAAGCCACAGACACACACTTTGGTCTTTTGCTTGTGCGGCCCCAATTCTCCAGTGCCAGCTTGCAGCCAACGTCCTTGCAGCCCATGGTAGGCAGGCCACAAGGTTCAAGCTGACTGCAGAGTGTTACTACACTGAACATCTGGTCATGAATGAACGGATTGCCACTAACGCTCAGCGTTGGGCAGCTGATGAAAA
The DNA here is from genome assembly GCA_021653895.1 of Mastomys natalensis. Classification (NCBI taxonomy): domain Eukaryota; kingdom Metazoa; phylum Chordata; class Mammalia; order Rodentia; family Muridae; genus Mastomys; species Mastomys natalensis. Next base: position 1,141,070 of record JAJTUV010000230.1, read on the forward strand.
ATTCAACATTTTCCTTGTTGGCACAGTGGTTTTGGAGAATTCTCTAGAGCATCCTGAATTATATTAAGAAAATTTCACTGCAGCAATCTATATCTGTGAGAACAGCTGGTGCTGAAAGGGTTCCGATGCTCTCTCCCCGTGCTGGGGGACCTCATGTTGGATCAGGACACTTTTACTACATTTGTCCTTGAAACTCAGCCTTCACTCTGTGAGCTAACTGATAGAGAAACTGGCAGACAGGGCACCTCCCAGCTGCTGGACTGCACACATCTTAATTCAGGAGGCAATTAAACAAAAAAATCAAAAACAAAAACATAAAAACCCTGCTACTCAGCTAAGGGGACATGAGCATCAGAATAGAGCCAAGAGCAGCTCAGGTTAGCTTTTATTATTTTTAAAATAAAATATATCCAAATAGCAGCAAAAACTCTGATATCACACCGGTCTCATTAAGACCAGACAATTTCTGAAAATTTTCAGTTGAAAATAAAAGTCCCTTATAAAATACAACTAGATTCAAATTCATCCAAACATTATCATCTCTCACCAGACAGCTACTCTAACTAAGTCTTTCCTTATACCTAAGGGTGACATCCTTAATGCCAGACATGGGACGTTAGGTGACACTCAGCTCTGGGAGAGGACACATCAACAGAGGTTTGCAGCGATTCTGCAGCCAAGAAATCCTCTATAAATATTACGGTATTTAAAGAAATGAACTTGTTTATGAATATATGTGATATGATCGTTGTTATTATTATTATCATTATTATGTTTTTTTAAAGGAAGTGGTAAACTTAAGTTGAGCTAAATTTAGGCTATTATCTATGCAGCATAAATTTCACTTCTGTGTGTAAATGCTAACTTGCATATTTCTCCATGGTAACTAAACTATGATTAAAACAACAGTGGAGCCAGCCTTTAAGGCCACCTGTTTAACTAGGAACAACCTAATTTACAAAAAAAAAAAAAAAAAAATACTAAAACTCTGGGTATTTTTTTTTTTTTTTTGTGCAATCGATGCCACCCATTTCCCAGCAGAAAGCTTCCTCTGCCACAGACATGTAATTGCAGCGCACTTCGCCGAGGGTCGCAATCATTCTTTTTTTAACTAGTGTAATTTTTTCATGTATTGTTCACCCCAACATAAGTGGTATTTAAGATTATAAAGAATAAGACCTAATAACTCTTTCCAAAAAGGAAGTTATTTTACCACTTGGAAAGGATTAATTTACCTAGAAAGTATCCTCACATTTCACAAAGAGAACTAATGAAATTGAAAAAAAAAAAAAAATCCAAAAGAAAATGACTGAGATAGCAAGCCACATTCAAACTCATTTTTTTTATTGAGATAGCCTTGTAATTTACTAATGAAGAAATGAGCTATTTTATTAGTGAAATTAAGAGAAATAATTATAATATGTCCAAGAATAGTAAAAATGTAGGTATAAGCAGTATTTTCTTATTTAATTATAAAGCATAAAAGTGGATTTGAATGTGATTCATTTTGAAACCTGAGAATTAGGTTCAGAATTTAAATATCGAAAACCCTTGAAGTTGAAACATCATGATCGGAGGAACAGGTTGGAGGTTTGATGTGACGCCCGTGACTCACACGCATGACACACATGCAAAAGGGCCTCACTAAAAACCTTCTTTGAATCAAAAACGAGTCCTCAGTTTTTTCCTGTCTCTGGGTCTTCACATGATGTAATGTCTAAGGCCACATTTCATACTGTTAAGTAATGATGACAGTATAAAACTCATGATAAAATACTCATAAAATGTGACAATTTATAATTTTATGTATACTTGCCTCTGGAATATCACATACCTTCACGTAGTAGATGCTAATTAGATAACAATGGCTTTACTATAATGTCTATAAAACCTGCCTTTAAAACCAAATCCTGTTAAAAAATCGTCTTCTCAAGCTGACATAGCCCATTTCCAGGGTCATATTTAAAATAATTAGCACCCCTGCTAGTAAATGACACAATAAAACTAAAAATGGTATCTAAGCAGAATGCAAAACTGTCTAAAATTTAACAGTTGTCTTCCAGTATTCCAAGACAGTCTCTACAAAGGCTATAAAGGAAATCAAAGAAGGGTCAAGATTCTGAAATTCAGATTCCCTACAGCCATCTTATAATTCCTGAAGAGCAATCTCAGAGAACTGGACCCAGGGTCATAGGGATTCCATGTGATTCTTTTGCTAGCTAGGACTGCAAGGGTTTCTGGAAAGCAAGGGGAAACCCTACCCAGGTATCAGAAACAATTGCTGTGGGGCTGGAGAAATGACTTGGCATGCTTGTAGAGGACCTGAGTTCCATTCCCAGCACCCACAACTCACAGCTCACAACTGCCCGTAACTCCAGCTCCAAAAAGATCAACATTCTGGCCTCAGAGAACACCTGCACACTAGTATGCATAGCTTTTACTCACATACACATAACTAATAACAAATAAATATTTTAAACCAACAAGAATACCAATTGTGCAACACAAATTTCTCCATGAGTTACCATGTCCCAAAGAACAGTATGTAAAGAACGTTATTTTTGGAGGTACAAGTTTGTTTGCTTGTTTGTTTATTGAGACAGATTTTGAAACAGCAATAGTGAACCACCTCTGTAAACTCCCCCTTACTTCAAATCAAATCTATCCGTATAAAATCCTGGAGAAGGAATTCTGTGGACCACTGATTCCAACATCCCAGATCTTAGTCAAGAGAAACAAGCAGGTGACCTGAGAGTACAAGGCAGCATCTATGAACTACTGCAAATGAGGTAACCATGTTCCTTTACTATGGTCCTCTAAACATTATATATAATAATAAAGACACACTGAAGAGTTGAATAAGTAGAATGATAAAAAGAATATTGATTCTGATTTCTATGTATTAGCACATGTCTCTGCACTGACTGATCGCTACATGTCCTGTTAATCCCTCATTATGCCAAGTATGAAGGATTGAATAAGAATGCCCCTATAGGCTCATATATTTGAATGCTTAGTCTTCAAGAGGCGTGGCCTTGGTGGAGGAAGTGTGTCACTAGGGATCGGTTTTGAGGTTTCAAAAGCCTGAGCCAGGCCCAGTGTTGTTCTATCTAACTTACAGATCAGAAGTAAAGCCTATCTACTTCTCCAGCGCCACATCTGTCTGATCAACATCACGCTCCCGGTCATGATGATAAACTAACTTCTATAACTGTAGCCAAGCTCCAAATTAAATGTTTGCTTGCTTACTTTTCCTTTTTCCTTCCTTCCTTCCTTTTTTTCTTCCCTTCCTTTCCTTTCTTTCTTTTTGTTTTTAATGCCTTCTTTTATAAGCGTTGCCATGGTCACAGTGTCTCTTCAGAACAACAGAACAGTGACCAAGAGACCAACCCTGTCCATCAGATACATCACAAGTCTCCCAAGTTAAACAGCTGATAGAAGGAACCCAACAGCTTGTCCCAGACACTTCAGGATTTGTTTGGGGACTCAAATTCAAGTATTCCATTAGTCTGCTTGTAAATTAAAAAGTGACCCTGATAATAGAGGTCAAGGCCTCTATTACCTCCCACTGCACTTAGTACATGGAGGCTGAGTGATTGAATTTACTTCATGATTGAATAGATTCTAAGTTTCCTCTTAGTTTGAACATAGCTAGAACAATAAGGACTCAAAAACCACATGACCATCTGACATGCACATTCTACAAAGACAGGCTCTAAGCAACTCAGCTACCCCACCCTTTCCCCACTCCACCTTACTATCTCAGGCCAGCCACACCCTTTCTCTGCTTTCTCTCCCTCAATTATACCAAGACCAGGTCACCTCCTGTCCCAGCCCTGGTTATTCCCAATGTCTAACTTCTCCTGGCTGCCTCCTTCTTACCAAGAATATCTCAGCTCAAAAACCATCTCTTCCAGGAAGTCTAACTGGACTAAAAGCCCACCCTCCCTCCATCATTCGCTGCATTCCTCTGCACAACACTTCAACCAGACATTGTTCTTCATTATAGGTTGCAAGTGTGTCTCAGACCAGAAGTCTGTTCTTGGCAGTCTTGTTAACAGTTATATTTCCAGAACTTACATCGCTGGCTAGCTCACAGAGTCTCCCACAAGTGATTGCTACATGAACAAATGAATCATATCCCACATCACACTAGTCTCCAACAATACATCTTTCCTCCCAGAAGCATGGAATCCTTTCATATGGTCAATGTTTTGCAATTTCCTGCATGAATGGGGAGGGGAGAGCTTTAGTTATGAATGACTAGGCTACATTAAAATGGGTTCTAAATGCTCTGCAGAAAAGAAGTTGGTTCTTTTAATGATACACTGAAGAAGAAGCATCTTTGAATCACTGGGAACCAGAAAAGGGTTGCATAATGTAGACTTTATTTACACAAATCTTTTCCCTGTTAATTAATCATCCAAGATCAAGAAGGAATCTCAGAGGAGAGGGAGTAGCTGGGGCTCCATTGAGAAGGAGGGCATTTGTGAATGAACTAGAATCCACAGTACTATGAACCCTGTTGTAGGACAATTACAATATTTTGCAGTGGATGAGTTCTTAGACCTCAATCAGGCTCCTAAGCAATCAGCTCTAAACTGTCTTTTTGGATTCTCAGCCTCAAAATGAAGATATAAACATGCATTATCTCGCCCACTTTGTAAAGAGGAAACTGGGTTGAGGAAGTTGAGCCAGCCTGACCAGAGGCAAAGCCAGAACTTGGTTCAAGAATTCTGAGTCAAAACCAATGGCTTCATTCATATGCTTGTATCCTGTAGGGGCAGGGTTATGACCAGGCATGAAACACATACAGCTTTTAGGAGCCATAGTCAGGAGCATCAGGCCTGAGGAAAATAACTTCTGGCGACCCTAAATCTGGTAAGGAATATAACATGAGACACAGAAAATTTTTATATGACGGAAAGAGCATACTGTGAAGGGGACAGGCAGGCCACAGAATTGATGGGGCCTAGGGGAAAATGGAAACTGAGGCGCCTTGATGAAAATTGCTAAGAACATCTACACAGACATTATCACATTACACTCATATGATTCCCTTCAAGGCACAGTCTGGGTAGATGGGGAAGGTTTTCTATCCATGAAGCAGCCGAGTCTACGTATTTTCTTTCTATGAATCTGTGCACTCTCTGTGTCTCAGTTTTATTCATCACTAGAGAGAATTCAATGCATGAGTCATCAAGAATCCATTTCTAAATGGAAGAAACAGCCCTGAGGAAGGGCAAGAACTTCAACTGAGCTTGGAGCCAGGCCATCATGCGGCAGCCTATGGAACTGCATGCATGGTGAATCTCCTTTAGAGATAGATCATATATAAATAAACTCTAAGGATCCAAACTTCAAATGAAGCCAGTGGCAAAAGATCCACCAGTGGGCTCCATCTATTACATGACATATGTGCAAGACTCTGAGAATGTCCCTCATACACTTGTATATTTTAATGTTTGGTTCCCAGGTGTAGAACTGTTTGGAAAGGATTAGGAGGTGTGGCCTTGTGGTCACCAGGGGAAGACCTTAAGATTTCAAAAGATTCACACCAATCCCAGTTTCCTCTCCCTTTCCCCGCACCCCCCAGCTCTGGCCTGGTGGTAGGCTTCTTCTAAGGATACAAGGTCTGTGCTTCTGTTCCAGTACCATCATTAGTGCCTGCTGTCATGCTACATGCCATGACGGTCATAGACTTGTCCTTTGGAACCGGACGTCCCCATTAAATGCTTTGTTCTGCAAGTTGCCTTGGTAGTAGAATCTTGTCACAGCAATAGAAAAGTAACTAAGATACTAACCCTCACCAGTTGACTAGACTAGCTGGCCAGAGAGCTTTGGCAATCTACTTCCCCAAATCCAGAACTGGAGGCTGGTTAGGGTGACCAGGTAAGAGAGATGAGAAACTAGCCCTGCTTTTTACCACAGATACTGAGAATGCAAACTTAAATGCCCATGCTTGGGTGGCATGAGCCTCTACAGAGCCACCTCTATAGCCTCAGAGTATAAAAAGTTGTACATGGATGGGTTTGAACATGTTCTACTACAAAAAAGTATGGTGCTCAACAGTCTGGCTGTTTTAATACATCTAACATATACTTTTTGTTCCTGCCCTAGAGACTGAATCTAGGATCTTGTACATGTCAGGCAGCCATTCCAGTACTGGACTACATCTTCATCTTACTTTTGCTTATTTTGACAGAGTAATTGGCCAAGTTGACCTTGAACGCATTTGTAGTCCAGATAGTCCTTGTCCCTTCAAAGTAGTGGGAATATGGGTCTGTGGCAACAGGCTAAGCAATCATACTTTTAAAATGAGCTTTATATATAATAGGTCTTAGAAATATATTTCCTGACTGCAACATATAGAGCAGACACAGGAAGGGAAAAATAAACAAGTACCATTAAAATATATATATGATCAGGAAGGAATCTTGCACATAATGCCAGTCCTACAGCATCATGAGAGCAAACACAGGAAGACACACAATTTTCAGCTTAGAGGATAAATGAGATCACAATACTAAAGACCTGCCACTAAAATCCTCACTGGTCTCAAAACTCATTGAATATATGATGTTCTACTGTCTAACTTTCTGTCTAACCAGAAAGAGGTACAAAGCCCTTACATCTATTCTAGGTCCAGACTTCCATGTGTCCAGTAGGACTTCCCTCCACAGGCATTTTGTGTGCCTGACCCTTTAAAGGACCTATACCCTTCAGTGTCAGTTGCATCTTGGAATTCAGGGAACAGAAGAGGACATAAAAAAGCCAACAAATGCTGAGGCAGATTGAGTAAGGGTGGAGTATAGGCCAGGACACAGAGGAGTCAGGTCCAGGTGGCAGAAGAGTGGGGTTGGAAAAGAGATAGTGCAGGAAGAGAGCGTTGAGTAGGGCTAGAGAAGAGAAAGAAGGAGACGGAGGAACAGGGTGAGAATAGGATACACTGAGAGTGAATGGAGCAAAGTGAGCAGAGAAGACAGTTGGTGAGGATGAGCAGGAGAGGCTGAGCTGAGACAGAGAGGATGCTATTAGGAGGAGACAGTCAGGAGAAGGATTCACACAAAGTATCAAAAACCGGTTAGGAAACAGAAGGATTCACACAAAGTATCAAAAAACTGTTAGGAGACAGCCAGGAGAAGGATTCACACAAAGTATCAAATAAAGGAAAGCTACAGTGAGGTAGTGATGGGAAAGGAACAGGGAGAAGAAACAAATGGAGGAGAGGGCAGAGGAAAGAGGGGAGGGAGGAAAGAAAGGAATAAGGAAGAGAAATGAGGGACTGCAGAGATGGCTCAGAGGTTAAGAGCACTGACTGCTCTTCCAGAGGTCCTGAGTTCAATTCCCAGCAACCACATGGTGGCTCACAACCATCTGTAATGGGGTCCGATGCCCTCTTCTGATATGTCTGATGACAGCTACAGTGTACTCATATAAATAAATAAATTAATAAATTAAAAAAAAAAGGAAGAGAAATGAGAAAGGCCAAGGCCACTCTCTTTTGCCCACAGATTGACTTTGATATATTACCATTTTCTTTGTCTTTTCTCCTCCTCCAAAAGCTAGAAACCACTTTCCAAACCTTTCATAGCTTCTATCACTCCAGAGTCTTAACATTATTTTAACAGAGCTTTGTGTGTGCAAATACACTAAAACCAGGAATGGGGCATCTCTCGTTGGAAGCATCCATCTAATCTAACTGTATATATATCAAGCCTGTGTGCAATACGCATGTCAACAGTACTTAAGTGATATCTTGTCTCCATTGCTTCTGATTACTCTCGATTCTCATATTAACCTCTCTCGGTTTTCTTTCTCTCTCTTTTTTCAAACAGTGTGGGAATTTTCCCTCTTTGAAACTTGAAAGAAACATATTTCAGTTCTTGCTATGAAGCAAGACACAAATCGAAATCTCATCAGCACTTCTGTCTCATTAGTTTCCCTTAAACACCTACTTTGCTGGTATGAGCTCACGTGGACCTTTCGCACTGCCTAAATTCCAACACACAATCTGCACACAACAATAAACGTGTGGCTCATTTGCCTTGCTTCCCAGAGCAGCGATGTCACTCATGCCTCGAGCCACAGGCTGGGCTCGCAGAGCGATTCTGCTCCCATTTCACGTCAGTCAATGGAGCCTTCTGTGGAAAAGCTTTTAACAACCACATCTGGCCTCTAATAAATCACGGCACTTTGTCTTCCTGCCAAAACTCCTCCTTTATCTAACTTACATCTTCATGATGAGATAGGAAATCACGCATTATGGAGGTGACAAACAAGTGTAATTATGTCATTAGTAGCCATTTAGTCTACAAAGGTGCTCAAAAAAGAAATACAAAGCACAATGAGAAATATAGGATAATACATTGATCACAGTTCTAATCCGCTTTTACTTCATGAGTGTAAAAAGCGGGCATAATTCTTGGGCACAGCAGGCAGTAATGGCATACCACTTTATGAACTATACAGCTATTTTATTCCCCTATCTACTTAAAAATAAAAAAGCATTTAATAGCTTGATTTGGACATAAAAGTTATTTGTGATGCCTCGCTGATTATAATATTTATTTTTCAACCGTTGGTTGAAGTGACTTTTTGTACTATAAAAGAAACTTGAGTTATTTGGGTTTAGGGAATTTAACAGCCATAATGCGTGCATCCATGTGCATGTGTTACATGCATGTGTGGGACCACATATAGTCCACATACGTATGTGTGCCTGACAATACATGGACATGCACAGATAACATTCCTAAAGGAATCAACAGAAACTGTTCTCAGTTGGGATCCCAATGGGTGATGAAAACAGATTCAAGAAAGCAGGCTGTTCTTAAGGCGATGTCACAGAAATGCCCATTGTTTTGTGCAATGAGTGTATGGGGGATCTTTTATCCCCTGACTCGATTTCTTCCATACAGATTACAAGTAAAACATCCAAGGAAGACCTGGCAGGGGGAACTAGTTGTGTATTCCAAAAGTCCTAAGAAGCTTTTCATCTCCCCCATAGTTTATAAATTCAAATACCTGATGCTGTGAAGACTATACCCCAACATCTACCCAGACAGAGGCACCACTAAAAGATGGGGTTTGGGAGCATTTAAGAACCTCCCTTGAGACTCCTCAATAGAGCATGATGGAACTTCCCCTCTCTGAGGGGCCACTGTGGAAATGAATTAGCTCAGATAAATAAGGCTAGTGTCTCATGCTCAACCACGGCAGGCCAAATCATTTCATAAGGAACATCTTTCAGCAACTAGCAACTCCCCTCGTCTCAGTGGCTACACAATACTCTACCAGTGACTCTGGGACTCAATGAGAATTTTTACATTTGTTAGTGGAACAGATACCTTGAAAATACCACTGAGGCTTCCTTAATCTGAAGGCAATAAAGAGGTAAGCACAGTGGCCAAAAAAAAAAAGTTGAAGTTGGGGGGCTAGAGAAATGGCCCAGTCAGTAAACTGCTTGCCACACAAGCATGAGAACATGAGTTTGGAGTCCCAGGACCCATGAAAAGCTGGGCACAGATGCACAGGGCTAATAAGGGACAGACAAGAGGACCCTGGGGTTCACTGGCCAGAGATCCAGGGTCTACGAGACCTATCTCAAACAATAAGGCTGAGAATAATTGAGGAAGACACCTAATGCCTAAATTCTGGCCTCCACATGAACATGTAGGCTTAAATGTTCACAAACACACACACATATACATGTACACATACATATACTCGCATGTGCACATACATGAATGCACACAGATGTACATGTACAAAGATGGAATTAGTAACTTTGATACCAAATATAACTGAGGAAATATTAATAATTATGGCTACAATCTCCAGGTAGCTCAACTTTTTAATGTATATACAATACATTTTCATTTTTTTCCATAGAATAGCACTGTAGGTTATGCTGGACAATTTGGAGACTGAATTCATTCCTTTTTTTAAAAAATTTGCAAGTACATGAAATATTATGCATATACCACCAGTACTGCAATAATACTGTTACCTGGCTGATCTATGAAATGAAATCATTTCAATTTCTTTGTGAACTTTATCTAAAAGGCAGGTGGTTAATTGGATTGAATGCTTATAAGGCACACATTTCTTTGATCAATTTGTGTATAATTATTGTTTTGTGTTTACTTTAATCTGGATATAGAACTTCAGATTTTTTTAAAAGATACTTGGGAAGTAAAAGCATCTTTTTTTTTTTGATAGCAATATAGTTTATAAAGAGAACAAGGCTCCCATATAAGCAATAGGCAACAAGGAGATGGGAAATCTTCTTACTATTGTTCAACTCACTTAGGGAAGAAATCCAAAGTACTACAGGGTTTGGGAGTTATGTCAGTCGGGAAAGTGCTTCCCTTGTAGCATAAGAACCAGAGACTGATTCTCAAAAACTATAGTTTTTTTGTTCTGTTTTGTTTTTTGGTGGTGGTAGTGGTTTTGTTTTTGTTTGTTTGTTTCTTTGTTTGTGGTTGATTTTATTTTTAAAGATGGGCTCTCAAGATGAATCAGTGGATAAAGGTACTTAGCACCAGGCCTGAAAACCTGAGTTCAATCCCTAGAACATGGTAGAAGGAGAGAGGCGACTCCTAAAAGCTATCCTCTGGCCTCTGCCTGCACACTACGACATGTGTGTACCTATACACAAAAATAAACAAATGTATTAAAAGGGAGGCCTTATAGAGTTATAGAGGTATCCATTTATAACTCTAGTGGTCGGAAGAGAGACAGAATCCTGGTGCATAGCATAGTTGAGAGTTCTCTACTAGTGAGAGATCATGCCTCAAGAGCGGGGAGAGAGATGGTGCCTGAGCAAGGACAATAACAAGGTTCTCTGCTTCACACCCCACCCTTGCTACGCGCATGCGCCTGGACACACGTGAGTTCGGATGCACACAAGCACACACAGGAAACGTAGTTACGGCAAACAAAAACAGGGCATAAAATAGGGTCAATAATTGATTCCATTTCAAGAATTTCCTAAATACCCAAGTGTTCAGCAGAGTTTAACCTACAAGCTTACAGCTCAGTTCTCAGGGGCTGGGTCTGTCTTTCATCGAAGAATGAGACCTTGTGTTCTGCGTTTCCCGACTACCACTCAAACAACTTGGGACATTTACAATTTCAGTTTTTTTAAGAAATGCTTATCTGGAGTCACATGTGTCTCCTGTTACATCTGTGAGTGAATGTGCTCACTTCAACACTATATTTATCAATTCCCCTGCCCTCTGTCCCCTGGGTACTAGTAGTTCGAAAGTTCAAAGGGTTCCTGAATATACTGAGACAGAAAACAGGCCCTCATTCCCTACCTGGAACTTAGATTCTAGTGCCTTCTATCATGATCTAATATACAACAGGGAGGAAGACAGCTGCCACAGAGGGTACTGGTTTCTGTGAATGGCATTTCTCATTTTGACTGAGAAAGCTGGGTTGGTTAAGTTGAGGATGTCAGGACTAGACAGAGACAGAGTTCTGAGCACACCTCAGGATAAGGAACACAAAGCCTTCTTCCTTTGAAGACAGCCCATCCTTCCATGACATATTTCCTAGTCTTAAAGAACACTGCAGCTGAGATGAACTAACTACTGACATCTTCCCTTCCATTCTACAATAAACAACTGAGGCTGAGGCTCCTTTAATTTTGTCAGGACCGAGCTGACCATGCAGTCCTCTCCAGACTCTTAGTTCAGTCTGATTCAACACAGTTACCCTGTCCACAGACCTAGAATATCAGAGGTCCACACACCTAGAACAGCAGAACCAGATCTACAGTCCTCAGCTCTAACCCGTTCTTGAATCTTGGTTATTCAATAACTGCATAAAATACTTAAGGTTCTTAGGAGACGGTACAGTCTGTGTATATATTTGGAGATTATACAAATTCTCTAAAAATTCTACCTGTATAAATAAATACAAAAAAATAATGTGGAATTTAATCCTGCAAAATAGAAAGAGGAAAAAGTTATGTAGAGTCTTAGCTATACCTGGAATGTGGAATATTTTGTTCCTGTTCAGTACACCCATCTTAGAGGGGAAATGGGACAAAATGTTAATAGCTGTTTCTTCAGGCTGCGGGGTAAGCCAATGATGGTTAATATCTGTACTTGAACTTTTACATATTCTCAGTTCTCTGCCTACTCTTTGTCTTGCCCACCTAATTTTGAAAATGGTTTGAAATCCATTCACTCAACTGCCTGTGTTCTTATAAACCCTTGACTACAGTCTTTGTCATGGTCTTTAAGGATCTAGCCTTTAGTTGGGTGACTGGTGTATGTTTGCTGGTTGGTTGGTTCTGTTTTTGTGTCTGGTAGCTGGGGCTTGTCTTGGAGGGAACTGTCTCTTTCATTAGGCCAAGGACATAGGAAGAACAGAAGAAAGGCCCAGGAACAAGGCATCCTTCAAGAAAATGTCTGAGACTCAGAGACCTCCAACTAGCCTGGACTTTCTATGTCTCAGCATCTCTCAATAATGTCAACCAATTATGAATCCACTCAAGATTTCATCCACTAACTAGATCAGTATTCCTCAAATCCTAGCCCTTAACACAGCTCTTGACACATGAGCCTTTAGGAGGGAACAATGCCTATTCAAACCATCACATAATGAAGAACAACCTCTTCAAACTCATGATATACAAACAGCCTAAGGCAGGGCAGGGCCCATGAATATCTGCTAGCTGGATAATGAAAAGACAATGGTTCTTCCCAGTGACAGGGACAAAGTGGAAACCACCAACATAACCAAAACCCTACCTGGACCTCTAGGCTGGAGGGGATGCTTTCAAGAGATGCCATGGATCCCCACTTCTTGCCTTCGTGTTGACAGCTGTTCAGTGGTTAAGAAAATAAAAGCAGCATGGAGGGGGGCGGGGTGCATCCATCCTGGGCTTTGGGCTGGCAAGATGGCCCAGTTGGCAGAGTACTTACATGAAAAAGAACAGACAGGCAGATTCCCTTGGCTCCTCCTTTACAGTAGAGTGTTTTCCCTTTGAATGATAGAATGAGTCTTCCCCACCCCCCACCCTCTGAGAGGGGGAAAAAAAATCTGCCCATCACAGTAGACGGAAAGAAAACAACATCCTATGAAAAGCACTTCTTCCATCATGTCCACTTTGATTATTTGCTCACAGTTATACTAAGGCCAAGAATGATGAGAGATAATTATGAAACCAGTCAAAGCAGAGATGATGGCCTAGGGATTGTCACATTCACCTAACAGGTGGGCAACTGGACCTTAGAGAGTCCTTAGTTACTTAGAAACAGGACTTGGCTGTTACTTGAGACAGTGTTAACTTATTTCCCAAGAATCAAGGCCAAAGCTACAGATTTTCAAAGTGACACCTGACCAGGTTTCTAAAAATGTGTACAAAGGCCATTAAGTAGAAAAAAGAAACATAATTGTTGACTTTAAATATGCAGGCAAAAGCCATGGTAAATAATAATAATTTGCTTGGAATATTGTTCTGTGCAGCATTTCACAGAAATCCAGCATACAATTTTCAGCAAAGTGCAGGCAAATTAATTGTATACTTTCACCTTTCCTTCTCAACTCATGTATGAGAAGAATAACATTTTACCGCACATGGAGAAGCCCCAGAGGCTGCACAGGGTTTTGAAAAGAAACTAATCAATAGTATCAACTGAACCGAGATTAGATTAAACGGCAGACAGAGGCAAACAGCCTATAGCTGTTGAGAAGCATCATTCCCGTGGCGTTCAACTTCCCTTTCCCTGACGGCAGGCAACAGGGCAATGGAGTTCACGTGCAGAGACAGAATCTGGGAGGAAATGCTACCCTGGGCACTGGGAATGACACCAGTAATGGTTTTGGAAATGCCTGCCTCAAAAGGGACCTTGTGAGCCAGCACAGTGCTAGCTTCCAAGTCCCTGGTGTGTTGCCCCTGGGAGTCTTCACCACTGACGGGGAAAGCTGTCATGGTTCACATCCCAGTGTGAGGCCCAAGTGAAAACCAGACAAAACTTCCTATGACCTATGGAAATGAAAGTTTGGACGAATGGCTTAGCTTCCCTGCCATTTTCCTGTCTCTACTGTGAAAGGAATAGAGAAACAGAAGTCACCCCCAAAGACAACCAGGAGCATTATAAATGCACAAGAGAGATAAGCAGGTCAGCTATTTCATCAGAGGACCTATGTCTTCTACCTGACGACCAAAGCAGCAGCCACTACTCACTTCATGGCCACCGTGCAGACACACTTCTACCCACATCTCTGGGTTGTACAAGCCTCCCTAGTAAGTCACAGGATCCCCATTTCACAGATGGGAAAGCAAGATGAAGGAAAGTCTACCCCTCCAATTTCTGGAAGGAGGCGGCCATCAGAAGGGAAGGCTGGTCTATCTGCTGGGAAGGAAGGCTGAGGATCCAGCAACAGCGTTCTGTAGCCTCAGCTGCCCTTCAGAATCGCTCTGGAAGACGACACAATTCTGATGCTCAGGACACAATCCAGACCAGTTAAGTAAGAGTTTCTGGGTCCAGAATTTGGACATTGGTGATTTTTTTAAAGCTTTCCCCCATGACGTCAATATGCAGACATATGTGACAGCTATTCTGGTCCTCATATAACAGCAGACACGTGGTCCTTCCCTGGTGCATTTGTGTCCTTTGCCTAACAGCATAAACAAAACATTTTCCTTTCTTACAGTTCTGGGACTCATGAATCTATCTGTAAGGCGTTTCAATGAGATAAAGTCAATGCTTGCAGCCCTTCTAGAGACAGGCTGGTTCCTTAACTTTTCCTGTTTCCGGAAGCTGCCAATGGCCCCACTCCTCTACATTCAAATGAGCCCTCATGGGCCAAGGCCTCATCATGGTACGACCTCGTCAGCTCTTTCTCCAGCTTCCCACTGCAATGCTGAAGGGCCCTTTATGAAACCACTGGGCCACTCACAGGATCTAGTATCATCACCCTTTCTCAAGTGCAGGGGAAGAACAAGTATTCTTCCATCTTCCCAGGCTCTACGGATAAAAGATACAGATTTCATAGGAAGGCATTATTCTGTCAGACATACTTGACATTTCTGCCTGTGGGTTAGTACCACGTCACAGGCCAACTAACGGGTTCTAAACACGATTTCAAAGTGTGTCCGTGTGCTTTACAGTCTAATGAACAGTGTTTGAAATGACCCTGAACCTTGAGTACCAAGTTCAGTGCCTGGATATCCAAAATGCTCAATAGACATTTGCAACAGGAAGGACCAAACCGTGATTCACTATCCACAGCTCACCATGTGCATCCAGCAGGCTACCATGCTCTCAATCAAGAAGCACCCTCTATTGAATCTCTACTGACATTCAGGAGAACTTGCTGCTCCTGGCTCACTGCAGTCAACCCCCTCTGCTAGGACAGTAGCAACCAACCGCATGCTACCCAGACCCCAGCTCACTCAAGTCTGCATCTAATTTTGTAAGAGCTTGGAAGTAGCATGTCCTCTAACTTGAATTTTCTTTGCCAGTGGCTACCACAAAAACCAGTTACTTTCAGTAGAGTGCATTTTGTTGGGTTTGTATACTGGCATTGTCTTTCCTGAGCTGGGGTAGCTGGTGGGGGTGCTTATTTTTGGGGGGGTGGGAAAACATGCTTTTAATCCTTAAAAAGACTAAAATAGTTCCATCCTTTCATAACCTGTCATCACGCATGTTTTTCTAAAATTAAACACATATGGCTCAAGCCAGAGTCACATTATGCAGCACATTATGTAATTATCTTTTCAATTTATTACTCCTCAAAATAGAAAGAGATTAGCCTATGTTTCTTAAGTCTAAGTAAACATATGGCTGAGGATTGTAAATGACATCCTATCTTTAAAAGAAGTTTCAAGACTAAACAACATACAATACTGCCTTTGGAAAATCCATATATGTATCAGGATTGGGAGATACAGAACAGAGATAGTGTGTGTGTGTGTGGTGTGTGTGTGTGTGTGTGTGTGTGTGTGTCCATACAAATGTGTGGATATATGTATCCATCTTTGATTTCTGGCCATGGTTTTGATGCCATGAAATATTCCTGCTGGCAGGTCATAAATAGCACAAAAATAAAAAAGAAAAAAAAAAACAAATAAATCTGCATTTTGGCATTTTCTATTAGAGTACTCTCAGGTCCCGTTTCATCCATAAAAAGACACAGCTTAGATGTCTGGATGTTGGCAGCGGAATTCTCTAAGTCCACAAGTCAGATGCTGAGTATATACATCCTGATGTCACCTCCTCTGAGAGCCTCGGAGTGATGGTTCTCCTTCACTTCCACACCAGGAAAGAGAGACAGCTGAGGATCCTTGTGGCTGACAGTGACCCCCTCCCTTACAACTGCATTAAAGCCCCTTCCAGCAGAGTGCAGAGCACAGAGGCTGGCCACACCCCTGATACAGGCAGAGTGTCCTGCAACTTGAAAGCTTTTCACTTGCACAGAGGCTGTAAAGCATAAAGGAAATATCCCAGACACAATTCCAAGACAAATCAGTTTCATTTTTGGACTCTGTTGAACCCTGCCTGAGTAGCTTCTGAAGCTTTTATGCTCTACTTAACTACAAAGGATAGTTTAAAAGTTTTTTAAGCAAGCAACCTGACAAGCAGCTAATCAGGCCTGTACAACCCTGTTCCCTATAGTACCCACGGGAGTTTAAATATATACATTCTGTTGGAAACGTCCAGGGAAATCACAAATTTCAGAAGACATTTTCTTAAGGAAATGTAATTCTCAGTGGGCTATACCCACTTAACCCATGGGACACAGCAGCCATTGTGGGCTACTTCTAGGATACAACCACTGCTGGGTGAGGAAATGGTTCTGCCAGTGCTGGATGCCCACTGGGTGGTATGGTAGCCACAAGGAGAATAGTTCTAGTGTTAAGGGACTAGAGAAAGGAACTAGCAAAAGATTCAGTGAGCTGGAAAATATGTCATCTTCTTCTGCATCTAAGAGAACAGCACACCTTCTGCAGAGGTCCCATGGCATGCAGGTCCACCTGTGTCTCCAATGAAGAGACTGAGGAAGGTCTGAGAGACTGGGGAAAGACAGGGCTGGTAAAGTGCTTGCCACACAAACATGAAGCATGTTTTGATCTCCAGCATCTAAATAAAAACTTACAGCACTGAGGGCTTGCTGGGTAGGCAGACTTGCCCAATTATAGAACCCCAGGTTTAGGGAGACATCCTGCCTCAAAATACAACACACACACACACACACATCTTTTAAAATGTTTAAGCAAATCATTGAGGTACAGAGGTTTTGAGATATTGCTTAAGATACAGCTTTAATAAATTAATTGCCCAATTTTTTTTCTTTTTTGAAGAAAAGGCCAAGTTTCCTCTGAGGATTGCTTCTAGAAACCCTTCCCATGAGTACAAAACTCCACAAAAGCTGAAGTCCCATGTGTAAGATACCAGAGTACAGCCAAGAAATTCTGTACCCGCTGCAGTGTCTTAAATCACCTCTGATTTATACCTAAGGCAACGTAAATGCTCTTCCTACATTCCAGCATTTGGGGAAGAATCATTAGAAGGTCTGTGCGTGTTTGTGACAGACACAGTGTTTTTGCAAAGCTGATTCTCTCCATCCTGAGTTGACGCTGCAGGAATGGACTCTACACACGCTAGAGGATTCGGCTGCAAACGTTTGGTTTTGTAGATTTTGTAGATTTCAAGGAGTGTGTGACATTTGCTTCAATTTTTTGCAGTTCCAAGCTATCAGAGTGTACTTCACACTGGAGCATCTCCTCCTAGTGGGATGCTGAGCGCTCACAAGAGGAGTCGATCTCCTCATTCACCTAGACACAGTACGATGACACGGGAGAGCATGACCGTCATTCCCAACCATGTCATCCTCCTCCATGGTCCATGTGCTACCCCTCCCAGGAGCATTGCAGAACACATGTTGGTTACAGCTTTAATCCATGTTCTGAATTTCCTGAGCACAGCCTTCTGCTTCTAGAGTGTCTGCACCACATATCACAAGAAAATCCAGACTTAAACACTCTCTTTGCTCCATGACACTCCGCCTTTCCAGTGTCCAAAAATTCACTTTTGTCACATGTCACAATGTGTCAAAATTAATGTCTTTTTTTTTTTTTGCAGAATAAACATTTTATTTTCTTTTACCTAAAAGAGTGAGCTCTCCCTCCCTACCTCCCTCCCTCCCTCTCCCGCTCATGCTGAGAACTGACTGGCTGTGTGCCTCCTCATCACATGTGGTTTAATATCTGTTATGACAAGAAACACGCCCAGAGCCCCAGAAGCTATAGGTTAAGAGGACTTCCTTTAGGGGTGCTGATGTGCTGATGGCATGTGTGTGCTGCAAAGCAAGAGAATCATCCACTCTTGGAGATGGGCTCTGGAGTACCTATGGCTGCATTGCGGCATTACCTAATGCAGATGACACGTTCAAAATGGTGACCCCGTTCCGTCATCCATTCACACATCTGTTCCAGTTTCCACTCAAGAAAAAATAATCTGTCCTGTGATTTCAGCAGAGGGGTGTGTGTGTTTGCAGAGGAGACAGAACATATATATGAACCTTTATGTGTGGATGGGTGCCTGTGCATATACTTATACCAGCCAGAAGACAATATCTAGTGTCATTTCTTGGTCAACATTCACCATGGTTTTGTCATTTAAGACAAGGTTTCACTGGCTCAGAGCGCACTTAACAGGCTAGGATGGATGACCTCTAAACCCCAGCACTGGAAATAAAAGCATAACTGCCTTTTTTTTTTTTTTTTAACCTGGATCCTGGGGATTGAACTCAAGTCCTGAAGCCTGCATGGCAAGCACTGCCATCTCCCCAGCCAGTGACCACTACCATCTTTTCTGTACACTGATGCTGGCAAGTGGAAAGAAAGGCCTCTTAGGAAGAGTGACTCATGGCAGCCCCTCCTCTTCAAGAATGGCAAACTATGTTAAGCACTGTCAACTTTGGAGGGAGGGAAACCTTGGCTCCATTACAGCCTTAGCTACTGGTGGTTGTGACCCTAGACAAGTCACATTGTCACTGAGAACCTTGATTTCTCTTTCCACCAGTAAATACGGACATAAAGCAGAATGGAAAAGCCAATTCCCAGCCATCACTGAGGAGTGGACCCATCCAAGGAAAGAAAGTACATTATTCTGCCCTGAACTGTAAGTGACATATAAAGCCTAGGTTTCAAAAACAATTAACACCACCATGGCCACTGTCAGAACAAGAAGCATTTTAAAACAGAGGAGGTACCTACCAGCTGGCCCTATGGCAGTACCTGTGACCTCTGCACTCTATCAAATGGCCTCCATTTTGTGGACAAATGGTCCTTTCTCCTGTTTAGTAATTTTGATGGTAAATATTATCAACCTGAAAGATCTCCTACAGACACCTGGAAAGCAAACTTCTGGGCATGGCTGTGAGGGCATGGCTGTGAGGGCATGGCTGTGAGGGCATGGCTGTGAGGGAGGGCATTTCTAGATTGAGTTTATTGAGATGGGAAGAGCCTGCCTGAATGTGCCCAGCACCCCATGAGCTGGGGCCATGTAGTGAGTAAGGAGAAAATGAGCTGTGCACCAGCATTCATCTCCCTCTGCCCCAACCCCCACATCCCCTACACACACCCTACACAATGCACACACACCATTACACACACACCCTACACAATGCGCACACACACCATTACACACACACCCTACACATGCACACACAGCATTACACACACACCCTACACAATGCACACACACCATTACACACACACTCTACACACACATACACACACCCTACACATATGCACATACACACCCTACACACACACACACACATACACACACCCTATACATACACACCCTACAAATATGAACACACACCGTTATACACACACCCTACACATGCATACACACACCCTACACACAACCCTACACATATGCACACACACACCCTATACACACACACCATACACATATGAACACACACACCCTACACACATGCACACACACCATTACACACACAACCTACACACAATCCTACACATATGTACACACACACATTATATATACACCCTACACACACACCAGAGGGTTTCTGTAGGTATCTCTGGCTGTCATGGAAATTGCTCTGTAGACCAGGCTGACCTCAAACTCAGAAATACAATTGCCTCTGCTCCCCACAAGGGCTGGGATTAAAGGCACGTGCCACCACTACCTACCTTTCCTCTGATTCCTAAGTACTAATGCCATATGACCAGCTGCTTCGGGCTCCAATAGCTAGGCCTTCTCTGCCATGGTGAACAGTACCTTTAAACAGTGAGCCCCCCAAAAAACCTGCTTTCTTGTAGTTGCTTTTTGGGGGGTAGGAGGGTTTTGTCACATCAGTGAGGAAAGTAACAAACACAAAACTGTCTATTCCAACTCCCTGATCGTCACTAAGAGGGGTGAAGGACATGGTAATCAGAGATCTAAACTTGAATTCTTGCCCCTTTGGGGAAGTTTCCTGATGTCTATCTGCCTCTGATTTCTGGCCTAGAACCCCACAAGGGTGCAAAGTCACTATCATCTAATCTGCTTTCGGTAATGACAGCTAAGGGGTTATAGGGTAGGGCAAAGGTCAGGTTTATACCTGTTGAAGTCAGGAACATAGTGGGATCAAAGGGGCCCCAATGCTTTCTCTGCCTTGATCTCAATGCTGGGACTCTGCTCAGGAGTCAAACATAACACAACACGCTGCCGTGGCCCTCGTGGGCTGGAAAGGAGCATAAAGCCAAGGCCAACCACAAATGGGGCACAAGCGACCTAGCTGCCCTTTGAAGTAATGCCAACCAAGAGATACGTGCTATTCCCGATGCTTTAAAATGATGCAACCAAATCCCCTGTTTGAGTAAGCAGCCATAGAAGACACTGAGAGGAAAGCCTTCTGCTGAAGGTCCTGCCCTGCTCCACCGAACAAGACCATCCTTCCTCTCTCCCTTCCCAGCGAGCATCCGGGCACCACTGCAACTAACATGTACATAATGTGAAAAAAAAAAAAAACAGACCAGGAGAATAAATATGTCTGACAGGAAAGGTGTTTCTCTAATTAAAAACACTGTCCTGCTTAATATAGTCTGATCGGCTTCAGAATAAAAGTGCCACCTGCACTCGTACTTAGGCAGAAGGAAAACTTCAAGTAGAATTTCAATAGGTGCTTCGCCTCCTAGTATGTAGAAATGACTGCCCAAGTTCACACACAGGCCTCCAGTGCCTCAAAAACACAGTCATGGCAATGGAGAGAGAAAACAAACAACAAAGCCAAAAATAAACCAACTAGCTACACAGCTACACAGAACACACATACATAAATAACCTACGTCCAAAATCTAGTGATAAAATAAATGATACAATACTCATGTGATAACGTTTTATGGCATTAGAAACTACATTTGCATCATCAATACTGCACATTATCACACACACACACACACACACACACACACACACGCATGCGCGCACACCCACACACACACAGACCACTTTTACATGCTTCTGTCTCCTCACCTCTCACTGGATTTCCCCTCTGACATTTGTTTACCAACTGTTCAAACATCTACTGGCTGAAGACAGTATCTTTCATCCCCATACCCAAGCCTTCCATCCCACTCATCAACACCACCAGTCCTGTTTGCTTTACCACAGTCCACACGTCTACTCTGAGGCTGGATGTACATAAAAATATGTTCCACGATGTATTTTCAAGGGAAAAGACAAACCAGCAAGCAACATGTGCAGCATGACCTCGCTGGTAAAAATATACATAAATGGGTCCAGCCTGACAGAAACAATGGAAGGAAATTCCACAAAATGATACCAAAGGCACTAACGTATCTTCTCCTCTCCTTATATATGTGTGTCTACATATTCATGTGTGTGTACATATTTTCATTTTGCTCATTTTTTTTAACAATAAAAGGAGAGAAAGATACAAAGAGCCATTTGAGGCAGGCCAGAAGGTGAAGTGCAGCAAGCCACCAATACATCCATCCTCAGGCTACAGAGGTTCCAGGCAAACCACCTGTTAAGCTGGCTCACAGGAGTGACATGGTCACACAAGGCAGAGACTAGCAGCCAGGTTATAGGCTGTCTCTCAGCCTTGCTGGCCACTCCAACCATCCATCATTTAATTTAGGTTCCCTACTGTGTAGACATGGCTCGAGAACAATTCCCAGCTACCTCCAAGAGACTCACTATGATGGGGACTTCCTGTTTCCTGGCTCTGTACTGTGGCCAGCTGTCATAAACTACCCTATGTATCAAGATCATGAGCACACGAGTTATACAGGGCCATTAATATCCATGCCATGCTCAGCTGCCCTGTTAAGGCTATGGATCTGCATCCCCTTGGATCCCTGCTTATAGCCTGAAGAAGCCAAGAAAACTCCTGTCATCAGTTTAAGGAGTTCAGAGTCCTTGACTTCCTACCATAAACTTGTATTCCCAATTGAGGACCCATCAGAGAAAAGTTAGCTTCCAATTACAAAAATAGGTAACCAGGAGAAGAAATTGCCTGTACTTTAAGAACATTCTAGAAGAACCTCCTAGAGTCTTCTAGATACACTCCATCTACTGACAGAGTCCAGAGAGAGGATATATTTCACAGAACAAGAGAGAACTTGAGCCCTGGCCTCCTGTGACGATAGCCTGGAAGGACTAGACATGCATGTGGTAATGTCTTATAAGGAAGGACCAGACAGAAAGAGGTAGCTTACCTCAGGCTCTTCAGCTTTCAAGCAGTACTCATGAATGGGTCAGTGGAATCTCCAAGCTCTGGGGTTCACAGTCCAAACCCTGCATCTGACTTCATGTGCAGGATTCATGGCCACACTTGCAATCGGAATGCTAGGCTTTCTGTGCACTTCTTAAGCATGGTTCATGTTTGTAAAAATGAAAAGGGCACAGCCAAGGTTTAGGATAGGTGTGTCCCATTGGGAAAGCCAGGTGCATGGAATGATGTCATCACGTTCTCCTCAATTTCTTAAGAGTCATTTGTTGCATAACCACGCCCCCTTGCCATAATCACATGGATTCCAAAGATGAGAAAGGGTTGTGTATTTACACCTAATGATCCTACCTATATAGATCTGTGTCACACAATATTAAACAATCCTGAAACGCTAATCCTAAGCACAGCCCACTGGACACATGAGAAAATCCATGCACTTATAGATTATTTAGAGTCTCATGAAAAAGTACCAGCAGGACTGAGATGTGGCTCCATGGTACAATAATTACCTATCGGGTACAGGGCTTTCCTTGGGCACCACAAGGAACAAAAGCCAATGCTGGGAACTTAATTGAGAGAATGTCTCCATAAGATCCAGCTGGAAGGTATTTTCATAATTCGTGATTGATGTGGGAGGGTCTAGCACATTGTGGGTAGTGTCATCCCTGGGCTGATGGTCCTGGGTCCTATAACAAAGCAGGTTGAGCAAGACATAAGGAGCAAGCCAGGAAGCAACACCCCTCTATGGCCTCTGCATCAGCTCCTGTCTCCAGGTTCCTGCCATGTTTGACTTCCTGTCCTGACTTCTTTTGGTGATAAACAGCAATGTGGAAGTGTAAACTGAATAAACCTCTTGCTGCCCAACTTGCTTTTTGGTCGTGGTATTTCATCATGGCACTAGAAACCTTGATTAAGATATATGACAACGCAGTAATATCAGTGAGGCCTTCTTTCTATGTTAATATGTAATATCATGTGAGAGCTGAAGATGAAGAGAAGAAATAATGTCCATGCAGAAGGAAAGCATATGCAAATGCCCTGTGGTACAGCAGGCAGTGTAAGACATAGCCAGAATACAAGGTGAGGAGGTACGGAAATACCTATTTCTGAGCTGGGCCAACACAACCCCATTTTCATCATTATTGTACAAGGAAAGTCGGCAAAGAGACCCTAAGTAAGTGACCTTAACTCATTTTGCCAAGATCTCTCAGACTGCTCAACAAAGAACAGGCTGGAGAGAAGCCAGTCAGTCTATGACATTTTTTTTAATGCCCAGTCTTAACTTACTAAAATCCTGTTAGAGGAAAAAACAAAAAACGATGCTCATGAAATGCTCTATGCAGTTTTGCAAATACACTGCAGGCAACAGGTGGAGCTGGGGTGGGCATGAAAAGGGCTCCGAAATCACACGGTGCGCCCTTGGAGTCCCCTCCTGGTTTGGCTCAGAGGTAGCTCATGGGATGCAGATAAATATGTTGAGCCCCAACCTCTCCCACCATGGAATTTACAGATGGTTTATTCCAGCATCTGTCTCCCCTTGGCGATGGTCCATCCGTATTGATTTTAGATTTCCAATTATCTCTGTATTTGAGCTTCTAGGCTAAGATGTGTAAGACCCGGCACAAAAATAAATAATAAAGAAAGAAAGAAAGAAGAAGAAGAAGAAGAAAAAGAAAAGAAAAGAAAAGAAAAGAAAAAGAAAGAAAGAAAGAAAGAAAGAAAGAAAGAAAGAAAGAAAGAAAGAAAGAAAGAAAGAAAGAAAGAAGAGAAAATAAAAAACAAAAAACAACCAGAAAGCCTCCCAAGTTGTCTTTGGAAAACTGAGCGCTGTGCTTCGGGACTAGCTTCCCCAGCAGACGCTAAGGATGACATAGAAAATAGTAAATAGCGGACCATCCACATGAGATCTTAGCACCAGCGCTTATCATTCTACCAACCACATGAAGCCTCTTGTGATATATTTTAAAACTCGCATCTGAGACTGTATCAAAGTAATACATTTCCAGATTTTAGAAGGGGAAAAAAAAGCCCTATACTCACAGGGAACGGAATTTCTTTTAATCAAAGGAACAGGGAAGAGTTACTGCATCCTGTCATTTTTCTGGCATCTTAGCTGGCCCTGGATGAGCTGCAAGTTTGGGCAGAGCTGAGGCTGTTGGGTTTAATTTGGCCAAATAAAGGAACTCTCAACCCAACGAGCATTTGGTCCTCGGAGCGGAGGCTCTTCCGATTACAGATCAAGGACACCAGCAGTTCTGTTTAGAAAAACTGGCAAAGCTGTTTAGACAAACACCCCGAGAAGACAGACTGTGGATAGGAAATGTGGTCTGTTGCACGGTTAGCCTAGTTTTTTTTTTTCCTTCTTCTTCTTCCTTCCCCTGTGAGTGCTTTTCATGTAATTTTTACTCATGAAGATGCCAATACTCAGACCACATTTGGCACTACTTTTTCTTGCCAGTTCGACAGTAAAATTCTGTGTACTTATGGAGTGTGAGTGTGTGTGTGTGTGTGTGTGTGTGTGTGTGTGTGTGTGTGTTTCGCCACTGAATGCCACCTTAAGCTATTCCTATGGCCACAGACTTGACAATAATCTATGCAGCATTGTAATTGTATGCCTCTATTGACAAACTTGTCTCTATTAAAAAACGATCAAACTGAAAGTTGGCCCGGGTCAGCTTCATGCATGGATCCCCAGAAAGCCTCACAAGGGTACACGGGGCCACAGAAAAGCTATTTGCATATTCTTCCACATGGGCTAACAACATCCAAAATTCAAAGGCTAACTGATGGGGGTTTTCCTCAGTGACCCTATAACATAAATGAACTATGTTACAGAGCTTTAATTGGGAATCAAGTTGTAAATGCAACTATGTTTTCTTCATTTTTTAATACTAGTTCTATGCTGGTCCTTTTCTTTTTTTTAATGTCTGCATGTGGTGTATATACACGTGTGCCAGTCCATGGGTGAGTACAGGCCTGAGCATGAGCATGGGAAAGCACAGTGTGCAAGTCAGAGGGCACCACTGCCTCCCACTTTGTTTGAGATGAGGTTTCCTATTTACCATCATATGTCTCCCATTCCACTGAAGGAGCAGCAGAACTATACACATGTAGTCTATGTTCCCCACTTTACATGCTTTCTGGGGATCCAAACTCTCATCCACATACTTGCATGGCAATAACTTAAGCAAATGAGCCGTGGCCCCCACCTTCAGTGCTTGCTGGTACTTTTTCTGCAATTCTTTTGGAGTGGTAAAAGAGTTAGACCTTCACTTCCACTCCAAGGAGCTAATACATACATTAGTGACTGCCAGAACCATAATGTGTTCCTATGCCCAGGACAGAGCCAAAACAACAGTCTGGTACTAAAAGTTCAAGGGAAATGTATAAACCAAGGGTTACTCAAGGGCAGACACAATTTGTACCATTTTTTTCCAGTTACCCACTTGAAGCCAGATGTTCTTACTTCTAAAAGACTATGTAACAGTATCTTCTGGACTTCAGACTGGCAGCTAAGGATCCACAAGGAGAAATGAGAAAAGGATACTCTAACTTCTGCAGCAGAATCAAAAAGGAAAAACAATCAAAAGTTGAGGTTTGTAAAAGTCACAGCACTGGAGTTAGTCTCATGCTTGGACCTGCTCTTGACAGTATGACAGAGACAACATATCCACGAACATGGTTTATCTCAACCTGCAGTAAGTGAAGGGCCATTGTCTTACAGACTGGCCTCTTCCATACACTGAAACAAGGTAGCAGGCATAAAGACTCATTCACTATCTCCCAACATGTGTCTGGGCTTCAGTATGTGATACTTAGGCTGGCTTCAAATAACAAACTAATAAGAGTACATTGTTACACACATATACATATGCATAAGCACTTTAAATGATAAAGTATTTATTTTAAAGATTTACTATTATTTTTAAGTGTGTGTGTGTGTGTGTGTGTGGAGAGAGAGAGAGAGAGAGAGAGAGAAAGGGGAGAGTGTGTGTGTATGTGAGAGAGAGAGAGTGTGTGTGTGTGACAGACAGACAGAGAGAAGAGAGAGAGAGAGAGAGAGAGAGAGAGAGAGAGAGAGAGAGAGAGAGAGAAGACACTCTGGGAGGTCAGGGGCATCAGATCCCCTGATGCAACAGTTTCAGGCAGTTACAAGCCACCAGACATGCATGTTGGGAACTGAACTTGAGTCCTCTGAAAGATCAGTATAGACTCTCAACCACCAAGTCATCTTCCCAGCCCTTGTAGTGTGAGGTTTACATACATACTTATTTTATGTTATTTACTCCATGACACTAGCTTTCCTTTTACGGCCAAATTCTAAAGTTTACTTTGCTGAAAAAATAGTTTTAAAGTAATCTTTAAAAATAAAAAATAATTACAGATTAAAAATACTAGGCAGAGTGTACCCTGAATATGTAAAGGAAAGACAATAGCGAGGGTATAGAACTCGAATGTGACAAGGACAGAGAGAGAAGCAATATTACTGAAGAGAATGGGAGAGAAAAGGTCTGGCTTCCCTACCACCTGGATGTTCAGTCCTCACTGTGTCTCTCAATGTTAGTGTCCTTTCCTGTGTGACAGAGTAAGTGTGCATCTCAAAGGTTTCTACCATGGGATTCCTAAATGGGTTAATATAAATAAGACCACTTACTCATGCATAGCCCGGCGGTAGAGATCGGTAATCGAAGTTACTCAAGAGGCTAAGACATGAGGCTCACAAGTCTAAGGCCTGCATATGACATATGACATCAAACTAAAAATTAAAAGGAAACTTGGGACATAGCTTAGAGGCAGAGTATTCACCTCACATGTGCAAAACCCTGAGCACTAAAAATTAAATATTGGCAGCCACACACATCAATATAATCATACAGAGAGGAAGACAGAGACACAGAGGGAACGATCTACGTATACACACAAATGCCTGTCACCTCTGTGCATAGTATGCATGCGTCTTTTGTATAAATGCATGCTCCTGTATACACAAGCCCACCTGTGTCTATGTGTAGATGGGTATGATGACCATGTCTACTTTTCTCCTTGAGACCCGGTTGTTCATGGGCCTGGGATTTGTTAAGAGGTGTAGGCTAGGCTGACCAGTGAGCTTCGGGGACTTCTTCCATCTCTACTTTCCCAGCTTTGACATTTCAAGTGCGTGTCATCATGCTCTACTTTTCTTTGCATGGATTTGAAGGATTCAACTCAGGTCCTTCTGGCTCACACAGGTATCCTGATATATTTTACAAGTGAGAATTATTAGCTCCACCCAAGGTCCTCACTGGTCAGGGAAGGTCATATCTAAGAATGCCTTGGCTCTTCCACCTCTCCATTTCCTATCACAGCAGCACCTCCCAGGCCTACAGAATAAAGTCACCTGTCTAAGAGTACTTGTTCTCTTCAGTTTTCACATCAGTACTCCATGAAGCTCATACTGGGACACCCTCAAGACTGGGCCAGGTAGGTCCACACCAAAAATGTTATCGGTCTACAAGAGACAGAGTTATCAATGGAAAACTTGTCATCATCACCATCACCACCACCATCACTACCAGCACCACCATCATCACCACCACCAACACACCACCATCATCATCATATCATCATCATCATCAACATCACTATCACCATCATCACCACCACCATCTCCAAAGCCTGGTGCCTCATGAAGACCAACAACCTAGTCTCTAGAGAAAGAAAAGAATGAATGAGAGAGAGAGAGAGAGAAAGAGAGAGAGAGAGAGAGAGAGAGATCAAGCAGTGACTGAATGCCGTTTTCCTCCATTCTGACATCACGATAAAAAAAATTAACCAAATTAGAGGTGAATTTAGCTATGCAATGCCATCTTCTACCCTGAGGTAAATTTATGCTCTGTTCATAATTTCAGAAAAAAAAAAAAAAAAAGGAGTAAAGCTACATGTTTCAATATTTTCTGTATGCCAGGGCAATCTAGTTATCTTTTTATTCAATAAGGCAACTGAAATTGTGTGTTTCCTAAATAATCTTGAATTTATACACGTTGACATTTTTCCAAAGAAGCATTCATTATCTGAGGGCCAGCTCCTCAGCACACGACAATAAATTACAGTCCATCCTGTTTTGGGACAACCACAATTTGAGAACGTTGCACGCCAGCCGGCTAGGGACAGAGACACCTGCAGAGTGTGTGCTTTGCTCTAGAAATAGAAAGGCTGTTGCGTTTAAGATGTCCTGACCAAAGAAAGGCTGGCTCAACTCTTCTCTCATCAGAATAACATGATGTCACCAAGCCACTGCCCAAAGCCCTCTCTCAGAATGGCAAATTTACCACCAACTGCATGTCTCTTAAACAAAAACAGATTTGTGGGGTTCTTTGAAGATACAGACCCCCCACTGCCTCATAGCTGCTGACAGGGCAGTGCTATCAGACTAGCTTCCTAGACACCCACTGCCTCACAGCTGCTGATGGGGTAGTGCCATCGGACCAGGAGCCTGCCGCTTTGCAAGCCTCCACTGATTCAGCCTGGCTTCCCATTGCATCATGCACGCATCCTCTTCTTTTGAAATGCTTCACCAGCCTGGTCCAAGTTTTAAAGACAGTCTGCAGTCACCAAGAGACATGTCGCACCTTCCTGAGCCTCTTCCACTCTCAGGGGGTCCTGGCATATCAACGGTGACAAGCTACATGAAACATGAACACCCGCACTGGTTTCAGTCATACTTCATAGCCTTCTATCAAGCCAAAGACAACACGTAAAGAGGTTAAAGATCATAGAGACTGGCAAGGAAATGACTCTATAAGAAAGAGGCAAGCACAGGCATCCTGAAAAAGATGAAATGTCCAACTGACAACCATCTTCTTGTTTTTTTTTTAAATTTATTTCCCATGTGTGTATGCACGCATGCACATGTTTGCACAAGCATGTAGAGTCCAATGGTCAGTCTGTGGCATAATTCTTCAGGTGCCCATCACCTTGTATCTGAAACAGAATCTCCTGCCAGGCTACCTGAACTGGCCCGCCTCCCACACACTGAAATGATAAGCACTCTCCACCACTGCCCATGCTGGGCTTTGTAAACTAGGTTCTGAGATCAAACTCAGGCCCTCATGTTTGTGAGGGAAGCACTTAACAAACTGAGCCATCTTCTCAGCCCCTCTGGCTTTACAGTTCTATGAAAAAAAAAGTTCACAGAATCTTAAAAGTTCTGCTACTCTTCAAATAAATACCTGTGAATCACCTATAGAGCTTGTGAAAGACACACTGAGTCAGGATGTCCCGGGAGGAGTCCAGGACTCTGAGTGCAACAAATACTGGGCAGTTGGGCTGCCTGCTGGTCTGAGTACCACATTTGAACCCAGTGAGGGGACAGGTCCCTCTCCTTTCTCTCTCACCTTCCCATAGGGTCAAGAGAGCCCAGAAGTACAAACAGGTTTCTACCTGCTCAAGAATACCTGTTTCAAAAGACCCCAGCATGTAGAAAAATAATGAAAAAGAAAGCCAAAAGAGAATCCTTCGAGTTACAACAAGTCCCTCCAATTAAAGGTGGAAGTAACTAATTGATATTGTTAGTGAACTCCCACGCCTCTGAGGAAAGATCTAGCAGCCAAAGTTCACCATTAGAAGAACAAAAGTAGGCACTATTGTTTCCCCTGGCCTTCTGAAATTCTTCTCTGCTACTTGCAATATCTAGGAGTTACCTATGAATTCTGGGTCAGTCTTCACATGCACACAAACACATGTACAAACCCCTTACTTTCTTATGAAAACAAAACAAAACCAGAATAGGAATACTTAGAGATCTAGTATCTAAGCTGAGACAGGAAGCTATGGTTTCCTTGGAGAAAACCAGGAGTCCTTCGGAAGGAATAGGGTCACCCACAGGCCAGTGACCAGCCTCTGAGCCTCAGCGCACCAGCTGTTCCAGCATCTGAGATCCGTAAGATGGTGATGATTGTAACCCAACAAGCTTACAGCATCTCTGAGTCTCCAGCGACACTCCCATCTTCAATGCTCTTCCTGAGAGTGAATGTACAAGTGCTCATCCACCTGTGAGAAGTTGATGAGTCCATACTGCAGATGAGGAAGGGCACTGGAGTACCAGACTCTTCATAGAGCAAGTCCAAGCTCACATCCCATGGGATGGAGGCGGCTCCTAGCTCTGACTCTCAAGACCAACCCAGGCCCTGGGAATGTCCCAGCCATAGGCCCTGGGGGTGGTGTTCCTTTGGCAAGGACAGGCTCATGCTGGACTTCTGCCAAGGACAACTGCTTGAGGCCCAGAGGTGTGCCCTCGCCTCCCCTCACTAACCGCTCACCTTTACGAGGCCTGTGGATTAGACAGGCTTCTGGTGTCAATGAGCATCTTCCTGCAGGCCAGCATGCTCAGACATGGTCCCAGATGGATATAAGAGACCACTGGGAGAGTCCAAGGCCAGGAAGCCAGCAGGAGAGGAATAGCTACCCAACAGCCTGGGGAATATTCTACAGGTATTACCTAAGGATCTATCCTGCTATGTAGCAGGGTCCTGTGGTAGCCTTGGACTGGAAATATAACTATATCCCATCCTCCTCTACTTATAAACTAGCCGAGTACAAAATACGATGTGATTTAATCATCTTTATTGTCTTAAATCACACAATGTCATCTCTGTGCTGCTAAGACTATCACAAATCTAAAAGGGTGTATCAGGAAAAAAATAATGCTTCTAATGACAACATTCTTGCCACGACAGTTCCTCGCTCTCAATGGAAACAAGAACCAGTCTGAGGGACGTCTCAGCGATATTCCAACCAACAGCAGCAAAGGGACAGTGACACTGGAAGGCAGCCATGGAAGTCACACCTCGACGGCAGTCAAGTAGGCTAAATCTTCAATTTGAGCTTCCAGTGCTAATGAAGATGAGGTCCCTCTTCTGATGCCTCATCTATGGGCAGAAACAGGGTAAGGGACCTTCCATGTCACAGTCCAACCTTCATCCCGACCCTCACACACAGGTAGAATAGCCTTCATTTGTGATTCCCCTGACTCTCCGTTCAGGATATGTCTAACAAACCACATCACGCTACAGCAGCACCCGGCAGCACGGGTGCTAGAGCAGCACCCGGCAGCACGGGTGCTAGAGGTGCACCGGCAGCATGGGTGCTACAGCAGCACCGGCAGCATGGGCTAGAGCAGCACCCGGCAGCATGGGTGCTAGCAGCAGCACCCGGCAGCACGGGTGCTACAGCAGCACCCGGCAGCACGGGTGCTACAGCAGCACCCGGCAGCACGGGTGCTAGAGCAGCACCCGGCAGCACGGGTGCTAGAGCAGCACCCGGCAGCACGGGTGCTAGAGGTGCACCCGGCAGCACGGGTGCTAGAGCAGCACCCGGCAGCATGGGTGCTAGAGCAGCACCCGGCAGCATGGGTGCTAGAGCAGCACCGGCAGCATGGTGCTAGAGTGCACCCGGCAGCATGGGTGCTAGAGCAGCACCCGGCAGCATGGGTGCTAGAGCAGCACCCGGCAGCATGGGTGCTAGAGCAGCACCCGGCAGCATGGGTGCTAGAGGTGCACCCACTAAAGCATTGTGGGGTTTGAGGCCTAAGAATCATCACCGGCTAGTCTAAGTCCAATGATACAGAATCCAAAAGTTCGTGAAAACCTCCTAAACATGCAACTCTGATTTTGTTGTGGCTTCTTCTACAGCCTAGGAGTCTGGCATCACAGAAGAAATACAGAACTTCAGAAAACAATGCTTGCATGGTGCCCACTGCCATCAGAGCCAAGAGGAAGACATAGTCCTTGCTCCTGAGACCAAAGGCTTAGTCAAAAAAAAAAAAAAAACCACAAAACAAAACAAAAAAAACAAAAACAAACCCACCACTATAGATCACACAGAGAGGACAGGGAGGGAGCACCAGATGTGAGGAGTGACTGAAAATTGAGGGAGCACGTCTGTAGGAGGAGGGCAGTGCATACGATGCTGTTGTATGTTTGTCTTTGCTAAGAAACAGATTATTTGTAAAGTACTCTCTTAAGGTCGTATTCATAAGCTGGGAAGACACACAACTGAAAATGTCAGGAAAATTAACCTACAAGGTGTCTTCGTTTTCCTGTTCTTCACACAGGCTATGGTTTTAGATTCTGTTTCAAGGGACCACACTTTGAGATAGAAACTGCTAGAAGCTGGAAGCCACTGGACCTCCTGGTATGGAAGGAAATGCCTTCTCCACATCTAGCAGAGTCCCTGGCAACAGAAGCTTTCCCTAAGTACCTGTGGACTGAGAAGACAGGAGGACTGATTCTTCTCATCAGTCATAAGAACCCAACTTCTGTTTATTTTAAATGGGGGAGGCTCCAAGGAAGACTTCACTCAGGCAAAGGAGCCAAGCCACTTTAAAAAAATAAAACTAAAAAGAGACCTGAAATTTATGAATATCTCAACATGTCCCACATACACTTTTTTGGCTCTACCATAATAGTCATCCAATATGAAGGGCCATTAAATTGGGCTTGTTTAAACTCAAGCAAATGGACAAGATCCCAACCATGTGGGTCCATCTACATATCGCTGAACCACATCAATCCACAGCATGGCCTGTTCAACACTGAGGCCCACAGTCCAGCTGGGTATGACCAACATGCTGGCTCATCCAAATTTTTTCCTGCAAGGACTGGAAAAAAATTTAGCAGACTTCAGTGTGTGGGTGAGTCATCCTTCCAGCTCTGCAGAATCATGGGAGGTTGCGAGAGGTCAGGAGACAACACCACCTTTCGACCTAAGGATCTTGAAAACAAGACACTGCAGAAACCAAGAGAGACCTGATGACTGAATGGAGTCACAGCGAAGTGGTGACCAAGTAGGTTCGAATCTCAGTTTACGATGCAGATGTAGCATAAATAAGAATGTATCAAGTAATCTGTGAGTTTCTGTCAGATGGGAGCCTCCTCTGTGGAAGAACTGGGGAAGGAGAACAGAAACGGATCATGTCATGTCTCTGTATATACAGAACTCAGAAAAGAGTCACTCAATATATTCAGTATAAGGCAAATCAGAGAGGTGCTATCTGGAAGGATCGATACAGACCTAGCACACAGGGCTATAGATAAGTGTAACAGAACCAAGTACACGGAAGAAGCTTGGCTGTCACCTTGACTAGGTTAGCAATCACACAGGAAATGACTGAAGCACCCCACTGTGTGGAGCCATCCAGAGGACAACTGTGGGGACTTCTCCAGAGACAGCTAAGTTTCAGGTAAGAAGAGGTGGGGCTTCAGGGGAAGGAAACTATCTAGCTGACAGAGTGTCCCTATGGGCTGTAGCTTGCCCTGGTCCTCTCTTCTGTGTATGTTGTCTTAGCTACCTGCCCAATACGAAGAATCTCCTCCACCACACAGTCCCACCTGCTCACCAAGACACTGCCTCACAGTGAGTCCAGAATCTTGGAATCAAATAACCATGGGTTGAACCCTCTGAAACTGTAAGTGCAGGTAACTCTTTGAGCACGCCCCCTCAGGGATGTGATCACCTTGCCGAGAAAAGTAACTAATACACTAACTAAGATGGTTCTGGTGAAAGATGGAGTCGATGTATGTATATTGGGGGTGTGGGTGCCAGAGGCACCGTCTCCCAGGCACAAGCTCAATCTGCCATGGGGTCTTTGCAGCTGTTGTTCCTTTGGCCTAGATAGCTCTTTTCCTGCTCTATAGGTAGTAACCTCCTCCTGTTCAACCTGTAATCCATCACTGATAAAATCACCTTCTGATCACAGAGAGGGATGGGTTCATGAGGTCCTACCTCTCCCTGAGGGGCTGCCAGCTGCACTATATTCACTTGCTTCAGTGTTTCCAATGTGCCTGTAAAATAATCCCTAGGTTCATAAAAAGAACTCTACTATACTCAGGAGGTCATGAATGAATGAATACATACATATATACATACATACATCCATACACACACACTACAACACACACATACATACATAAGCAAATGGCATAAAATAGGAAAAAAATTTTTGAAGAGAAGGTTTCAAGGTGTCTAAGAAGTGAGAGGATGAAAAAAAGGAGTGCGGGGATTCAACTGGACAGAGAGAGGGATGAAAAAGAGGAATGGGGTGCTAACAGGATAGGGAAGGGGATAAAGAAAGGGAATGGGGATAGAAGTAACCTTAATTCATTATATACACATATGAAACTGTTGAGGAATTTTTTAAAAATATAACACAAGATTGTGCAAACCCCGACACCTCTAATAAAAATGAAGGAGCAAAGCCTCCTGGGACAATCAGTCATTCACCTGGAGGGAACCCCTCTCTACCTTTCTCTGCCTTATAATATACTGGATGTCCATAGGGCTGGGCTGAAAAGATGGCTCAGTAGTTAAGGGCACTAGCTGCTCTTCCAAAAAGACCCAAGTTCAATTCCCAGCACCTACATGGCAGCTTACGAGTATTTGTATCTCCAGTTCCAGAGACTCCGGCACCCTCGCACAGACATGCAGGCAGAACCGCACATAAAAATAAATAAATCCTAATATACTAAACATCAGTTCTTTTTATAATCATTAGATTCATACATCTGTGGGTTTTGTTATTTAATTCTTCCCTTAATAGAAGAACATACATGCAGGGTCTGGGGCGGCTAGGAGCACCTCCAATTATCAGTATCAGTGGTGGGACATGTATGCTTCATGTGGTTTTGGCGGGAGTGAAGGCACAAGAAAGGCCTGTCAATGGAAAGACCAAGGATAAACAGAAGCCACGATATTAAAGATGTTTCTGAAAGCTTAGAAACCAGCCAGGCTGGGCTCTCCTCCCAGTAACAGTTACTGAAGGTTTAGGCAGATATGTTTGTCCTGATTTAGACAGTTCTTAAAGCCCCACTCTACAGGCCTGCATCAAGCCCTGAGGTGAAGGGAAAAGGCCTCTCTCCTCCTGTGAAACAATGAGACTGTCTGGTCCAGAGGCAAAGTCCTTACTCCCTCAGGACAGTAACTGTAGTAGTGAAAATGGGCTGGTTATTCTACCTAAGACATGCCAGGAAGCGATTCTGATAGCTGCCCTGTGTTTCCTGTCCACCTAGGACATTCGGTCAGATTCTCTGAGTTTCTTCGTTGGTTTTCAAAATGCCCTTGTCCCAAATGTTTCCCGTCTAACCCAAGGAACAGCCCAGATACGCACACCGGTGAGAAATACGGCAGCGGTGAAAGTTGACACAGCTCATTTCCAATTGTTGGTCCAAACAACTCAGTCCACCCCTTCAGGTTTGGAAAGCAATGGGCTTATTAGCTGAGAAAGGGCCACTGTACCCTGACAGGTCTGCGCTGAGGCCTGCTCTGCGATTTGATGTCATGAAGAGGTCTGACAGAAAGCCCTCCAGTAAGGACTGCCATGTGACACACCTTTCATGTGTAAGGTTTTCAAACGAACCCTTCGAGAGATACTCAGAAATAGAAAAGACAGCCCATGTCACAAGATGTGGCCTGCACAGACAGACAGAAAAAGGAACCTTGAAGGGTACATATGGAGGCAGAGGTATTGACACACTTGAGCTTGCTTGTGCTCTGTGAGCATGCTCAGCCTGGCTGGGACACAAGTGTGTGAGAGTAGGGGCTTTCCCGCCCTGAGGTACAGTTCAACTGTCCCTTCTACCACACAATTACTGAATCAATAAAATATCCCTTTGAAAGTCCCTGGACCTGTGCCGACACGCAGACAGTAGTCGGCTGACTTTTTTTTTTTTTTTATACACTATTTCCGTTATTGCAGCCAGGAAACATTCGGAGAAAACATTAAAAAAAAAAAAAAAAAAAAAAAAAGGAGAGGGAGATAGACAGAGAGAGAGAAGAGAGAGACAGAGAGGCCGAGATGGGGGGTGGGGGGGAGGCAGGCAGGCAGGCAGACTGGGAACCAGAATGGAGCTAGGGGTCCTCTGACTTCATCTGAGCTATCCTGGCCTTTAGATGTCACCGCCCAAGGGCCTGAACACTACACCAAGGTGGCATTGTACGTAAGGGAACTGGCAACTAACAACAAAGCAAGCCAAGGCAGAATCTGTACTCTGCTTGCTAACATCCCTTTATGTGACAGTAAATAGAAAGGACAGCAAGTGACTGTCTGTCTGTCTAGCTACCTAACTCTTTGGGTGTGTGAGTCTAAGGGCAGGAACACACCCAGGACTCAAATGTGCTGGTCAGAAGACAACTTACTAACTTCTTTAAGACAATGCCCCTTTAATGCCTCTGCATACTCAAGGCTTGCTGACCTAAGAGTTTCTGTCTCCCCTCCATCTCAGAAAAAAGTGCTGGATTTATAGAAGTGCAGGGTACAGTCTAGCCTCACATGGAATCTGGATTCAGGACCTAAGGTTTGCACAGTAAGCACGGCACCCACTGAGCCATCTCCCCAGTCCCAGGAGATTATTTTTTAAGGGGGGAAAAATAAACTTGGACAGGCTCACCTGAGTAACACTTTTTTTTTTCCTGGTCTTCTCTGAGCATTTCAGGAACTACCGGCCTGTGCCAAGAAGCAGGCAGCGAGGCGGAACTCAGCACGAGTGTGAGAACTTAGAGGTGGGGGGAGCAGGCAGAGCAGAAGGGGGGGTACTGCATCGTTCCTGCCCATCTGTTGATGTCTGGGTGGCAGGAAATATTGAAATGGAAATAGAAAGTTAGAGAGATGCTTAGGAGCGAAACCTGAAAGACTATTGTATTTGAAAGGGGGCTGTGAGACATTGTATAAAAATGGAAAAACAGAATTAACATGTTCCATAATGCTCCGTCTGTGTGAACTAAATATTGAGCTGAAATTTGGTGAAAACCTCAAACTCTGAGTTCCCAAGGAAGTCGTTGTCTTTGGGACGCTGTCTGTGGAGAGCTGGGGTTCCCTGGGTGCCCTGAATCCCACCCACCTGGCTGATGGCATTCCAGCTTACTTCCTAGAACAAAGCCAAACTCACTCCAAAACCTCAAGACACACTGGTTACCAGCATCCCTCCAACAGATTTGCATATCCAGTGAAAAACAAGATTCAGATCCTCTCCCAGCTACTTCAGAAGCTGCAAATCCTGCCATCTAGGGAATTGAAGACTCTTTTTTTTTTTTTTTTTCCTTCTCCCCTCTAGCAAGACAGCCTTGCTGAGCTTGCCCTGATGAACTCACCCAGCATTTCTCAGCAGACCACCTTGGAGTGAAGCAATGCAACTCAGACCCTAAAATAGCCAGGCCACACTACGCCATGGCTATGGAAAACCTGACTGGAAGCCTTTGCTGCATGTGCCATCCTGGTCTTGCTAGCTCAAGCCCACAGTCCTTCCTTGTAAAATGCAGACCACAGCCACACACACATCGTAAAATGAGCAGGCGCAAATCTGGCGCAGTCCTGTGAGCCGAGTGAATAATAGTACAAAAATATCAGAAAAAGAAAGGTTACAAAATTGTGTAACAGATGACAAATTGGTAGCTTTTCCCCGCTTTTCTGGAAAGGATTCAGTAACAGATTTGAATCTTGGGCTCTGATGCTTGTCTATGATATGCAGGGATCCCAAGTTCAAGGGGAAAAAATAAAAAGCAGGACTCATCTGACTATACGCTGCTTATCACAGTGTTAATCCTTTGCCATTTATTCTGGAAATTATCTGGCTCCTTACTGAATTTGCTTTTATTTTAAAACGACATTAAATTTTTAATGTTCAATCTCAGGGCCTTCTGTATTTCAAGCTCCCAGTCTCACCTCTAAAAGATGAAGCTACCTACTCAGATTCAGAGAAATGGCCAGAGGAAGCATCTCATTCCGCCACCTTGAAAACAAGGCTTGCAATTCTGCCATATGGCGCCTGTCTGTCACCCAAGCTCTTCAGCTGTGGGGAGACAGCCATGTGATGTTGCTGGGACTACCAGAGTAGCCATAGGGGACTACTACAGAAGTCACTGGCCAGGCTGCTTTCAGAGCAACAGAGCAGCCCCAGCCACCCCAGCATTGGAAAGGCACCCACGGACACCCGCTGTGCCCACAGGTTTTCCCTACGGGAGATACCTCCCCAGGCTTCTCAGGGCCATGGTCGGTCATCTTTTCTGTAAAACCTTCAGAAGCCAGGTAGGAGGAAGTATCCAGGTAAGTAGCAGAGTGGTGTCCCAGGCCTACAAGTAGCTGAGGCAAGCCAGGGAGAAAGCGGGTGGGGTACACAAATAAGCACACAAGCTCCTAAATGACAGAACAAACCTCTAGTGAGAAGAGAGAATCCAGTGCCAATTCATTAGTTGACGGGTGGGAAATCGTCATAAAGAAAAAGAAGCCAAATGCTAGGTTATGTGTGCCCAGGAAAGAGCCACGTGGTCCACCTAGGTTTCAGCAGTGGGCAGAAGAGTTGCTCTCTAGAGGTGACACAAAGACTTCGTGCTCACATATTAGCTGAATGGAACCATGTATCTGGCTTCCTGCTTCCCAGTCTCACCAGGACTCCTGGCTACTTTCCAAACAGAAAAGCTGAGGTTCCCAGAGACAAGTGACTTGTTAGGGTCACCAAGGCAAACAAACAGGGAAATAGGAACTCCGTACTCAATCCACCTCATCTCCATGGTCAGACTTCATGGTTTGAATATTTATTTGGCTAAATGAATTTTCTACTTGCTTAGCCTCCAATCAATAGAAACTTACCCTTTACTCCAAGTTGTCATTTCCTAAAGGCAGAGACCAACATTCCACTAAGCCACTCTGGGATGACAGATCTAACTCAAGAAGTCACTTCTTCATTCCTTGGCCCATATCCCCTTTTCTTAGCATTAATTCCTGGCTCTACTCTGAAATGTTACATGACCCAACAAAGGTCCTGCCAGACACAATGGTGCTAACTCGAACTTCAGAACTCTATAGCAGCTGAAGAAGGAGGAAGATCCTAAGTTTGATGGCAGACTAGGTAATATAGAATGGCTGTATTGTATTACAGAAGGGGGGGGGATAAAGAAGGAGGGAGGAAGGAAGGTAGGTCAGTAGGTCAGTAGGTAAAGTGCTCACTTTTCAAGCATGAGGATCGGAGTTCCATCCCAGGAACCTACATTAAAAGGTCAGGAAGGCCTGTGAGAGACCTTGTCACACAACAACCCAAAGGTAGAAAGGCACCTGAGGACGGAAGGACACCTAAGGTTGTCCTTTGACCTCTCCATACTGACACTCACCTGCAAAAACACTTGCAGTCATGTACAGACACACACATGAACGGAGTAGGGACTGAGGGTACTGAATGTCACAGGTCAAGGGGAATTCCCACCCAACATGTACTTGCAGATCCTTCACCTGTACATGTACATGCCTGTAGCCATTTGAGAAGCAAAGATTTTCTCAGGGCCAATCAATGTGCCATGGGGAGTCCTGGGAGCAGGCTGGCACTTGGAACAGGGCATTGTACCAGACAGACTGGATCTGTGGTGGTTCCACCAGACAGAGTCAGCCTACACACCTCTCACCCACAATCACCCAGCACAGACCCAGAATATTTCTGTTCCCTCCTTTCCCACATCTATCTGGTTGATTTTTCCATCTCCTCCCAAGCCCACACAGCATTTTCCCCTTCCCTTACCCTGCCTGGCCAACCTGACCCAGCCCTTGACCTTGTACCCCTCCCTGCATTCAAAGTACAATTAATGCACCCCTCCCGGGCCCTGGCCCAATGACCTCATTCTTCTCTCCCTGGAAGCTTCCTTTTCCTGTCCCTCCCAGCCTAATGATCTGCTCCAATTCCACAGGGTCCGCTGCCTGGAGCCCCACCTCACAGGGCAAGGCCTAGCTTGGCTTTGCCTCCTAGGCAGTGCTTTTCCAAACCCTTGGGTATGGAACACAGACTACTTTAAAACAGCCTCAAGTACCATCTCTTCAAACAGCAGAACTCTCGGCATTCACATTAATGTTCAAGCTTAAACATGGAGCTTAAGTCTAGCCTTCAAAGCAGCTCAACACTTAACTCTGGCAGGAAATGTGAACATGTTTGGGGGGAGGGTGAAAAAAATGTCATGATTTGGCTAAGAATCTGCTCTTTGAAATAGCTCCAGGGAAGAAACGCATGTGCGCTCAGACAGAATAACAGTAGGTTTGGGTAAGCCTACTGGTTAGAACTCCCTACCACCTTGGATTCCATTCCTGGAGTGTTGAAAGAATTCGTGACCTGTGAGACTTGTTTCAACTCCTCTTCTCTCCACAGAAATAGAGTCAGTCACTGGTGGCTGTAGATTTATAGTAAGGCTTCAGCCATCAGAGGATGTCAGTCAAGCCATAAAAGTGCTGATATACAAGGATCCTCCAGAGCATACACCCGGTCAGCCTGAAGTAGACCAGCCACTTGAAGCATTGTTTTTAAAACTATAAAATCAAGGAGTGGTGTCAGACTTTTGATATATTCCTTTTCTAAATATGCGAGCATTACAGTGTCCATCAGAGCAGGCTGGGCCTTGCATTTGTTATTGTATTGTACACAGTCTCTTGAGGGAACAACTTTATGAGGTCAACAAGAAGGAACACATTTCAAAGGCGCCCAACACTCTGGTATCTGACACGTATGTAAGAGAAGGGGCAAGCGAGGGAGACTTTGAATAATCTGGGATTGTGTAAGGGAGAAAGGTCTACACACTGAAATAAAACTATATGCTCAAAAGAGCATCCTACACAAACAGAGCATAAAATGGGCTCAAAGGGGCGGTGTTTTCCTCCCTGGTGACACCAGTCCTCCCGGCTTCCTGTGTGTACTTCAGGCCTGCAAACCTGTTTCTGTGTCATTCACAGGGGCAGCCAAGAACTTCTGGGGGGTTCCTTTTCCCTGTGAAGCTGATGGTGGGTATGAATGTGCCTACACTGCAGGTAGGTGTGTGAAGATATTGTCTGTCTACCTGCCCTATCTGCCACCCTTTGAAGTGCAGGGAAGCCTAGATATAATCAGCCACAGATCCAAGCCTTACAAAAAACCCAGGGCCAAACAATAGCTGGATGCTGAGGCTTCACATGTACTTTCTTCCCTATGCAGGACTCAAGTGTATTCTCAGGGATTAACAGCACTGATT
Source organism: Mastomys natalensis (assembly GCA_021653895.1). Lineage (NCBI taxonomy): Eukaryota > Metazoa > Chordata > Mammalia > Rodentia > Muridae > Mastomys > Mastomys natalensis. The sequence goes on from JAJTUV010000230.1 coordinate 1,182,815, forward strand.
GCTCTTGCAGAGGACCTGGGTTTAGTCCCCAGCACCTACAATACAATGTAGAATTACTTGTAACTCCAGTCCCAGGGAATCTGATACCCTGTTCTGACCTCCTTGGGCATCAGGTCCATATGCTTCATATACACATACATTGAGGCACCATACACATACAACATAAAATAAATAAATCTAAGCATCATAATAACTGTTTGTACTGTTCAATACATTCAAAATAAAAGAGGAGGAAGAATGTCAAGGCTGCCCTCTGAAGTCCACTCTCACATCTGCCTGCAAATAAACACATACAGAGCACGCAGGGTGATCTACAGGCATTGAATTAAAAAGACAAATCCAATCCCGTCCCAACACGTACTTCCAGGTTCTTCATGCTAGGTAATGAACCACGAGGGGATGAATGTCAGGGATGGTGGTGCACACAGGCAAAACCTACTCGTCAGGAGGCTGAGGGGGTGAAAAGGAGTAAAGTGGAGCTAGTCTAGACTACAGAGTGATTTCCAAGCCAGTCTGGGCTATATTGTGACATTATGTCCTCCCACCAAAGAATACAATCATGACTTTTAAGGAGTTTACACTGAATTCTGGGAACCAGGGTAAAAGAAGCTGGGGGGATGGCTCAGTGGGTAAACTACTTCCAGAGCAAATGTGAGGACCTGAGTTCTGTGGGTCTTCATGACCACTTGAGAAGTGGGAAATGGAGAATCCCCAGAACTTTGTGAGTCAATTTACCTGTGGAGCACAAGAGGCAAAGAAGAGATACTCCCCGAAACAAGGTAGAAGACAAAGACTGGCATACCAGGCTATCCTCTGACCTCACTCAACACATGGACCTTGACAACACACACACACACAAACAGTAAAAATACCTCCAAAGGTATTTAATACTGAAAAGGTTAATTTGCTCTCTGTTAAATGAAGGATGCAGATCATATTAAATTCCTATGCTACTGTATGTAAATGTATGTCCACAGGTTTTGGTATCTGAAGGGGCCTTGGAGAATCTTCTACTTTAGCTGGAATGCTAAATGACTGAGTTCAGTGCTCTGATTGTTTGTCTTTAGTTGTCATAGATGGCACCATACTGTACACATACAGACATTTTAGATGCAGGATCTCAGACACACCCTGAGCCCTGAACCCGTGTAGGGAGCTTTGTGAGGTGAGGAAAGAAGTGGCAACAGGAGTGTCATGCAGGTGGATCCTAGGATCATGAGCATGAAGGGAAGGCTCTGTGAGGCCATCTTCCTGCCAGGGGTGGACAGTGGCCTCCTATGGCCTCAATTCTCTAGTTCCTAACACCACTGCCTTCTGTATTTGGTAACAAATCAACATTCTAAGAAACAGAATGCTGGCATTGTAGCTTTTAAGTCCTTTGATCTAACAATGCCCCTTCAATGAAGCAGGGGAAAGAAAACCAACCAGCACATGTGCAGAGTTTAGAGCACCCACTCCTCTCACACTCATGGCTAGATCTCTGATCAATGGCAGGGGGAAGAAACATGACGGAATCCCATACACAGACCAGGTCCTCTAGGCATTCCTAAGGGAGATGGCATCACACACACACACACACACACACACACACAACACACACACACAGAGCAATGGCTCCATGACCTTTTCTCTCAACACAGAAGCATGCAAGCTACAAAGGGTGGCTGCCTTTATAGGAACCATCACTGCTGAGCAGGACATCCCTGGGTATCTGTAAGGATAAAAAGGAGACTGTGCTAAAGACAAACTATGGAGACGCTCAGGCTGGAGCCCAGGAAAAAAAGTGCTGATCCGAAGGGAAAGGAAGCTGATGCAGACAGACAGGTGGACCTGAAGAGCAATTATAGGCCTTATTTTCCAAAGAAATGTGTTTCTGGACCCTTCTCTACAGTGATGTGAAAAATCACAGAATAAAAACAAAAAGAGAACCACTTATCACCTTCAGAAAAACAGATGGATCTAAGTGGCAAGATAGCTCACTAGGTTGACCCCACAGCAGGAGGACCTGGTTTTGATCCCCAGCATCCGTGGACAAAAGCTGAGCTTCTGACATGAAATTCACACAGAGGAGGTGGGATCCCAGTGACATGAGTGAATCCAGGGTCAGAGGTGGCTCCTGCCAGGTAGAGCAACCAAGGAAAATAGTTAAAGATGACCTCTGGTCTCTATGTGCATGTATACATAACACACACACACACACACACACAGAGAGAGAGAGAATAGACCCAGCCAGCATGTTTATTCACTTGAGGAGTTCATGGGGACATAATAACAAGTAGACTCCCTAAGGCTACTAGAGATAGTTTTGCCCAACATTGGATGTCATCTGCAGAAATGGATGAGCGGTGTGCCATATTCTCAATCTCCATAAACCCTGTTTAACATAGACCATGCTGGACAGAAAGAATTGGTGTCTGTGCTGCTTGCACAACGTGAAGCAACAATCCAAGCCTTAGTACCACTTACTTATCCAGTTTCAGAGAAACCTGCTGTAGAACTGGCCTTGGTTCATTCCATTAGCACAGAACACTGCACCTTCCTGGACAACAGTGAGGTGCTTCACGTCCCTAAAGGACTCCCCAGCGCAGGTGGCATTCCAGGTCTGTCATCTCTCCCCTCTACCAACATGACTGTGAGCTTCCCCTACCCCTTGGTCCACATACGCCAGTGTTGATGGTCAAGAACCAGTCCTCATCTTGAGGCTTAGTGGGCCCAGTCTGCAAATAGAATTACATAGATTTAGGGACGATTCGGTCTAATTTTGAAAGAAAAAAAGAAAGGAAAGGAAAAAAAAAAGCAGTCTCCATAGATACCAGCTTTTCAACATATTGCTTTCCTGCTTTCTGTTTTCTTATATGAGAATCCCAGTGCAGAAGCTAGATATTTACAGAGAAACTGCAGAGAGCATGCCACCCAGGCCTCTGCACCCCCACTGGTGGACTGGTAGAGATTACAGGGCAGTGTGGAAGAAAGCTGCGCCATGTTTCTCTAAGGCCAGAGGAGGGAGGCAGAAGGCCCCATCTACACCAGGCTCTCAAAAGCACTACAGCAAAGAACAGTGGTTCACCATTCTCACGGTATGACATCTTTCCTCTCTCTTTAAAACCAACAGTGCTGGGGCTGCCTACATGACTGGGAGGCATCAGAGTCCTAAGCCTTAGACGAACTTCACCAGGCCATAGCCCAAATGACCGAGGCAGCTGTGGCTGCCTGACTGCTATTCAGAGAGCTGGATTCAAAGATATAAGTGCTCACCTCTGGGAGTGGGAAGAGCATCAGGCAGCTGGGATGTGAAAACCTTCAGGAAAGGGTGGGAAGGGGTCAAAGGGCCAGGGGAGTCTATTTCCCCAGAAAAGAAAGCAGTGCAAAAGCATTTCAAAGTCAATTGGTCAGGATCTAGCAAAAGTATCTTTGGTCACAAGCTCAAAGGAACAGAAACAGGGACTCTTGGGAGACACTGGTGGTGCACAGGAACTGAAAGGTGGAAAGACTGAAGGGCGCACCGATGGCTGACTAGACATCGGCAAGCACTCACAAGGAATGTCAGTCAGTCTTCATTCAACAGGAAGGGACTCCAATGCATGCCAAGACATGACAAGTGAAAAAGGCTATTAAAGAAAGACAATCACCATATAAGTCTTCTAATGTGATATCTAGAGTAGCCATACATACCATGGACATAGAGGGCAGAACAAGAGCTCTCAGGAGCAGGAGGGAGAGAACAGGGAAGGGGGAACTGTGGTTTAAACTCTCTGTCCAGAACACAGACTTCTGGAATGATTGCTCAAGTGCCTGAATCTACATTGCACTACTGGACATAAATGCTGAGAATGGTTAAGAAGACACTATCTGCTGTGTGCACGTTACCATAATTAAACATCTCTATTTAAAAAGAAAGAGGGTGGGGAGTTCGGAAGTGGAATTGGCTGGGAGATAGAGCTCAAGTCTACCATCCATGAGTCCCTGGGTTCAACCCCACTCATGACACAAAAAGAAGTATTTTTAAAACTGTCAAACGAGCTGTTCCTTATCATTTAAATCAAGGTTAGTGTTGGATAAGCATACTCCAGGTATAAGCTAGAAATTCTTCCCTGCAAGATGACAGGGCATCAGAAGAGACTGGGTGACTGGTTTTTACAAGGTAACCACATTCCCTGCTGCAAATAGCCTAGAACTGTTTTCTCAGCTGCCTCTGTGTAATGCCTTTTCCATATCTGAAATGAGAGTCTGCCCGAGCAGATCCTCTATTAGAGAAAAGTTTGTAAATCATAGCAGCGCTGTGACAGTCATCTAGACCACTGCTTCTCATCCCAGAACTCTTCCCGCTGGACACGTGGTGTGGCTGAGGTGGTTTCACTTGTTGCACTGAAGACGCAGGAGGGAAGGTGCTGGCCTCTAGTGGGCAGAGGCCAGGATCTATTTATTATCCATCCCATAATACACAGCACAACCCACAACAGAGAACTTTCTACCCCAAATGTCAGCCGTGAAAGGTTAAGTAAGACAGTTGTGGCTAGGCCTGAGGCTCTGAAACCATCTTTCTCTGTTCTCTGTTCTTTGGCATAAAGCTTGAAGTGAGAGGCAGAGCGAGCACTTTCAAATGTGCCAGATTAGACAGGCATGGTGGCACATCCTTTAATCCCAGCACTCAAGAGGCAGAGGCAGCTGGATCTCTCTGGAGAGACCAACCTGGTCTACATAGTGGTTTCCAGGGCAGCCAGGGCTAAATACCCACACCGTCTCAAAAAGCAAACCAAGAACACCGGAACGTGCCAGGTGCCTGACACCAGGTCAAGTGCTTTAGACACAGTCTGCTTGTGGTTTCTAGCATCACTGGCAGGAGGCACCTGTAAAGAGTGAATTACAGGTCCAAGTCAGTACCACTGGAGGGATTTTATGGCTGGTAACAGTCTATTCTATCACACTGAGTCTCTTCCCCGCCTGCAGAAAGGAACAAATTTTTGGAATCCAGGGAACAAATATTTTCCATATCTTATAAAAAGTTATTCTCTTTTTGAGTTACAGAATCATCAGATCTGCCCAATGTTAGCTGAATTAGGACAACCTTAACAACTCAATGCCTAATGCTTTCTTTTTCAGAACCTTCCATTTCATGAGGTACTCTGAACCATCCTCTGAAGATTTCTAAGCACTAAACATCTCAGAGACAGAGTAGAAACATCTGCAGCTACTGTCCTGGACCATGGTGCTGTTATTCTCTTGTATCAACAAAGGCCTGCCTTGAACTCACAGAGATCCACCTGCCTCTGCCTCCTGAGTGCTGGGATTAAAGGACACGGGCCACCAAAACTTTCAACCATGCTGCAAAATCCATTTCAGGCAGTGAGCTTCTGTAAGGCCCACTCTTCCTTTTCTTCTTCTCTGCCCCAAATGCCACACAACATATACCAAACTTCACCAATACCACACATGATGACCTTCCTCAGCCCATACTTATTTTCCTATAATAACGATTCATCAACCAGAGAGAGGGTGGCTGGACCCAGAGATCCTGACTATCTCTGTACACATCTGCACATACATGTACATGTAGATATGTTGACCATGAAAGTTTATGGTGGAGGGCAGAGGTTGACACAGGATATTTCCTCAATTTCTTGTCCACTTTTTTTTTTTTTCAGACAGTCTCTTACTGAACCTGGAACTTACATGAAACTGGCTTGACTACTGGCACTGGGATCTACCTGTCTCTGATCCCTTAGTGCAGGGGTCATGAGAATATGCCCTGGTATCTGGCTTTTATGGATGTTGGGGATCTGAACTCCAGTCCTCGTGGTTGCATAGCAAACACTCAGCTTACTGAGCCATCAAAAGGCATATAAAACAAAGCCTGTCACCTGTTACTGTCATATTCAGTAAAAAAGCCTATGAGCTGAGAATTCTATCCAAAGAGGCTAGCCTCCTTCCACGGGTGGTTAAAGACTTTTCCTTTCCTTCCTTTCAAGTCTCTCCCTCTCTCCTTCACTCTCTTCCTTCCTCACGACATTGTCTCCTATACCAAACATCCCAAACAAGTTGTAAGCTTGTTCTATAGATAAGGATGGCCCTTAACTCCTGTTCCTTCTATCCATCTCCCAAACCAGAGACGACAGACAATGTGCTACCACGTCTAGCTTAGGCAGTGATAGCGACAAACCCATTTGGGCAAGCACTCTATCAACTCATCTATATCCACAGCCCCTGTTATTTCTACATGCCAAAAATCTGTGCCTTGGGCTGGAGAGATTTCTCAGTGGTTACGAACACTCGATGTTGATCTTGCAGAGGACCCAGGTTCAGTTTCCAGCACTACACGGTAGCTCACAACTGTCTGTTGCCACAGTTCCAGGAAGTCTGACATCCTTTTCTGGCCTCTGAGGGCACTGAGCACACACATGGTGCACATACACCCATGAAGGCAAAACATTCATACACGTGCAATAAAAATCTACAAAAACAAAAACAAACAAGCCAAAAATTAAAAAAAAAAAAAAACAACAACAAAAAACAAAAACCAACTCTGTACCTTAAAAGGTAAAGAAAGTAAAATAGGGAAATAGGGCTGGTGGAGGGGGGGGGGGTGACTGAGAGAGGACCATCTCAGCAGGGTTTCTACTGATTCCATGAAATCCCATGACGAACATAATTTGTGGAGGACAGGGTTTATTTGGCTTACACTTCCACGTCACTGTTCTCACCAAAGGAAGTCAGGACAGGAACTCAATCAAACAGGGCAGGAACATGGAAGCAGGAGCTGATGCAGCCGTCATGGAGAAGTGCCTACTGGCTTGCTCCTCACGGCTTGTTCACCCTGCTTCCTTATACAGAACCTAGAATCACCAAGCCAGAGATGGCACAACCCCCAAGGGGCTGGGCTCTCCCATCAATCACTAATTAAGAAAATGCCTTACAGGCTTGCCCATGGCCTGATCTTATGGAGGCACTTACCTGATTGCGGTTCCCTTCTCTCAGATGACTTTAGCTTGGGCGGAGCTGACAGAAAACTAACATAAGGACGTTTGCAATGTCCACTGAGCACCTCATATCTGGGTAATTTCAGATATCTCAACAGGGATGAGTCTAGTGCTCACAAAAATTCTTCCCAGAAGTCTCCTGCCTTGCATTGAGCATTGGAAAATGTGTAGAAAGCCACACGGATGCTGAGGGCACTGGCAGTGTCACTACACGAGGTTCACAGTGACTCTGACACTCAACGAAGGCGTTTCCTCCTCAGCAGGAGCCATTTATCAACAGTATTTATCAGAGCTACCAGGAGGAAGGGGCCTGAAGTAAGGGACACATGGTCAAAAACTAAGGAAGAGTACAGACAGAAGGGAGGCCTGACTGGAGACCTCAGATCTCCACGGTGAGGCAGGCCTCCAATCCCAGAGGTTTCCAAGGGTCCAGATGATTCTGTCCATTCTCTCTGGAGGCAACCCTTAGTCTATATCTTATTCTTGAGCAACTCTGAGAAACCCAGGAAGCTGTGTTAGCCCAGCCTGCCCCCAGTTAGCTTCAGGTGTCAACCTGGCCTAGCTGGCCCCACTGCAGGTGTTCACACTCTGAGCGTCTCTAGAGTCCCTGAGCACGCACATCTAATCAGGTGCCAGGTAATACTGGAAGAAAGACCTAAGGGGCCCAGAGCCTAATAGAGGGCAACTTGACCTTCTTCCAGCCTTCTACTGGTTTTGTCTTGCCTTGTATATAATTTTTAATGACAAACGGGAAACATAGCAGTAGGCACTGAGTCACTATGGTTCTCTCTATGTAAATAACACCCGGGAACAATGCAAGACTTAATGTCTAAAAGGCGGTCCATGGGAAAATTCTATAGCGCCTTTGGGACTTACAACACCTCAAGTAGGTTCCAGAGTACCATTCTCCACAGCACGTCCGTCTCTTTTAATGCAATACATATTCCCATAAACAAAAGGTACCCCATATTTTGGACAGTGTTGCCCTTGGTCTGATTTGAAAGGAGGTGAGGGGTACATCAGCTGGCCCTACCCAAACCAGTTACTAGTAACTCCTTGCTCCCTATGGGCTGCAGCTTCAAAGTAATTTTCCTCTCCAACACCCAGTGCAGCAACTTCAATTGGCACTGGTTCCTGTTAACGAACAGAGCAGCGCGCCAACCACAGCCTCCAGCACGTGTACTCAACCTACTTCCCTATTTTAAATGCCTAATGATTATTGCTGTGTCTGAACACATCTGCAGGAAGACGGGCCCACTGGGTTCTGCACAGCCTACTCCAGGCCCTCCTACAGGGTGCACCCTGAAAAGGCTCCAAGTGCAGACAGGTTAGGCAGGGTTCTTCAAGTCACGGTGGAAGCTTGCAACAATCAACGAGATATTCTCATTCTCTCATCTCTCTCTCTCTCTCTCTCCTCTCTCCTCTCTCTCTCTCTCTCTCTCTCTCTTGGAGAAATGATCAAACCCAAGGGTGGGGGACCAAACTTCCTGCAAGAAACCGCATCCTGAACAAGCATCAGCCTCAACTCACTGTAAATAAATATTCTCTCCTTGCAGCACTTCCGTCAACTGTCAGGGCCCTGGCTCCAATCGACTTTCAAGTCCAAACAGGAAAGGGGAGAAAAGAGAGTGAGATGGCAGATAGGAGGTTTAATCTGTTTCTAGCCGCAGTTTTCATTGGCGGGACGCTTCCAGTGCGCATGGCTGCCAGCCGCCTGGGATTGCTGGGGACCCCACTTTTCCTGTTAACCTTCATAATTGTATTCATGGGGGTCCACCCCCCGAGGCTGAGAGGACAGACGCTCTTCCCTGGATCAGATAAGTTCCCAAGTCAAAAGGGCTGAGTGGGGGACCAGCAGGCAGCCTGGGTTCACAAGGGAGATTTAAGCCATACTTCTGATATAAAGTCAACCCCAGGGAGTGCAGGGAGGGGCCACCTGGGCACTGTTTGTTGAAGGCTCCAGAACGGAACAAGTCACTGATCTCAATTTTCTTGACAAGGAAGGTAGAGGATATCCTTTTCTAAGTGCACAATGTGCCTGGGTGGAAAAAGACGTGTAAAGGCACGTCATTTCAATAAAGCAAGTGGCCATTTCTCCAGGGTGGACCCAGATACAAATGGGCGTTAATATGTCACCCTTCACACTCCACCTATGAGAAACCCACGCAGGGAGAGGAGCACAAGCACAGGCTGGCTCACAAGAGCATAGTGGTAAACAAAGAAATTCAAACTCACTTCTGCCTACGTTAGGGCTGCCATGAGTAGCTAGAACATGCACCACACCATTGCAAGAGTTACCACCTGCATCAGCAGCAGTGCAAGCAGCAGCCTCTAGCATCTTGTTGCTAGAAGCCCACAGGTCAGCCATCAAATGTTCTGCCTTCTGAGATTCCTGGAAAATAGCAATGTGCTCGAGCCAGAGAGCTTCTCAAGGAGTTCTGAGGTTCAAGGGGAGCTCACAACAGACTGGATTCACCCTTTTTTAAGGGCAATTCTTGGCTGAGTGTCTAATAGCTCTCATTTTTCAGTTGTGTGTGTGTTTTAGGGACAAGGCTGACTTAACACAATACAACTGAAATATAGAGCAAAAGATGTGCTAATGGGGCAATGCTTACATGCATGCAAGTATGAATCCACGCGCTGGATGCCAGGTAGCCAGCTGTCACAAGGACTGAAGCAATAAATAGCTCTTACCCTTCTGTGAGCAGCAGACAGGGGCACCCTGAGAAATGGGGACGCTGTCACCCTCTGACTTGGTTTTCCTTTTCATATCACTGTGGAAATGAGGCTCAGGTATGGTGGCGGCAGCAGCCGGGGCTGTAGGAGGGAGATGGTATCACAGGCGTTTGGCAGGCCGGGAGGAAGCAGGGAGGGCAAAGAGCAGGCATGTTCAGGACAGAAGGAGTGGGTGAAACCTTGTAAACTCCTAGCAGACAGGACATGGCCCTGGAGCCTCTGCCTCAAGGAGGGAGGAAGCCAGGCAGCTTCCCTGAGGCAGAGCAGAATGAAGCTAGAGACTGAACCACAGGGCCCAGGGCACCTCCTGCCTCACACAGGAAAAAATTAAATTAATAAAAGTAAAAACAAGGCATTACGTGTAGCAGGGAAGTGTTATTAAACCGCTGTAATGTCTCAGAGGGTCCTATGAAGTCATGTTTCTACAATTCACCAAGAATTTAAAGACAACATTATAAGCCTCGTCAGAGTCCAGTGAGTGTGCTTCTCTGCAGATCCATTGTTCCAATGGGACGCATAGCTTCCAGGAAGGTTCAAACACTTCAGGGATTAAGACACTAGTCCTTTCTCACTGCCAGGACTCAACAACAATACCAACAATCTCCCTGTTGCATGAACCCTAGCAGAAACACCCCAGGACATCCTTCCCACAAGGGCAGCAAACTTCAGTGGCTAAAGGGACTAAGTAGCCATTGAAACAAATAAAGCAGGTAGGGCTCAGCACCAGGGAATGGTGACACATGGTCCTAATGGGACCACTTTGACAAAAACCACCTCATGGGCACTCTGATCTCAACAAGATAGTGTCCACTCCTACCGACCCCTTGCAAACTCTACTCGTGGCCACAAAAGGCTAAAACTCCAAATGTTTTTATTGTTGTTTTAATAAATCTCAGTAACTGAAAAAATGCTCAAATATTTCTATTAAACCAAAACTCTATACAAATCAAATATACATGTGTTTATATGAGTACATTTCTGGACAATCTATGCCAGTGTCTATGTTGGCACATGCACAGGCACAGGCATACACTGGCACACAACACACGCCACACACACACACCAGCATGCCTTCATAATTAGCCACTATGTGAATTAGTCCTCAGCCTCCAGCATTACCAAGTTAGCTTACAGAAGGGCTCATAAAGAATAATGTGTGCATCTGTATCTATACAGCACAATCAAAGGACAACCTTGGGTGTCACTCTACAGGCACTGTTTTTTTTAATGAGGTGTGGTCTATCATTAGCATGGAAGCAGCTAAGCAGGCTAGGCTGGCCACACAGTGAACCCCAGGCACCTGCCTGTCTACATTTCCCCAGGGCCAGGATTACAAGTGTGCATCACCGTTTCTAGCTTTTTTTAAACTATTCTGGAGGTCAAACACAGGTTCAAGTGATCATCAAGCAAGCACTTGACTGAAGAGAGGTCTCCACACCCAATGCAGTTGGCAGATAGGCGACCTGAAGATCTGGGCAGTGATGGGTGCTATTATTTGAATTTTTAAAAGCCCAAATTAAAGGGAAAATCCACACACCATTGCACTATTTGGATGTCATAAATGGGTTGGGCCAGAAAGATGTCAGGTCACTGGAACTGTATCCCTGAAGGGGACACTAGGATCTCAGCTCTTCCCTGTCCCTCTCTGACTTCTTGTCATAAATGGTAAACAGGCCTCTTCTATACTCTCCTGACATACTAACCAACACAGGTTCAAAGTACCAGGCCAAGCAAACATGAAGCTAAACTATAAGACAGAACAAACCTTTCTTCTGTATAAGATGTGTATCTCAGGACTTTTGTCACAGGGATGGAAATGGGACTAACACTACCAGTAATCAGATGCTGTATGATTAAGAGGCAGCTTGGAGAGAAGAACCCCAGCTACCAGCACTATAGTCAAGAGGCAGATCAAGGGAAGGACCCTAGCTAAGAGCTGGGAGAGCAGTGGGACTCCAGAGCTCCAACACCAGCTGTCTCTATTCCATCACACACACGAAAATACTCCAGGAGAGGCCAAACCTTCAGGTGCTATACCAGTGGCCACTACGATCAAAAAGACTTACTCAAGAATTGTGTGCAGACGGCTCCATGCTGACAGCCAGTGTTCAGAGAACAGAGTGCCTTCCCTGCATAAGCACAAGCTGCAGCACACAAGCAGAGCCATTCTTAAGAATGTATGGACTAAGACTGTCGCATTTCATTGCATGCTCACCAGGGGCTGGCAGGTGATGGTGGGTATCCTTCCTCCTCTCACACCCTCTGCAATATCACAGAGAAATTGCAACATTTCAAACTCAGCCAGAGTCAAGTGGAGACATGTTCCCTGGGGTGAACCTCCAGTGACTCATTCAACCAGATTCAGGTTTTAGGAAATCGGCTTAGTTTAGACACATCACATACTAGCATACTTGGCCTCATGAAACCCATCAAGGGTAGATGGTGCCACACAATATTTCCTCTCAAGGAGAACCTGTAAGTGTTGCCAACCTCAGGGGACTCCCAGGATAAAAACAGCCTCCTTATAAGATCACCAGCTACCCCCTAGTCTACAAAGATACCTCACACCAGGACCAGAGTTAAAGACCCCCATCCCCTCCTACCCACTGAAGCACATCTCTTTGAATATTTTCCACAAAGAATCATACAAAGTCTTGCTCAAGGCTGCATGCAGCCATCAGGGTACTCAGTGCTTTTATGGTTCTGAAAAAAAAAGGCTGTTGACTTGTAAGCTCTAAGCAATCCTTACAAAGAAAAATTCCCACCCTACTCCCAAAAGGTGATCTGGACCTATATGAGCATGTCCCTGGGGAACTGGGGGAATCCAGCAGAGGCTATAGAGTAAGGAAGAATAGTACGAACAAGTGCCTGGTTTAAGAGTCAGGCAATCCCTTCATCTGTAAAAGCATGGGCAACAGGGAAGCTGACAAGATGAGACTTCCTGGGATGAAAACAAGGATTTAAGACATGCTCTTTCCAAGTACATAGGGTGTCAGTGTTGGTCAGGAAGAAATACTATTCTTGCCAACTGTTTCACTGTCCAGAGTCAGGTGTTTATTACAAAATTCTTTGCTTCATACCCCATCTTATTCTTCCACAGTTCCAGAGCCAAACCAATGCTGTGTATTAATCCTCAAGAACCTGCTTAGCAGACTCCAGGCTGACAATGCTGGCACACATCTTCTGGAAGGACACCATGCACAAGTGCTCAAACCTCAGCTTTGGTGGGATCAGAGAACCAAGTATATGTTTTGGCCAACCTGAATGCAAACTGCCATTTAGTCCAGACACAGAATGCCTGCCAAGGCACACACATTCCATGGAAAGATGCTAACACAGGCTCACACCCGTAGTCATTTTCTAATGGTCAGTGACAAGAGGGAGAAACGGTGAATTTTCTCAGCTTCAGCGAATACTTTTTTCCCTACTCAAAACAACCAAACAGATAAATAGACAAACAAACAGCACAAGTGTCCTCATAGGTTGGAACTGATTGTACCTAAGATACACATTTTAAAAGGCCATTTTACCCTCTGAGGCATTAAAGTCTACAGACAACACCCAAGAGCAATGCTTCCTGCCTTGAATCTTGCATCCAAAGCTCCTTCCTGCCTTACCTTCATCCACTGTTAAAGGGAGAGGGAAATGACATAGTTTCCACACATTTGTGTGTGAGGCAGTAACTTGAAAGACAGCTCCACAGCATGACACAAGAACACAACTCTTTTTTAAAGTCCAGAATCTCGTGGCTAAAAGACAACCTCCTAGCATCTTACCAGGCCCAAAAGTGGCTCTCTGTTACATCTCTAAGCATCTCAAGCTTGGACAACTGCCCCTCATTCTCTCACATACAGGTAGGACTGATTGCACAAAGAACAGACAATTCCATCAGACAGGATGCTGAAACCCTACAGAAGAGCAGGAAAATGTGAAGCTGAGGGTGGTTACTTACTGATCCCATGATCTGACCACAGGAATCGAGGACTGATTTTCAAGCAGTGTGTAAAGGAATCAGTGTTTGATTAGATAAATAGTCGTGGTCTTTATTCTTAGAAAAACTAAACAGTAATAAAACATAACTAAATATCACAAACCTGTAGACTTTGAAGTGAAAGGTTTAACATATCTTAGAGAGGTAACATTAATTCTATGTGTGGTATTCTTTCCCAAAGTGTCAGTAATTGGGCATTAAAGGGAAAGGGGACTTTTAAAACACAAGTCTTTCCTACTCAAAAACAATCCTTTTTGAGGTTTCCATGTTCAACTGACAAAGCCTCATTTATAAACAAACATGTTTCTAAATACATAATACATCAGAACAAGATGCAGGGAAGGCAAACAACACACACCTGCATATTAAGAGTCAAAATGTGGACGCCTCTAATTCTCCATTCTTTACCCGAAGGAATGATAAACGGACTCCGAACTGAAAAATTATACGTGTTTCTTCCTCCATGTTGCCAATGTTGAGCTGTATTTCAGTGATCCTCTAAGAAGTAAGTAGTCAAGAGGAAGAGGTAGGGAGAAAAGTAGCAGACTCTACCTTCAACACCTGGCCAGCCGTCTGAATTAACTACCGTGAAAGCACAAACTCATGAACAACATACAGCACACACTCTCAAGTGTTATATAAATTTGATGTCAACTTTACTATGCAAATCTGTGTTAACTTTCTGTATGCACTAGAAGAAGTCAGTATGTCAGGATGTGTGTGTAATGCTCTTGGCTTATTGGTGCCTCCCTTTAAAGGAAGGAATGCTTCTCTATATTAATTTCAAACACAAGTAAATAATTGCACGAGGGAAGCTCCTATTTAAATACCACAACATGAAATGTTCCTGGAAGAATTAACTGATAAAATGAGTTGGGTTTTCCCCTCTTAAACAAAGGGAAGAATAAATAACTTTATATTCTCCCTCTCTCTTTTTTTTTTTTTTTTTTTTTTTTTTTGAAGACCTAATTATATACTAAGCAAAAAGTAATTTTTCCCTCCTGCCTACGTTTTATGTTTTGGGCACTTCCATTTCATGTCCCTTGACACCTTTTCCAATAATCCATCTACTTGATATTGGAAAGCCTCACATGAATAAAACTTTATGGCACTACAGGCGTTTAGCCTTCCACCGACATTCCTGGCCTGTTCAATTCTGCAATTCAATCAAAATCAAATCTCAAAATCCTCTTGTCAGCCGGCACTGCTTTCATATGCCTGAGCCTTGTGTAAGGATAACTACATCCAATCTTCCCCCAAGCAGTGCTTATATTGTTTTATTACAGTTCAATGAGTGGAGTTCAAAATTACATGCAGCTGCCTACTACTGTGGTCGGCTGTGTTACGCATGGACACAAGTATTGCCCACCAGGCCTGAAATCACTCCTTACTGGCTGGCCAAAAAAACTTTAGTGAACGCTCTTATTGCCGAAAAATGCCGTCTGCTGATTAAAGAGGTAGTTAAAGATTCAGTCCCATAAAGGATTGTGAGAGCCAATGAAATGCGACGAGGATGTGCTCAAATTAAGCGAGTGGCTGAGAACCAAAAGCAAAGATAAACCTCAACGCGCTGTGATCCTTCGAAAGCTATGTAAGGAAGATAAAGAATACTGATGTTAAAGGCACTCATTCAAATTTTTTTTTTTTTTTAAATGATATCTTGCTTCATTAAATGGTTCATTTTTTTTAACCCAATAAATTTTATGAACAAGTAAAGGATTAAAAAGCGAAAGGCCCATTAAGACAATTAACCTGATGAACAATATTAATTAAAGCCCAATGCTTGAAGTGTGTCAGTATAAATGCGAAAAGGGAGAATGTACAAGTTCAGAGACTCATATTTTCAATACCCGTCCAAAATTCAGGGTCGGACTATTAAAATGCAAGCAAAAGGAAATAATGTGCTAATAGTGGGCTTAACAGGTCATAAGTTAATCCTATCTTTTTAGGGGCCGGGACTCACTGCAAGAATTGACAAACCTCAATAAATGCTGTCTAGCTCCAGCTAACCTGAGCTAGTAACTAGCCAGGTAAAACATGGCCTCCAAGGGATGCCAGGATCTCAGAAAATGAGTCATACCTCTTTTTGGTCAAAGGGCTCACATGGTGCAAAGTTGCGATGCTTAAGGTACAGATGTACATTCAAGCAAATTCTTTACCGCTAGGCCTTTAATTCAACCAACTGAAACCCCTGACGGGCTTTCTTAGCATCTACACCGCGCCAAAACTTTGGCGAACATGGTTATCAAAGAACTTGGCGGGAACATGGAAAGCTCACTGCTCAGAAGCCACTCGCAATACAGAAATTAGACACATGACAAGTTAATATCTGACCATGATTCTAAAAGTCATGCTGCAGTTATGTTATAAATACATATGTCAGAAATCAGGATACATAGTCATCATGCCTGTTGTTTGCTTGCTTGCTTGTTTTTATAGCATGGCAGATTCAAGAGCCAAATGACAGAAGAATAATTCAGAGTAGGCACAGTGGTGCATCAATTTCTAGAGCTAATGATACTCTCTCTACTATAAATGATGAAACTCAGACTTACTGACCCACTAGTGTCGTCTATATATATTTAATATCTGGGTGGGCTTAGCTGTGAGGGACATGTGACGCTTTCTTGACCTGCAGACACTGATAAAACAGGTATATCATCTACTCTCCCAATTATCTGAGAGCTTTCTAATTGCTAAGAAAGTCAGCAGATGCTCCCGAAAACATAGAAAAGCACCCCATGTCCCGACCATGCTCCGTTCTCTCCCTTTTCCCCACGATACGATGATCAGATCTCCGAGAGAAGAGCAGGTTTATTGCTTAGGAGAATCCTCTTTGCCTTTCAGAGTCTACAAAAACAAGGAAACTGAAAATTAGGACTTGCAGTCCTAACAGCAGCTAGCTGGAACTCCTGAGCTGTCCTGAGCAGCAAGAACTGCTGAATTTTTTGTTGTTTAAAGAGTCTATGCTAGACAAGTGTCGGTGGTATATTCCTTCAATCCTAGCACTCAGGAGTCAGAGGCAGACAGATTTCTGAGTTCGAGGTCAGCCAAGTGCACAAGATGAGTTCCAAGACAGCCAGGAAACCCAGTACAGAAAAACAAACAAACAAACGACTATGCTAGACCAAGGAAATGGTTTCAGTAGGCAAAATGTTTGCTCCACATGTATGAGGACCTGTGTTTAATGCCCAACACCTGAATAAAGAAGTCAGGCATAGTGGCACGCACTCATAATCTCAGCATTGGGAAGGCAGAGACATGCGCTTGCTGACTTAAACCAGCCCTGGTGAACAGTGTCTGAGAAACAACAGCCCTGGCTGTCCTCTTGCCTACACACAAACGCACATGTGCACACACACGCATCAGCATGCACATATACATAAAATTATGCTCAGTTCTCAGAAAGAAAGCCAGCAAGCCAGCCTGCCTGCCTGTGTGTCCAGCCTCTGCCTTCCTACTCAATCCACCTACTTCCTCCCACTTACGTATATAGCTTTATAACAATTTGAATTTGAGCCTCATGGGATAGAAGATACCCGAAGTTACTTCTAGGCCCAAATTCCACAGTTTTATCACACACAGTGATGTGCACTCCATATTAGTGAATTTTACCAAACTACCTACTTCTAACATCCTCAGGAAAGTGAACACCCAGAGGATGTCGCACTGAATGCCAAGGCTTATTACATGAAGACCTCCTCGTTTCCCACGTGTATCAGCCAAAATACATTGTTTCAAAACTTGAAGCACCCGACCAAAGAACGTACACGGGCTAGACCTAGGATTCCCCACATATATGTAGCAGCTGTGCAGCTTGGTCTTCACGTGGCTCCTGAACTACTGGAGTGGGGGCTATCCCAAAAGCTGTTGCCTGTACGTGGGATATGTTTTTCTAGATGGGCTGCCTCGTCTGGCTTCAGTGGGAGAGGAAGTGCCTAGCCTCATAGAGACTTGTAGTGCCAGGGTGGGGGGATTCTCAGATCCCCCCTCCGAAGGAAAGGGGGAAGGGGAGATGGGGGAAGGATTGTGGGAGGGGGTGACCAGGAGATGGGCAGTGAGTAGGATGTAAAGTGAATAAATAAAAAATAAATAAATTAAAAAAGCAAACAAACAAAAAACAAAGTACAAGCTATGTTGTTCAAGCAGAAGGGTGTGCACCATTGGATATCCTGAGATCCGGCTGCCTTAGTTATCTTTACAACCAGGAGATTCCCAGTGCAGCACACTGAGCCCTTTCAGACAAACCCAAAGGTGGAGTAGAAGAGAGTCCAACACTTGAGGATAAAATCATCTGGTGCCGGGGGCCTTTCAAAGCAAAGTTCAGATGAACTCTAGATTCTAACAAATGAAGTCAACCTCACCCTACACCCTTGCTGTCCAAAGCCAGGGATAGGATTATATAATCTTTGCAACCTAGAACCCCATTCTCATCTAAGAAAGAACCCCTTTCCATAAAACGCTGGTGACATTTGAGTTCACTTGTCATAGTCTTTATCCAAAGAGCCAGCATCCCGAAGACACCCACATTCAGCTGAGAGAACTAAATTCTACGATGAAGGGATCAGAATTGGGGTCACTTGGGCTAATTCAGAAGGCCTGTGTCTCCACACATTGTCAGTATTTGTGCCTGGGTTGGAAATGTTCACAGTTAAACTTTCACGTTGAAGCAGATGCTAAGGCAGAGGGAGGCAGAGTGTTTAATAGAAAACTAGAGTGGAAAAGAAGCACAGTACCCAAGAAGTTGTTTGATTGTCTTAATATAAATGATTGACCACAATGATGGTCCAGGTGCAAACTCCATCAGCAACAGGATATCAGCAAGGGGCCTCACCAGAGTCGGCTCCAGACACTCACAAGGTCTGGCCCCATACTATACCTTCAATCCAAAGTTCAACCAAAGCCACGGCCTCCCGGGAACCCTCTGCACAGAAGGGCTGCTCAGGAAAGTCATGATGCCACTGAGCTTAATAGTGGCCTGGGAAAGTCAGATCTTTTCCTTCTAGAACACATGGTCTTCCATGTGTCTGTGGAGTGCCTGAACTGGAATACGCAGAAGGGCTTGTAGAAAGTATAGACTCACCAAAGCAGAATCACTAGTTTCTCATCCTGGGGTCTGCTCCTTTTCTAGAACCTTCTGCATGTGGGGACCTCATCCATACTGTATTTGGAAGCTGGCTTCAAAATTCTGGCCAACTGAGGAATACCATAAACTGTAATTTACAAACACTTGGAAAAGTATGTCAGAATGTCACCCTTGTCTCTTAAGTGTAGTTGGACAGGGAAAGCTAACCAAGGGCTCTCAGAGAAGACAGATATCTCTGTACTAACAGCCAAAAGCTTAAGAGGAAATGTGCCTTCTTCTTAAAGCACATGCCTTCAGTGCTAACCAACACAGAGAAGGACCAACAGTTAAGGGACTGTCTGCAGGGGCCACACATCCTTCCACCTGGCAGGCAGCAGTACAAAAGCACAGGCCTCAAGCCCACAGGAATGGACCCTTTCAAGCAAAACCAACCAGCAGATGAGGAAAAGCACTCTTCTTAACTCTCATATGCACTTTGTCTGAGACCAAACCAACTAATCTAACAAGCCGCAATAAATAACCCGTCATGTGCTAGCTTTTAGTCATTAACTACCCTTCCCTCTTAATTAAAGAAAACTCGAAGACCGGCTCTCAAGAGGGTTCTAAATAACTCACTTAATGGTTAAGAAAGCACTGCTTTTGATACAATCTGGATGAAATGAATGATGGAAACCCTCAAGTGGTGGATGAGGTGGTATTTCAAAGAACTAATTGCACCATGAGAGCGTGTGCCATTGCTTCTGGGTACCATTGTCATTTCCTGCTCTTAGAGGCCTCCATTTCAGCTCTGGAGTGCAAACCCCAAAACACTTTCTGCTGATATAAAGAACCAAAATGTTCAAAAACCTATTTATTTTTGGTTAGGTGTGCGTGCGAGTGTGTGGATGCGCGTGTGTGTGCGCTGGACTGAGCCATGTGGAGTGAGCCAGGTATGCTGAGAGTCAAATTTGGGTTTCCTAGAAGAACAGTATATGCTGCTGAGCTATATCTCTATAGTTCCAAGTCAAAATATTTAATATTTTTATTAATTCATTGACACCCTTATATTATGTATTATGGTCACTTCTAACTCCTCCCCTAACCTTGCCAGGTCTACTAAGCATCCCCTCCCAAGTTGGTACTCTTAGCCTTTAATAACCCATGGAGTCCAAAGTGCATTACCAACATATCCGGGTGTGGAGTGACCCACCAAGCCCCAACCCGCACAAGCCATCAGCCTGCAATAACTCCTCGGTTAGGGGTGAGGGCTAAATTAAAATATCTTAAAAGGATTGTCTGCAAAGGATTTCACTCTCCCTGGTGTAAGGCTTATACTACTCCCCACAAGAAAGACTGCTCCTGAAAGCTCCAGGAGGATCCGAGGTATGGACTCTGAAAAGGTGAGCTTTCTCTACCCCACTGCACATCTCCAGATGTGTGAGAATGCGTGAATAAATACCACCATTTTAGCTTCCTATTCAAAAGTCTTTTTTTTTTTCAACTAAGTGATTAAAACATGACTATAATTTGACTACAATTAACAACACAATGAAGCAAGCCTTCAGTTAAAGTACCTTGGACAGACACAGGGTTTCCAAAAGGCAAAACCAGAAAGGTCTTACCAACCCGATGGAAAGGGGTTAAGGCCTGTGGGGAGCCCAGTCACTTTTGCCTGCATTATCCAAGTCTTTAAGGGAGGGAGCACCAGCCCATCCCTGGCAATGATGCTGGGCACCTACTTCATAACCAAACCCATCAGGCAGCCAGGCTTGCTGTATAGCACAGCACGTGGGCAGCAGGCAACAGAGGAAGAGAAAGAGTGGGACACACAAGTCTGGCAAAACAGGAAATTTGAGGAAACTATTTCTGAAATGTAAATAAGGTTTTCTGTCACTTTCATTATTGCAGAAGCAAAGATATTATCATGGGTGGAAGGCAAGAACCTATCATCTTCCAGCATATCAAAGTGCTCTCACAGTGGACTGGACTGCCATTTTAAATATGAGTGGCCAGCATCAGAATACTGAATAAAATTGCTTTTAATTGCTCCCTTTACCACCCCCCTCCCACTCAGTCCTTCACATATGGGCGGGAAACTCTTCAGATCTCTACCATTCCTTATATTGCTTGAGTGTTTAGGATAATCTAGTTGCTTTTTGTGGGGGAGGGCAAGTGGAGGATGTGGTATGTGTATGTTGTGTGTGTGTGTGTGTGTGTGTGTTATGAATGAAGGTATGTTACTTGTGGAGAATGGTGACAGCCTTCATTGCTTTAACCCCTTGAGACAGAATCTCGCACTAGGCTGGCCAGCCAGTTCCTGGGTTCTCCCTGTCTCTTTGGCAATGCTGTGGTTGCAGCACATGCAGCCATGCAGGGCTGTGGTCGCAGGCACATGCAGCCTCTCCCTGCTTCTATGCCAACACTGAGGACTCAAACTTAGGTCCCGTGCTTTCCACGTGGTATCACACACTGAGCTCCTCAGCCTCACATCTGTCTTCTTTAGCACGAGGGGACACATAAAGGTCCCACTTCACAGAAATGTTGTGAGATCCCTGAATCATATAAAACTGAAATATAGTGAGTGCTAAATATGCTAGAGACTTTTATGTTAACGCCACACCAAATGGATGTGGCCATATATGCCTGTAATGACTATAATCCCAGAGGCACACAGACTGCAAGTTGGAGACTAGCCTGGGCTGCATCACAAGACTGAGATATAAAATAAAATAAAACCTTAATAGAACGACAACAAAAACAAACAAACAAAACTCATAGTGATTCTACTATCAAAGTCAATCTATAAAATACAAAGGCCTCTCTCTCCTCGGTGGCTTTATTTTTACAGATGCAATGTTTGCAGGTTATTGGTAGGGGAGGGGGGGAAGCCACATGTGAAAAAGATTGCCTGGCAACTTCCCTCAGAAATGTATGTGTAACCTTCAAAGAGAGCACAATTCACACACACAAACTTTCTTAGCAGAAGAGAAAGATGTGGTTGGAGGAGAACTGACATCTGTGGGCACTGCAGGCAACAGGTCCGCAGTCCTCACTGGCCTAACACTGCTATGCTCATAGAGGCATCTGCTAATCCTCTCCATGACACTATTAAAGAATGGGAGAGAGAGAGGAGGGAAGGGAAGAAATGGGGAGAGGAGGGGAGGTGGGAATCCAGGAATCAGGGTGAAAACTATAGCAATATCCGGTGTAGTCATATAATATATTCTCTATCAACACAAATGAAAAATATTTAATCCCAACCAAATAAAAGCCAAAATTCCTAGCCTAGTATATTTATACACACTTGGTTCAAATAAATCTGAACTTGGGCTGTACACATAGAATTTTAACAAGTTATAAGCACTTTGTTACACTGCATTTTTTATTATCAATTACCATGGCCCATGTCCACCCCAAATGAGACACATACATCCTTTCTGCCAGGGCCATACATGGAAATATTCCTAGAGGCCACAACAGAGCACCAAGGCCACAAGCCATCTCCCCCAATCCCCACCTTTCATCCCCTCCACAAAAGGGAACCAGCAATTTGACCAAAGTGTCTGGCCCAAGCCATGAGTGATAAATAACAGGGTGTGCCTATTAGGGATCATGGTGCTTTAGTAAATTCCTAGCTCACGAGCATCTGGCTATGGTGTATTTTAGTGTTCTCGGTCTCACATTTCAGCAATCGAGTGTTCCCCATGCACACAAACGGTGGTAGAAGAGGCTCAACCGCTGAGCAAAACTGTGCAGTTTATCCGATGTGCTCCACCAAGGCAATCAGAAGACACACCCATAAAACGTAATGCTATTGGTATTTAGTGGGAGGTTGGTTTGCCAGAATCTTACCCATTTTTTCATTCTTCCTTACTGCTTTCCTTTCAGCAAAGTTCACCCTGCTTCCCAGTCCCAAACACAACACAGGACAGGGACAAGTGGGTTACAGCCTCCATACAGTATTGGCTAGGACTCCTGTACCTGGTGCTGATTTCAGGAAAATGAGTTTCCCACCCAGCCCCTAATTTTTGAAATTTCAGCAAGGTATAACAGTTCCAGAAACCAAGTCCCCTGCTTCTCAAGATACTCCCACTGCCCTTCATAAAGGGCTTACTATTGCAAGATGCTCTCATTGCTACTTGATCATCAAACTGCAACACCCTGCCCGCAAAAAGCTCCAAAACATGGCCCCTCAAAAAAAAAAAAAATGGAGCCCGGATGATTTTTGTGCGTTTATCTGAGCGGAGCACCAACATTTTTGTTTAATGCAATGCAAATCTCAAAAGAGAGAGTTGAACCAGGAAGGACTTGTGCAGGCAAAAGCCTTCCAAGCTGTACATATGTGTCTATATGCAGCCTCATACACATACACCACAGTGACATTGGTGAGATAGAAAGACTCACCCTGGGTCAGACAGAATGTTAACCACTTTCAATCTCTCCAGGCTGAACCCCACTTATTAAAAAAAAAAAAAAAAAAAAAAAAAAAGCCTAAACAAACAACAGGAGCTTTTTTTTTTCCTATTTGAAAATTAAGTTAATATTCTGGTTCATGACAAGGTGGACTATTCTACCTTCTACTCTGATTTGCTCCCTCACAGAGCCAGTAGAGGAAGAAGTAACGGGATGTAGCATTTACCTACCCATTTAGCAAATAACACAGAGGGTTGCTCGACATCTGTATTCAAATGAATATACGTTCTCCAGCATTTATTTCTGTCGCTGGTAGAGACCCCACCCTGTAAGGAACACAAGCCTAAAGCAATCTCTTGCAATGGGCCATTTTACTTATTCTGCAATTTCTTACCCAAATTACACAGGTATAATTATTTTGACACTATAATGAAAAGAAAATGGGATTTGGGCACCGTGGGTTTATCTAATAACACTATTTCTTGCCAGACTTCACAGTACTGACAGCCACAAAGAACCTTGTCCATTCCAATAGGAAATATTTGATTTTACTGTATGAACATTATTTATTTTCACCAAGTTGCTATTATCAGAAGGGATATGATAGCTGAATAATAAAAATGAAATCAAGAAATTCTGGTGTTTCAAGGCTTTATTTTTCCCCCGCTCTCACTTTTGACATTTTCTTCCCCTGGAGAGACAAGATAAAGTGCTGTCATAAATGGGTGACTTTTCTTGTCAAATGACAGATTTGATTCTCCATGGCAACCACAAATCAAGGTGCTAGTAGGAATTAAAGCTTCTCTTAAAAGGCGTCTTTATGTTTATAAAATGAATTTAAATTAAATGGGTATTAGGTACAGTCTTTACCTCGATGTATTTATTGACTGGAGAGCTTCGGATGGCGAGGAGGAGCACATTTGCATTTTTAAGGAAAGATAACATATTGTCCTGACAGATGTATAAACAAAGCAAGCAACAAGGGCAAGCTTCCTCCATGGCTTTGGAGACCCAAGAAGGGTGTACACGCAGACAGACATGGAGCATGCAGGAAGTCTTTAAATACAGAACAAGGTGTAAAAATTACCCACAGGGAACTAGAGACGAGAATCTCCCGTTTAAATCTCCTAACATAGTAAGCCCACCCCCTTACTAAAGATTGTGTAATTATCTCAAACAAAATGGCAAAAGACAATCTCCCTCCTCATCTTGTTTCCCTCTTGTTATAGATACAGATTTCCTTCTAAAATCTCATTACCATGGCAAATAAATATTTAATATAAGGGAAATTATTTTAGCCCCCAAGTTCAGGCCCTGAAAAAGATGAAGCAGTTACCTTCTAATGTTTTTACTAAAGGCAACACACAGGGCTCTCTCTCTCTCTCTCTGTGTGTGTGTGTGTGTGTGTGTGTGTGTGTGTTTGTACACTAGAAAAGCATATATGGTTTCAGAGCAATAAGATACTATGACACTCATTTTGCTCTCACAAAAACCAGAAGCTGATAGGAGATTCTTGGCTGTGGGAACTTTAGCAGGAGGGTGCATGTCCCTGAACCCTGAAGTAATCTATCAGGTCTAATCTTGATACCAACAAACCCACTACCTGCATGGAAGAGGGAGAACTTTAAGGTCACAGATAATATTTTCAAAGTGGGCACACAGCTCATTTTTGGAAGTTACCAGTACAGCAAAGGCCAATGCCGGCCTGCCTGCAATACATACTGTCAGCAATGCCTTCACTCCAGCTGACCTGTTTAGCCTGAGATGAAAATGGAGGAAATGAAGGTCTTACGCTATACACTGCTCATTGGGAGAATGCAACATTATACTTGGCACCCATGGGAGCTGAACCAAACTTGACTTTATGCCAACTTCAGTTAAAAGAATAACATGGAAAAATTAAATCAAATTTTCTCCCCCAACAACTGATGACAGTACCTTTTACTGGGAGGTATGGAGCCTTACTCAAAGGCACTGGCAAGCTAAGGCTGAACAAATAACTTTATATAGGATTTAGGCCCCCTAAACCTAAATGTGCAGAAGTTATTTGTGGGGATGGGGTCAGGTGGGTGGGTGAGAATTTGGAAAGGCTATCCTCTCAACTTTTATCAGTAACAGCTACAAGAAGACAGGGCTAAAAGTTATAAATCTCTCTGGAGCTCCATATACAAAGCACATTTTTATGGTGGGGTGAGTCACTCAGAACTGTCTATTTTTGTCACAATGGCTTTTGTTTCATATTAGAATAAAGTGGGCTGATGATTTTATTCTCGTTCTGTGTAGGAAGTCATACTAGCACTGAGTCAAAAAAAAAAAAAAAAAAAAAAAAAACCAGATTGGCCAGTTCCAGGTAAACCCAGGGCTCACATGCCACCCAGAGGACAGAGCAGGCCCCTGAGGTTCTTCCCCTGGTTTTATAAACAGTAACCAAGGCCTCTGGTGTTATCAAGCCTTTATGAAGAGCGTGCCATGGAGGAGCAGCCGTCTGCACCTCTTCAATGCAAGTGACTCTCCTTTTAGGCTGCACCAGGACATCAAGAACAGGAGACCGCCAAGGCCTTCCAAACCACCTGAGCTCCTGTACCTGAACTTGATAGTGTTTGCCTTAGACAGTTCACTAGAAGAAAAAGAAAATCAAGGCTGGGACTGCACAGGATTGAATGTCAGCACCCACTGAATAAAATCAAGAAACACTTCGCTAATGCACTACTGGATAAAGCAAGTGGCCCATGAATAAGACCCGTCAGGGAAGGAAAAAAAATGGCAATGTTATTCGGCTGGAACAGAAAGTATTTACCATTCTGCTTGAGAGCAGGAAGGAGAAGAATTTATAAACCCATCTCAGTGGGCCAGTTGAACCTGGTTACTCCTGTTTAGATGTTCCTGTCAGCTCAAGAATTCTTGAGAAAAATAAAATATGGCTCACATCAAGCAGCGCCTTCCACCTGTCTTCCGGGCTTTCCTGAGGTATACACAAAGTCCCGGGCTCACATCTTTCTGACAAGTCAACTGTATGGGAAAATGTTCTTCCTATTAAGTTTGTAAAACAGAGTCTAACATGTGAGTGCCTGTGTGTATAACGTTGAAAGTTCACCAAGTGGTTTCAGCTAAATCCACCCCAAGCTTTGAGAATCAGTTTGTTTGAGAGGACATTACCTCAGCTCTGCTCAGGATCTGGAAATCCCATCCAGTCATGTCATATTCCAGTCATCTGATGAAGGAACATTTGAACACCCATCATGACCCCAGTGTGTTGTCAATTTCCTGGGCTGGACATTAAAGACCCCACAGATCCACTGATGAAACACGGGTTTAATCATTCTAGTTGGCCACTTTTGTCTCTTCTCCAACACCCACACTCTGTGAGCCCACCTCTCACACCCACAACCTCCACCATAGTAATCAAATAACTCCACAATTTTACCTGAAAGATGCTTGCCTCGTTTTCCAGCCTGGCCTGACCCTTTCTTACCCTCTCATTCAGCCATTCTCAGACTAAAGAACTCACCAAAGAAGAAAGTATCACCAAACACCTGACTAGGGGGTTCAGGATATTTCATGGCCCACCTCAGCAAAGGATGACGTGGGAATACACCCTATCTTCAGGAGTCACATGTGGCCAGGCTTCCTCTGTGGCATGACCTTGAGCTCCTCTGAGCTCATGGGAAATGGGCCTAATAACTCTCCCTTGCGGGGGTGCCATGCTTTCAATTACTATCTGTAAAACACTCTGTGATCCCCAGATGAAAGGCAGTGCTGTGTAAAAGCCCAGAAGCAGAGGCTAGGGTGACTGTCATTATTGTGGCTCAACCCCTGGACACAACTCCCATCAAATCATCTTTTTGAGGCTTTGTTTGGTGAGGCCTTCCACACCTGGGAAAAAGTCTAGAACTGAAAACATTTCCCACAGAAGCGTGCACTTTAGAAATGAGATGCCGTTGGTGGCAAGCTGGCACAAGCTGCCAAAGAGGAGCCAGCCAGAACGGTACCTAAGCAGCATCAGGCACAGGCTTCCACGGAGAGATGGCCAGCCTACGGATCTGTAAGTGGGGAGACTTAGCTCAAAAAGCAAGTAGAGGACAAGCAGACAAGGCACGTAAGATCCCCAGGGAATGCCCAGCTAGGCTCCCTCACAGATACCTGCTATGATCCACAGCCTCTCACAAAGGACCCTTACAAGCAAAAGCTCCCCTCCCATCCCTGAGACAGGGCAAGGGAGATGCAAAGGCCAAGCTGTTACTGTTCAGTATCTCATCTTTGGGAACTACCTAAAGATGGAATGCTCCTGGCTCCTACAAGCTAGGAAGTCAACAAGCAAATAATGCTAAGGCCCCCTCCACCAGGCTGGCTTTTCTCCCAATACAGTCAGAAGTCCGTCTGGCTTCTGCTCTCCCATCCCCGAGCAGGATGAGTAGAGGTGAGTGGACTCTCAAAGACCAGCTCAGCAGCTACTTCTGTGAGGGAAGCTATATACCTCGATGACATTCCAGTGGTGGCAGGTGTGCCAGGCAAGGCCTTATAACTCAGCAAGTTCTGTGGAAGCTGGCCGACTTGAAGTCCAATCTCTTTTCTTTCTGTGTCTCCCAAGACAGTTTACATTTGCACCTTAGTCTTCACATCTGTACAATGGAGACATCAGCACGTGCATCATAGGACTCTAGCCTGTGGACCCAAGATACTACTGGTACTTTGGACAAGAGCTGACTAGAACTGTCATTTTCTCCCTGAAACAGTGCCACAAAGTGGATACCAATTCCACCTCCTGTCAGGAAGTGCCAACACTAAAGTACCAGAAGGAATTTGCCAAGAAAAGTCAGCTCAAGAACAGCCTTAACCACACATCCCAAGCCCAAACCTTGAGCTCAGAAGCAAAGCTACAGTCCCTGACACAGGTCCCGAGGCCCCTCCTCCTCCTCTTCCTCCTCTTCCTCCTCCTCCTTCTCCTCCTCCTCCTTCTCCTCGGCTGCAATCACAATCTGTCACATGCTCACTCAGTGCTCCAGGAGGGAAGGAACGGTCATGAATGAAGGAACAGATCTATCATCGTCTTATCCTCCAAAGCCGTGTGCCTGTCAGTAAAAACCAAACATTTGTAAAGCTGACAGTGCAGGACATTTGTGTCACCACCTGTTGAAAACAGATGCCAGCGCATGCCATGCCTGCCCCAGACCTTCCCAGCACCCTCTGATGCCCAATTCTGTTCCACATTCCCAAGCCGGGGCCTCTCCAGATCTTCCGGCCTACCCTTCGTTTTGTCTTTGGATTGGCAAAATCTGAACTGAGGAGAGCAGCTAAGTTTTCTCTAGCAAACAACTTTCCACAGCTATTTGTCAACTTCTGTCATTCAAAGGGATACAACACAAATGTATATCTTTAATGAAATTCACAGTCAGGAAAGTTGTCATCATCCAGTTATATCTGTTATGACATACATTTCATTTTGTTCAATACATAACAGAAAAGCTATTTAATCAAACAGAAGATTCTCGCTAAAATGACAGTCCAAGCAATGTCCAAACAACTGCTTATTATGCAATGTGAGTCTGGCTGGGATTGGATTGTTTTCAGCGATTTTCTCCCATCTCTCTCATTGAGAAAATAGCTTGAGGGGCTAGGGTGGCAAACGAAGGGATCCAGGAGTGCAGGGACTGGAGCCTACCCTGGAGCCTTCTAGGAAAAGGTAAAAGACATGCCCAAAATCTAGGTGGCCAGGAAGGGTATGGCTGCTTTGGGGCCTGTGTCTGTCTTCTCCTTTGCACACCATACTGCACCAGGGACTGAATCAAATACAAATACAAACGCATGGTGCAAGGAATCACACCTGTGTTCTTTACCCTTAGACACATTGTTTCTCTTCACAATTTATCACATCTGCAGTGATAAAAACCCAATGTTATACTCTGCAGCAGAGTTTAAAAGACAGGGGAGCTAGGATGCCCATGACTGAAAACACCGGTTAAAAAAAAAAAAAACATGTTAAGGGGCTAACTGGATAGGTACTGGAGTTTGGATGTCACAGATGGTGTTTTAAGAAATGAGAGGTGGGGAGAGGACAAGAGAAGAAATGGAGGAGGAGAGAGACTAGGGAGAGTGGGTTCGTAATGTTGAAAAGATAGAGATTCCTTGCTTTCGTCTTCCACACAATCCATCAACCTAGTAAGACACCAACAAAGAAATGGTAGATGAATGGAGAGATGGATTGAGGATATACATAAGGTAGGTGAGTGGATGGCTGGACAGACAGAATCCCTTCTGCCTAAAGAAGAGATGACTGTTGAGCTTATCTAAATAGATTAATTACCCTGCAAAATAATGGCCCACTGTCACGGGACTGTCCCTCCTCATTCTTGCTCATAAGTCTTACCCCAAGCTCCAACAGCTTTTCCAATAAAGGAAGAGGCTACCTTTCCAAGATAGCTGGGGTTGAACTATGGCTAAGAAACATTCTGTGGCCTTGTGCCAGGTTAATTGGTCATCGAGGTAACACTTAACGGCATGCCACACAGCCCCAAACCTATCATCCTTATGGTGATGGCCTGAGCCAAAGAAGATGGACTGGAACCAGGAATCTGAGCAAACAAGGAGATGTTGACTTCTCTCAAAGCACAGGGTTCCATAGGTCTGGCAGAAGACCAGGAACTCATAGCTCTGCCAGACTTCCAGGCAAAACCACAGATACTAGCCAGCTCTAAGAGGCTTGGACCCTGAGGTGTTCCAAGTCCATCTCTGAGCTAGACATAATCTTCTGAAGTGGACTTTAAAATCAGACACAGCAATGGTTAATGGTCCACAAGGACACCCCACAAAGTACTGACACACTGACCCTCAGAGGAACTTTTTTTTCTATATTCCTCTCTTTTCTGCCTTCTTTCTTTCCCCTTCCTTCTACTCCCCCCTTCCCCTTCCTCCCTTTCCTACCTCCCTTGGTTTTGGTTTCTGTCACTGTCTTTGTGTTTGTTTATTTTGAGACAGGGTCTCCCTGCAGCCAGGCTGGCCTGGAATTCATAATGTAACCGAGGCTACACTGCAACTCACATTGATGCTGCTGCCTCAGCCTCTCAAGTGCTGGGGTTACATAGTAGACCACCCACTCCTAAATTTTTGAAGAATTCACAATACTTGTCCAAACAACCTCCATCTCAGGAAGTTAGTCTAGCTCTGAACTCAAGAATAAGAAGAGGAACTCAGTGGAATGCCCTAAGCCATTGTTTGACTTCAGAGAGAATCTGCCACCTAGCCACCAAAGGCCTAACTCAACAGTGATCAAATGTCAGGTTGAAAGGCGCACCGGGATGCCGTGCTTCGCCTTTCTTCTTGCCTGTTTTTTTGTTGTTGTTTTCTTTCTGTTGTGAAATAGGGTTTCTCTACACATTCCAGGCTGACCTCCGACTTGATCATCCTGCCTCCGACTGCTGAGTGGTGGGATCACTGGCATGCTCCACCACACTTGATCCATGCTCATCACCTTAAGAGACTCCACAGTCTCATGTGACACACAGCTGTCCTTTACTCCACTGTAGTTTCTGCCTTGTTAATGACACATCTTAAAGCCCCAGTCAGCCTCTTTACATAAGTGCCCGTGTACAGAAAGGCTTCGTGAAACTTTCCAGCATGTACCTTCTTGACCTTCTCCTCTATATGATGTTCTCCATCCCTTTAATCTTTCTATAGAGATCCTTCTCTTCCTTGATGACTTCTGGAACATTCTCTCATCCTCCATCTGGACCCTGGACAGGTCACTGACTCTTGGTACTTCACTATCCTTTCCTTCAGTGGTCCTGAATCACATGAGGTTTCTAATGAAGGCACTTCTCAGCTAACATAACTGGGGTGTGGCAGCAGACCGTGAGGCCACATGACTGAAAATCTGAAAGCTCAAGAAGGCACAGGATGAAACTGCGGAGCAGGTTCTCTTGCAGGATGCTAAGTGATATCCCAGGAACCTGTTTCTGAGTGGGAATTAGCTCCTGAGGATGTCTATGGCATGTGGAGCCCAGACAATCCCAAGCAACTCCACTCTGCTCTGCTGGGTGCTGCTGCTGCTGCTCTGCTGCTGCTGCTGCTCTGCTACTGCTGCTGGTGGTGGGGTTTTAAATGGCAATATCCAAATCAGAGAGGGAATGATAGTGTTCCAAGCTAAATGGCACACATTCAGACAGACTAAGAAAGTAACAATAAAAGTGTAAATTTATTCTACATGTGTGATCATGACTACCATTACATCAGGTTCCATATATGCCCAGCCAGAATAAATATTAACCCATTTCATAAATGACTTTATCCCACATTTGTGGATAGAGCTCCACCCAAACCTAAAACAACACTGTTGCCATAGCAACCAACAGATTTCAAAGGAGAGAGAAAAAAAAAAAAGAAGACTTCAGAACACAGAGCAACCAAATAAAATAGCCAGTATCAACAAAGTATGTCAGCATTACTTTAAAAAGCATTCAGTGAGGTCCAGTCTATAGTTTAATTTCTTTCCCAGAAACCAACTCCTCCTAAAGTCACCTTCTCAAAATTCAGTCTTTCCTCAAAGAAACAACTGCACAAATGTTTCCATTTTAACTGAGGAAAGAAGCAAATTTGAGTCATTCCTGGGGTTCGAGTGAAGTACAAGGAAGGGAAATCAGGTCCAGCGAGCGATTCTGAACACACACTGAAACGTAGGGGATTACTGACTGATACTTCTGCGGTCTTAGCCACGCTTTGATAACCCTATTAGTGTACCCATTCTCTTGCTGGGTTAGGGGTGGGACGGCAAAGCCACAGCTGAAAGCCAGGGAGTTCAGAACCTTGAAGGCAGCAGCTCAGTATCAGACCTGGAGCTGAGCCTTCTCAGGAACCAGAGTCAGTGAGCCACATCCACACAAGTTCTGAGGCCTTATGTGAAAGCTATATTCAAATTCAAAGTGATGCCTACGGGGACCTTCTTCCCATTGGGCCACAGAGACCTTGGTAAACTCTATTCAAAATCAGTTGATCTCATCTCTCCCACCACTGACTCCTAATTTCAAAGAATTACACATTGTTGGTTTTCTTGTTTTGTTTTGTTTTCTTCTTTAGCAATGAACCACTCCTAGGATGTGAAGGGTATTTTGAGTCCTTGGTGCCTGTTATCTTCCTGAAAGAAGTTATAAAGTGACTTGGGTCTATCCCACATTCTAGCTAAATGTTATTTAGCATCTCTCACCTTGCAGAGTCCGTTTCGTACCTGTAAAACATAATGAACAAAAGTGTCTTCTACCTTGTAGAGTTGCTACAAAGGTAAACTGAGCAAACTCTTTCACAATGCTTAATAAGCAGCCTAATTCCCAACGGAAGGAATGGTGTTCCTACTGTTATTACATATAAGCAATTTATTCTTCTCTTAATTATTATTTACATCTGGTTGGCTTTCCCGTTCATTACTGCAGAAAGAAATAATACTGGATACATAGTTTAGGGAAAGTGTCCCAGAGAGTTGTCACAAGCTCCACTGGAGCAGCACATCAGCTGGTCTTCAATGCCATGTTTCTGACAAGAAGAACCAGGCAACCAGTTATTGGGCACGATTTTGTCCCTTAACATTCTCAAGCCTCAACTTCCTACCACACACCAGGAGCAACTGACGTGATAACGTGAAGAGAACTGTGGCAAGGATGAGCTGAGAGGACCCTTGAGGACTTCACACCCCCATACCAGCCTGTTCCGGTCACCACAGCTGCCATGATCAGCCTGTGATGGTTCTGGATGAGAATGGTTCCCAGAGGCCCTTCATGTGAATACCCTGTCTTCAGTTGGTACAACTGTTTGGGAAGTATTAGGAGGTGTGTTCTTCTTGGGGAAGGTGTGTCACTGAGGGGTAGTCTTTGAGGTTTCAAAAGACTATTCCCAGGTTCTCCTTGTTTGGTTTGAGACGTTGCTGTTTCCATCATGCCTCTACTCTCCCATCATGGACTCTAACCCTCTAAAACCATAGGCCCAATTAAACACTCTCTTTGATAAAGTTGCCTTGGTAGTGGTGTCTTACAGCGATAGAACAGAAACTAATAAAACCATCATGATACTTAATGAGACACAACACTAATTCACCAACTGTTTACTCACTATGACTGTGTGCCAGATGGCATGTGGCTATGGAAAAAAAATTTCATGTACTCACTAAATTTGCAGGCCAAAGAGGGTTACTGTGAAGGAACAGGGCTGGGGGGTGGAGGGGGGGTGGGAGTGCAAACTACTGTTGTAGTGGGAAAGGCCAGAAATGAATTACTGAGGTTTATCAATGACAACACTGCCATAGTTTAAAGAGTTTCTTTCCTCCTACATCATTACATCTCCCCAACAATCACCCCGGCAACAGATTTTACCTTCTAGCCTTTTTCATGGAGGACTCAGATTTACTAGAAGACCTCAGAGCTTAGCCAAAGCCACACCAACATGGCACTCTTTTCAAGTCATAGGTAGGATTCACGTCATTTTTAGTTCCTGAAAACATACAAGTTCAAATGACCAGGAACTAAATAATAAAAAGTAAAAAGGAAGACCATTCACCGATGAATCCATACTTCCGAGCATCCGGCACGTTCTCTTCCTGTGCCACCTGAGTCTCCACCCTCTAAGGACACAGCACAGAGATGTGGCTCTATGAAGCATGGCAGTGATCAGAGCAAAACTCACTCTGGTGGCTCAGTGGACATGTGATAAGGCTGCAGCAAACATCAGGTGACTCCCAAGTTTAAAGATTTATCGGAATTTGCTGCACAACCCTATTAGCAGTGTTTTCCTGTCCCTTTCCCCATAGTGTGCCTAATGGTAAAAGATGCACAAAAGTAATTACATTTACACTTCATGATGAAGTCCCGAGTCTCCAAAAGCACATGCCCAACCGCACTTTTTATTGTTTTTCATTATGGGCTGTGTGCTTCATTGCCTCGAGAGCCATATTTTTGTCGGGGGAGGAGGTATAAGTAGGGAAAACTGATTCTGTGGAGGATAAACCATCACGTTGGGATTAGGTGCTTACCAATGCAGGATCACCTTCACTAGACTCCCTAAATTCTGTCATTTCTGTGTGGCACATTATTCATAACATGGAATAAAGATTTAAAGTATATGGAGGTATATGTGTATAGCACTTGTGTACATTTGTGCAAATGTGTGTGGAAACCAGAAGTCAACCGTGAGTGTTGTTCATCATGATATTGTCTGCTTAGCCTTTTTGAGATTGAGTCTCACACTGACCTGGAATTCACCAAGTAGAATACTGGGTTGATTATCCACAAAAAAATCTCTGCCTCTCAAACATCCCCAAGCCTGTCTTTTGTATGTGGCTCTGGGTAATGGACTGAAGAACTCACAATTGCTCTGTAAGCTCCTTACTAGTTGAACCCACTCACTGAGTACAACCCAGACTTTTAAAACACAACCTGTAAAGCTGCTCACACACAATCACGACCCCCAAACAAACATACAAATGTGAGTGCAAAAGAAATGGAACAATCCACTGATCCAAAAGAACTCTGCACACATGGGAAGAGCACCCGCAACCAATGGCTCCTCGTCGTGCATGCTCTGTTTTAAATGATATTAAACATATGAGAACTGCTTCCTTTTAACACACATGGTTCCAGAGACAACAAAGATCCTAAGCTTGAGTAGAGACTTCTTCCTATGTCTCTCAGCATTGCAACCCTGAATACGCTGGGATCCCATTGGGGAGTAAACAAGGAAGGAATTTGAATTTGCTATTTGACTCATAACAAGGTGTTTTGTTCATGGAGCGATTCCAGCCCATAGATCAGTGGTTAGGAGAATGTGGACATGGAAGACACAAGAAAAATCCAGTCTACATAATCAGGTCTACAAAACCTGATTACAACCTGGCCAGCCTCTGTCACCTCCACAACTGTTGTTTATATACAATGCCCAGCACACAGGCACTGCACAGATCATGCCCTCAGCTCTTCCTAGGAGTGATAAAAAACAGGTATTTTGAGTTCGAGGCCAGCCTGGTCTACAGAGTGAGTTCCAGGATAGCCAGGACTACACAGAGAAACCCTGTCTCGGGGAAAAAAAAAAACAAAACAGAAAAACAGGTATTTTCCTTTTAATTCTTTCTCAGATCAGGATGCTAGGAGTTAAGAATAGCAAATCAACGGGACAGTGGTGGTGCACGCATTCAATCTCAGTACGCAGGAGGCAGAGGCGGGCAGACCTCTGTGAGTTCAAGGCCAGACTGGCAAGTTCTAGGACAGCCAAGGACACATAGATACTGGCTTAAAAAAAAAAAAAGAATAGCTAAATGATGTATAACTAGGTTAGATGGTTACCATATGGGTCAAGAGCTCATTCCGATGTTGTTCTCCACTAAGGTGACAGAATGACTTCAGTCCTTGCTCTCTGGGTATTGGCAGACCTTTTTGAGATGTATGCTACCAATATGGAGAAAAAGAGAGAAAAGCTGATGAAATGCATTAGCCAAAGATGCACAACTTGATGTGAGAAGTAAACTTTGGAGTGAGGCATCTTAATAAATCTGAAGTGCAAAGTCTTCCTCTCCCTCACTGTGCCTCGCTTCCTCTCCTTGTCTTTTGCCTCCAGTCCTAAAGGTGCTCTATACTTATTACTGGAGAGCCTTCAAAGGCCCACAGTTCTGATCTTCACATAACACATGAAGAAGAAACAATCTAAAAGCCTCAACCAGGGGAACCTATATATTCAGGAAGCGTCATCACAAACATTTAAAACCTTACATTGAAGAGCTAGATGGAGTGCAGCTTAGTGATAAGCATTCAGCTAGCATGGGTGAGGCCCTGTGCATCTCCAGGACCAGAAAACCACACACAGAATACACACTTTGGTGTATATATTTACACATATATGATATACGTACACAGAGCATTATATGGGCAGTATCAGTTGGATCACTTAAATTATAAAAACAATACCTTTCCAACAAAAATCATCAAGAAAAATAGAGATACTCCAGAATATATTCTCCCCATATTGGGAGAGAGCTTTATTACTCAGATACAGTGGGGAGCGCATCCCAGTTTAAGAGGTACAGGTTTACATGATGAGAGGGAAGCTTTTGTTTGTTTTGTTTAAATAAAGGAGACTGTGTAATAAAATTCCATATCACTACATGAATGTCAACTACTTGACTCTAAGTAGACCGGTCACATCACAGCATGTAAGAAATGGAAATGACTGAAATTGATCTGCTTACAATCAGATGATGATCAATAAAGGGAGTATTTTTAATTGTTACATTACATTTATGGATGATAAAAATGAGCTGCTTTAAGAAACACTGTACCCCTTTAAGAATAGGAATTCTGATTTTTAAATCATGAGTGTGACAGGTTCTTTAACGGGGACACACAGCAGAAATCAAAGGCAAGCCACGAATGCCATTTGAAATTTCTAGCATCCACGTAAAACAAAAGGAAACAGGTAAAGCTACACTTATAGAGACAGCTCACTTATCAACACATCCTACATCTTCTCACTTCATCACACGCTGAGATCTCTGGAACAAACCCAGGGTGTACCCTCCCAATTAGCCACCTCACTGTCACCGCTGCACACACTTCAAGTGCCTCCAAGCCAGTTAGTCTGTAAGAGGTATTGGAAAGTGCAGTGACAGCAGACTGTTTTGCCACATCTTTAGCAAAGAAAATACCTAGAGAAGACCCAGCAGATTCTATTTCAGAGAATTAACAATATCATTAGAGTTGGCTCTACTTGGGCGGCGGGGGTTTCATGTATGCATATGTTTATGAACCAGAGTGCACATGCACAGGCATGTTCACACACGTGGAGCCCAGAAGACAACTTCAAATGTTATTCCCCAGATGTGTTCACCTATTTTTGATTTTGAAACTGGCCTGAAACTCACCCAGTAGACTAGGCTGTCTGGCCAGGAACTGTGATGGATCCGCTATCTTGGCCTCCCAGAGCTGAGATTTTAAGGGAGCACCATTTAAGTGGGTCCTGGGGATCAAACTGAAGCTCTCACATTCACACAGCAAGCAATTCATGGACTGAGCTATCCCATCCACCATCTTCACTTCTACAGGCAACTTCTCTACCAAATCCAGACAAGGATTCTAAGAAAATCCTATAAGACACAGAAGGCTTTTACTACCGAAACTGTAACTGCCTCCTTAAATTCAAAACAAAACTAGCATTCGGTCGGTGGCTAATCAGGCCTTTTCTGCGTAATCTGTTTTTAGTAGAAAGTTTCTGCTCCTTATTCTAGTTCGCAGTTCAACAGTAAGTAGTTAAATCTGAGACTCCCTAGGAACCCAGCACCTTAAGAAATGACTTTATAATGAAATTACTCAATCTTAAGGAAATTTGTTGACACTTATCTCTTTTTTCCACTTGAACTTGGTAAGAGACACTTGTGGTTTTCAAAGACTCATGTCTAGAGATGAGGGCTTTTGTATATAACCTTGAGCCACTACGGCAGACACAGCTTCCTTTATGGTAGTGATTGTCAACCTTCCTAATGCCTTGAACTGACTGTTTAATACAGTTCTTCAGATTGTGGATATCTCCACCATAAAATTATTTTCACTTTTCCTTTATAATTATAATTTTCTAATGTTACGAATCATAATGTAAATACCTGTATTTTCTGATGTCTTAGGCAACACATACAAGTGGGTCATTTGACCCAACAGAGGGGTTGCAAACCACAGGTTGAGAACCACTGCTCTAGCAAGTTTATACCACCATCATTCTGCAGCAATGGTGCAATAAGGAGGGCAGGACCTGGTACTTCCCAACACATACCCAAAGGATCCAAGAGAAACACTATAAAATTCTGCAGCTCTCCCAAACACCTAGTGATATTCAAGGTTCGAAGGGCTGGAAAGGTCCTCAGTCTAGGCAGACTCTCAAACTCTGAACACTTAAATCCCTTCTCGTTTCTATAGAATTTGTTCCTTTCCAAGTATTGGCCTAAAGAGTGCTGAGGGAATACAAAGCTCTCCTATTCAGATGTACAGTAAAGTGAGAAGTCTGGGGAACTGTGAGCAGGTTGCCATGCCTTGGGTCACAAGCCTCTTCTCCTTAATGAAACATACCTTCAGGAGCTATCGCTATTCATATAGGTGGAATAGAAAGCAAATGCATGATATTTTGACTCAAATAAACACACAGGCAACCTTAACAAAAGTATTTCTGAACCTGTATAACAAAACCCCACCACAAACACTCCTGACATCCTAGAAAAAAATGCCTCTCTTCTATGATACTTAGCACTGCATCCACACCACAGGATGGATGACTATATCCACTGCACATAACCACAAAGCCTCAACCAGTAACCTATCACTGAAAGGATGCTCACTCAGACCACGCAAGGAGAAGAGAATTGCAAGGTAATTTCTAATACCGAGACTCCCTATCCATACATATAACATCACC
Source organism: Mastomys natalensis (assembly GCA_021653895.1). Taxonomy (NCBI): domain Eukaryota; kingdom Metazoa; phylum Chordata; class Mammalia; order Rodentia; family Muridae; genus Mastomys; species Mastomys natalensis. Next base: position 1,221,414 of record JAJTUV010000230.1, read on the forward strand.
AGCTTGAAGCAGATCTCCCGAATTAACTTTCCAAAATGATTAAGGGGAAATGTGAACATCACAGTTTATACAAGACAAGAAACATTTGGCTGCAAATGGATTTATAATTTTGCTAATTAAAAAATATCCCATTTTCACTTTGGATCCACACTGAACAGAAACAGGAATAACCTTGCCATGCCAGAAACACAACAAATGATTAAAGTTCTACTAAAAAAGAAAAAGAAAATCTTAAAAGTTGGGAAAACATTTTCATTAGGCTACAAATCAAAACCCGTCTGTCCTTGACATCTCTTAATGTCTTCCAGATTCCCAACATCAACTTTTTAATCACTCACTGAATCACTCAGAAATTAAAATATGTTAAAATACTACCCATCTTGGACCTCTAAAACAGTCCTTTGATATAATAGAATCTTCAGGCCCCTATATGAGCAATAGTCACATACTACCCTGACTCTGATTTATGGATTCTATATACTTCACAATGAGAATAATAATATTCCCAGAATCATGCCTTTATCAGTAAATCTGCTACATGTGAAGAATATAAATAAATACTAAAAGGGGCCACCATGAACTCTCCTGTTTACGTGTGCCAAGTCGACGTGGTTAGAGCTTGGATAAAATAAAAATCATTTTCAAGCTTCCAAGGTGTTAGCAACAAAATATGCTTTTCAAAGGAGAGAAAAAGAATGTGAGTGGCAAAAGGTTCGACTGATGAACAAGTATTTCTCATGCAAAGCTAATGAAGGCAATGTTTACAGCACACGCTTATTTATTTATGCTTCCCTTCCTCGAGCCCCATGCGCCATGGGCGTCAGTTTCCGTAATGGCACTGAAAAGCCCAGAACCTTCCAACGCAAGTTACAGTAGTCACTGTGTCAGTGGAAACAATGAGTCACAGGCGTTCAACCTGGGATGAGCTGTGACAGCACCTCACATGTGTCACTGGGGTGTCATGTGACACGGCTGTTGCCATGGTGAGGCTCCATGTTCAGGAAATGTGTTAAGTATCATAGAAGGCACCCAGCCATCCCTCAAGATACTGTACATGCCCGCAAATGTACTCTGAAATCTTCCTACTGCTGCTTTCACTGTGATTGGCTTCCTCTCTGGGACTCGTGCTGGATGGAGGGGGAGGGCAAGTCACAAGGAAGAAGCTGAAAGAAAATGAAGCAACCATTCCTGGTGTCAGGAAGAGGAGCCTGGGGATGACAGAAGCCTTAAAACAATAGCTTCAAACAGTTTCAAAGAATAAAAATCAACTAGGCCCAATATGAGGTTATTTTGTATTACTTGTACAATTTTCAGGCATTAAAACAAAGGAAAAAGCAAAAGATATCACAAACAGTATCATTTTTTAGGCTGAATGAAGAAATTATACAATTTAAGTATATATGATAAATAGTTCTGGTCACGTTCACGAAAGAAAAAACGAACAAACGAACCAACAAAAGAAAGAAAGAAAAAGGAAAAAGAAAGAAATCAAGTAAAATAAAACTCTCCAGTTGAATTTGTCTAAGCCAAGTCTCCAACTCAATCCAAACAGCATTGCTTTTGACATCTTGAAACAAGAAGCAAATACTCACAGACTTTCTGTCATGACGATGAAGGAACTGACTGGGAAGAAAGGATGAACACTGGTACTCACTGAGCCCTTACATTGGGGACCAGATTCATGGTTATCCCTAAGACTGCCTCACAGGTGCCTGCCTTCAAACAAAGACAAGCCTATTCCAGCAACCCAAGTTTCAAGGGGAATTTACAACTCTCTAGCAGCAGACTCTCTGGATGCCAGATTCTCAGATTTGAAATTTAGGAAGTGGGTTAAGGATAGTCAGAACATTTCACTTCCAAATGCAAAAGATGGTTTTGCCAGAAAAAAAGGCACCTTTAAGTGAATTACAGATCAATGAGGATACGCACACAAAATATGTCTCCAAAGCTGCTGGTGCCCTGAGATGCAACCGAGATGGTCATGGAACACAAAACCTTACACAGCACGGGAAGAGCAGGCAAAGTATGGCCAGCCTGCAGAAGACTTGAGAAGGACCTCACATTGCTAATAGATTATCATGTACAGGAGATAGCACCTGTAGGAATGCAACACAATGAATCAGTAGGAGGCTTAATGGTGGCAGATGGGAGCCCAGCTTTTAAAAGAGCTTCCTAGCTCTAAGGCTCGGCCAGATGTACAATCTATAACCTGTCTCCAAGATTCAAGGGCTGGATGGCTGGCTCAGCCGTTAAGAGTTCTTGCTACTCTTCCAGAGTATTGGGTTAGTTTCCCAACACCCATGATGTTGGATGACCTACAACCACCCTTAACTCAAGACCTTGGGAATTTAATTCCTTTCTGGCCTCCATAGTCAAAAGTGCATACACACAGACACACAGACACACAGACACACACACACCAAATAAAAGTAAGTCTTAAAAAGAAAATTCAAGTTCACCATACCTACAGTCATTCAAATACATTGAGGTCCATACAAGACTGAAGCATAAAATTCACACAAGGTAGAGAGAAGCTATAAGATTCATCCTCACACTGAATGTAGAAATTACAAGGGTCTTTGAATGTGCTATGAATGCTGTGACAATCACCTGACGTAAGACAAAGGCAGTCAGACAGGCAGGCAGACACAGACACACACTCACACATCCTGAACACCCTAGAGGGGAGAATGAAATAGTCTACCATACTGACTACAAAGCACTTTCTTAAAATTTAGGTCAAGCTGCTTAGCTTTAGGGCTAGTCATGAACTACTTGTTATTTACTGAGAATACAGTCTATGTCAACTCTGTTTTCTGTACATTCGTGCTTTGGAATTCCACAATCACCTAAAACTTCTCTTTTAAAAGCAAGTTGAGGTACAGAGATATGTGACTTACCAAAGGTTATAGGATCCCAAGGCAAGCTTTCAGGCTAACAGCCTGTGTCAGCAACTACCACACTTGGCTATCATTTCCTATTAAAGGTTCCACATCTTGGACCTATATCCTGGCATACATTTGTTTTTTATTTAACAAAGAAAAGGTAAGTAATCTGAAGGGCCTTGAGCACACACCTTTGAGGCTCTCTCTCTCTCACTCCCTACCTTTTTCACCACAATGAAGGCTTGTGTGAAAACTCAGTGTTTGTCTCAGAAAGGCTCATCTCATCTCTACTGGATGTTTGTTCTCCGACTGCATTAACAATACACTGGTTCACAAATCCTGGATGGCTGACAATCAGAAACTTTCCCTTGCATGTCCAATTCACTTTTACCATGACACAGATGAGGGACAGTCTTCTCAGCTACTCTGCCATTCTCGCCATTTCGTTTTCTCTGTCAGGCTTCCACTGTCCCTTATGAATGGGATGTCTGGAGAACTGTGCCACACACCATTGTCTTTGAACATTTCCTCTCACTCATAGCTCTACCCTTGGAACTGACGATGAAAAATGTCTTCCCCATTCCAATCCCCCCTATCTGAACTTCCCACCAGTTTAGAGGAAATATTGAGATACCCAGCAAAGAGCCAGGGAGAACTCTGATTTGAGGCAACTTCCAACCACGCTTAGTATTCATTGTTAAGATGTTGGACATGGGGCTGGAGAGATGGTTCAGCAGTTAAAGCACTGATAGTTCTTCCAGAGGTCCTGAGTTCAATTCACAGTAACCACATGGTGGCTCACAACCATCTGTAATGGGATCTGATGCTCTCTTCAGATGTATCTGAAAACAGCAACAGTATGCTCATATAAATAAAATAAATAAATAAATCATATATGTGTGTGTGTGTGTGTGTGTGTGTGTGTGTGTGTGTGTGTTGGACATGTAACTCAGGGACCTCACAAATGCTAGACAAATTCTACCACTGAGATACAGTCTCTGCCCAAGCCAGCTTCTACCCAGAATTCCAGTATCATTCTTATCCTATATAAATGCTTTTTGTTTTTTGTTTTGTTTTTTTTACAGAAAATCACCCAACATGGAACTTCTTTACTTGGAACTACTTTACTCAGAATATTGTTTTAAGCTTTATTTATATATATATATATAATATATAAATATATATATATATAATATATTATATATATATATATATATTGACTTGTGTGTATTTGTGTGTATTTTATGTGCACTACATATATGTACAAACCCACAGAGGCTAGAAGAGGAACTGGAGTCACAGGTGGTTGTAAGTCACCATGTAAGTGTTAGGAATCAAACCTAGATCTTTTGGAAGAGTAATAAGTTCTCTAAAACCATTGGGCCACCTTTCTAGCTCCCTCAATATAAGAGTCATTTAAAAGAAAATTTCCTATTCATAATCACTATAACAATTCTGCTGCGGCCAAGTACCTACCACTTGGACACTAATGCTATTTTCTTAAAACCTCTAAAACTTTTATTAAACATTGCATTTAAGCAATAATATCTGAGAAACAAGATGATGTGCTAATTCTATTTTTGCCACAGATTTAATATACACTGAATGTATTAAAATAATATGTAAGTCTCTCTTTTTTTTAAACTTTCATTTGCATCTACTAGGAAACTTAAACTTTAGTGGTGTGATATGCAATAGCTTCTAGAACGTTTTGGCTGTGAAGGGACTAGAGACAGATCACACAATAGTTTCCAATGTCCTGACTTCCACGGCTTCTCTCTCACTGTGTTATCTATTCCCAGCCTAGCTTCTACTGCAAAAAGGAGGAGAGGCTCACAAAATGTCACTCTAAATGAATCAATAACTATACAGGACAGCTTACCTCAACATGAAAATTATTTGCAATATGTTTTTCCCATTGAAAACCCATGCAAAACTGCCAAGTGGGGTGCTGTGCTCTGGAGAGGTAGAGAAAAGAAGCTCCCTGGTGCTCCCTGGTTGGCCAGTCTAGCCTACTTGGCTGATGCGGACCAATGAGAGACCCTGTCTTGTAGGACGTAGATGGAGTACCTGAGGATGACACCAAGGGTTGTCTTCTGTGTTCCACTGGTGTACACACATGCACATGTGCACATGCAAACACAGATCACATTTTTAAAAGGGGGTTGGAAAGATGCCTCAGTGAGTAAAGGCTTGTCCCCAAGCCTAACAATCTGAGTTCAATCCTGAGGATCCTCGGGGTATGAAAGAAATGACTCCTGCCAGCTGTCCTTTGACCTACACCCGCCACACCTCCATACCAACACACACACACACAATAATTTTGTACGTCAGTACAAATAACAGAATCTTGGGATTCCTGGGTACTCTTTGACCTCTTGGACTAGGTCTTGGCAAGAGCCATACCTCAGGCCAAATCCAACTTGCTACCAATGAGCTACATGCAGCTTTATCCTTAAATGGATGAGGACAAAATGAAAGGAGTATCATGCCTTTATGACACGGGAAAAAGACCTGACATTCATATTCTGATGTCTATAAATAAGTCTGACTGGAAGTCAGTCACGCCCACTCATTTACATATGTCCCTTGCTACACTGCTCCACGGTGCCAGAGGGGTACAGCTGTAGTCAACCAGGCAGCTCATAAACGTAAATCAGTCATTCTTTTGTTGTTTCTAGAAAAGGTCTGCTCTTCTCTAGCAGAGACAGAGAAGCCAGAGATGCCTTTATCCACGTAACTCATTTGATTTTCTTTCACTCATTCATTCATTCATTTCATTCTTTCAGAGGACATCCTTGGGTACTTGGTCTCTGCCCCATCTGGTTTGAGACAGGGTCTCTTAGCTGTTTGCTACTCTGTACTATAGGCTACAGGCTGTGAGCTTCCAAGTTATCCTGTCTCAGTCTCCCATCTTCCCACAGAAGTGCAGGGATTACATACATGCACTGATGTGTCTGACTTTCACGTGGCTTCTGGGGGTCCGAGTTCAGATCATCAATCGGGCTTTCATGTCAAGCACCTCACCCACTGAGTTGCCTCGCTGTGGTGCACACACACACACACACACACACACACACACACCAGTGCCACTCCCAGCTACTAGCGAGCACTTCCCAGCAGCCTGAGCACGGCCACCTTACTTTCTCGTGCAATTCAGTAGACTATTTATTAACCACCCTACAAAGAAGCTAGCCTGACACCTTTTTAAAGCAGCAACATTATTAATTAAAAAGCTACCGACACCCATGCACAATAACTTCCTTATATCTTAATATGCATATCCATAGACTGATTATAACAGCGCCAAGAGATTGACAGGAAATGACTGAGTGTAATGGCCCAGAGGAGACACCGCATTGATCAGTAAATAATACACGTTTCTTCAAACTGTCTACCTGCATATTTACACATGTCAACTCACACAGGCTTTTATGACAGAAGGCTTTTTTCAAAGATCTATGTAAAAATTCTAACACTGATTCAAAAAAAAATTTTTTTAAATCACAAAAAGCACCTTCTGAGGCTACAGAAAGTGGGACTTTTATCCATTAAACAGAACAGTCTGGAGCTTCCACCCTTCCACGTGCAATGATCCTGACGGTTAAAAGAAAATCTGCAAATGTCTCACGAGGTCAAATATAGTTGCAAGAAACACATATTCCTGGCCATAAGGTCATAACTCTGCTACAAACTTTTCACAACCAATGACATCACAACCTTGCCCCCACTTGCCATATGAGCAAACTGAGGCTTTAGAAAGATTAGTGTGTTGGCCAGGCTTCCATTATTAGAGAGATCTGAAGCTTTCCAGTCTGATCAAGTTCTCTTGAGAAAAACTGTGGACCTAACAATATAAATCTATCACTTTCCTGGGCAGTTCTCAGGCCAAAAGCACTGAAAACTGTGACCTCAACTACTCAGAGGTGTGGCCTTTGGACTGAAGCTACTGCAGCATGCTCCTGACAGAACCATCTTCTCTCCATCCTCACAACCGGCTGTAATTCCCACTGCTGAAAAGAAAATGCAGATACCTTGCCAAGTCTACATGGGAATCTAATCCTCCCCCCACACAAAGAAGCTAATGAACCCACAGCCATGAGATGAATTAAGCAGGGGCTGCAGGTAGCAAGTCCTTTATGAAAGACACACAGTAACTAAATGTGCAACCTTCGTCCCTGCTCTTGTCAGCAGGAATCAGAGCAAACCTCAGTGGAATCCCTTACTATGAGCTACCATCAACCACACGACAAGAGAGCTCCCACTGTTTTCTAAAACGTGTAAGAGGGAACCCCCACACCACCCAGTAGGCCTGAACTCTCCTCAGAACCTCCACAACCTTGCTGTCTGCCAATACCTATCTATAATTGTTGTGATAAATATCTTACCTCAAAGAACAATCTAAGTCCGTGCCCCCCCCCCATCCCTAATTTGAGACCTTACAGAGTGAGAGAAGAGAAAACAGTGAGTTCCAAGCTTAGACTTCGTTTGGCTACTGTGAAACAATTCAGAGAACTATTAGAGGAAGATCTCTCACACAAATATTATAACCCTTGGCCTGTCACAATTACCCCAGTATGTCATCTACTGATACTGTACAGGTCAGACACAGAATGTTCAGATATCAGGCTAAACCACTGTATCTGATCTGGTGAACTGCTCCTAACTTCAAGGCTTTAAAAAATCCAATACCCCAGCAGCTATGGGGAGAAGGGAGCAGCCTGCAAAGACTCTCTGTATCCCATGACTGGTTTATCAACCACCAGAACAGCAAGTGTACTCGATAAGGCTTCATCTGCCTCCCGGCCCCCAAATTCACACTCAGATGCAAGGGGTGGGCACATGTTAGGGCAGGGGAACATGTGTCTGGAAGCCAGAAGTGAGTGTAAAGTGCTTCCCTTAGCTGCTCTCCCCCCTTGCTATCTCTGAACCTGGAGCTCATGCATCTGACTAGAAGGGCCAGCCAGAGAGCTCCAGAGAGCTCCAGAGAGCCACCCCTCATTCCCAGCCTCTCCCCAGCACTGGGATCACAGACACAAATTAAGACAGTAGGCTTTTTTCTGTGGGTGCTGGGTCCAAACTCATATTGTCATATCTTCATGGCAAGCACTCAAGACCAAATAAGCCCCACCCCAGGCCCCACACACCTTACAAAGGCTAAAAGTAGCCCAAGACTTCAGAAAGCTGTAAAAACCCTTACAGCTCTCAGCCACTGGAGCAGCAAGACGCTGCCCCTCAGTTTCCCATGTTCTCTGAGTAGGTGAAGAGAAACCACAAATGGTGTGTCACTCATGGTTATATAACCTAGTCTGCAACTTTCAGAAATATATAGAGAAAAGTTCCCTTATTAATACCCCAGTGCACCTGATGTTAAAAATAGTACGAAATCCCACACATTCCTGGAACGAGTGTTAGCTACCTATACTGCAGAGTTATCCTAAGAGCAGAAGTCCCTGTTGCTTATGGACATGAGGCCTAAATGTCACACACAGCACTCAGTCTTTCCACTACCACAAAGGTCTCACATCAGGGCCTTCCCTCAACACCTGTTCTCTCTTGGGTTGGCCTAATATTCCTATATGTTTATGTTCCTGGGTCCAGACACTCCAGGGGCTGACAACAGACAGAAAGGCATTCCACACTGAGCCCATGACCAGAATCTTGGCTAGAAAATGAGAAATATTGAGGGCAGGGTGGAATTTGGAAGAAATCGTTCTCCTTTCTACTGTGGGCTTTACGTGCAGAGCAAGCTTCAGTTTCAAATGCATGCCATCACATGTCTCTCTCTCTCTATGTGTGTGTGTGTCTGTGTGTGCGTGCGTGTGCACACGCGCACACACGCAAATGCACACACACATACACATGATGGCATGTGAAGGCTAAAGAAGGATATTTAGCAGTCCCTGCCTCCGTCCCTTGAGACAGGGTCTGTCACTGAACCTGAAGAGAGGCTGGCAATAAACAAGCCCCAATAATCCTAGACTTCATGGTGCTGTGGTTAAAGGCAAGCACACAGTCATTCTCAGATTTTAGGTGGCACTGGGAACTCAAACTCAATCCCCACATTTGTACGGCATGCGCTCTTACCCACTGAGCTATCTCTCCAGAGCCATAGTCCATTTTTTATTTTCACAACGACAAATATAAACTACACAACTTTCCCTGTGGAGTACCCTAAAAGGACCCTGGATAGCCAGGAAACTCACAAGAACAGGAACAAATAACAGGTGCCCAATTGTTAGGTCAATACGGAACCTGGCCCAAGCTTCGGTAGAACCCACTTCTGATGCTCTGTGATTCTATGTGTGGGAGTGAGTACTCCGCTTCTGCCTTGACAATAAATCCAGAATGATAATATGCACCACACAGAGGTGCAGTTAGGAGTAAATGAGATAACCAATGTGATACTTAAGCTAGTGCAGGGGAAAAATAAGTGTCTAATGGATGTCTGCTATGATTATTTCTTACAAACATTACTAAACTCACAGAACGCAGGAGGGATACAAAGATTCCATCTCATGAGCCCGTTCCAATTAATCAGACAGAACTGCATAGCCTACTGTGCAGAGCGGAAACTAAGAGCCACCATCAGAACAGAACATGTCCAGAGGTCTAGGAGTTTGGTCATCCTTGACCAAGGTCAACAGTATTACCCTCTGACGAAGGGCTGATAGGTGACCAGCCCGCATCTTCACCTGTGATTGCTTTCCAGAACTCTGGTGACATAATCAACACAAATAATAATACATAGCACACTGAAATGAAATTAAAATGTACATTAACCAAATGATAGCTTAAATGTGCTAATTGCTCATTTTTCTTTAAGAAGGAATTAAAATGATGGCAATTCTCAACAGGCAGCTCAGCAGCCTGCATATGAAACGAGATGGAAATTTGCTTCTCAGTGGCCTCTGCACATAACTCCAACCAAGTTAACAGAAAACACGGTGTTTTTTAGAACAATGTGTGATATAGTCTAAGTTCCTAGAATTTTACATCATGAAAGGCATCATGTAAAATATAAAAGCTGAATTCCTTCCTCCTCGGTACAGCTTACTGATACGCGGAGTTTACACATGAAAGGAAAGTGTAAGAGTTATCCCACCGGGTCAGCCCCTGCCATCCACAGTGCCTGCCCTTCCAGAAAGACACTGTGCTAGCAGAATGAATGTCAGCCTCCAGTTCTCAGAGCTCCACTTCCTCACCAAGTCAGAGCCAGGCTTGACACATAGGTGAAAGGATGGTGAGAACAGCCTCCCTCCCCACTGATCTCCAAAGTCACAGAAATTAAAAACAAATGAACCCCACAACCTCACAACGCTTCTCACCTAAAATACCCAAACCAGAAGATGAGAGAAAAGAACCTACCCAGCAGACTCAAGGGAAAAGGCGCAGGCTTGTTTGTCAAAAATCCTCTGGGCATGAGGGTGTGGTCACAGCACTTAGGAGTGAGACATGAGAGGACAACACAGTGCAACACTGTCTGGGAAAACAACAGGTTGCAGATGTAGCTTATTTAGTTAGCACAGTTTAATCCCCAGTACCCAAAATATATATGTATGTATAGATGCATACAGATGTATACTTATGCACTTATTATATATTAACTGTCAATATCAACATGGGCAACATTTGAGCATGCCAGGCACACATGTGGAGGTCAGGGAACAACCTCGGGAGTTGGTTCTCACTTTCTAGCCTGTTGAGACAGGACCTCTTTAGCTGCTTCTAATCTGCACTTCATGTAGCAGGGCAGCTTGCCTGCAAGCTTTCAAGCAATCCTACTTCAACCTCCCACTTCACTGTAGGGATGCTAAGACTGTAGATGCAGGGTACAACACACAGCTTTTAACATGGGTTCTAGGGACTGAATTCAAAATCCTCACACTTGCATGTTTTTGGCACCCTCACCTAATGCTCAGCCACCTCCCTGGCCCTCACTGACACGGGAAGCACGGACTGACTTTCAGTGACTATGTGCTGGGCAAACAAAGGCCAACTCGAAAGACTTCTCTAAAGCTACTGGCTTTACACATGATGACATCTCTGATTTCCCAAATGGTGAGCTGATAACCTACAAGACCATGGGTGGAAAATTCCCAGAGACTAAAGCCTGATCCCAATGTCTGCCTTGAGCACAGGGACGAGAGGGAAATGATAAAATTCTTGATTCAGGCAAGAGGTGCAGGTAGGTGTCAAATGAACAAAAGCTACTCAACAGATTAAAACTTTATTCTAAAGCAAATTAGTATGTCCAGAAAATGCTTCAATGATGCCACAAGGGGCTTCGAGAGGAATGAGAAATACCTGCAATAGAAACGCGGAGCTCCTTTATTACAAAGTCGGGCCATATCCTCATTCCTAGCCTAATTTCCTATATCATAAAAACCTATATTCAATTTTATAAATAGCATACAGCAAGAATCATAAATTTAGTTAATGCAGAGATTTAACAGATTTTTTTTTTTAAATGAGTGAGAAACGGCTGTTTCAGAGCAAGTATCAGAAAGGGTTCTTTCTTTGAAGCTATGTTTTTCCCTTTGACGCCACCTCCTTGGGGACATAACTAGAGAGAAATAAATTTCACAGCTAATATATATGAAGTAACATGTTTAACATTATCCTATGAATTTATATCTACCTACACCCATATAAATTTATTCCACATAAACCATCGCCTCCAACAGAATTCATTAAAATAACGTTACAGCTTCTGAATTAAACGCAATCTTCTAATTGGAATTTAATCTTACAATAGTAGTCGGTGGGTTTTCTTTTTTAATTGACAAATGGAATAATTCATTCATGAGCTTCATGGTTCCGTCTGAAGGATGTAACGGCACATTTGATACGGGTTGGTTGGCCACTGCCATGAGGCTAGAGGGTCCTTCACGGCTGTCCTGCTTCTGCTAGTGAACACGACAGGATGGACACTGTCCATGCTGGATGAACGCTCTGCTAATATATTCCATTATTTCCATGAAAATGTCATGTTAATTTCTGATCTTCATCAAGCCAGACAATGGCTTCTATCATTGGCCATTAGCCAATTAGCTATGTGGAAAATATTCGACCAATTACATTACTTGTATTAGGTTAGGGACTGGAGAGAGAAGCAAAATAAAGGCGTTGAAAATACTGGGGAGATAAAATTTAAGTTGACACTGTCTCCGCATGCTGGAGCCCAAGTTATACAATCTGATAGGCAGCTGCCAGTGCTTATAAATGCTTATTAAATCTCGCTTCTCTTTATGGCATGAGCGAAGATCTGTATTTTTACCAATATTAGCTTCATTGTGTTATGAAAGAGACCAAAATACTTAAGATCATTCTCTCCAGCTTATAAAACTATTATATAGTTTATTAAATTGTTAAAATTACTTTTCAAAGTCAAAATTTCACAGACTGGAAGTTTAAGCACAACCAAGTGGCTTGGCCCAAGTTGACATGCTGCAACCCAAGGTGGCCCAGAAGGGATGTGTCAGTCTACACTAGTTTCTCAGACCTCTGGCAAACTGCATGCATCTTCTCCCTAAAATCCGAATGGCCATGACCCCTTTCCTTAATCATTCGTGAAAGAAAAAAATTAAGAAAGAAACAAATTAAGAAAGAAAGAGAGAGAGGGGAGGGGGAAGAGAGGGACAGAGGGACAGAATAGGAAATGATGTGCCTGTTCTTAAGTTTTACTTCAAAAGCAAAGAATGTCCAGATTCACAAAGTACATAGCCTCTTGCCTGATTTGAAGTGGGGTAGGTTTGTATCTTGTTAAGTTTCTACTTCTTTACAAGTCCAAAGTAAAAATGTGATGAGAAAGATCAAAGAGAAACTGAAACTAGAAAGATGGCAAAGTCAGTAATACACATGCCATGCAAGCATAAGGACCTGTGCTGAGGTCCCCAGCCACCATGTATAAAAGCTACACTTGTAATCTTAGCTCTAGGAAGGTAGAAACAGACTCAACAATACTAGCCCTTTCTGTAAGTTCCAGGCAAGGAAGAGACCCAGTCTTTTAAAACAAGTGGATGCTGTTGAGATTGACCCACAAGGTTGTCCTTTGGCCCCCTACATACACAGACAGACAGATAGACAGATAGACAGACAGACAGGCAGGCAGGCAGGCAGGCATGCACACACTGCACACAAAGATGAACTGAACAAAAACAAGTAGAAACCTCATGAACAATGTGAACAAACCACACACATCACGTGATGCTTACAGTGTCGCCAGACATGTAGAAAGTTTAGTGGTAGGGACAATATAAGGCCAGAGCACAGCCTGACAAACAAGCCAGAACCTCTGCCACCCCTCGTCAATCTTCTCAGGAACACTATGCAAATCCAGACTGTTATTATCACATTTATTAATAACCATGGCTAGCTGCCTATTAAATATGCAACAGACTTAGCCGTTCTTCACTCCATGCCTCAGACAGGGAACGACATTAAATGCTTCATGCTCACACCAGGCAAAACAGGAAGCAACTCAGAGGTCTGCCAGGTGAGCGGTGGCCTTAAAGAGCCATGGCCCACAGATAGCCTCTCCTTGTCTCATTCCTTACTTTGTTACACAGGCACTGTTCACTGACAACACAGACCCAGTTCATTACTCATCTTCTGACCCTAAAAATTCTGCTGTGATGATCTATCTGCAAACCTTTTATCTCAGTTTCATTCCCCTGCACTTCGGCAGGTGATGGGCCATTTTAACCGCCCACCCCTGTGGCTCTGACCTGCTTCACCACAAGGACACATTCCAGGAAATACTTCACTCAGAACAAGAGTTGATGATGAGACTAAAGACTCCAAATGATCAGCCATCTTTTGCTTATTCAATAAACTGTAAGGTGTAAGAGGCACAAGACTACGAATAAGTTGACCTGAAAGGGCTTAACCGGCCCTCAGGTGTGCTGCACCTGGGCAGGACAAGTCATGGCATCACAGAGGATTCAGCCTCTGCTGGGCCTCAAAGCAAACTCAAGGAGAATGGACACATCAGAACGAATGCTCCAGCTCACAGGACCTCTACTTCCTACTAAAAACACAGCCACGGGAAGTGCACTGCAGTCTGAGAAACACAAAGCAGTTCCTTAGTTATAAAAACTAACACTGCTATTCAATAAGACCTAACAGTAGGGTTTTTTCCTTTTTTTTTTTTTTTTTTCTCAAAGAGCATTTTCCATTACAGTCTTTCTGACTGATTTTTCCGATAGTCTTAACAACTGAAATTGACGAGCAAAATAAGCCGAGTATTCAGTAAACCAATTCATGTGGTTTTGTTCAATTTCATACAACAATTTCATGACAACGAGACTGAGTCAGACTCTCAGTTCTGAAGTCAGGAGTGACAAGTAAGAGGCTGGGCTCCATGACATTTCAAGAACTTTGGAATTCCAGCCATTTCTATGAATTCTTTGCTCCAGACGGATTCAAGCTTTATCCTCAACTCCACCTGTGCATGTGCCTAATGTGTGCCGTCTTCTCCCCATCTACAGACCATGCACCAAAGCCTGTCAAAGGGCTCTTGCACTGGAAGCCCTCTGTAAGCAAGAGAACCTCAGATCTGGCTAGGGACCCCCCACAATGATCTCATGCCCCATGACTCCATTGGACATTTTTTTAAATATACCGTGGACATCCTCATCTTTTGTTTATAGTTGACTATTTGCCTACTGGACAATGAAAGAAAAACTACTGTGCAGATGGTAACAGGATGATATTTTCTCTCTCTCTAGATTTAGTAGAAGAATAAAGTATGGCCAGTCTGATAAGAAACAGGAAAGCCAGAAAGTTTCTGAAGGATGGGACCGTTTAAACAGTGGACTTCATCTAATGTTGTGTGAAACCAGAGAGGTTTGTCAACATGCTCCACAGCTGTAAAATCTTCAACAATCTGCCCCCAACACCGGGGTGCATAACAGTACTTTCAAGAGACACTCATCACCAGAAGACATGTCCTGGCAAGAGTAATAAGTTGAGGACCAATTCCTAGGTCCACTCCTAAAGAAGCCCAGGGACTTCAGCAGCCTACTCAGACTGAGTGGGCTTTGGCAGTGTGTAACCGCCATCCAGGCTTTGTAAATGAAGAGGGCTTGAGCAGACTTCCAGAACCTTGTTAGTACAGACACCATCTGACCATTACCGTACTTTGTACAGAATACAGGGAATCAAAGACAAGAAATTATATACCTGTCAGTTAGTTACAAGTGAAGTTTGAATATGTGTTCTTTCTGTCCTATTATGCTTCTCCCCATTAAATTGAATGCAATTCCATTCTTGACATGAATTTATGCCAATGGATCTCAGCACCTCCTATCACTCGGTAAATACCTGACAATGTCGTTCCCATAAATTGACCCTATTCTAGGACAAAACTAGCACAAGATGTCAGACATTTCTCCACAAACCTCTCCCTCAATAACTTATTTGGTGTAAGGGCAAGTCACAATTATTCATTACTACAGGGGAAGCCATTGGTTTCCAAGGAACATGGTAGATCATATCAAATATGTAAAGTATATATAATATAACAGGAAAATATCACGTTCCTTCTAATATGACACCGAATGACCGGATGAGGCAGGTGACAGTGGAAAAAGTCCCCAAATATTTTTAAGAAATCTGCTGAGAAACCAAACATTACCACCCTTTCTTTGGCTTTCTCAGGAGCCCATTATGTGAGGGCTGAGGGTTGGGACATTCTCCATGAGGAAACTGGAAAAGTAATCAGAGCTGTATTGCAGGGTGCCCTGGATTACTGTTAAGTCATGACAGGACTCAGACACCGATGCACTCGTTCCAAAATTTCACGTGTCCATACCTCAGAGTCTTATTAGAACCAAAAAGGATGAGTGAGAAAGCTCCCCCTTGTCCTTCTTCTGAGTTCACTAAGAATTAACCCAAAAGGTTTAACAGTAAGATCAACACAACGTGTCCCTGCTCTCAAAATGTGGGAATCTCCTCCCGGTGGGCCTCCCTGGTGGGCTGCTGTCCTCACTGGCTTGCTTTCTTGCTTGCTTGCTTTTTTTTCTTTTCTTTCTTTTTGGCTTGTGACTTTCCAGAGAACAGTCACCAACTTTCACTCACCCTTTAGGCTAGCAGGCATCACACCCATCCGCTCATGGTTGACCGCAAGGCAGAGAAGGGAGAGCAGCCCTCACCATTGCCAAAAGGGTTCCCTCGGAAACCAGGATAGTCAGCAGAAGCTCCTGGGACGCTGCAACACAAAAAAATATTTTTTACACATAACTAAGATGTAACTTCTAAAACCACTACTTCCTTAAACTTGCAAACAACAACACCGACGCCACTCTAGAGATGGAGGAAACGCCATTCTGACACCGTGGCTACAGCAAGTGCAAGGCTCACAAGCAGGAGCTGGAAGCTCTCTTTAAAAGACACAGACCATTATTTTTTTTAATCTTATTTTTTTTTTGTTTTTATGAGACAGGGTTTCTCTATTTAACCTTCTCTGTCCTGGAATTCACCCTGTAGACCAGGATGGCCTTGAACTCAGAGATCTGTCTACCTCTGGCCCATACCCCAAATGCTGGAATTAGAGTGCCTCACCACCACCTGGCTTTCTATCAATAAAAAAAAAAAAAAAAAAAGCTTCAGAATTTCAAATGTACTATGTCCTATTAGAAAGGGTCTGGGTAATATGAAACCATGTTAACTTGAATCATATATATTAAAGCACCTTTTCTTGTAAATACTGCTCTTTGCTAAAGGATGAAAAAAATCATGCAAAAAAATATTAAAAATTAATGATTTAAAATCATTTGAGATGATAATAATCATACAAAAGGAAACTAATGAGGAAAAGTTATGATTCTTAATGTAAAATAATTCTATTTTCATCTTCAGATGGTCTTGAGTTCTACAAGGACCACACTGATGTAAGTATTTCCACTATAGAGAGAAGATACACTGTACTGAATTGAGGAGCCTCAAGTCTGCCGTCAGAATTGTCACTGTTCAACTGTATGTCTTTTAACATCTTGAGATTCTAGTCCTGTCAGCTGCAAATACAGGTATTAACCTCCGCTTACCTACCTCCTTCTACTGTTCTTTGCCTCTCTGTCATAAAGCACGATTATTTTTAAGGAACTTCAACTATTAGCTTCTCCTTTAACATCATGATTAAGAGGTTTATGACATGAATCACTCTTATGCCCAACTGTCATCAACACCAAAGTCAGGCTGTGGGCAGAGTGTTGCAAGCATTTAGAAAGACTTTCACTCTGGCACAAGGATCCAGCGTTGTTAAACTGGCAGTCAGTAGCAAACAGCATTCCCTAGGTATCCACAGGCGGCTTCCCTTCCTCCCCAGACCACAGCACAACTCCAGAGAAACTATCTCAGCATATTCCAGACTGAATCTTCTTGACCTTTGGAAGTAACATTGAAAGCTGTTCAAAATACAGACAGTGGGACCTGAGACTGCAGAGGATACCGTAACTACAACAGTAGACCATACTAAAACCAAGTGGCAAGACCTGTATTCCAGTTGGCACAAATATCCTTGAGTCCCTCAAATTATCTCCCAGACTTAGAGAGGTTCCCAAAACTAGAGTCATATGCTAGGCTGGTCCCTCATTCTCTGAGTAAAATCCAAACACAGTTTAAAGAGCTCTACTAAAGGGCCTGGGGCAAGGAAGTAAGTAAGGGAACAGCAAAGTACAGAGCATGTAGACAAGGCAGTGACTGGGCCAGCTTTCCAGTCAAGTCACCTGTGGGTCAAGCCACAGCCTGGGACTCTACTCAGCAACTCTGACCTGCACCACTTAAAATGCAGAAGAATAACCGGGAATACCCAAAAATAAAGGACCGTGTTCCACTGTGGTTTGTGGGACGGTTCTGTTTGGTTTGGATGATTTGTAGCGTTCAACAGACATAGAAACTGTCTCCACTCAGCTCTGTAACTAACTAAAACGCTTAACTGCTCTGAGCCCCAGAAATGAAAAACTACAGCCACCGTAGAAAGACAGATATCCAAATAAATTATCCAGAACACTGCCCAGAGGCAAAAGCTGTCTACCTAGAATTGTATACCCAGAAAAACTATCTTTCAAAACAGAAGGTGAAAAGAGAACCTTTCAGACAAAAAGGGACTTATCATTTCTTTATAAGGACAGTCTGTGAGATTAATGGCAAGCTAAAAGAAAATCAGTTCGAAGGACAGTTCTTTGATTTCAGTACGTAAGGGCAAGGAACAATGATGGGGGAGGGGTGAGAGGACACACAAATGCACTCACAGAGCAAAGGGGAGGTCTCCAAAAATTAACTATACATGTATATGTACACACACGCTCGCTCGCCCGCGTCGCGCGCGCACACCACAGTACCACACTTCCCACTTGAGCCTATTCCTTCTTTCCTCACATTGTAGTGTGACAATCATGGAAGCCAGGGGCAGCCCAATTGAACTGAGGCTGTAGCTTCAGAAGCAGATCCCTGCCCTCCCACAAGGCCCTTCTCCATCACTCCGTTTCTACCAGACACTCCAGGTAACTGAAGCTCACTGCATTTCTCTCTGAGCACTGGGCCAAGGCACTTGGAGCTCAGTCCTGGGCAGTTCTGGCTGTAAGCCCCACAGGCATTGTTCTCTTCCGCTCCCCTAGAGCCCCACAGAGGCCTGAGCCCAGGAGGTCAGCTGTAACAGGGCTCCAACCTGCTAATCAAGAGCTGCAATAAATTAAAAGCCCATTAAAATATTTTAGAAAGAGCCTAGAAGTGCTCAAACATTAATTGTGCCATATTCAATCTGTTTTCCTAGAGATTTGAAAAGCCAGATTACCACCCTGGGGGTCATTAGAAAGAATGAAGCTTTCTCCCTTTTCCATTTACATATTTAAAAATGCATGCATCCTGGCAGTGGTCAGCAAGTTCTTTCCAAGGCTTTGCAAGTCCTGTGGCTACTTCCAAATGCCACTGTCTAGCCACACAGAAGAGAGGCCCATGGGAGCCTGCCTTGTTTTGTTTTTCAGTTTCGCTTGTTTTTTAAAGCAAAAGAACCAAAGCCCAGGGCCCTTGGTTGCAAAACAGCTCTGGGAAAAACAGGTAGAGGCAGCAACAAAACAACAGGGATGTTTTCTTGTTTTGTTCTCCCTGTTTATTTTTCCCTGAAGCAATCACTGCTTGGTACAAAAGTCTGCAGGGAGCTGGGAAGAGCAGCTGCGGTTCCCCGGAGGCCAGGACCCGGCAATCAAGTTGTTTACCAAACACTGCCAGGCACCGGGAAAACAACAACAGCTAACAACAGCTCGGGAAGGGTTTGAGTCTATTTTTCAAAACAACCTCCCAAAGCCTGGGTTGCCGGGAACCGCCCTGCATGGCTCTGGCTCTGGCGGAGAGGAGAAGGGGGAAATGAAAGGCACTGGCTGCACTGAGTGACTGCCGGCCTCCCCCAAAGTCTGCATGTAATCAGGATTCCATTTCTACTAAAGACAGTCTATCCGGAAAGGGAGGACTGGGGGCCAGCAGCATTGCAAGCAGTGAATTCATGCATGAGGCATTTCCAAGCTTACATTCCAGTGAGGCTCTGTCCATAAGCCTCCAGGGGTGGCTTGCCATTTTGATCAAGCAAGAGGGTCTACATGGGGCTTTCTAATGCACAGGCCCTAGCTGTTTATTCAGGAGGTTGATCTAACATAGGGACTGGGAATTTCTAGAAAGTTCTCAAGTGATTGTGGTATTCCTGATTAGAGTCTCTTCTGTGACACTTAGATGTCCATCTACTTATTCCTGCAGAAGATAAGGAGATATGTTTTCCATTTGGAACTCTGCTGAGTGACCCACAGGGACATCATGGCTAAGTAATATGCAAAGATGTTTCCCCAAGGAGATACAGTGGTGGTTCTCTATTGGCTTTCTAGGTTGTCTCTTCAACACTTCCCAACCTGAGTCCAGAGGTTGCCTTTGGCTTCTAGTTGGTTTAAGCAATGACAGGTGTCACCTCTGTGGTAAAAGGAAGACAGGACATTCATTCCCCTAGCTCTGCCCCCCTGGGCACTGTAGGTTGACTAGACTCCTTTCTGACTGAGCACAATTCCTGCCTGGCAGTCCATACTAATTACTGTCTTCCCTGTACAGGCTGGGACCCACCCTGCCCTTGTCCCTTCTGCTTTACAAGAAATACAAGCCATCCATTTCCTTCTTTCCAATCCTTGAGTCAAAAGTTTCATTCAGTATGCTGCCTATCAAATACAGCCTGGGTTTATTAATGCAAAATCTACAAATTTGTGCACATGTAATAGAAACATGTATACACACACAGGCCAAATGGTTAGCTATAAATCCAACCAGATAGTGAGAGGGTTTCATGAAACATGTAAATTGAATAAGTGAGAAGATCTCAGCCCCTTGACCAAGGATATCTCCTTAGTTTCTGACTGTTTCCTTCTGTCCCCAGGTGCTACAGGAATGGGCTCAGTCTAAACTCTCACACAACCTGAGAAGCAAGCCGAGCCTGTGAGAGCTGCAAGCCTGCACTAATTTACTAACTTCGTTTCCTTTGTTGCAAATGGCACCAAAATAGAAAGGGAACAGAGGTGGGCGGAGCAGGCTCCATCACCACTCCTGTGAATAACTTTCTGACAACAGTGAACCCAGTTCAAAAAGCACCTCGGCTGAAGGGGAAGAAAAACGCCACAAATCGTGTGCTGTCAGCTCATAAATAAAATGCCAATCTGCCTCAACTAAGAAGGCTGGAAGGAGAAGAACAAATAATACTGCTCTTTTTAGGGTGGCGACAATAACCCAGGTGTGCTCTGAACAAGCAGTAAGCAGAGGTCCCTGAGGTTCCGGTCCCCTAGTGAAAACTGTGACCTTACCTACTCAGATGGATCATGGCACCAATACTTGTGGCAATTAAGTTCTTAAGAACTAATCACTATTCCTGTAAACTCTACGAAGAATTCTTTCAACTCATCAGAGGATGTACTGGTATGTTTGCTCAAAAACAAGGTTTTAAGTGAACCCACTAGATTAATTAGACCTCTGGAAGAATATGATACCTCCGTAATTACTTTTCTCCATCACCTAGGCTTAACCAGAACTGTTCTGGTTTGTTTATGTATCTCTTTTACATGCACACCCAAAACAATATGCAGGATGTTCCCTCTGAAATTTGAAGGCTGTTGCCTTTATCCCTACTGAGCTGAGCCCTGCTTAGAAGCTCCAGGTTCAACCTAGCTCCTCTTCAGAGAGAGGCAGAGCAGCATCCCACCCTCCCAGGCCCTCTCAACACTACACCCCCAACCCACCCCAAACCAGCATCCCAGTGGGAGCAGTCTTGGCTTTTTTCCTTATACATGTTCCTCTTTTTATGAAGCCATGTGCTCGCCATCACACAAATAAAGGAGAAAAAGCTCGAGTCTTTGACTCCTCTACTGAAGTTAATTTAATGTCCTCCCTTTTCTCAGCCTCTGTGGAGGTCCCACAGGAAGATTCCACTACTCTTTCACACTGTGATGCCTGGATCCAAGAAAACCCTTGTTCCCATGATCCCCTGCAAGAGGACTGTTGCCCCCAGCTCACACACCATTTACCTTCCAATATGAAAAGCACCCTACTAGATACATCTTCTGGGGATCTTCTTAGTAGGCTCACGGTTTCTGTCTATATGCTGTCTTTCAGGTGGCCACCAGAAGATGGTCTGTCTGACAGTCAGGTCAAGACACAAACAGGTCTGACAGGGAATGAGGAGCTCAGGACCTGTGTGCTCAGTGACCACAAACTTACTCATCCTGGAAGCTCTAGTGCATTTTCAAAGCAGAATATATAGTGCAGTATCCAGGAGAGTCGACTGCACACTTGACTGTGTTTCATCCTAGCTGTACCACTCTGTGGGTGTAAACTGGAAGCTCCTTTGTGTCTGACAACTGGAATAATGTTAATCTCAATGCTATAGATTTGTTTTGTTGCTATGAGTTTCAAAGAAATGCACCCCTCTGCGCAGGTACTTTGTTCCCTTATACGTGCTGATGGGTTTGGAAGAAGTAATTGGATTCTGAGAGTTCTATCTTAATCAACAGTTAGTCTCTTGATGGATATATATTAAGATGGGATTGCTGGGAGTTATTAAATGGAGGTCCCAAGTTAAGGGAAGTATGTCACTGGGGGCAGGACTTGGCTCATCTCTTCCTGTTGTCTGTGAGGGAGGTGAGGGGTTGGTTTGGCCATAATCTCCTGGTTACGTCCACCCTCATCTGAGGTCCACGTGATGGAACCAGCTGATCATGAACTGAATCCATGAGCTAAAATAAATCTTCTCTGCTTTATTATACTTTGTGAGTGTTTGTCACAGCAGTGAAAGATCTGTTCATTCCGTTCATGAAAGTCTCATCCACTCCCTTCACATCTGATGCCATAGTCAAAGTGCAAGTCTGACTGTCCCACATGCTTGCTCTACCCCTAAAATCCCTAAATCCTGACACCTTCCTCAGATTAGCAGCTTCCCACTGAGCTACTTCTAGCTGAGTCACTCCTCTCCAACTGATTCCCTGAAGTTGGCACCCACCACTAATACCTCAGGTAGCAGTGGCTCAGACTCTTTTCTGGTACCCAGGATCCTGAAAACCATGTGTGCATTACTGAGGAAGCCTTTGTCCATCTGAGCTTTACAGTTCCCTCATGAGAACAGTGTGAGACAGGAGATTAGGATTTATAGTTTATACACTACTTACACAATAGTGCAGGGCACAGAGGGCCTCACACACGATGCTCATCTGGGGCTCCTGTACGAGCCAGGAAGAGCCTCCACAACCCTGCTTGTCAGCCAAACTAGAGAAAGTGGTCACTGAAGAAACACAAGGATCTCAGGCTCAATTTCACAAGTACCCTCCACTCATGATCCAATTCAACACCATAAAGTGTGAACCCCACCCCCCTTGCCATGACAAGCTGGGTTGCCTAAGGTTTGAAGCCTGCTGGCAGGGAAGGTGGTGTCCCTGTCCCTAAGACCCAAGGGAGCTTGAAATGACAGGCAAGTGAACAGAGAGCTGGCTGCCATCTGGGTCCTTTATAAGGTTTCTGTGGTAAACATATTTGATTGGCCAGGCTTATCATAATAAAGTATTTTGTTTTGTGTCCTGTTCTCTAAACATGTTTATTTGAAGGGAGAGCTTTTTTGATAGCTAGCTTTTCACACTTTAAAATTCAAAACATATTTTCCAGTCTGTGGTAAACAACTCAAGGTGGTAAACAAATTATATTGTTTTGTCTTCACATGGGGGTGGTGAACCTATATTTTTATTCCAACGCCTGAACTAGGCTGCGGGTAAGCAAGGCTCTCTATTGCACAAGAACAAGAGCCATACTGACTGTGATGATTAAAAAAAGATACTACTGGAAAAAAAAATAGAAATTAAAATGCTCAGTCCAGCAGAAAGTGAGAAGGAGCAGACCTGTTTCTCTTGCCAGCAGGAACCTTGAAGGGGAAGTCAGTCACAGCACCAGAGGTAGCCATATTAATTCTTAACAATTGTGTTTTCTGTGAAAAAGTTACGTAATTCACACAACTAACAGCTCATAAGAGAGGGAAAATGGAACATCAGAAAGGACGGAGAAAGCAACCAGGGCCCAGGATTAGTGGCCATTCTTCTGTGACCTGTTTTGAGTGATTATTTCCATCTACTTTAAGATTAGCAAGAGGGCTAGTAACTCGTGTTAAGATGAAATAAATGTAGTTGGTTTACCACCTTGAGTTGGTGTTGAATATAAAAAACACAATTCCTTCCATCATTGGAAAGGGAGAAATATAAATCAAGAGAAGGCATAAAAAACTAAACATCTTTGAGAAAATCAACGGTTCTATGAAGTCTTCTGTCAAGTCCCTGTGTGCTCAGGCCAAATCTCTCTTCTAGTGACTTATTTTATTTTCTTTCTTGGTTTTTGGAGACAGGGTTTCTCTGTGTAGCCCTGGATGTCCTAGAACTAGCTCTGTAGACCAAGGTGGCCTTGAACACAAAAATCTGCCTGCCTCTGCCTCCTGAGTGCTGAGATTAAAGGAGTGTGCCACCATCTCCTAGCTTCTCGAGAGTTCTTTGTACATAATATTCCATTCAGAAACAAAAGACAACTTACCATAGGGTATTGGGATTAATTACAAATATCTTGAAAGAAAAAAAGAACAGATGCAGAAAGTCTTTGATTAAACAAATACTCTCAACCCCTAAAGTGGTTCATCAGTTGAAGTCTAAGTAAAGTCAAAACACAGACACACACATACACACACACACACACACACACACGCTCTCCCAGCACCACAGGCAACAGGCACACACATGGTAGAAGCAAAACACTCACATGTGTAAAATAAGAATTACTAGTGAAACTTTGTAACAATAACAACAATAATAATAAAACTGGGGGTAGCAGCATGTACATGTAGTCCCAGTAGAGAGGGTGTGGAGAGAGGATGATCCCTAGAACTTGCTGGCCAACCAGTCTACCTGCATTGGTAGGCTCCAAGTTCAGTGTGAGATAATGTCTCAACAAATAAGATGTAAAGAGGTTTAGGAGCGAGCTGGAGAGATGGCTCAGAGGTTAAGAGCACTGACTGCCCTTCAAGGGGTCTTGGGTTCAATTCCCAGTAACCACACAGTGGTTCACATCCATCTGTAATGGGATGATGTCTGATGACAGAGATAGTG
This sequence comes from Mastomys natalensis, assembly GCA_021653895.1. Classification (NCBI taxonomy): domain Eukaryota; kingdom Metazoa; phylum Chordata; class Mammalia; order Rodentia; family Muridae; genus Mastomys; species Mastomys natalensis. The sequence goes on from JAJTUV010000230.1 coordinate 1,245,952, forward strand.
TATTCACATACATAAAATAAATAAATCTTTAAGAAAAAGGTTGAAGGGGACACTTGATGTTGACTTCTGGCCTCACGCATGTGTGTATACACATTCATGTACACCTGCACACATGCATACACAAATAAATAAATAATTGGAAGCCCACCTAGCTGTGGTACCACTCTAAGAGTTATCAAGCTTTGTTCACATATGTCTCTAGAGACAATGACAGCAAAAGGCAGAGACACCATTGTAGAGGGTAGTGTACAGGGCTCACAGACACAAGAACACAAACACACAAAGGAGAGACGCTTTTCAGAGTGTCTGCATGCTGTAAGGCTGTGCTGCACCAGGGACAGAAGGAGCCAAGAGTAGGTGGAGGTGCTCACCATGGCCAGCATTCCTATCGAGGAACTCCATCATGGATTGCTCCTCAGCTAGATGTAGTTGGAAAATAGTGGCCTGCGGATGAGTATATGCCACATTAGCAGGAAGGTCTCATTTATCAGATAGCAGAAGCCTGGATTTCCCTTCAGTGTGAACACAGCATTAGGCCCCATTTTTTTCTAATGATACCAAATCACGTATCATGCCTCATGAGGGAGGTAACTTTTGAAAGTTCAAGGCTACATCAGCCCAAGCCTATGATCCTGGGAGTGGTTTGGAACTGCCCCCAGTAGAATCTGAGCTCCCATCCCTTAAAAGACTCAGGAATGAAATTTCAAAGTTAGCAACACTGACCACGGCCGAGTCATCAGACATGGGTCAGTCTTTCGAGTCTGAGTAGACAGGTGACTCAACCAAGAACGAGTTCCCAGCTAAACACTCTCTGACCCTCAACCTCTAAGTCATTTTCCTTGGTCTTTAAAACCGAGAAAGCACATGAGTAATGAAATGACTGAGAAAGAACTTCCAGAAAATTCCATAAACAGGACAACAGTGTAGAGATAAGAAGAAAAGGATTAGCCCATGGTATGCTATTGAGAAAGAAAGAGTGTGCATGCCAAGGCCAGAAGTATGGGATCCGTCATTCTGCATCCTTGGATGCCAGAAGGGCTGCTCAGTAGCATGTGAGTATCATTTAGGGAAGTGTCAAAAACTTAAAGGGGTGAAAGACCTGTTGTCAAGAGAAAAAGAAGGAATGGCCTGGCTTCCACTGGGGTATTGTACAGAGAACAACCAGTTCTAATACGAGGACACAGGAAACCCTCGCTGCAGTGCATGATGTACTCATGCACACTGTTGCCCTGCTGTTTACTATGCCTACAAGAACAGCAAAAGTCAACATCATCATTTAGCAGAAAGAAAAACTCCAGGCTGGAGAAGCGAGCAAGTGACTTAGCCTCGGCTGTGAAGACCAGGTCTCCTCCACTAACAATGGATACCACGGAGGGCCAGTCTTCCCCAGCTTGCTGGGAAATGTGAGTATGCTTGGAAAGGCTCCCGAGACACAGTCAAACGGGAATGCTGGGCTCCAATTCTGCTCAGAGCTCCAGACTCCCTCCCACGGTCTAAAATCTCTTGGTTTTGGAGTCTGACAAATCCTGGGAAGTAAGAAAACACGGAGCCAAGTCAACCAATGCCCTTGTGCTGCTCAAGGTACTACGGGACAAATCCCCGTAAAGTGGGGGTGAGGAGAGGGCTGCACAGCCCATCAGGATGTGTGAGGGGTTACTTTCTAGCACGTGGGCTCCTTGGAATTCTTTTCCTTCTGACTCACGCCCAAGTACTAGCCTGACCATCTCTCCTGCCTTTCTGCATGGAGTCTATAGGAAGAGAGCCGGAGGCCAGAATGACAGCTTGTGACATGAGAAGTTGCCTGGCAGTGGACAGGCCTGGGTTCCACCACTGCCCAAAAAGGGAAAAAAGATGAGATTATATGACTTCTACCTGGAAGCTTTTCCAACAAAGTCAACCCTTTAAGGTATTAGCGCACACAGGACAGCAGTGGAGGAAGAACCGGACAGGAAAGGGTAATGGGACAGACAGGTGGAAAAAGAACAGGGAGGAACTGGAGAAACAGCTCAGCAGTTAAGAATACATGCCTCTCTTGCACAGGACACAGGTCCAGTTCCCAGCACCACAGGAGACAGCTCAAAACTTCCTCTAAGTCCACTTTCAGGGAGTCTAATGTCCTCTTCTGGCCTTGATAGACATATGTAAGTACACATGTAAGCACATGGTGTGTGTGTGTGTGTGTGTGTGTGTGTGTGTGTGTGTGTCTGTGCATAACATAACATAAGTAAGATTTTTCTTTTTTTCTTATTTTTTTGGTTTTTAGAGACAGGGTTTCTCTATGTAGCCCTGGCTGTCCTGGAACTCACTCTGTAGACCAGGCTGGCCTCGAACTCAGAAATCCGCCTGCCTCTGCCTCCCAAGTGCTGGAATTAAAGACGTGTGCCACCACTGCCCGGCTACCATTTTTCTTTAAAAAAAAAAAAAAAAAAAAAGAAGACAATGAAGAAGATGCCAGGGCCAGTGGCTGAGCCAGGGCCTCCACAGACAGGCCATACACAGCTGACACGCACTTCTCTGTCTGCTGGACAATGAAGTGAACAATGTTGTCCCCAGCTTCTCTCTCTTACTCAAATCTAAGAGTTGCTGGGATTTTGTTTGCTGACTTGTTTTATTTTTTCTGATATAAGATATGGGTCAAGGGCCCCAACACCAAAATTATGCCTGTTTTATTTTGTGCCACCAATGTTTAAAAAAAAAAAAAAAAGCGCCAGGTTTCCCAAGCAGAAGTAGGCACCTCTCTTACAGGGTAATTTAGTGCTGTTTCAGCAGACAGAAAACCATTCACTCCTGTCTGGCCTTCAGAATGGATCCTAATGAAATAGTGGTCACTGGGGGGAAATTCAGTGCCAAGTTGCAAAGAGATACATCACAACATTATCTATAGTACATAAAATCTGAGAGAAGTGTCACTAAAAACCAAATAAATTATGATTCATAATGAGAAACACTACAAAAGCACTGCAAAATAAACAAGGATGTAGAAGGACCTATGACACCTCCCAAATTACTTGTTGAATGATGTTGCTAAGGAGTAAAACTGTATTACAAAATTTTATCCTTCTCAAATTGATGTCTTTATGTATCTGTTGTATGGTGCATCTACAAATGAGCCCATTACATAGGCTATTCCAGAACCCCTGAGGTAAGGTTTATCAGCCCCACTTTAATAGCAGAAAATGGCAACAGAGAAACAACTTAACCAAAGTCAAGTACTAAGTAGTTGACATCTAGAGTTCAAACCCAAGTCTTATGGCAAGGCCCTTGTCGTCTTCCTACCAGTCACCCCTCATGAAGGTGTTAGTGTATTTAAAGCTACACTAAGTATATTTTCCTAGGTAGAAAATAAAAAATGGGAAAAGCAGCCAGGAAAAAAAAAAGAAAGAAGGAAGGAAGAAATCCAGGCTATCGAGGCTAGCAGTAACCCGTTCTAGGGTGAAGCTATGGAGACTTCGTACTTATTTTTACTTTGCCTTCATTTAATTTTTTTTAAACACACTTGTCATAAATCACTTTAGCAATAAGAGGAAAGACAGAATATGTTTTTTATTTGTTTGTTTTAAATGGAGGCTGGGGAGACAGCTCATTTGCTAAAAGTATTCGCCTTGTAAGCGTAAAAACCTGAATTTGATTCCCAAAACCTACATAAAAATCCGGGTGTGGTGGCACACACTTATTATAATCTCACCGCTGGAGAAGTAGAGTCAAGTGGATCCCTGGGGCTCACTGGCCATCCAGTCTAGCCTACTTGCCAAGTTCTAAGCAAATGAGAGACCCTTACTTATATCTTCACACACACATACACACACACACACACACACACACACACACATATACACACACACACAAAATGTCAGGAGCCCTCTTTCAAATCCCTCTGAAGGATGGAGATGATGGTCAGGTCCAGGGGGAAGGCTTGCTGCTTACTAGCTAGAGTCCTTCTTCAGAAGTTGTGTGAAAGAACTGTGTGGAAACTGCCTAGGATCACTGTGAGGATGACCATGTACACATGAAGTCGACCTCCATCAGAGTCACACGCTGGCTTTAGAAATTCTAGTCACTCCTTCACAAGGCTGAAAGTCTCTCTCTAGAGATGAAAGTCAAATAAGGTTCCAAGACTGCCCTAACATCTGCGCACACAGGATTGGTCCCAGGGTCCCATCCGCCTTAACCCAAACTCTCAGCAGCTGAAGAAACAATTTGGACAGATGTATGGAATAACACTTGGTTTCACATAGCAACTTCTACACCAGGCACACACACACACACTCAGATACACACTGATACACACCCAGGCTCTCAACATCCTGGGTGCCACTGACCCTGCTTCCCTAAGTCTCTCTAATCAACTGAGAGCATCTACACTCCAGAGCCATCGCAATCACAGACAGATCATGCACACAGTCTCCTAGGCAATATATCCAGCCCTCAAGTTGTCAATGCTGGTCTCTGTGACTATCCCTCCCATGCATGACAACACTTCTCCCTGTCCGTGTGTACACTTTCAGTCCTCAACGGAGTTTCTCCCTGGAAGTGTTCTCTTGCCACCCTTACCGTATTTAATCACTGCAATCAGATTTTGAATGATGTGTGCCCTGTGAACATCCTTATTTTCTCCAAGGGATAAAACAACAAACTAATTTTCTTATCATTCCAGAGGCCCCAACTCTAAGACCAAGGCATTAGCAAGTATGACCTTTCCAAGGCCCTCTCTCCTTGAATTATATTCGTGGGGGTCTTTCTCTCACCTCATCACATGGTCTTCCCTCTGTGTATGTCACATGGGATTAGAGCCTACCATATTGGTCACATTTTATCTTTCTGTTTACATTTATGTGCATGTGCCTCCCTATGGAGGCCAAAGGTCAATCTCCAGTGTCACTTTGCTCAAGTGACGCCCTGATGAAATATTTGCACTCTGCCTATTTGTTATAACATTTCAAGTCAACCTCTCAATGTTTCAAAGTCCTTTCTTTTGGTGATAATTAAAAATGCCTCCCCCACCTTGATATATCTAAAGTCAAACCACTGCGGGGTAACTAAGTTCCTAAGGCCATCTGTATGCTATGGATCCTGTATGATGGGATCTCTTCATTAATCTAGAACTCTCCAATTCAGTGCCACGGCTGGCCAGTGGGCCCCAGCAAATCCACTTAACTCCATCTTCCCAGTTCTGGGTGTACAAGTGGAGACCACCAAGCTGAGGTGTTTACCTGTGCTCAGTGTAGATGGTGACACACTGGTAAAAGATGTCAGGGGCTCCCCTGAGACCACCATGTATAACCCATTCCCCACAGCATGGTAGATGTCAACTCTACCCATACTAGCCCCATACCTGCAGAGGAACACCTAGCAAACAGAACACCCACCAATAAATGCTGTGGCCAGTCAGGTCTGGAGACCCAGCTTGGGCTCATGTTTATGTTTATACAGAGGCTGGGCAGGAAAGCACTGTTGTCGAGAGCTCTGAACCTGGACCATGAGATAGACATAAATCAAAGGTGAAGGTAATTTTTTAAAAGTCAGTACATTCTTCATTAAAACCAATTTTTTAATAAATGAAGTTTCTTGAACCACAGCATATAATTTACAAAGTGCAAATGTCTGATATATATGTGCTAAATTCAAAGAAACAACCATTATTAAACACTCCATTATGTAAGCTGAGGAAATATATTTGCAGTCTGTGCATCAGTTATAATATTTCCACCAAGCCTCCCAATGTTTGGCAGTTCCTTCCTTTGGTGATAATAAAGGGCTTTTCTTTCCATTAAATATCTAAATTAAGTCAAATAGTGTATGTTAAATAAGCCCGTAAGTTCTTTTGTATGATGCAATGCTGTCTTGAAATGCTTATCTACTGAGCACTCCGACTTACAGGCCAGCGGTTTATGTCCCCTGCAGAGCCCTGGGACCCCGCTGGCTTGGCCAGACTGTGAAAATAAGCTTCAAATGACCAAATGTAACTACAACTTTAAAAGTAGGAACCGGAGCAGACACAACAAACCCCAGCACGGCCAGCTTGCTTGTCATAATTCATGTGTGTGGAATTCAACTGTGAAAGCATTCACGGAGAGCTCTATTTCCTCCACGGGGCACTCGTGCGGAATGTCTATAGTTTGAAAAGCTGCTGATAAGCTGCTCCTGATTACAAATCTACAAGTTGTAGAATTAATCGAAAAAATATTTATTCCCACCCCAAAACAGCTTAGTCTGTGCCATGCAACCCCAAACAATGCAAAGCAATGCCAGTGTCAACTCAGGCTAGAAAAACATGGGCTCTGGTACAAGGGAACTGATAGCTCACTCAGCTGGTAAAGTGTGGGTACCCAGGGTTCATAGTGCATCTCTGTAAGCCCATGCTTCTACAGTGCAAGCAGAGGTCACTGGGGGAGACTCCCCAGGAAGCCTGTCATTCACAGTGCCAACAAGAGACTATTTCAGACAGGTGAAAGGTCAAGATGAATGCCCAAAGTTGTCCTCTGACCTCCACAGATACATCATGGCACAAATACACTCACAATCACAACAGCGATACACACAAGCACACATCAAGATCTGTTCCTTTGTTCCATTGTTTGTTTGTTTAATGCACTACTGCTGCTGGCCCTGTTTTAACACTGAGGTGGGTCTCTTGGTTCTTCATCTTTTCTCCCCCTTGGATTCCTCTTAACTTCCATTTGCAAGTGATTTTTCATCTGGGTGGCCTATATCATCACTTACAATGATGGGTTGGGGGAAATATTTTCCACAAGTTTCAATGATTACAAAATAATAACCCCAAAGATTTTTTTTAAAAGAGAAAGTTACGTGCATATAGGCAAGTATAGATATGAAAGCCAGGCATGAATATGTAGGCATAAATACAGGAAAATGTAATAATCTAATTAACACCTAATGAAGCTACTTAACAAAGCCAGCTTCAGCCTCAGATGGGAGTGGAGAGGGCTCAGAGTGGTGACGGTCATGATGATACCTGTCATTTCTCCAGCATTAACTTATATACCGAAGGCAGTGTCCAGACAGTGACACTTGATTTCTCACTTGGCTCCACAGTGACACTGTTGTATAGACATACTTCCTTAACAGATGAGCGCTGACACACAGGGATGGAAAACCACCTGCCCAAGGTCACACAGAATCCAGTGGAGGAACTGGGCTAAAGCTGGTTCGCACTATGCTAGGATGCCTCCCAGTGGTGCCTCAGAGGTAAGATACAGAGGAAAGGCCCATTGTGTGGGGCCCACACCTGGCCCCACAATGACCTCTTATGTTGGCTAAGGGACACAAAACCCACCCACGTCCCATTTTAGGAAAAGATCCAAGAGCAGAAATGTTCTGCAAGCGAGTGGGAGGCTAGGAAACTACATCCTAACCCTCCCTGGAGCAAGAGAGCAAGAAAGCCCAGCCCCTTCTTTTCTGCTGCCATGGCTTGACTGCAGTGCTCCCAAACCCATTGAGAGAAAGTTCTGAACAGTTTAGCCCTATGCGAGAAACATTTCAGAAGCACCCACCTAAGACAGGTAAGTACTGGGAGAAGTCTGCTGTAAGAATACAATTCAACTGTTTGTTTGATAAACAGTGAGTGAAAGAATGGAGCCAGGGGGCTGTAGAGCAGGCTCAATTACCAAAGTGTTTGCAGCTTCCCACGAGGATCTGGGTCTACTTCCAGAACCTCCGTGGAAAAGCCAGGTACAGTGGCATATCCTTGTAATACTAGCATCAGGCATGCGGAGATGGTGAATCCTAGGGCCTTGCCAGTGGCCAGCCTCACCTATTTGTCAGGTTCCAGGCCCATTAAAGACCCATGTCACACAATAAAGGACATCTAGGCAGACAATATCTAAAGAATGATACCAAAGGTTGACCTGTGGCCTCTACACACATGCAGACTCACAAGCAAAAATGGTGGACTCTTCATTGTCAAACACTTATTCAAACTGTGGACGGTCACTGCCTCTTAGGGTAGAAAGAACACTGGAAAGAGTGGACTGGATCGCACCAGAATGCTAGTTTCCATCAGACAGAGAGAGCTTCTTGTGGGCTCAGGGAAGCAGCACCCTTGGCCTGCAAAGCCTGGAAGCTAAAAGCCCAGCTGCAAGGCATCAGCTATAAGAGCTATACAATGCACATCCTCACAAGGGAGAGCTGTAATAGTGACACACTCCCCGAAGAGCCTGGGGGCCAGAGGTGGGACTAACAATCTGCTCTGTGGCAATTAACCAGCATTCTCCAAACCTGGGTGTTTACCCACATAGCCTTTGTTACAGGACCAGGTTCAACCTACCAGGAACTTGCCGTCTCCATAGCACAAGCTCCACCCCTTCCTTCCCAATCACAGTCTATGACCACTCTGCTCTTCTTCTCCTATAAATCCTGGTGTGTCAATAATGGATTCTAGCTTTCTCTCAAACCCTGCCTTTACTTCACTAGGAAATCCTATGGACTCTGCCCTCTATACACCTGTCCAAATGTCATTATGCTTCACTTTACTGCAAAGCCACCAGTTCTAACGCCACTATACCTCCACTGGAGAAGAGAGCTTGAGCACACCCATCTACTTTCTATCTCCAACAAAGTGACCATTAAAATCTCAGTTGGAGGACAGCACTCAGGAGACAGAGGCAGGCAGATCTCTGTGAGTCAGAGGCTAGCCTGGTCTACATACCGAGTTCCACTACAGGCAGGGCTACACAGAGAAATTCTTTGTTGAAAACAAAACAAAAAAAGGAAAAAAGAGGGATAAAGCAGTGGACCCAATATCCTCCTCTAGTCCTGGCGCACACACACATACACTTACATACTATTCATGTATACACCTCCTTCCCTTCCCTTCCCCAACCCCCTTCACTGTACAGAAAAAAAAGCCTAATCCATTCACACTCACAGATGGAACAGGAATCAAAGTTCGAGTCCCTTCCTGGCCCAACCCATCAACAGAGCTGCTAATACACCAAGTTCTACCACATCACCACAAGTAGCTACTGCAGCCTCCATGACAATCCTCCACCATCCAGGGCATGGCTCTCACCAAAGGGCCCCTTCTGTAACTATCTCCTCTGCCTGGAACAACAAGGCTAACTTCCATACCACCTTCGAATTTTCACTCAAATAGCACATCAATTAAAGAGCCCTGGCTGGCCACAGGCCCCCACTTAAGCACAGCTCCCACTTGTCCATTGGCAGTACCAACCTCACATTCCTTCTCAGCCACATCCCATCTAACACATTAAATTGTTAATTTATCACATCAACCTGTCAATCAACCTTCTCTCTTCCCAAAGATGAGCATGCATTGGGCCCAGGCACTTGTTTTCCTCACTGATCTGTCTGCCACACCAGAACAAAATGGGCACAAAATAGGCAGGTAGGCCCCAGGTAATCATCTGTTGAATAAAGGATTGGATGGAGTGGACTGTCCTTTTCCAGTTTGCTTTTGGTTTGGTTTAATTTGGTCTGGCAGGATCTTATGTAGCTCTGATTGGTCTTTAATTTGTTATGTAGGCTGCCATGCCTAATTTATGTGGTTCTGGAAATTAAATCTACAATCTCATGCATGCTACACAAGCATACTACCAACTTATCTACACCCCTAGCTCCTAACCCCCTTAAGATACCCCAAGTCCTGGAGGGAACACATTCAAGTCACAACAAGAGGGTGCTTGGATATTTCCCTAGAGTATAGTGAGATGATTCCTGATTCAAGAAAGGCCTAGTCGGAAGAGAGTAGAGATATTCATGGGTCTCCACTCTATGTGCAACTCTCAGACCTGGGGGAGGATGCTGAGTTTGTACTGAGTGGAGAAAAACCTACTTTCTGTCTTCCTGTGTCTCCCTGTGCAGGAGAGAAACTTTCAAAAATCCACTCCTTCCGGCCAAGGATGTAGCTAAGCTAAGACACACTTGTTTTGTGTGTAAAAAGCCTTAGGTTCTTTGAAGAGCACCTTGCAAACTATAGTGGTGCATACCTGTGGTCTCAGCATTGAGAAGTGGAGTCAAGAGGATCTGAAGTTCAAGGTCATCTTCAACTACACTATGTGTTCCAGGTAGCCCATGATACATATATGAGGCCAAACCATAAAGATGAGATAATGCCAAAAGGACAGTCCTACCAAATGAAATTAACGGATTTATCAGAGGGACAAGGGAAGGCCTGCCTTTCTTATCTGTATTCTTATCTCCCTTTCTGCTCTTCTTGCCTTGTGGAAGATACAGCCTTCTTGGTGTCAACTCAATAGGACAGAACAGGAGTTGGAGAGATGACTTCTCAGTTAAAAGCAATTGCAGCACTTGCAGTAGACCTTGGATCAGTTCCCAGCACTGACACATCTGTTCACAACCATTTACAACTCCAGTTCCAAGAACTCTGACGCTCTCTTCTGGTGTTCTTGGGTACAAAACACACATATACAGTGCACATTTGTACATATAGGCAAATACTCGTCCACATAAATTAAGCACACTGGGACAGAGAGAAAGGACTCTTATCAACCAACCAGTGGGCACCTGACTGTGGTCTCTCTTATTTCTAGGCCAGTTTAAAATACATCTCTAGTGTTGATAAATTACCTAGTCTCAGGCATTTTCTTACAGTGCCACAGTCTGACACTCCTGTCTCTCAATACTTCCTTTCAAGACACCCAGTCCAATCATGATGAAAATACTGGTCCTGGTCAGAAAACTGTTACAAAATAAAAATGAGTTGGACCCACAGCAAGCTCAAAAGAAAAATCAAAATTCTCTAAAACTGACAATTTTAATTCAACAATATAAACATAATCATGGCAACAGCTTTTAAGTTTCATGTTAACACAGAAATTTGAGTTTGTATACTTTAGGATGAGGCATTGTCTTATCCCCCCGCCCACACACACACACCACCCCAGTAAAAGCTGGTATTTCTAGATCCTCTCATAATTGGATCACAACTGTGAAAATATGGGCTTAGATCTATTTCTCATGACATCTGTCCCACACGTTATGCTCCAATCAAAGCTGTGTGCAGAAGGTGCTAGGGACACTTCTGGGGGGACCAGGGACTCTCACTGTTTTTGAATCATAGCCTCATTTTTACCAATGCCATTTTAGTTCTGCTTATTGGTTTACATTCAGAAGTAATTAAATTTAAAAGAAACATTCAACTGAATGGTATACGCATTTCCCTTTGATCAGAATTTACACAGCAAAAACCTTACTGCCTATTTATACAGCTGAGCTCTCCGGGCGTCGCTGGAATCGGACTCATGGAATAAGAGTCATTTTCTAGCTTTTATTAGTTACTATAATGATTGGGGACATGGGTCATCAAAATGCCTGCGCCAGAACCAATCTAATGTTGCTGTGAAGTCGCATTGTGAAATTAAAAGAGGTCTAGGGAGGGAGGAGGGAAAAGGGAGCCTTTTGTGCTGTGTGGGCAGAAAGAAAGAAGTAACACAAGGATCTGACACTGGTCAGGGAGCAAACTTACTTCGAGTTCTAGCTAGCTCTCTTCTGCTTCTACTCAAGGGGGAAATACATCTGCTAGTAACACAGTAAGTACCAGAGATAGATTACCAAAGAAACTTGTAAAACTATAGAACAATGAATGCAACTAAAAAATTAATATCTTCTTAGGAAAGCAAAGAAGGCTAGAGTACAGTGTTGTTGTTGATGTATAAAGAGCATTTTGTGGACCAGTGAGATGGTTTCCTTGATCAACACACCTGCCAGACAAACCTAGAAACCCTAGTTTGATCCTTGGAATCCAGGTAAAGGCTGGAGAGAGTTAGTCAACTCTACAAAGTTGACCCTCACATGTGCCCCACCACATCAGCATATACACAAACACAGTAATAAATAGTTTTTATTAAAAATTTTGTCTGAAGCCTAGAAAGATAGTCAATGTAGTTCAGCTGAAGTTCTACAGATTTTGACTACTGAAATGATGTTTATAGAATAGGAACTTATAAGAGACACAGCAGCTAAATATGATACATGATACCCCTTGGATACTGGACGGGCACAAACAGCATCCCCAAAGTCTTGGCTGAGAGCCTGAGAAAGTCTGACAATAGTCTTCTGTGGCCTTGATTTGCTTCTAGTAAGGTAGGAGCTGATCACACAGTTCTGCAGTATTTGGTGAAGGAGTTTTGAGTTTTGATGCAAACCATGTATCTGGCTGCCTGTATCTGAGAACATGGGAGAGAAGCAAAAAAAGAAAGGGAGAAGATGGAGTGACGGATGAAGGTGAAACAACTTCCACATCACATTTCTAAAACGTATGTATGTATTTGCGATTATATTGAAAGAAAACTAAATTCAAGCTCTATCCCCTTATTTCACTTCAAAAACACATGATCTGGGTTTTCTCTAGACAACAAAATTCATCAGAATGAAATGTGTTCTTCTGTTCTTTCATTTACAGAGTCACTCAACAAATATGGAAAAAGTCTGTCAGAGCTGCCCCCCAACCCCAGGAAATCTAAATAACTTCCAGTTATTGGTTCTAGAAAAACATGGCTTCCTGATTTCTATGTGCAGCCAGGCACTCTAATGGATCCAGAGAAAATGACCCATTCTTGAATACACAGCTACAGGTAGTCAAAATAGGGTTAAAATATCACACCGTGCATTGGCCAAAAATATTAAACTACAATGAAGGTGGTTTACCAAAAAGAGGATAGGGATAGAGACACATACGCAAAGCCAGATGACAGCCATAATGCAGCTAGAAGCTGGAGTCCAAAAATTCAATGCAAAGGGACGGTAATAACCACATGCTTTCAAATGATGGAAACGCTGTAGTGCTATGTGTGACATGAGCTAAATAAGTAACAACGCAAGAATGGATCTACCATCGCCCAGGGGTTTCCTGGGTGTAGTAGGCAAACTGGCAACAGGAATTATATTATCAAGGACTACTCTCTGCCACTTTATTAACTGTCAGGGCAATGTCTATTATGACTGTCAGTGGGAAGATACTGATCTTCCCACTGACAGACAACTTGGCCAATCAAACAGAAATGTTTCTCCCAGAACACAACCAGCCTTCCAGGAACACTGCTTCGATACCACCTCTCCTTAAGAATGAGTCTTAGGGAGATGGTTCAGTGATTAACATCACCAACGGCTGCTCTACCAAAGGACCCAGATTCAATTCCCAGCACCCACATGGCAGCTCACAACTGTCTGTAGCTCCAATTCCAGGGGATCTAACACCCTCACACAGACATGCAGGCAAAACACCAATGCACGTAAAATAAAAACACGTAAATCTTAAAAAAAAAAAAAAAAAAAAAAAAAAAGAGTCTCATGTTCATATCAGAAGGACTCTCTTTTACTGGGTACTGGGTACTGTGTACTAGCTCCAAAGTTTCCTGGTTCAAATTCTGGCTGCTTGACCTTAGCCATGTTGTCTTAGACAAGTTGCTTAGCCATTCCAGATCCAGTTTCATCCAATGTAAGATGGAAAAACAAACTCATTGGGTTATTGCAAAGCTAAAACTCATTTGTTCCAGTCTGAAGAGATGACTCAATGGATAAAGCATTTTGCAAAGTTCGAGGATCCAAATTCAGATCCCTGAAACCCATGTAAAAGCTGGGCAGACATAGAGGTTGCCTATAATCCCGGTAGAGTTAGGGAATGCCCAGATCTAGCTAACTAGCTGACCAGTGAGCTCTAAGTTCTATCAAGAGACTCTCCCTTGGAGCTGGAGAAATGGTTCAGCGGTTAAGAGCACTGAATGCCCTTCCAGAGGTCCTGAGTTCAATTCCCAGCAACCACATGGTGGCTCACAACCATCTGTAATGGAATGTCCTCTTCTGGTGTGTCTGAAGACAGCTACAGCGTACTCATATACATAAAATAAACAAATCTTTAAATAAGAGACAGAGACAGAGAGACCCTTCCTCAAGAAATAAAGGGGGGTCGGGGATTGAGAAAGACATCCAACATCAACTTTGAGCCTGCACATTTGCCCACATATGTGCACCTACATACACATATATACACCTATGTACCCACACACATGTAAACACACATTCATATATACACATACACCATACAAACACATCATAAAAACAGAACCATCTCTCCAAATCTCCCTCTACCTATCCTGAAAGATAGGCTTATCAATCACATTGTTCTATGGCAGTCTTTGCTCTGTCTTAAAAGCACGCAGGGGTTGTGATAGAGAGAGTGGAGACTTCCAACTTTTCAGGCCCCTATATACTAGTTATTTGTAAACAGTGTGTCAACTCTCCTGAGAAGCAAACTTTCCCCAGAAAAAAAAAAAAAAAAAAAAAATCACCTCTTAGTTCATCTTCTTCATGAACAATGGTTTGGGTAAGCTAATCAGAATTCTGCCTTTTTAGTATAACAACCCACCACACATGTGCATGTGTATGTGTGTGCGTGTGCATGTACCAGAGGACAGTTTTCAGTAGTCAGTTCTCTTCTTCCACTATGTGGGTCCTGAGGACTGAACCTGGGCTGTCAGGCCTGGCATCCTGTGCCTTTACCTTTTCGGCCACGTCACCACCATCCCGGAACCCTGCACTGTCTTCTGTACTTGATCTAAGTATGACTTAATGAATAGGGAAAATCAGCTGGACACGTTGTTCCCATCAGACCCCTGGCAGCAAGGAAACTCCTCGACTCCCCATTTCTACTCTTGTCAGGCCCACAGAATTCTGCCTCGAGTCGGAAAACTCAAGGTTGATCAATCAAACCTTCCCTCTCAGTCAGGCAGTGGAAGCAGTAGGGGTTTACACCTGGGAGGCAGAGGCAGGCAGATCTCTGAGTTCAAGGCCAGCCTGGTATACAGAGCTAGTTCCAGGACAGACAAGGATACCCTATCTTGAAAACCAAAAACCAAAAACAACAACAAAAACTTTCATGCTCTTGCTATTTGCTCGGAGAACATATAGCTGTATATGTTAGTACATGCCTTTAAACCCAGAACTCTCTACAGGTTAGAGGCCAGGCTGGTTACTCACAAAGTGAGTTCTAGGCCAGACTGAGTTACATAGTGAGACCCCGCGAAAAACACACAAAAAAATGCCATGCCTGCTCTCCAGCCAACTGTAGTCTAGCTCCACAGAAGAGTAAGCTCACAAATTATTTGTCCATCTTTTCTCAACACCTTTCACCTGATTAAAGGGTATACTTATTGGTGTGTACTACTTCCAAGGTTGTCCACAAATCACGTGGTTCTCTGTGGTAGTTACATCACGGAAGAACCTAAACCAATTGCAGATAAGACAGACCTTGACATTTGGGAGTACCCATGTTTAACAGGTGTGAGGGTCTTACCATAGCTAGCTTGACCTTAACCAACCTCCATTCCTCTCTGACCTTGCATTCAGCCATCCAAACACTCACTGCATGTCTGTGAAATGTCAGACTCCATGCAAGCAACAAGGAACACAAATTAGAAAAAATAATAGCAACAAAATAATGATAATTGAAAGCTAGGCAGTGGTGCTGCAGGCCTTTAATCCCAGCACTTGGGAGCCAGAGCTCTGTGAGTGCAAGGCTAGCCTAGCCTACAGATCAAGTTCCAGGAGAGCCAGAGCTACAGACAAATGGAGGAGGTGGAGGAGGAGGTGGAGGAGGTGGAGGAGGAGGTGGAGGAGGTGGAGGAGGAGGAGGAAGAAGAGGAGGAGGAGGAAAAGGAGGAGGAAGAGGAGGAAAAGGAGGAGGAAGAGGAGGAAAAGGAGGAGGAAGAGGAAAAGGAAGAGGAAGAGGAGGAAAAGGAGGAGGAAGAAGAAGAGGAGGAGGAGGAGGAAAAACAGAATATATGCACGGCTCTCTCGTATAGACTACAGCTTGAGTACACTGTCTGAACTGCCTACGCAGTGGAAAGAACAGCTGATACACAACTGTTCCCAAAGATTTCTCATTATATAGCATCTCAGAAGGATCTTGCAGGCTTAGATATCATGTTCAAAACCTTATTCTACACACTAAAGACACACTGCCTCTACTCTCTTTAAGTCTCCTACACTGGGGGCCAAATCACAGTGAACTAACTGCCTCTAAACATTCTGATGCTGCACTCCAACAGCGTTCTCAAGGGAAGGCATAAACCTTTCATAAGCACCTGCCTCAGCTCACTCCCTCATCCCTCTGTCCTGAGTTAGCCACAGTCCTTCAGCAGGACTATCTCTGGCTCTGTGAACCCAATCTACAGGTTATGATGCCTAAGCTAGGGTAGCTTTTACATAAGGGCTTATGAAATCAGTCTCTGAGCATCCCCAGGAACACATACAGGCCCGGTTTCTAACATGTAAAACCAAGAATTCAATGTTGAAACCTTAAACCGTGAGACACTGATTTAGGCACAACTACAGAAAGGAGCTGACTAGTTCCATTGGGTATACACTAACATCTTGTCCTCTGGAAAGTCTGAAATACCTTTCTGTTATAGTGGCTGCCAGACTCTGTCAAACGCATGGCTTTCCACAAAAGCACGAGCCAGGTACCAAAGCATTCCTGTGACAGTGCTCCAACTGAGTGCTAAGTCGGTGATCAGACAATCTTCAGTTTTCCCAATAAAATTCAATAGGGTTGTACAAAGAATAAAGTAAAAGAAGAGATGGCGGAGGCTCCTCCTCTGCAGCTCCCTCCCCAGACCTCCAGTTTATGCAGTACAATTACCTTGGGGCATTTCTTCATCGTATTATGAGTGTCTGAAACACAGAACACATTCTTTCCTAACCTACCAATAAGCCACTTAGACTCCTGTTTCATCAATTTCTACACCTTTTTGAAAAATGATGATTTTTACATTCCTTTCCAGTGACGGAAAGGGGTTCTCATTTTATCCATTTCTTCGCATGTGTTCACGATGACTTCCCAGCGTGAAGCTGGCTGAACCTTCTCAATGTTCTCATTCCAGCAAAGGAAAGCCCATCTTGGGTAACTCCACAGGAATCCTTACAGCATAATATCTGAACCCTTCAGTCGCTGCCCAGGAACTGGCCGCTCCTGTCACTGAGGCAAACTTTGAGGGTATCTTTACAAAGAAAAAAAAAACCAAGAGGTGCTTCCTCCCACCTTTTCAAGAGCAACAACAGAATACTACTGCACCTGCCCTAAAAATGTCAGCGTGAGACTGCCCTGGAGAAAGCAACTTCAGAGGGAAAGCGTTCCAGCCAGGGCTTGAGTCAGTCAGGTCCCCAAATGCTGAGAACACTGTGTATCAAAAACCTGTCAGTCTTCCTCTCAGCCTCTGGGAGCCTCTGGGTGACACAGACAAGTCAATTGAAATTTCTATGACATGTATTCTTTTTCCCCTCTGAAGCAACTCAGGTAAAGTCACAAGGCATAATCAACAGTGACAGTTGCCATCTGAGAACAAAAGGATGACCCGACTGACTGCCACCCACTCCAAGCAGCACATATGCAAATTAGAGAAGAAAGAAAAACAGCCAGGTGAAAAATGAGAACTGATTCCCTCCCAACTCCAGCCGCCCCCTAAGCTACTACTGTGCACCTGGACCAAGGGCAGGGGGCAAAGGAGCCACAGTCTGGGGGCAATAAAAGGGATCAAAGAGATTAATATAGAGAGTGGGGAGGTAGTCAGAGGGTTAAATGCTTGCCATGGAAGGAAGGACAAGGACCTGCCTTAGATCCCACCATGCATGTGAAAAGAAAGATGAGTGTGCATCTCCCAATCAAAAAGAGGGAACTTCCACCCCTAGACCAAGCAGAGAGGGGCCACCCAGAACCCCCTCTGACTGGCGATCTGAATTCTTGCTTAGACTGCGAGGCTAAGCACTGCAAGGGAATATAAATAAAAGTTAAAAATATCTCTCGGTCCCCTTCAATTATTGGAGGTCAGGCCTCTATCCCCACCTTCGCAAGAGTAGAATCACCAAGGCCATTCTATACTTAGAGAAGGGAGGAGATGTCAGGGGCAGCCCTGCATATACACTGAAGGCCTACAATCAGCCATAAGCCTAAAATCAGCAATAAGCCTGACATACACATACATGCTAACACAGTCTTGGGTCTCTATGGACAAAAACACGGAAACAGAAGGCTATAAGCTATTATAAACAGGCAGCTTCTATGGAAATTTACCAGCCTGAGTAGTCATAGATCTTATAAATAGGCAGCCTTGGCGGACAGTACCAACTTAGATAAGGACAAGTGAATCATAGGCAGAGTCATAGTGACCTGTCCCCTGAACCTTCACCCAGCTGATACCCTGTTCTGAAAGGTATCTATACTCCCCCTGAACACCTATGCTACGGTGTCATTCCCTTCCCCACATCCTGCCTTTTTGTGTTTATAACCCCTGTGTGAATAAGTAAATTACGATGTGATTTAAATAATTAAATAAATTAAAAAAAACAAATGAACCAAAAAAAAAAGAAAACAAAAAAAAATGTTTAAGTTATCCTAATGAATGTTAGAATGACTGATACATTATCAATCATAAAATATTGTAATAGACACTACTTCACTAGACTAAATAAAAAGTCACTATCAAGAAGTAAAAAAAAAAAGAAAGAAAAAAAGAAAAAAGAAAGATGGGTATGATGGCACACACTCATTCCAGGGCTGGGGGAGCTGACCCAGGACGGTCCCTTGGGCTCACTGGCCTGCCATGCTCAGCTATTTGATTTGTTCCAGGCCACAGATCCTGTCTCACAAACAATCAAACAAACAACAAGACAAACAGAACTAGGTGGAGTGGATGGCATCTGAGAAAAGTGGAGGCTGTCTTCTCTCTCCAACACACTCAAGCTGCAAGGTGTAGGAACACCTGACCCCACACACACACACACACACAAACAAGGCATGAATGTAACGTGACAACAGTCAACAGCAAAGGCTCCTGGGAAGAGGGCAGCCAACATCAGATCTAAAACAAGTGGGCAGGGGCTGGGATGGGGGTACAGGAGCCCTATTCTGGGCCATAACCTGAGAGCAAACCATACTCCAGGGAAGTGTTTGCTTGAGCCAGGCTAGTTGACTTGGTTTTTACTTGGATTCCAAAATATAATAAATAAATAAAATAATCCAAAATTATAATATAAAAAATTCATTTGTTTTTTTAAATTTGAGCTTTCTGATTTCTTTGGAAGACACAAGAAAGGTACATAGTCAGGTAACATTTATCCTCTAACAAAACGATGAGGTTTTTGGCTTGCCCCTACTGGCTTCTAGATGAAGGGATCTGCATGTGCAAAGGCCCTGGGGTTGTTCTAACACTTCAGTGGTGCCCTCCCCCCCAAAGAAAACTTCAGCATGGTTTCAAGGCACCCAACTTTTTATGAATCCCTCTGACTTGGTAAATTTTCAAATCTCTTCTCTTGAAAGCCGTAGAACATCTGAGCATAGAAAAACGGTGCCAGAGTTACTACGACAAAGGGCAGAGAACAAAACCAAAATACAAAACAGCCACCCACAAACATCCCAGACACCACACACCAGCAACTGCAAGCAAAGCCTCGGACCTGGCAAGAGCTCCCAGCTAGACACTGGCAGCAGGAGCTCAGAGGCAATGGGAAGCAGTCCAGCCACAGAGGCAAGGGTCCCTGGGCTCGTCTGCCCATGTTGGCACATCCAATCTAGAGATTTTTTTTTTGTAATATTCATATTGCACAGAGTAGACACTGCTTAAGAAGAGCCAAAGACAGAAAATACTACCAGGCCTTTCCCAAGATGATGTTTTCTATGAGAAGCTAATAGATGTTGGGTCTTTTATAATAAGCCAGCAATAGGATGAAGACAAGCTCCTGAATGTCCATCTTGAATGAGCTCGGGATCTGAAACCAGGGAAAGAAGTTGCCCAAGTCTCTGTATCTTTCTCCCTAAGGCAGCAAAGGTAACACCAAGCTCCTGAATTGACTTTATGGTTTATATAAAACTGGTACACTGAGATGCTATGGCAGGGGCACTAAAAAGCTTGATGAGTGCAACCATAATCCAGATCTTTCTGCGCCAATGCCAGCCTGTCAATCACACACTAATATCATATGGAAAGAAAGAAGTGTGACCCTGTGACTTGAGTCCATTCATTGAACATCTGTGCACACACTGCACAGAGGGAAGACAGGGTGGTCTGATGCCAAGCCTAGCGGCCCACGGCACACACCTTCCCCCGGCATTCTCCTTTCACAGCCTCGTGGGTGTTACACTTGCAGCATCTAAGCCCTGGACTCTCCAGAAAAGAAAAGGTTCAGAATGTGACATAATTTGGAATTCCATCAATGTCAGTCTCGTCCTTTAAGATGAGCTCATACCAAATGAACTAGGGTGAGCCCCTCACAGGACGGAACTGGTGTCCTTTCAACAGGGGAACAGGCATGGAGATGCACACAGGAGAATATCATTGATATTCCCGACAGCAGAGAGCACAAGATGCTCCCAGCAGGCAAGGAACAACAGAGATAGTCAGCAAGTCATCCTAAGCTGGGAGAGGGGCAAGAAACAGCCCATTTCACAGTACCGGTAGCAGCCTTCCTTGACGGGTCTAGTCTCCAAAAAGGCAGGACCACTCAGTTCTGTTGTTTCAGACAGAGGGGCACAGCAACAGTTTCACTAGTGGGCTGTGCTTCTCCTCTGTGAGATGAGTCCTTTACTGACATGGGTATGTCCCTGTGAGGTATGACGAAGACAACAGGGGGCATCCTTTGCTTCCTGTCTTCCCAAGGACAACACCAAATCAATGTGGCTGCTTTAGTGAGGTAGGTAGAAAATGTCGGCCAGATTGCGTCTATGGACACAATGCCTGGCATATACGGCCTGAGGGGCAGGAAAGCTAAAATAGGTGCTGCATCTGGGGGAATGGATACAGGAATGCAAAATGATGCCCTTACCCCACCCCACAGCAGACTGCATTTCCCACCAAAAGGAAGTTTCACTGGAAAAATCTAAGAGCAAGGCATGATGGTGTGTACCTGGGGTCCTAGCACTTGGAAGCAGAGCAGGAATGTAATGAGTCTGAGGTCTGGCCTGGTCAACACACCACACCAAGACTCTGTCTAAATGAGTAAAATGTGTATGAGATATGTATAAGTACCACATATAATATATACAATACCACATATAATATGTACAATAAGGCTATCCATCCTCCTGACGGACTAGGGCCAGAGCTCACACAGCTGGCCCGCATCAAGGGACAGACTGTATAGGAATTTCACCAGCCTGGGGAAAAACTCCCAACTCTAACTTCAAAGTACCATTTCAATTTACTGTGTATCACTTTCATATTATTGCAAAGGTGAAGAAAGTATAAGACAAGCCATTAAGGAGCTGGAGAGATGGCTCAGCTTGGTAAATTGCTTGCTAAGCAAGCATGAAGCCCTGAGTTTGGATTCCCAACACCCGCATAAATCTACTACCTCAGTGATAGGAAAGTAGATACAAAGGATGCCTGGGACCGCTAAGCCAGCTAGACCTTCAGAATCGGTGAGCTCCAGGTTCAGTGAGAGATCTGTCTCAAAGAGTAAGACACTTGATGCAGTCTCTCACCTCCACAAAGAATTGTGTACACAAATGCAGAGAGAGAGAGAGAGAGACAGAGAGCAGAGAGACAGAGAGAGACAGAGACAGAAACAGAGAGACAGAGACAGAGAGAGAAAGAGAAACCTAAGTTAGAGATTACTTTTATGTATGTTTCTAAAATACATGTAGTATTATTCCTATATGTACATCTAAAACACCAGGAAATCCCCAGGCATCTGCTCAGTCAGGTGAGATGATACATCGTAGTTCTAAGCCAGGCGGAATGACATGCATGTCTAAGTGCAATTGCTCAGCAGGCTGAGGCAAGATGATCTCAAGTTCTAGGCCAGCCAGGGACCCATAGGAAGACACTGACTAAATAGAAGAAAAAAAATGACGACAAAAGGAAAAAGTGTGTGTGTGTGTGTGTGTGTGTGTGTGTGTGTGTGTGTGTTGACTTTAGATTAACAAAGAGGTCCAGATATTACTTTGATTACTGCAGTAAAGAAGAGCCGGGGGTGTGGTGGGGGTGGAGACAAGATAACAACTGAAGTCAGTCTGAGAGACACAGTGAATCTGAGGCCAGCCTAGCATACAGTGAGACTGTCTGCAATAAAACATTAGTATCTAACTTTGGGCTGATAGCCAGGTCACTTTAACTGACAGGCTAAATATGTCACCCACAAGGTTCTGCCTTTCTCTTCTTTCTGTCAAGTTTTCTGGCTGTAGTTCTCCACATAAGCATTTTTAGAAAGCCTACTGTGTGAAGGGCCCCAGGGCAAAGCAAAGGCACGAGCAGGGATGATGCTATGGAAAGCTAATGTGCAGAACTGTGCCCTGCCCCTACCTAGGCTCACCTTCCAAGTTCCTTCAACCGCTCAGCAGTGTTCTGTGAATCCAGGGGCGGACCCAGCTGCCAAGAGCCAAGATGACTCATAAGGCTGAGAGATATGTCACTACCTCAGGTTACCTAACTCCTCATAGATGGGGAGGGATATGTCCAGGTTACAACTAGAAAGATATATTATAACACCTACCAAAAAGAAAGAAATATGAAATAGTACAGTGACCTCAAAAAACAAAGGGTATAAATATCCTCAGTCAGGAAAAATCTCAACTTGTGAGTGGATGGACAGAAGGCATCTTCTGGAAAGGTGTATCAAAGGCTCACTGCCAAGCAAGGTAGAGGTGCTTAGAAACAAGAACAAAAGCATCTCCCCAAAGCCAAGGCAAGTTTTGTGTCTCAGTAGATCAGAGCATCCATGGACTAACTTAGCTGGGTTCCACAGGAGTTAATTTCAACTTGCCAGCAAATGCAAATATGTTAAAAAGGAAGAAAAAAAAAAAGCAAGCCAATTAAGACACAAGTGTTTAAAGACACAAGAAGTAATTACAAATGTATTATTCATACCTAATTTACAAGATGAAGTTCTTTCCGTAAAATATTAAACTGTTTACATGCAGCTGGGGAGAGACAATTTTCAAACTGCCCGTGTTCCACTACAAAGCAGCAAAGATTAACAGTCATGGTGCAGGGGCTTCTGGGTACATACAGTGTGGACTCTCGCAGTAATCAGAAAATGTTTGACCTCGAGATATCTACTTGACCCCAGAAAAATGCAGACTCGCCTGCTATAAAATCCTAAACAATGGGGCAGACAAGGTCACAGGGTCAACACAAGTATTAACAGGTCACCAGGCAGCCCACTTGGGAGCAATTACTTCCAGTCATGGCTAAGTGGACACTTGATTGAATGCCACTAAGACAGCTCACATCCCACGGATAACAATCCTCACAGCGATTAAGAATTAAAGCCCCCATGATTCAGCCTTTATTACTCAAATGAACCTAGCTCTTCCATAAAGAACTCGTGGTATATGCCTGATGCAAGGTCTGAATTGAAATGCCACCTCATTAAACAATAATATCTAATTTTATCTAAATGAATTTTCATGAAAGTGCGCCACACAGCTCAGGAATTTTTAAAATGAATTATCACAAGTGATACATAATTTCACCAAAACTGGGGCAGAAAAAAAAATTTCATTTTAGGAAATAAAAGGAAACATCAAGGCTGAAACGGATGCCTGTTCCGCTATGGCCACATCGATGGACAGAGGCCATAGGCCACTAGAACAAGGGCAGCTTATCATTAAGAAATTCTCTAGTCTTCTATCTAGACTCATACCAGTTAACAACCAATAAAGGCAGTGCGTCTATCAGCTGGCTGATCACTGGGAGAACTTTTTAAAAATGCATGGTTTCCAGGCTTCCTGTGAAATCAACTAGATTATTGTCCCATGGAATGGACATTGCAGTAAAATTCCCCAAGGGACTCTTACATCCAGTCACTTCTGGAGCCCCGGGGCATATGGTAGACAAAGGTCTGCTGAAGCTTGTGAATGGCGAGGGAATGAGGAAGCCCTGTCCCTCCTCACTTCGCAATCGTTCCAGACACTGGCGTATTTTTTGCCATCACTTTCTACAATAGCCAGTGATTCATTTTCTAAATGCAAGGATCAAATGCAAAGTTTCTTTCGATGGTAGGGTAAGTAACACATTCAAAGGACCAAATAAATTTTAATTTAAGAATAAACATACTAATGGCATCTACTACAATGAGCCAACAGGATGCACACGCTTACAGCAGTCGTGATACATAGTACTCTCCAGGGCCAGTGTGGCCCTTTCCCTCCAAGTCACTACAGATTCCAGTGCCACACACATATGACTAAGGACTTCAGAATCCATCCTTCATATGACTCAAGGCAATTCTCTACCAGAGGAAATGTGAAAATTCCAAGAGGAGATGTAGAAACAAACTCTTGTAATCAGCAGCCATCTCAATACAAAGTATACATCTTAAAGACACCTGTACAGACTAAACAATGGATCAAGGGGTTTAATACAGTAAAACAATCCCATTCAAAGCAGAAATATGGCGTGCTAAGAGGCAAATAAATCCTCTTAGGTCCTATACTATAACTACCATTTAGTCACATTGTCGGAACTGGCTATGGAGACATGCACTGCGTGGCCTTCTAGGTCTGGACCATCCCACCACTCATTTGTATGAACTAGAAAGAGGAAACAGTCCAGTACAGACTCTGAGCACAAGGTGTTGTATACAGTTTTAAAAGACACGTTCTCCTTCCTCTGTGATGTCCCAGGCAAAGTACTGACAAGTGAAGAAGCCTCTACTCACCCGTCATCCAAGCATGCTTGTGCATGCAGCAATCACAACTTCACACCAGAGAGGTCAGGAAAGGAACAACGGGTGATTTATGACCAGCAGGCAATGCCAGGACGGGAGCAGCAATGGTTATTAATTTGAGACAGCTAATGGATGTCCCAACCCTCATAAGCAAGATCAACTAGTTTAAAAAAAAAAAAAAAAAAAGGCACAGCCCTGCCTTCCAGCAGCTCCCTCTCACCCAGTAGACTGGAAAGAGGTCTGTGACAAAGATCTGTTCCCTACCTCTGAGGCTCAGATCAAGTCCTTAACCTATCAAGACGTTACTGTTCACAGCCCAGGTAGAGGACCGCGTGATCTCTCACCAAGAAACACAGCTTCATACGTTAAAGTTCATGCCCAAGTTAGAAATGAAGCAAAGGAAGGCAACATTCATGCAGACTTGGGTTCAAATCCAATCCCATGTATTTGTCATTGGTGGCAGATAAAAGTGGCAAATGGAAGAGAATTAGAACCACTGTGCCCTCTTCTGAGCTTAGGGGACTGCCTCTGTAGTCTAAGTACACGTAAGATCCCACTGCCTTGAGGAAGAAATATGTGCAATGCAAAAGAAAAAAGAAAAAAATAACTTGTGTTTACTGGCACTTCTTTGACAAATAACTGCAAATGGAATCCCAAGGAAACCCCAACTTTCAGCTATTTCTCTCTGTGAAACCCGGAGACTCTGGTTTTAGTGAAAAGTTCCCTTCTACATTACAGTTACCCAATTGGCTTTACGGTTTTCTCACTATCCTGTTTTAATTTACAGGTAAGTCTGTAATGATACAACCAGAGTCACTGGAAGAAAAAAAAAACTTTGATGTCTTCATGACATAAAGATGCAGGGGCAGGGGACCCCTTTGTGCATAGGTGATCCACTGTCTTGCTCACACATCTGACAATGCACGCAATTCTGTACCTTCCTTTGTGTTCCCTTCTGAAAACAAGTTTGTGATTACACCTCCCGGCACTCCACAGCGTTAAATAAACACAACTCCCATAAATCCCTGGCAAACAGGTAAGCCATGTAGAAAGAATTTCCTAACTTTTAAACTCTCAACTTGGGGAAAGAAAGAGGTGTTGGGGGGACAGAGGGAAAACTTAAAAGATGGCCCCAAAGTCATCTGGTAAACATGCATCCCATAGAGAATGTGTAATGCATAGCAAAACAGACACTTCACTAATTTTAAATGCCTAATTATATACTGCCTAAACAGAATTATCAAGAGATTTGATTGACTTCTACAGAGCTGTGATTGCCATCAAGTCAACTCAGAGAAATAATAAATAATGTTTGACCTTCTGCTGTCCTCCACAATTACTCATGGTATCAAAATATGTGGGGTGCAGGCATTCTATTCCAACCCTGCCAGGGAACACGAAGGTCACAGACTAATTTGAAGTTCGTGATTCAGACTCATTTACCCTGATTTATGGGGGGAGGGATGGCAATTTAAAAAAAAAAAGCCACTTTAGTTGAACAAAATGAAATTAATAAAGGAGTTGGACTTCATGAATAAGAGGAACAGAGTAAGCAGGCTTAATAATGTGGGATTTTTAAGATAGCCCACCCAAAAATAAGAGGAGTCTGCACAGAACCTTAAAAGTCACTTTGACCTGAAGGAAGGGGCAGAAACAGGCACTAGGCAAAGCCAGCATCCTTCACTGGCTGTTTCCTCGCAGAGTCTTTGAGGCTTAAGTATCTTCAACAAATAGTGATTTGTGAATGTGTAACTAGAAGCAGCAATGCTGAGCTAAGAAACATTTCTGGTTTTGAAAGAAAATGCCATATAAGGCAAAACTTTGCCCCAACTGGTGTACGATGTCTGTAAGACACATAGTCTGGATTTCAATACAGGAGATTTTTCTGTGCTGGATAAAAAGGCAACGTAAAGTCAAACCTCCTGACATTGACATCAGACTGTGAACAGTCACATTCCTCTCATCCACCTAACCATGTGGGTTGTGTACTGACATGACTTCCCAAAAGTTTTCAGTCACTGAATCAAAGCTACGGCTTCAGACCTTCACTGTCCTGAGCTAGTCCATGTCAAAGTGAGTGCAACTCAGCCCAAACCATTCAACTCACATTTATGCTAAGTTAAATCAAAGTCCAAAAGAAAAGCATAGTGAAGGCTAAGAAGAGAACTCAATCAGTAAAAGGTTCTCTATGCAAGCATGAAGACCTGAGTCTGATCCCAATTACCCACACAGAAAACCTGGGTGTGCTGGCAGGGTAACCATCTCAAGAGGGTCTCATCATCCATGAAGAAAGATCAGCACAGGCAATATACGCTAACTTTTCTATTCCATGCTCAAGCTAGCTCTAGCACAACAAAGAAGAGATTATCAATTTGCAGTCAAGATTTCCCCCTCGAGCAACATTTGATCACATCACTGAAACTTGCCCTTCACTTCCACATGCTTACACGTGAGTGTAGAGGCAGGCGTACAGCTGAGTTAGCAGAATGCTTGTCTGACACACACGAGGCTCGAATCCCGAGCAGCAGGTACAGTCAGACTGGTGATGAAAACCTGTGGTCCCAGGCAGGAATGGATGTCTGCAAGAGGATCAGAAGTTCAAGGCCAGCCTTGGCTATATGCTAAGTTGAAAGCTAACTTAGAATCCAAGGGACCGTGTCTCAAAAAGTAAAACAAACAAATATAAAATCAGAGTGCAAATATGAGTGAGACCGTTGTCCGTTCTAACCACTCTATGTACCTCTTAGGACAGACACAATTTCTTTAAGACTTAGCCAAAATAAGAGAGTGCTGTCCAAGTGGAGGCTTAGCATCCTTTCTAGGCCCTAATAAGACAAAATCTGCATAGACAACACCTCAGGTCACTTGAGAGGGGCTTGCCACTTTCAGCTGCCAATACCTTTGTCAGTCAGTTGCTCTTGGAAAGAAGCTACTAGGGAGATGAAGAGGTGGCTCAGCAGGTAAAGGCTTGGAGGCCAGCCTGATGACTCGAGTTCAACCCCTCATGATGGGGTCCACATGTTGGAAATAGAGAATACCTTGCCATTCCCACATGTTGTCTTCTGACCTTTACATACCTCAAGCAACACACCTACACCCACAATAAATAAATATAATTTTTTAAAAATTGAAAGAAAGGGGGCTGGAGAGATGATTCAGTGGTTAAGAACACTGACTGCTCTTCCAGAGGTCCTGAGTTCAATTCCCAGCAACCACATGGTGGCTCACAACCATCTGTAATGGGATCCAGTACTCTCTTCTGGTGTGCATGAAGACAACTACAATGTCCTCATATACATAAAATAAATAAATAATTTCAAAAAAATTAAAAGAAAGCAAGCAAGCTCTCGGCTACCTGTTTGGCCTTAGTTAAGAGTAAAGCTACTACCGCTGATCTAAGAGAAGAATCGAGAACACAGTTTCACAAAAGGCCCCAGAGTCATAAGAGATCTTCCAGTCTACCCTAAGGGAAGAGTTACAGTATATGGGGAAAATGGAGAAAACTGGAGAAACATGCTGAAGGAGCAGGGGAAGAAGGGGGAAGAAGCAAGAAGGGAGAGAGGGGGAATTAGGAAGAAAGAAAAGCGGAGAGGATGAAGGAGATCAAAAGAAGAGAAGTCAAAAGCAGCTAGCACAGAAGCTAGCTGGTCAGAGAGGAGCATGGCCTCCTGTGGACATCCCTGGCTCCTTCCACTCTGACAAGAAAGCCTAGGAGAGTGTCATCTAATTCTGACTAGGTGAAGGGTCAAGCATGAAGCCAAGTGTTTGGGCTGGGCCACGAAGCTGGAACTTGCATGGGAAGTGCCTGATAGGAAACATCTGTAGGCAGAGAAATCCTGCAATCTCTGTGGCCTCTAGACCTGGTATTTTATGTGGCACCACCTTAGTCTATAGGCAAATGGAAAGCAGACCCATGAGATCAGCAGCCAGCTTCAAGGACTGTGTATTCTAGTACCTTAGAATACTATTTAAAAAAAAAAAAACAAAAAAACAAAACAAAAAAAAAAAAACAAACAAAAAACCAACTGTTATCTGCATGATTTCCATGTGCTTCGTTCTCCCTTCCCTTTCATTAGCTGCTGCTATTGCTTTATGTTGTTTTGGTGTTTTTGCTGTTTGGTGGTTGTTGTTGTTATTATGAATTTTGGGGGTCTCCCAGGACAGTGCAAACATCAGGCACCGTGTTCTCCCTTACACTCAAGCAGTGGATAATAAACATGGAATCTGTTCCCACACGCCTAGCATCCTCACTTCATTCCATTGTGTTTTGTTTTCACTCAAAACGGTTGACAAGACAAATCCTAGTTGATTTTTTTTTCCCTAAAAAATAATATGGTAGGGGCTAAAGAGGCAGTTCAGTTAGTAAAGTATTTGCCACACAAGCATGAAGACCCAAGTTCAAATCCCCACCATACCTGTAAAAGCCAATCATGGTGTGTAGCACATGGCTGCAATCCCAGCTTTCGGGAGACAGAGAGAGGCGCCGGGCCCAGGAACGTGGTAGTCAGTTAACATTGACAAATCAGCAGGCTCTAGGTTCATCGAGAGATCCTGTCTCGAAAAAAAAGGTGTGGGGGGAGGCTACAAAGAAAGATACTGGACATCACTTTCTAGCCTCTATAAAACCATGTGTGCACACACATGCAATTGGGTTCGGTCTGGGATTCATTAGAAAATTATAAAAATAACTCACTTACTAAATCTCTAGGTGTTGTGAAAAGTGTCCTCCCAACTCAAGCCTCACAGTACTTGGATGTGAAGAGAAGGTGGGGCTTTCTTGCTGCTGCTTTTGGCAACAAAAGCTGAGAGAAACTGCTTCTCCCAGCTCCCCACAGCCCCACCCTTCTCCTCTACCTAGAACAAAATCCGCCTTAGGGAAGACTGAATTCAGGTTGGCCACTGCAACCCACCGCTGGCATCTGGCAATCACTTCATGACTCGTTCTTAAGCAAACACTTTTTGGAGGGTGGGGGAGCACAATCTAGCAAGGCACACACCTCATCTGTGAGAAAAAGTGAGAAGGAGTCATATTTAGACAACTCAAGGGATAGTACCCTGGTGAGCTATCAGCCACCTTGAACCAAAAATGTGGACTTCAGAATGTCCTGAAAGTTAACACCATGCCAGTAGATTTATCAAACAATTGGAGGCAGTTAAAGACACAGGAAGTGTCATATGAAACAAAACGGAATTCCTCTCTGTAATCCTGCAGGATAAATTTCTGGATGCTTTTTTAAGGGGTCAAGAACTTCGATGTAGAAGACATGACATGTAAAGCATCTTCCAGACAAATTTCAGGTGCCATCTTACTCTGCAGACACAAGACAGAAGATGTGGCTTGTCTGAAGAGATGACAGAAATTCAAAAAGAAGAGAAACCAATTTCTATAGAGTCCAACTTCCCCCAAAATGGATTTAGATGACTTTAGCCCATGAGGAGCACAGAAAAGCCCTTAGCTCTTAGCACCATTTGGCCATCGACTATGCAAAAGAAAAAGGAACATAATGGTCACCGGAACTGGCAAGCTTTACTCTTTCACATATCTCTTTTGCCTTCAAGTTTTTGCTTGTTGTTTGTTCATTTGAGGAGGTGCGCATACACACACAGCACACACAAAGTCAGAGGACAACTCGTGGAAGTCTATTATCTCCTAGTACAACTCTAGTCTCAGGAACGAAACACGGGTCATTAGGCTTGCCACAGAAACCTTACCACTGACTCATGTCACCGCACCCCTCCTTGGGGATTGAGATGTTTAGGTAGGGTCCCACTTTTCAGCCCCAGCTGGCCTAGAACACACTAAGTGTACAAACGCACAGTGAGCCTCCTGCCTCAGCCTCTTGAGTGCTAGGATCACAGACTTGGGTCATCAATCTTGGCTTTAAAACGTTTTTACTGTTAGGCAAAAGTAGCAGCTTTCCCCATAAAAATTAGTGAGCCTCAAAATTTAATGTAGACAGGCTGATCACATTTGTGAATTAACACATGCATCTCTGGCTTAGAGTAGGAATGAAAATCCACAGACACTGAATAGTTTAAGGGAGCAAGTTATGGGGTACAACTGTACCATTGGGTGACTGTATACACCATGATGCATTGCACATTTCTAAGCTAGAAAACAGGAGTTACAAAGTCTCTCCCACAAACAGATGTTGACTGTTTGAGGGATGGGTCCCTGATTTAAATATTACACAATGTACACACGTGTCAAAACATCACTTACTGCAGCACTAATATGGTCCACTTATACTTTTATATATCGGTTAAACATTTATTTTAAAGGTTTTTTTAAAAAATGAAAGTATTCAGACTGGGAAGACGACTCAGTCTGTAAAGTACTCCCTCTGTAAGGAGAAGGAGTCAAATCCCATCATGAAACCCAATTTAAAACAAACAAACAAAAACAAAACAAAACAAAACAAAAAAAAAAAAAAAAAAAAACAAGAACAAAAGAAAGGAAAGGAAAAACTGACAGGGCAAAGCACAGCTGTGATCTCCAGGCCGACCGACCCCGGGATCACCAGCCACTCAGTAGATCCTATATGGTGAGCTCCAGGCTAGAAAGAGACCACATCTCAAAAAAGCCCAAGGTGGTCAGAACACGGTATAATAACACCAGAGGATGTACTCTGGTCTCCACATGTAACACACACACATACACACACATACACACACACACACAAGTTCTTGGCACTACTACTGGATTCGGGCTGAGCAGGTGGGAAGAGGCTGTAACCCTGCCTTTTAACAATCTACTTAAGGGGTTGGGGTTGTCAATCAATGGTAGAACACTCGCCTATCAACTGCAGGGTCTGAGGCCTTGGATTCAATCCCAGCACTGCTCTAAAAAAAGCACAAAACAGTAACAATAACAACAACAATCAACAAATACCAATTGTACAAATGCTGGGACCAAACTGTAACCGCCACTTTTTAAAATTTGCAGCCCATCTTCATGTTTGTTCAAATGCCTCTGAGCCTCCTTCTCCAACCCTACTCAAACAGCCCGAGCATCTCTCAGATACCGTCCTCCGTGCTGAGCTAGCCCAGAACATGTACTAGGTCTGAGTGGAGTCAAACCCTTTCTAGGCCTCAGTGATGAACTGGGTATGATGGTGATAAACTGACAGTGAGATTTGGTGACATCATACAAGACCAAACCTAGCTGATGCAAACACACCAACAATACTCCTTCAATACTTCTGTGCATGGGAAGAGCACAGTGAAGTTACAATCAATGGCCCCAGAACAAACACTCCTGAAAAACTGCAATTCCCTTCTGCTCCCTTCTTGGGTCTCTGTCCCACATGCCCAAGAACTGAGCAGCTCTTCGGAGCA
Organism: Mastomys natalensis; assembly: GCA_021653895.1. Classification (NCBI taxonomy): domain Eukaryota; kingdom Metazoa; phylum Chordata; class Mammalia; order Rodentia; family Muridae; genus Mastomys; species Mastomys natalensis. Next base: position 1,277,947 of record JAJTUV010000230.1, read on the forward strand.
CTGGTGATGTCCGAGACTGTCAAAGAGAACTGTAACCTGACACAATTTCACCTGCCATTCTGACTCCAGAAGCTAACCCCCAGGTAAGATGTATTTCACTAGAGATGGACAGTGCAAGTCCAGGGTCAGCATGCTACCACCTAACAGACAGGGGAGGCAGTGAACAGAGTGAGCACTGGGCAGATCCAACAGAGAACAGAGATGAGGCACATGGGAGCTAGAGAATTCCTGGGCATTCCACATCATATCACATCTTTCAGCACCCTTTCAACAACCACCTACACCCTGCCCTGCCCTGCATGGCTTCTCTCTTAGCACCTACCATGCCAAAGCTGCAACAGAGAACATGGTCCAAAAACAGTGACACAAGATGGTATCCCTAGTTTCAAAGTCTCAGAAACCAAAGGTGACCCTTGGGGATAGTCATGAGAAACCATTTTCAGCCTTACTGTCTGGGTAGACAGTGGGTAAGAAGAGAGAAGAATAAAGCCAAGGCAGAGATATAAGAAGAGAGGGGAGAACTTCTCTTTCTGACTGAGTCCAGTTCCACACGGATTCCCAACAGACTCCACTCCACTCCTTATAACCAAATAATTCCAACACACACTAGCTTTTCAATATTCCAGGCCCCAAAATTCTGAATTGCTGGACTTGGAGTAATTCACTTATGACCAAGGAGCTTCAGACAGATACACCTAAGCCTCCTTTCTTCAAGATAGATCAGTGCCTTGTCCTTGAAGTCTACAGACTCTAAGGAGCCACTGACAGGGGCCTTTTTGGATAGATTCAGTATTTCAGGACCACAAACATGTAAAGGATTCACAACTAACAGTTCTAAAGTCACAGGAACTCTTCTCAATCACACTGTGAGTCTTAAGCAAACACATTCATCATTTAAGAATTTCTTAACTATTTCCTTCGGGGGCATCCCTAGGGTAGGGAATGTTGCTTTGTCTTGGAAGAATATACAACACACCACTTTAGAGAGGACAATCCTAAGGGTAAAGAAGGCAGGAGCGTTTAAAAACGAGCTGCCACTCCACGAAGAAGGCTAAAGAGAGTCACTTAACACATCCGTGACTCTGAGAACCTTTCTTGAGGATGGTGTGTCCATGACACGGGATGGGGTGAGGCACCCTGCATGCAATGTCCCACATTCCCCAGTAATAGCACCTGTACTCAACAATAACAATGATAGCCATGCAGAGACACGACTTACCAACCCAGCTGGCCTGCCTCTTGTGCATCTGAGCCATGGACGGAAGCTGTACTGCGCATCCACAGCAGGAGACAGAGACAGGGCAGGCAGATGCAATGCTGTGGCTAAGCAAGCAAAGCACTAAGAGGAAAGCTCCATGGCTTTTTAACTCCTCCTAAGTTCCTACCCAAGTTCTAGGCACTAAATGAAACAAAGAGATTCTAACCAAAAAAAAAGTCTCCGCAGAGGGTTTCCAGTGGTGAACAGCCACCGAAGACAGATGACACCCGGAGAACACAGCAGCCAGCAAGGCGGCCTCCATTCCAGAGGGATCTCAGGTCAAGAGGTGGCTGAGACATCGCCTTCCCAGCAGGAGTGAGTCACTGGGAGAGTCAGAGGGAGGCAAGGTGGTGGGCTTAAATTTCCCCAGACCCAGAGGACTAGCATTGGCTTAGCAATGTGGAAAGAGAACTGGGAAAGAAAATAAAAGTGACTTCAGAAAGACCGCATCGACGCAGTGGGGACAGAGGCCAAAGAAGGTGACATTTGTGGCATTCTAAAACCCATCAGAATGAAGGCCATCCCCACAGTGACTATGGGGGTGACTTGCTTAGGCCGCCAGAGATTCTGTCCCCGCTCCCAGAGGCCATCAAAATCTTCATAAAGTTTAGATTCAGAACACGGCAAAACACTAACCTAAACACAACGCATACTCGATGCTCCATCTGGGAGCCAAGACTGTTGCACTCTGATGAGGCTTGGGGCAGGAGAGGAGAGAATACTAGTAGCACAGGAACACTATATGAAAACTGATTTCAGGGTGTTCGAATGAATACCAGGTCTACTCAGTCACAGATCCCACAGATGACTGCTTTTGCATTACAACCACAGGACAGAAAAATGCAAAGTTTCAAAGTATTTTGCAACCTGCCCATCATCGGGAGTGAAGGAAGTACTAACAACTGCATTCACTTTACCACAGAAACTCAGAGATACTGAATTCTTTTTCCAGATATGTAACTCTCAACTTAAAATCTTACCAGCTGAGCAATACAACAGGCCTCCATAGCATGTTCAAGACTTGTGAAAAACCATCACAACTATTAAGCAAGGAGAGTCTTTACTTCCCCAGAAAGAAACCCTGCACCTATTAGCAAGCACTCTCTGATCCTTCTCTGTCCAGCTCCCCACAAACACAGATCCATTCCTTGGTCAATAGATACATCGTCTAATCATTACATGTAAGTGGAATTTTATAGCGTGATCTTTAACCATCTGGCTTCATTCAAGTATATCATTTGTTGTGTAAGGAATCAGTATTCCGTTCCTTTTTGTGGTTGAATAATACTCCACTGTGTGCATAAATCACACTATTTGCTCACTGCACTTGGACTGTCTCTTTTTGGCTACTATGAATAATTCTATGCATGTATTCGCAGTCAGATTTTGTAGAAACATGCCGTCATCCTCCTTGGGTACGTGCTAAGGAGCAAAACTACTCCTCATGTAGTAAATCTTTCTTCAACCTTCGAAAGAAGAGCTCAACTGTCTCTTGAAGTAGCAAAATAAATTTAATTTATTTATTTATTTATTTAATTTATTTATTTTTTGGTTTTTCGAGACAGGGTTTCTCTGTGTAAGCCTGGCTGTCCTGGAACTCACTTTGTAGACCAGGCCGGCCTCGAACTCAGAAATCTGCCTGCCTCTGCCTCCCAAGTGCTAGGATTAAAGGCGTGAGCCACCACTGCCCAGCAATAAACTTTATAGTCTACTAGAAAGTTTAAATTTTTTTTAAAATAGCTAGCTCCAGTCCATGTAAGCTGCACTTCCCTATGGATTTGATTGACAGTTTCCTAATGACTAATATCCAGAATTTCATCAAGAGACTCTCTATGTGTAGTCTTCCGGCAACTGCCCACACAACTTTCTCTTGTCATTTGAGTTGTCTTATTAATGAGCTGTAAAGGTTCTTTATATATGTTGGGTACTAGACCCTTACCAGACATAATGTGAAAATGTTAGCTCATTCTGTGGGCTTTCTTTTCACTTTTGAGAGTGTCATAAAGACTCACTCCTCGGTTCCTTCTCCAATCTTTTAAACACTTCCCTTTCACACTGTGAAGTAGCTGTGGATGTTGTGAGCTAAGTGGCTGTGTGTCATGCTTTTAGAGATGAGTATCCAGTTGAGTTTGTTTTGTTTTGTTTGTAATCAGCTTCTGACCATCTATCAACCATAAACATAAGGGTTTGTCTCTGGATTCCCAGTCCCACCCTATTAATCTGTACCTCCATCCTTATTTTTAAGAATGACACTTTTAAGAATGACAATTAAATGTAAAAAGCAGGGTCACATGTAATCCTAGGCTGATCCAGACTACATAAGAGAGACAGAGGATGGCCTTGAACTCCTTACGCTCCAGTTCTCACTTCAAAGTTCCGGGGGTTACAGGTGTGAGCCAGCACACCTGGCTAGCAGTGCCGTGTTCGCTTTATAGTAAGCTTTCTAATCAAGAGGCTTGAATCCTCCAACTTTGTTCTTTAAAAAAAAAAAAAAAATGTTTTGCCTATCCTGTGTTCTCTGCATTGCCATATGGCTTTCAGGATCAACTTGCTAACATCTGGGGTTTAGACAGGCATTGCCCTGAATGTGGAGGTCAGAGGACAACTTGTGGGAGGTGACTCTCTCCTTCCACCATCTGGGTTCGAAGGAATCAATTTCAGGCCACTGGTTTTGGCAGCAGATGCCTTTACCCACTGTGCATCTCCCCGGCCCCCAGGGTTTTAGTTTCCCAAGCTTTTCTGACAGTACTGTAAATGCTCACTGCTGGAAGTCCCTGTCATTAGTGTAAATTCTAGTCTGGAATTACAAAAAACACAGTGAGTGGATGTACAGGAAGCAATGACAGAAATCTAAGAGAACCAACGCAAAGCTGGATTCACTGGAGGATTCCCAGAGGAGACTCCCAGAGGACGACTCCTAGAGACTAACATTTCTAAGGGGTGGGGTCATGTCTACTCTCCTCACCTATACCACATGCCCACAGAAGGCACCAAGAAACACTCAGTGAATATTCCTCAACATTATCAGAAATACTTCACTCCGTATTTCCTACATTAGGTAACAAATACACTTTCAAACGCTGACTGCTTTCAAGACAGGTTGTTTCTCACAGTGTGGATTATTATAATATAAGGAAAAATATTATCAAGAAAAAAAAAACAAGTTTGATGAAGAACAAATAAGAAGCTTAAGACAACGTCATGAGACAAGAACCAGCAGCCAGGTAAATAGACAAAGGCATACAGTCTTGACAACGGCTTCAGAGCAGTAGACTCCCAGTAAAAGGAGGGCTGCTGCAGAAGAGGCTACCCTGTAAGACTTAAAACCAAATGACCGCAGAGGTCCTCTGTTGGAAGAGACAGTGGGAGTCAACACAAACAGTCAGTGCTCATGATAAGTGTCTCATGAACATCTTCTCACTGGGTCCTTGTGACAAAACCCAGGCAAGTTCACAGGGTCATGGCCCCCTTCCAAAGGTTCAGCCTCTGACTGCTGACTTACAATGGTGTCAAAGCAATCCATAGCCAGAAGAATGCATATGAGGAATTTTGGATTGTGGTCTTTTCCCAGCCCTGTGATTCCGGTCCATGAGCCATGTGGAGACAGCAACAGTGAGCCAGAGACAGTTAGTCATGTGATCACCAGAGCATACAATGAAGATTCCATGGTAGGTATTGCTGCTAAGCTAGGCGACTCAGGCTCCCTGTAGTACATGCAATTCCTGCTAGGATTCTGGGGACACTGCCTGGGGAGCAACTACAGTCATCATCATTTAGAACATGGTCAGCAGACAGCTAGAGGTTTCACAGGGTATCATGTCCAAGGACCAGTCACCCTGATTCCAATCGCACATCCTACTCTTTGTATAAATACAGATATAGGCACACACCGAATACACAGGCACATAACAAATACACTTAAAATGTAGCAAGTATTCAACACCCTTAAACCAAGAGTATGAAGCCCATAACCACAAAGATTTCAAATATTTTGCTACCAAAACCTATACCAACCATGGTGCCTGACACAGTGTCATTTCCTATGTAGGGCAGTGCTGGGCTTGGATACAGAGGCTGCTCAAATGCAGTATGTCCCTTGTTATAGTAAATCCACTCCCCTTGTATGCAAGGCCTTTGCAGCCCTTTATGATTCCACTGATCTGTTCTTCTAGATTTTCAATTACTAAGTAATCAAACCTCTGCATATAATATTTACACCTTCCAGTCAATTGTCTCTCTGCAGCCAAGACTAACTGAGAAGAAGAATATCCGGGCATATTTGGAGGCACCCCTGATCAGCAGCCGTTTCTTCTGAAAAGAAAAAAGAATAGTACAGGAATTGGGAGGAAGGATCTCTGCTTTGATAAAGACCATCTTGAGACTTTTCTCCTCACTCGTCCAAATTTTAAATCATTTCCTTGCTTTCACATAGTAAATTTGCTGCTTTCATGTCCAGATACGCCGGGCATCAGGTTACAGTGTGAAGGAGAAAAGATAAAAACAATCTGCATGCTTCCATCTGGCTCTCCTGAGCAAGGTCTAAGATGTGTAATGTGAGAGACGCTGCTAGCACTGCAGTGGGCAAGACAGAACGTCACAGAAACAAATCTTCCAAGAGGATCTGAGAGGCCGGGAGGTATCAGTCACCAAAATTTACTGTGAGGGCATTTAAAAAGAAACGGAGAAGAAAGACCAGACATCGCACATGGTATGTTGTTTCAGAAATGGATGAAGAGTTGAATACAAACCAATACATCCAGGAAAGTCCACCCTACAGAGGCGCTGTTCTTACAGAAGTCAGATGCAGGGGTGGGGGCATGAAGATTGAGAGGGAAGGGAGGGAGGAGGCTGAGAAGAAGAGAGGGAGGAAGGAGAGAGGGAGGGAAGGAGAGAGGGAGGGAAGAAGAAAAGGAGGGAAGAAGAGAGAAAGGGACAGAGGGAAGAAGAGAAAGAGGGAGGGAGGGAAGGAAGGAGAAAGGGAGAAAGAAAGAGGGAGAGAGAGAGAGAGAAGAGAGGAAAGAAGACAGGCAGGCAAGCAGGCAGGCAGGCGGATGGGCTGGGGAGATGGCACATCTGCTAAAGTGCTTACCAAGCAGGAAGATCTGAGTTCTATGCCCAGAATTCAGGTAAAAATGCCTGGCACGGTGACCCATTCCTATAATCCCAGTGCCATGGAAGGGTAAGACAGGCAGATTGCTAGGGCTGGCTGGCCTGTCAGCCCAGTTTACTTACTGAGCTCCAGGACAGGGAGCAACCCTGTCTCAAAAAGAGAGAGACAGCACCTAAGGGACAATACCCACTTCCACCACACACATGCACACCACACACAGGCACACCTGAGAGCATGCACACACATAAACACACACACATACAGACACACACACATGCAGACACACACACATGCAGACACACATGTACACACATACACTTGCAGACTTTCACAGACACACACACATGCACAGACACAAAACCAGCCCCCTGGGTATTTATGAATACAGTCTTGCCCAGCTTTGAGGACTCAAAATTCAAGCTTTAACTATGGTCAGACTTTGCCTCTGCCACATGGCACTGTGCCACACAACATAGATTTTTTTTTTCCCCCAGTATGAAAGAAACCAACAGGTCCAATACAAACACGGGCTTTCCAATATATAAAACTTAAGAAAAGCCAGGGTCTGCTCAGAAGACATTAAAACGCTTTATACATCAAAATCACGAGGGTTAGGCAGAAATGCAGCATTAAAATAATTTACAAAATGGCTCGACAATGAACATTTTCCTCCACGAAAAAACAACACCCTTAATGTTTTTCATATGGCACATAAATTTTACAATACCTGCAGGAATATTTTCATTGGTTAAGCCAACACCATTGGTCTTTTTAGCTCTTAAGCATATTACGATTTTTTGCCTTTTTATGGCGTTTTTTGTTGTTGTTTGCACCCAATGTAATAAGCTTTTGAGAACAAGAAACAAACCGCAATAAAAAGAAGAAAGGAGAGCCCTTGTGGACTGCCACTTTCACAAGAGGGGTGGGGGTGGAGTGATCTGAATCTCGCTTTTATGGCTGCTATCTTGAGGCAATTAGTGTAAAATAATTGTCTGCACAGGCCAGAGAGAGAGGCTAAGTTGAGGCACTCGACCGACCACCTTCCCGAAAAGGCTCTCCCTGCAGCCTGCTACAGCAGATGTTGGCTGTTAAGGCTCGCAGACGACACAGTTCATGACTCTTAGAAGACGGCTGTGTGCCACATCTGCAGCTGATGAAACGGAGAGCAGAAGTGTGGCAGACACACAGAGGGGAGTGTGAGCAACCGGGCCAAAGGAACTGTCTTGAAGGCTGGCCTAAAAATAGACACACACTCATACTCCTCCGCCCTCCTCAGCCAGCTCATAAAACCGGGCCTGCCTGTCCTATTATGGAGTCAGCCTATGGCAGACACTTCCTGCGTCCAGCTAGGGCTTCGGGTAATTCAAGAGCAAGAGGCAGGAGTGGAGGGAGGCAGGCTGTGCCGCATCCTCCAACTGCAGCCCGGCGCTCCGAGCCTCGGTACAACTGGGCTGTGCTCCAAGTTCAGCTGGGCCCCCAGAGAAAGGCAATGCTTGTGTTTAGCCCGCACAATACTGACATAACATTAACAGATTTACATATGCAAAACTGTGAAGCAACAGGCATTCCCCCTCAATTGACCCACAGCTTGTAGTGTCTGCCGAGTTATTCCCCGCTTCGGCTCTGTAACCAAGTGGGCGGCATGCGAATACCATCTGGGTACCACTTATTGAAAACTGGCAGTCGCTCTGTAATAGGCAAGCTGGCAATAAGAGGGAAGGGAATAAATTGCATCATTTAGTTAACATCCACTTGCTCTGCGGCTGTTAAAAAACCCATGACTGAATAATAATTTGGTTATTCCTTTTGCCAGAAACTGCTGTCAGCCAACTTGTACCAGGCATGCTGCTAAAGGCAGCTAGCAAAATTTCCACTTCAACAGAATTGGGAAGGATCAGAGGAAATAGGCATGGGTCTCTGGGTGTGAACAGTGGCGACTCCAGTGGTGACATGGGTTTCTGCAGCCTTCTACTGTCCTGGTCACCCCCAAAACTGGTTGACAACAAGCCCTGGTGAGCCACCTAGCCAGGCTGGGCCACAGAGCCAAGCTGTGGTGTACAGTAAGCCTTTGAGTAGCTCAGATCCCAGGGTGCGTGTGTTAAGTGACAACTCGTGGCTCTCAGAGGGCTGTGGAGGCAGATGTGGTCAAGCAAGGATCATTCTGTGCTCCCAAGTCCTGCCCCAAAACAAACTGGGATGGCCCCTAGGAAATCTGGGCCCGGCTAGCGTGTGTCCTCATAAGCCTGAGCTTACAGCCATGTGTCCTACTTCTCTCTGGTTTGTTCAATCGCTTCCAAAGACAACTAACAAAGAGGTGACAGGGACCTTAGCCCGCCACATAAAGGCACAAGTGAGGCTCACTAAAATCCCCTGTGTTTGAAGTGGTTCTCTTTTGGATGTATTCATAAAGAAATTCTCTTACTACATACCACTGTGGAGGTGCTCATATATATGTGCACAGACAGTACTTTCCTTTTCTATTTCTTTTAGGAAAATTGGGGTGAAACAGACAGAAACAACAAATGTTCTAAATATTTTAAAGAGATATAAAAATATCTGAGTATTACTGAGCAGGTAGCTCAGTTGGTAGAATATTTACCTAACATGCATCAAGTCCTGGGTTAGATTCCCAGGACCACATGAAGTAGGAACAGAGGTGCACAGCTGTAATCCCAGCAGTCAGGAGGTGAAGACAAGGGGATAAGATGTTCAAAGTCATCCTCAACCACAGTGGGAGTTAGAGGACAGCCTGGGATACACGAGAAAGTATCTCATTAAAAACAAAAAAGCCCCATGCTTTTATACAAATCATTTACAGAAGATACAAACACTTTATGTGTGATATAAATCTCTAATTATCTTTTCCTTATCTTTCAATAGTTTATATTTCATGTAGCTATAGTCTGAGTCAATTACTCTTTAAGCTCTGATCTTTCTAAAATACTTATCAAAGAAAAATAAAGAGTTGGTTCTTTTGTTGTTCTTGTTGTTGCAATTAGCTAGCGTCTGTGGTGCAGGCTGGAATCTCAGCTACTTTGGAGGTAGAAGTGGAGGACCACAGTTTCAAGGCCTTCCTGGGCTACAGGGCAAACTGGAGTCCAGCCAGTGAAAGTTAGCGAGACCCTGTCTCAAGATTAAAAACACAAACAGGGCTGGTTATGTACCTCAGTGGTAGGAAGCCTGCCTAGCATGCCTCAGACTCTGGGTTCAAACCTCAGTAAAATAAAAAATAAAATAAATAAACAGGAAATTCAGAACAAAAGGGGAAACAGTCAAGAAAAAGGCTTCTTGCTGATCGTGTGTTTAATCCAAGTTTTACAAAGGCAAGACAAGGGCATCTACAGTGTTGTTAGTGGCAAAAATATACATTTACCAAACCTAAGCCTACAGTCCCTCTGACGTCTAAATTTGGGGAAGAAAAGTTAAACAATGTTTCAAAGCCCCAAACAGATTAAAGACTGCTCAGTTTTCTAAGCAGGGTGGTCTTGCTGACAAGAATTCTGTTTGCTGTTGGTGGATGGAAACAGGCAGAATTCCATCATGAACCAGAAGAAAGATAAAAAAGACGAGACCAAATTGTTATGTATTTGACAAACCACTGCAGTTGTAACTTACCATGTGTTTAGGGAAACTCTGGTAATGGTTATTTTCAAGGGAACAACAGTAGCCAAGAAAGATAATAGGCTGGGTTTTTCCTCTCAGAGTCAGCTTATGATTGTAATCTCACCTTGCTCTAAATAGCTTACAAGGCAAAGAAAAGACAAAGTCAATTCTCTATCTAGAGATATCACAAGATTGCTAAGACTGTAAAGCAATAAACTGAATTTGTTCCGGGAAAGGATAAGAAAATGATACTTCCAAGACACTAAGCTAACAATAAATTTGTTAAAAGGAAGCAAAATAGCTATTTTGTTTGAGGGATTTGCTTGCTTTGTTTTATTTTCTGAGACAAAGTTATACAATATAGCCCTCGCTGGCCTGAAGCTTTCTATGTAGACCAGGCTGGCCTCGTAAAGATTCTCCTGCCTCTGCCTCCTAGAGTTGGGATTAAAGGTGTTTACTACACACCAGCTCAGAACAGCTATTTATTCACACGTAAACACGTGCACACAGATTTGAAATAACAAAATCAGTAGGCTATCCTGGAAGTGTCACTAGCATGAGTTGGGGCAATGGATATTTAGCAAAGTTCTGTCACTAACTGACCCCAGGCAAGTCATAGCTTCTCTGAGACAGATATATATATATATTTCTGAAGAGTAGCCCAGGCTGGCCACAAACTCACTATGTAGACAGAATAACTCTGATTTTCTGATCCTCCAGCTGCCGCCACACTTCTACTGCTGAGATTACAGATGTGCCCACCATACCCAGTTTATGCAGGGCTGGGGGCTGGAGCTAGAACCAAGGACAGCATGGATACTAAGTAACTATTTCCCAACTGCACAGCCACTCCAGCAGCTCACTGGGGGCCATTTATCAGGACAATGTAAAAAGGTATCCTATGAAAACAATCCAAGTTACAGAGGATTTCAAAATGTCTCCTTTTACTTGGTAAACTGCCTTTGGAGTAAACATGGATGATGTTTTGTTTGTTTGTTTGTTTTTTAAATATACATGTTGAAGGACTAGACTGCCTTAGGCAAATATTTATCTTCAGAACTTTATATATTCAATACTTATTTAAAATCCAGAAAGTATCCAGTGACACAAGGTTATGTTTTAGTATCAATTCCTCAGTAAATGACAATACACAAAATTCACCTAATATAGAGAGAGGCCATTCTGGTAACATGAAGAAACCAAGAGTTGACAAGTCTAAAGAATTTACAAGCTTAGGTTTGGTATGTCTAAGAATTTGGAAAATACAGCATTCCTAGAAAATGCGTTTTTAAGCTGCTCCAGCTTTTTTTCCATTCCATGTTTAAAGGAGCCAGGGTCCCATCTCCAGTTCCTCTGCCTCATTCACCCTGACTTTTTCTTCCAGTAAACTAGATCATGTTTTGTTTTCCTGAATCACTTTAAATAATGCCTGTATCTCCTGGAAACGGTCCAAAAGCCATGCCATTTTCTAACTAACCCTCACCACCCTAGTGTCCTTCAGGGGAGGAGACAACGTACTCGTGGGACTCCTAGGCAGTGGGGTGGTTGTGATAGTTTTCTCCAGGAGAGGTCAGGGTGTGAGCTACTGGCCACAGCACCCAACATCTGACACTCCACATTCACAAGCCAGCTGGCTAGAACTAGTGGTCAGTGCCCAGGAAAGAAGGTGAAGGCGACCAGCCCACAAGAAGCAGGAATTCCCACGTTGGCCTCAGTAACAAAGGAGTTTATTGGCCAAGATGGAGTCACTATTAGCCAAATCCACCTGGCTGATCTTGTAAAGAATGAAGAACTACTCACTAAGGCTGGAAAGTGTAACCAACAAACCTGAAGGGCTGTTTCTGGGATGTTAATGACCCAACTTTTGCGATCAAGTTACAGTTCCACGTGGTTCCTAAGGTCCCTTTGAAAAGCTGTGATGATGGACAGCTGGGCCTGTGGCCATAGCTGCTGTGCACACTCCTCAGTTCTATGGTACAGAGTAAATACAGCACGACTTGTAGGTTAGGCGCACGAATCTTGCTCCCTATCTGTCGCTGATGAGATGCCAGGGTGTGTAAAGGACAATGCCAGTACTCAAAGCTCACTTCTCAGAAGCCCTGGGAACCCAAAGCCTGGGTGTGGAGCCTGTGGAGCCCACGACAGAGACACTCACTGTCCCACCTCCTGAGCCACTACCCAGTGGTACACTGCAGCCATACAACTAGTCATTTTCCTCAGCTTTTATGAAAATAAAATAAAATCTAAGGTTCACCATCATTATGATCTAGGGGAAAGGAGAAATTACAAAGGGAAGTGGGGGAGAGGCAAAGGAAGGGGCAGGGAGGTAGTGAGGGGAAGAAAGGGGGAGAAGAAACCTCACTATGAAGACAAACAAACTGTGAAATCTAAAAATAAATACTCAGGGCTGAATTCCAACACAACTATCATGGCTGTCACTTTAAGGAAATAAAATTCTTATCAAACACAAAAAGGTACCAGGGAATTCAATCTATGTGAGATTTCATAAATTGAAAATTACAGGATTCTGAAACAATTAGGGTTAAGTAACATATTCTTCCCCAGACAGTTAGGGTGTTTGTCCCCCTACCCCATTCTGTCCTACCAGGAGGCTTTTCTACCCAATGTGACAAGGGATTCCCCACTTGCAGGTCAAGGGTCAAACAGCTGGGTCAGAGAGCAGATTTGTGGAAATTCAAAGAAAGCCTTTTACTTGTGGAAAGGCAGACAAACATCCAGGCCTTTCCAGGTGTAGAGTAGGCTGCTCTCCCATGCGTCTCCAGGATTCTAGGCTCTGGTAGTCTGAGCTTAGCAGATTCCTCCATGGCTCTGCGCAGTACTGAGAACTAGCTGCTGAGAGCCACATACAAGAGCAACACAGATTTTCTTTCTTCAGTGACATCCCAAGCCAAAGGGCGCTTCTTGGGGGCCCAAGCAGAGCAGAGATCGGTGTGAAACAAAAACACAAGAAATTTTTGTGGGGAAGTCCTCCTGACATGATTACCTGACACCCTGTTGACCTAACTCAAGACTGGGCCGCTGACGAGCAAGGCCCGGAAAGCTTCAGGACCCCTCTTAAGTAGTCAGCATCACTTCTCCTCTTGGTGGGATCTTTTGGTAACGGGGCTCCAACTCTAGATGTGCACATGCACACAGAGTTCAGGGAAAGGATGTGGTTTCCTCTCGGGTCAGAAACCAACTTCTGGAGCATAAACTCCCAGGCCAGGGGACACAAACAGTCAATGACACAGAAGGCCAAAGGGCAGCCTGGAATGGCATGAAGGAGAGGGAAGGCAGAAGGTGAGCCTTCGCAGTGGCCTGTCAGAACGCCTGGGTCACTATCTCGGAGGGAGAGAAGTTCCATCGTTCAGGGAGTCCCTGTACTTGGAAACATACTGGAAAAGGAGGATGACTTGTTTATTATTTTCAACCATGAGCATCAGGAGGAAGGGAAATGTGGGGAGAGGGGGCTTGGCTACACGAAAAGAGGTTGAATCGTAATGAGGGTGCATTTGCCACGCTTTCTTTTAAATGTAAGCACTTAAAGACACATGGATACGATACAAATTCATTGGCTCAGGTTTTTTTTTTTCCCCATTGAGTTTTATTTTATATCAATAGTATCTCAAAAGTTAACCGGCTGCAAAAAAAAAAAAAAAAAAATCAACATATATATTTTCCTCTAAATCTCCCCTTTTACTCCTTCCTCTCCAATCCTCACAACAGCCAGAACCAGTCCTTACTGCCCTGGGAGAAATGAGACAGGTCAAAGGGAAAGCTGGCTGTGCACAGTGCCGAACACCTGCAATCCTAGCTTTACAGTGATGGTGACTACAGGGTCAGAAGTTCAAGCTTAGCCTAAGTCATATGTTACTAAGTCTGGGACCAGCCTGAGTAACAAGTGACCCTGGCTCAAAAAATTAAATTAAATTAAAATAAACTGGGATTAGATAAATGGCTTAGCAGTTAAGAGCACTTGCTGCTCTTGCTGAGAACCCAATTCATAACTGCCTTTAACTCCAGTTCCTGGGGTAAGACACCTTTTTCTGGTCTCCACAGACACTGCATGAATGTGGTACATACACACACACACACACACACACACACACACACACACACACACACGCTTATAAAAATAAATCTTTAAACAAAACAAAGAAACCTGTAAGTAACATCAGAGTGGGTACTAGGAAAAATCATTACTGCTAATGAATTATTACTTGCCAAACATAAAGAAACAGTTCTTTGAAGCACACTATATTCACTCAGGGAAAGGACCTGGAACAGTACACTATGGGCAGATAATGACCATCCCTGAACAACACAGTCTAAAACCTTCAGAGCATTCACGTAGTTCTTAGCCATCTAGGGCGTAAGGTGTGTACAGGGCCTATGGAGATACTGTGCTGCTATCTCTAAGAGGCTGGACCACCTGTGTACCCGAGAACAACCCTGCAGAGATACCTGGAGGTATCTCAAAGATACATTAACTAAAGAAGTTAATTTTTGACTTTTGAGCAACTGAGAGTCCACCATTTGGTTATATATTGGGTTCTTATGGTTAATCTTAACTTGTGAGATCTATAGCTGGCTTTACATATGAGATAACAGGACACTTGAAGATAGCAACTGCAGGAGAGTTAAGTCGGCACCATCCTTCAGAGCCTACTAGCGTTCTTTCCACAAGAACGGAGTCCCCCGTGTGTTCCCCTCATCTCTCCATTTCTGTGCATTTTATTTTACATTACAAACCAAATGTATCCCAGTGACAAAGGCTTCAAATATTTTATTTGACATGTTAGATACAATAATGAGAATGAACTCATTTCTCAGTCCTGACTTTACCTCATAAGCTTCCTATGAAGCAGACTTGTTGAGAGCCCTCGAAGAGCACAAGAAGCGATAAAGAATATTCCAGTTCTCGAAATAAAAGCTTTAGGAAAAAACTTCCTGGTAAGCTCATCTTCCTGTGCTTTTCTGAAACGCCTTTCAAAACTTTGAAACTAAGCATATATCAAAAGATGTTTGTCAAAGTCAACATTTCTTTTGAAAACCATTAACTACCAAAGTAAAACAAGTTCATTGTATAAAAGACTGTAAACAAAGCAGCATAAATAAACCCGGGGTCAGGGTGCAGGCCTGAGGTTCCCGCCTCCACTGCCGAGACAGCGAGTAGAGGAGCAGCCACCAGGGTTTCTTTACCACCCTTTCTCCAAAGACATGGTTTAAAAACTCCTAGTAAAGTAGGTTCAGGGCACAGACCCTTGAATGAGTCTGCCTGGGTTCGAATTCTAACTCACTCACCACACACAGGAGCCTAAACTATGAACTAGTGATCTCTTCAGGCCTCAGTTTCCACAAAAGCAAGGTTAACAGCATAGAGATGATAAAGCGCCGTTTATCTCTCAGAATCACATGGTGAGGATTAAAGAAGTTTCCCAAGCTATTGTTTATAGAACAAGCCAATGTTTACAGCCAAGAGCAGCAGAAAAGTCCTCTTTAAGTATGGTCACATACACTTTCAGAATGAACAGGTAGCCAGTAGGGGAAAAAACAAAAGCATGCACCCGAAAGTGCTCAGGAAACTTAATTTGTTGGAGACAAAACAAAATAACAAAACCCAGGAAAAATATGAAGGCATGAAAATCTGAATGACTGAATCTAGAAACCCACAGGTAAAGCCTTTTTAATTTCCAACCTATCTTACTTTGTGGTTCAAATCCTAAGGAGTCACTGACTGACCTAAGATTCAAGCTCAGCTTCTCAAGGGTAAAGAAGTAAATTGTTCTATCTGCAATTAATGTCCTTTTTTATTTGTTTTTTTTATTTTTTTGCCACTGAATATCAAATAACTGAGGATTAAAAAGAAAAAGAGAGAAAAGAAAGGAAGAAAAAGAAAAGACATGGCAAGAAAAAGGAAAGAAAGGAAGGGAGGGAGGGAGAAATAGAGACAGACAAGAGGAGAGAGGAAGGGGGAAGGTGGGAGGGAGAGAGGGAAGGGGAGGAAGAGAGAAGGAAAGGGAGAGGGAGAGGGAGAGGGAGAGGGAGAGGGAGAGGGAGAGGGAGAGAGAGAGAGAGAGAGAGAGAGAGAGAGAGAGAGAGAGAGAACGAGAACAAGAGCAGGGTAGGTGGCAGGTGGCAGGTTTGGGACACCACTGACACTCTGGGGTGACTTCAGTGGGATATACTCACTCTTCAGCCCCAACTAACCAAGGAGAAGCCATCATGAATGTGTAGCTCCTGAATTCTAGAGAGCTGAGATTCTCTCAAGAGACAAATTATGTAACTAGAGACATAAAATCTCCTGCCCACTTCAAAAATATTACCAACCAATACAGAGAAAATGGTTTTCTCTAATATTTATGCACTTCAGAGATTCTGAGGAGACTAACACCTAAAGTGGGTAGCCTGAGTGTTGAGTTTGGCGTACGTGCTCCAGCTTCAACCCCCAAAGGAGCAAATAGAAAAATTTCCAAAGGAAACAATTTCTGCAGTGTAAGACTCTCAAGACTCCATCCACAAAAACATTCTATAAAATGTCAAGACATTTATAAGAGTAAAGTGTGCTATAAAACAAAATGACACAAATTACAGGATATTCTATTTGTTGATTCTGAACACACAACATGTAACCATCCTTCCCCTAAAGTATGCCTGGAGTGATTCAAATACAGGGCCAAGTCCACAGCACCATTACATTCTGGTGAGTGGTATGACCCTGTTCAAATGAAAAGCTCACATGTACATCAAAATACAAAGCACTGGGATGGAGAGATGGCTCAGTCAGTAAAGTGCAGGCCACAAAGGCATGAGAACCTGAGTTCAGAGTGCCATCATCCATGGAAAAATCCAGGCAAGCCATGGAGGCAGTACACTCCCATAAGCCAGTGCTAGGGAGCTGCTGGCTAGCCAATCTAAGCACAGGTTCAGTGCGAGACCAGTCTCAAAAAATAAGGTAGAAAGAGACTGAAGAATGCATCCACCATTAACATGTAGCCAGCTCACATACACAGACAGACAGATAGGCCTAGACAGACAGATGGCCGTAGTCTAAGCCATGAGTCCCATGCATCTTCCCAGGTCTCAAGACACAACATATGTATGAAGTGTGCACTCCAGTCATAATGAACACTCCACTTTCCTGGTTTAAGGAGAACTTTGCATTTTCACTCAAAAACCTAATTTTAATCATTTCAGAGACAACTATCAAAACAGAGGACTCACTCCAGTCTCCTTGGTGCTGCTGAAGAGCAAGCGACCTAACACAACCGCCATAGACTCCGGCCCTTCCGATTTTTTCACTGCTACTATCTACAGCTTAGCTACCCAGACAGGACTGAAAGGATGAAAATATATTACTAAGGCAAATCCTGATAAGGATTTCCACACTATTTAATTTCTTCAAATGTATCAATGGCCTCTAAACAGTTTCCTTCACTCTGCATATACTTCAGCTTTCTGGAACAAATAATCAAGATAACTTCACCACTCACAGAAATTATCTTTTACTAAATATCTGTCCCTAAAAGAAACCTCATGTAGATAGTGAAAGAAATACATAAAGCAAGCTCTCAACAAAATTAACTCAACTCAAAACAGAACCACATGAGAACAAATCCACTCAACACTATTCCACCACATAGAAACCATGTGAGAAGACAAGAAAAATAAATACGGACAGACACTCCAGTCTATGAGAAGTCAGATCTCCTTTTGTTTAAATGCAGTATCAGGTCCTAAGGAAAATTCAACAAGATGATCAAACATAACAGACACAAAGTCACAGAGCTGTCACCGTACAGAAATAATGACTAAGAGATTAGCAGTGAACACACTGTCCTAAAATGCTTGTGAGAAACATCAGAAATAAAGGATCAACTGTTTTCCTAGTCAGAGGGAGGACAAAGATTCTTCTGACATCATTAGCGATTTCAAATTTCAACCAAGAGGAAATGGAAATTATTTTTAAAATTCAAAAGGTAGTTTAGAAAAACCACCATCGCTGAAACGGCTGGAACCAGCAAACAGGAGACAAATAGATGGAAATATTGGTCGTTACAAGAACGGAAAGCATCAGAGTGTTCCTGCAGGCCACGTGCTTCCTATTTTGAGTTATCGTAGTTTATCATCCTATTTTTGACTCTGGAAACTAGTTAGGGGCAGCATCCCTCTAGTATCTGCTCTGGCGTTTCAGCCTCCTGGCCTTCGATGTCTCCTTCACCACTTTACTTCTGAGTTTCCAGAAAGTTATCAGGGAAAATATGAGCCAAGTTGCTTTTATTATTTTTATCTCAAGGCTTGAAGTATTCCTGAAAGTTCTATTTCAGAACTTGGTCAGCAATACAGATTTCTGACACCTTTGAATGTCATTATCCCTGGTCCATAATATTAATTGAGAAAACAGGCTCTGTCAAGTTTGCTAGCGTATCTGCTAGGTGTAGCGAGCTCCCTCAATGTCAGGTCTCAGTTTTCCTGCTTTGTATTGAATTTCTTAGGTAGCATTGCCCAGTATGTCACATTCTAAGCCATGAAAAATTCATTAGTCAAATGAACATGGGTTAGCATTTCTTGTGACGGTGGCCAAATTTAGATGCTGTAAAATTGCAAGCTTTATTAATTTCACTTTGCTTCTGCATCAAATTTTAATCGTTGAACTTGAAAAAATGCACCAGGCAAAGGTTCTTCCCACCAATAAGAAACTTCTAAGGATAATCACAGGATGGAAAGACAAAATGCGTTCATCACTTTTTCAGGTTTCATCATTAACTGGTTCATTTTTTTCCCACTATCTTTGCTGGAGAAAGAACACTGTAAGACTTTTCTGGTTTTTATTCTTTTTTCCCAGTGATTATAATCTGCTAACAGTGCCAGCAGACACCATACCTGCTTCCATGTGTCCCATTATTGGATTTATTAATTTTTTTCCCAACAGATCATGGACACGCTGCAACCAAAACATATAATCATTTTCACTGCACGTGTGTGAGCACTTGAGTGTATACTGACTGGCATGTGCACACACATGCATGGCAGCCTGAGGTTGTCAGGTGTCAGGCTGCCAGCTCTTTAAAATTTATATATTGAGGTAAGCTCTCTCCACTAACCCTGGAGTTCATAGCTTTAAAGGCCTACGGCTTGCTCTGAGGATTCCCTGTGTCTGCATCCCGTGTTCTGGGATAACAGGCAGGCTGCAATGTCCACGTGATTTGAACCATGGCTGCTGTGAACTCAAACTCCTGTCCTCAGGTTGTGCATCAAGTGCTTTACACACTGAGCCATCCCTCCAGGCCCTGGAGTATTCATCTTTCAAGTTTGGAACCATCACAGAAAACTTAAGCTGCCTTACAAACCCATCACCCCAAGCCTCAAACATTCCTATCATCTAAGAGGCAAGTGTCTGTAATTATTCAATATTAGTCTGAACATAAAAATCTTTCTGTTTAGCTGCCTATGAACACAAAAAATATTTGGAATGCTGGTCATCAGGTACAGTTTCTATTCAAGGGACCTTGTTAGAGTCTGGATGGGAGTTATGAAATCTGCTGTCTGGGCCAGGAGTATCTGACTCCACACGTTTCTCAATCTAGGAAGAACAGGAAGTTTTCCAAAAAATTTCAAATTTATTTCTCCACCACAAAACAAATCACTTGCTCTTCAACTTTCTGTAATGATTACAATCATAACATGAGCATTCTATCTTTGACAGAATGAAATTACAAGAGCTTTAATCTGGTTTCATTGATTAATTAATTAGAAAAAAATATTATTGGCTTCACCTTCTGTGAGTTTCTGCTTGAGGTGCTCAATGATATTAGCTTGGGTCTGGTATCCTTTCACTGTTTAGAGAAAAAGTTCTGTCAAGAGCCCAGCCCATTAAAAAAGTCTTCAATTCTTCTTTGGCGTATGTTTTTTAAAGAAATCTTGAAACTCAACATGAGTCAGATTATGTTGGAAATATCATTTGATCTAAATGAAAAGACCTGTGTCAAAGTAGAGCATAAACACTTTCTGCCCCTGGGTTGGAGCCCTAGTCTTCCTAAAATAAGTATTAATTTTGAGAAAGAAGTGAGAATTGTTTCGGGGGAGGGGTTCCTTTGAATTTTTTTACTTTTAGATTCCGGTGTTTCAATTCGTTCCTCACAATGCAGAAGAAAAACATCAAAACCATTTTATGGTGATGAGGGATGCAGCTCAGTGGGTAGAGCGCTCACTCAGCCTACTGGGTTCCCAGCATTCCTCAAAGGTGGTGCACGCTGCAACTCCAGCATGCAGGACTCAGGAAGATGAGGATTCAAGGTCGTCATCCCTAGCTACCTAGGGAATTCAAGGTCAGTTGCAGCTACATAAAACTTTGTCTTAAAACTAAACTAAACTAAACTAAACTAAACTAAACTAAAATCTCTTTGAAGTGACTGTTTGTGGTCAACCTCCTGGAAAAAAACAGGAGGAAAACCACATAACAGCTCACCGAACAAGTTCTAGTGTTTCGACGTCACCACTGCCACCAGGTTCTGTATAAAACACAATTTTTAAACTTGAACAAACAATAAAAAGAGATGTTGAGAAGTTTACAGCATTTGGCAATGAGGAAATGCTAATACCCATACTGTGGCAGGAACATTCAGAGCCCTGGCCTCTCCTCATGATGTCCGCACACTTTAGTCCTCTACTCCAGGCATAGCATAAAACTCATGAAATGGGCAGAGACGAGGATGACTGTGGGTCACCTTTTGGGGATATATTACCTCAATACCACCTGGCAAGATCCATGCAGAGAGAGAATTATCACGGTAATGTCTGCTTACAGTAACACATTTTTAAAAACAAATTTCATTATTAAAATAACTTGAAAATAAATAAGAACATCACACACCAAATTATCTAGTACACCAAAGTCTATTCAATTCAATACTCTATCCAGTTAGAAAAGATATTCAGAATGAAAACTGTGGGGCTTCACATGTAATTTTACATGTTCAGTACTGAATATATTTTATGCCATTATCCACTACCAAAACCAAAAAAATCCACAACAGAACTGAAAGTAGAAAAAAGCTTTATATCCTCTTTCATATCTTGTGTCTATTACCAGTATATCCAATTTTTCTTCATCCAATTATATCTGGCCTTTCTTGTTCTCTTTTCTTCATATTGTACCCATATATAGTTGTTTACACACATGCATATGTTTTTTGGCTAGATTCCATACAAAGGGGAGAATGTGCAGGTTTTCTTTCTGAGATTATGTGACATCACTTATTATTATAGATTCCAAGTCCATCCATTTCTCTGCAAATTTTGTGATCTATTTTTTCTTTAGAGCTGAGTATTATTCTATTATTTATATGTAGTAATTTTTATTACCCATTCATCTGCTGATAGACAACTAAGTTGATTCCAATTCTTTGCTCTAGTGAAGAAAGCAGCAGTAAACTGAATTGTACATCCCCTTTCACCCAGAAAACTGTGAAAAGTAAAAAGGGAGAGAGTCCGTTTATCTGGTGTTAAATTAAGTAAGGACAATAAGTAAAAACCACCGTAAACTTTTAAAGAAAATAATCTATATATAGTGACCAAGAAAATGTCAACCTTCCAGCAGGTTTTGAACTCTGTTCTGGTTTCCTTTTCTTGAACTGTGATAAAACACCTTGACCACAAACAACTTGATGGGTAAAGGGTTTACTTCATCTACAGTTCCAAATGACATTCTATCATTGAAGGAAACCAGTGCAGAAACTCAAGGCACAGCCAGAGACAGGAACTGAAGCAGATGCTATGGAGGATGGCCGCTAGCTAGACTGCCTCTACCTGCCAGGCTCAAGATCAGCCATCTTTCTTACTCAGCCCAGGTCCACCTGACAAGGAATGGTTCCACCCACACTAGGCTGGGCCCTCCTCCATCAATTAGCAATCCAGACAATGCCCTACAGACATGTCTATAGACTAATCTGATAGAAGCAATTCTTCAACTGAGGTTCCTTCTTCCCAGGTGTACCAAACTGACAGCCAAGATTGGCTATCACGGTGTGGTAAAGCCAATGAAATTCTGCACGTGGAAGCTCCTGGAGGATTATGGATGTGATGTGGGCTAAGACTGGATGAAAGGGCATGTCCTAAACAAAACAAGGGCTACATGAATCGTGTTAAACTGAGGGACCGCAGCAATCCTCAGGAAGCATTTTACAGAGAACATTTACAAAGAGCGTCCTGATGTAACATGAATAGAAGCAAGAGATGAAACTGCTTAATCTCATTTATAGGTGTTTAGTTCACAAGAATTGATTAAAAAAATACATATATACCTTTAAGTAGAGAAAAATGGTAATAATCTTTTTATATATGTATATATTGATCCGTGTGTGTGTGTGTACATGCCTTGTGTGCATATGCAGGTCAAAG
Source organism: Mastomys natalensis (assembly GCA_021653895.1). Classification (NCBI taxonomy): domain Eukaryota; kingdom Metazoa; phylum Chordata; class Mammalia; order Rodentia; family Muridae; genus Mastomys; species Mastomys natalensis. Next base: position 1,300,317 of record JAJTUV010000230.1, read on the forward strand.
GTCAACATGGAGGATATTTGTCAATCTGTCTCTATACTGTATTTTTTGAGTCTCTCAGTGAAGCTGGAGTGTAGTAGAAGTTATTTAAATCAGCCTCTGGTGTTGGGCGCCAATTTGTAGTAGAAGGAATTATTTAACCCCCTAATTTGTGCTAGATTGGCAGGTTTACCACTACACTACTCCAATCCCTGGCTATGAGATCCCTTATAACTTGCAGTTCATCCAGACCTCGTGGTTGTCCTCCAAGCTCCGCTCCTCTGTCCTCAGCTTCCTTCTACCGCCGGCTTCTTTCTGCTTCTACCTCGACTTCTTCTCTTCTTTTTTTTTTCTCCCCATTCCTTGAGTTCCTGTAGTCTCTGTTCGAGACTCTGCCTCAATATTTTGAATTTTTCCTCATATTGTAACTCTGATAGTTTGGTATCCATTTTATTTTGATTGATTAATTTTAAAAGGTTATTCTCTAAGTCTTACTTCCATTCCTCATTATTTTCTCTCTGCTGTTCAGTCTGATCAGTGAGCTGCTGCATCCTCTGTTCTATCATCTTTTCAATTTCAAGCTCCTGTCTCTCACATTCATTTTCATCTTTCTGTCTCTTATTCTTATCTATAATTTCTTGTGTCTTCAATTCTACTGTTTCCTCTAAGCCCTGTTACCAAGACATAAGTTTCTCTTTCTGATGTTCGTGCTGCTCTATAATTTCCCGTCTCTTCTGTTCTAAGCCCTGCTTCCATAATCTTAGCTTCTCTTTATGTTGTATTTGAAATATTACAGCATCTGCCTTATTTTGATTTGCTAGCTTTAGTAAATTATCTTCTAGACTTTGTCTCCAAATCTTATCTCTATCTCCTTGCTGTTGCTTATTTTGACTAATTAAATCCTGAACCTTTAGTTCTAGTGTTACTTGTAATCTTTTTTCTAGGACAAGGAATTTTTTATCTAGGACCCTTTCTAAGACATTGATTCCTGTCAAACCATTCGAAATATCATCGCATAAAGTCCAAAAAATATTCATCGTGTTTCTCATCTTTAAGTATCAAAAGGTTATATATCTCTTTAATATCAAAGAATTACCTGATCCAGAGCCTTCACTGGAGCTCACCAATTCTGCTAGAGCTGCAGGCCAGTGAGCCCGAGGCTCCTCCTCCGTGGCCTGGGGTTACAAGTGTGCACTGCTGTGCTAGCCTGTTACATGGGTGATGGGGATCTAAGCTTTGGTCTTCATTCTTGTAGACAGAGCAAACATTTCACTGACTCTGCAACCTCCCTAAGGCCTATAGTGCAACCTTTTAAAAATAAAGAATATTATCTCAGGAGACATTCTGCTATTTGGAATTCCTAAATTCACAACAGCAATATTTAACAGACTGCCCAGCAAGTACCACGACATGACCCAGCTACCAAAATCTTTTTCTTATCATAGAAGATAGACTAAGAATCTACAAATTAATTGTTCTAAACATTGGGCCTATACAAATGATCTTTCTGAATAAGTAACTGGAAGATGACTAGTTTCCAGTATGAGTTAAGAGGGAAATGGCAGAATTAGTTAAGTTATATTTCTAGAAGAAATCACTATGTATAATTTGGGCACCCCCAGATTATTGCCTTCTATATATCAAATGATGAATTTATAAGTTTCCCTGAAAAAAGTCTGTTATATAAGAAAGAAAGAAAGAAAGAAAGAAAGAAAGAAAGAAAGAAAGAAAGAAAGAAAGAAAGAAAGAAAGAAAGAAGGAACATTGTTTCTCTCCAACTACAGCAACAAAACACTGGTCCCTATAAAAAAGCTCCTGCAAACTCACTGTCAATCTTGGTTAAGTCTGAGTCAGGAATTATCAATATCCACCGTCATCTTAGGCTATAGTGCATCTACTTAGAGAGTTTACTTCCTAGGTCATGACACCTGTAATTTTGTTCCTACATTGTACAGGTGAGCAGGTACTGAAGACAGGTCAACAGCAGAGATAGCACTCTGTGCTCCCTGTACAGTGGGGGATGTAAAGGGAAGCAACTCCAGCCTCCACTGAAGAGTAGTGGACCAAAGCTGGGAAGTTTTTAATGACATCTAATAACAGTGCCACCTCTGATGTCCTTCCTCTTACACCTTCCTCTTTCACCCAAAGTTTTGCTTGCCTGTTCCTTCAGCCAAAGGGGCTGCTGCTGCTGCTGCTCCCTATCTCCTTGGCAACCTGTGCTTCTTCAACAGAGTGGCTTCCTTTCTCCTAACGACTGACCTTGGCTACCAACTTCTGTCCACATATGTGGATGTAGCCAACCAGATTCCCCCTTCTCCACCACTGCCTCTGTCTGGAAGGGATCACAGGTGCAATCAGAACAAGGCATATGAATCCCAGTGAAGTTGGCTTCACCCCTAGTGACCTGATTGGCTGACATGAGTTCCAAAACCACATCAAGGACCACTCAAAAAGTGAGATGTTATAGAAAGAAGTCCTCCTGGGAGGCAGCTGAGAAGGAATCGCCTCCCCATCAAGGGGGAGTGGACCACAGAGTCTCACTCTGCCTCTAGAGCAGTGGTTCTCAACCTGTGGATCTCGACCCCTTCGGAATCAAACCCTCCTTTCATGGGGTTGCCTAAGATCATCAGACATTTACATTAAAAGATATTTGTGTTATGATTCATAACAGTAGCAAAATTACAGTTATAAAATATCAATGAAAATACTGTTATGTTGGGGGTGGGTCACCACAACATGAGAAATCATATGAAAGGGTCAAAACATTAGGAGGGTTTACTGCTCTAGATAATGTGGCAAAGTTGTGTCTGCTCCACTAGTTGCCATATCTACTGGGTCAAGGTAATCTCCCCTCCAAGATGGTGATCACCTCATACCTGGAGAGAAAGCCCTTAACCCTTCTACCTTCCTGGTTTTCCAGTACTTGAGATTGGGCACAGACTGAAATTCTTAAATAGGTATTTTAGGAGAGACACACACTCGTGTCACTTTTATTGTAGCGCATTGTACTAAGCTATTACTGCTATAAATAGTATATATTGTTATAAAGAGCCTCATTTATAAATTAAACTTTACCCTAAGTATGCAGTGGTCAGTCCTGTCCATAGACTCAGGCATGCACAAGGCACTTTAGAATGGATTACTCATGAATGAGAGAGACTGTGTGTGACCCAAGACAGCATCCATGCCCACTGGACATTCCTCTGTGTTGTTCCTTCACTGCCCATGCCATGGCTGCATTTCCACTTCCATTTCTTTTCGTGGACAGGGTAAAGAAGGAAGAAACTTCAAGTCACTGGTGCAATGAGCAAGCAGACATTTCTCCTCTTTGCAGAGCCAGGGTTGCTATCCACTGCTGCAAACCATGTCTGTGTGTTCCACTCCCAGACAAAAGAACGTGGCTAAATGTGAAAACCTGTTGAGAGTTTAGGTTTAGAACCAAGACTCTGCAAACAAGGCTTGGCCTTGGACTTCCGCCCCCCTAGGTTGGGAAGCCACAGCAGGATCTGAAAGCACTCAACTAGAGTCCACTAGATGGCTGCTCGGCCCCACTGTGGGCACCACCCTGGCAACCACAGGAGGACCTGGGATGGGCCCAGGGCTCACCATGTTCTAGGCCCTCTGCCCTGTGCTAAGTGTGTTACAAGCCTTCACTTCACTAATCCTCACCACCAGCCTTACGGGCTCAACACTAACGTAGCATTTGTGGCTAGGGAAAATGAAGCACAGAAATGTGTAATAGCAGGGCAGTGTCATGTGGCCTGTGAGTGGTGAGGCTGGGGGTCAGAACCTCACCTTCAGGCTCAGAATCTGAGGCACTATGTGTGGAGCAGGACTCATGAACGCACGGTGAACCTGCTGCTACCGAGCACAGTCACAGAGACCACTATATTCACCCGTGCCTCACGGCTGAGGCTGTGCCAGGCTGGGCCCTGCCCACACTGTCACATTATGCCAGCAAACAGAGGGTGCAGAGAAACCTACCCAAGGTCATGCAAATACCAACTACTAAACAAGACTCGATCCCACTCTGTCTGGTTCAGACAATGAAGTCTGGTTTTTCATGCTCAGGTCTGTAGCTAACCTGTGGCTTACTAACCTCACAGTTATATGCTCAGGACTGAAGAACCATGCCCTCCCATTCACTCTTTGAAGACAACAAGAGAAACAGTGCCCTTGGTAAATGAGACTTTTAGATAAATCAGGACTAAACCTAGTGAGGTTAGGTAGAAAAGGAGCCAGTCTGGCCATACAAGGCAAGGTGTGTGTGTGTGTGTGTGTGTGTGTGTGTGTTTTACATGTACGTGTGTGTACAGGCAGTGAGTAGTCAGGAAGGACTAAGCTCTGCCAGGTCTCTTGCTGCTTTATGCGGTCACACAAGTGGACTGAGATGGTCTTTCAGCAAAGGCAGGAATGTATGGGCATTCCACATACATCCATGTTGCCAGAGGTAGGAGAGGACCCAGACAGAGAGTGGGTTAAGCTATGCCAACTTCATTCAGTGTCCAAGAGGTCACCAGAACTAGGCCAAGAACAGAGGGACTTACCTCTTCTACAGACAGGACAAACCATGGACTTTCCTGAAATATTATGACAAAGACCAGAGTAAACATGAAAGACATCACTCTTTATAGATATGCCACTGGTCAACTGGAAGAGCACACAAACATTTGGAAAGCCCAGTTTCCAAGCCTCAGGTCTGAATGAGGAAGTGTATAATGGAGTCTCAAGCTCTGAGACCTTTCAGCTCTAACCAAAGGCTCCTTTTCCGTACCCAGTTGAGGATCTTCAACAATAGTGTGACATTCTAGGGATCCCTAAACAGATACAGCGGTGTGTTCATACCACCTGCTCCCAGAGCCAGAATTTGCCACCTATACCTTCCAAGGAGTCTGGCAAGCTGGTATCAACCAGTGATGTGACTTCTCCCTTACAACCCTCCTGGCACGTGTGAATGCCCAGAGCATGCCAGATTATTGGTAAGGTGATAATGCTGGTGGCACATACCTGGTTGGCCGCATTGGAATCAACTCCCTTGGACCACCTAAGGTTTCACTTCCTGTTTTCTGCACCTACATAGTGGCAGAAGAAAACAGAAATACCCAGCAATTCCTGATGTCAGACGCTTAGCCAAAAGCAGAGACTCAGCTAAAGCAAGTCAACCCAACCTCCAAAACATAGCAAGACAATGAACTTGGGTCTCCATCCCCTACACCTTGGGAATGAGGTGTTATCTTCCATTTTTGAATCATCCTTGCAAAATCCATCCTTCCATCTGAGCCTTGCCCACTGCATATACCTTTTAGCCAGAAATGATGCAAGCATAATAAATATTCTAAAAGCTAACCTGGACACTGATGGTTTTGCAGAACTAATTTAGTCCACAGAACAAACAGAATGTGTTAGATGATGTGTCTGGTTAGGGTTCCCTGTTGGTTATTTTAGGGTTTTGTTTGTTTGGGGTTTTGTATTGGGGGGAACTTTTTTGGGGGTGCGTGGGATTTTTGGTTGTTGTTTTGGTTTTGGTTTGGTTTAGTTTTTGTTTCGTTCTTTGTTTTTTTCAAGATAGAGTTTCTCTGTGTAACCCTAGTTGTTCTTGGACTCACTGTGTAGACCAGACTGACCTCAAACTCACAGAGATCCACCAGCCTCTGCCTCCCAAGGGTTTTGTTTTGTTTTGTTTTTTTGTTTTCTGATATGGAACTTCACACTGTAACCCAGGCTGACATGAAACTCTTGGTATACAGCCCAGGCTAGCCTCAAACTCACAATCCTTCTACCTCAGCCTCCCAAATCCTGGCATTACAGGCATGCACCACCATATGAGGCTATTATACATACGCATTTATCAAAGATGAAAAGCAATGGAGAAGTTAAAAGCCCTAACAAGTGTTAACTAACTCTTTAGCACACAGTGCCTGGGCTTACGCTGTAGCTCTTCACTATGGCACTGTAGTGGGATTGGCCCGTGAGAACAAGTGGGATCAGGATTCCGTTATAGCCCAGTCAGTGCCCCAGGCTCAGGGCCTTCAGCCTTACCCCAACTCCGTGTAACAAGAATGAACTGGCTTCAGAGGAGCTTGGGATTGTTCTAATCAATTGAATTGGGAATTTAAATTTTACTGTGAATGCTAACAATCCTTTGGGGAAGTTAACTTTCATTCTTTTCTGAAGAGATGGGAATTAAGCAGACAAATGGAGAGAAAACCAATCCTTCACCAAGGAGTCAGGCCTGTTGATGTCAATGCTTCTGTCACCCTGTGCCTGATGTAGTAAAGGGTCAGAAAATGAGAGTTCATGTTCTTTACCCCACATGTCAGCATTCCCCAAGCAGACACTGTACAGGACCCTGGGCACTGGCAAGAGTAAGGCAATTCCTCATCAGTGTTTTCCTCATGGAACTCACCCCAAGGACATCTGATTTGGGTTGCAAGCAATTTGTTGTATACAATTTATTCTCTCAAAGAGTCTTGCTAACTATACATATTTAGTGTGTGTGTGTGGGGGGGGTGGAGCTAAACAGACTCTTAATAAGAAATTCAAATCAAGGCGACACCTGCCTTCTGGCCTAATGGAAAAAATCAATCTGTCAGGTCTTAATTAAGTACCCAGGCTAGAAAAAGGCGCCTGCTCACTCTTTCTATACTAACTTCCTAGATTTTAGGTAGTCAACTGTAAACGAGGGCTGTGTGATTCAGAAACCGGAACTACCGTAAAGAAGACTCATATGATTCTGGACGGCCATCTATTTAGTAAACCAAAGACTAAAGATGAATGAGGTAAGATTGTTGACAAAGACTCCTGTGAATAATGACATTGGTTTTGGGCATCCGAGTGATATTTGTACCAAAGCACCCGAGGTTATCCCAAAGCAAGATGGGGCAGCTGGTGGTCAGAGAGGAATGTTTGCTGGCCCAGTAGTAATTTTGAGCCATTGGGTAAAAAGGTAAATAAATACGGATCTTATAAACAAGTGAATAGCTGAATAAATTAATGTATACACATATTTTACTTCCTCAAAGGTAAATAAAATCCCTTACGTTCTCCCCTATGTTTTACGTCATCCCTAAGGAATGGAAGTGTAGAGGTGAAAACTCTTGACAGATGATCAGGGAGTTGACTTCAGCCAGGAAAGTGCTCATCTGGCAAGCATGAAGACCGCAGATGGATTTCCAGCATCTCTTTGAAAAGTCAGGCATGATGGCATGCTCTTAGTATCTCAGCACTGGGAGGCAGAGACCATTGGGTCCTTAGGGCTCAGTGACCGGCCAGCCTACCTCATGCTCTGTGCTGATTTGTGCTTCTTTTTCTCCCATTAGCACACCTTAGGCTGATAAAGTCAACCCTTGTTCTTTATGGGAAATGCTCTAGACCTCAATTGGTCCTGAAAGCATATCCTCCTATAAATCACAACATGTGTGATACCGATTTCCCTCCCTACTTGAGAGAATTATCTCAAAACAATAAGGTAGACTGCACCTGAAGAGCAACACTCAAGGTTGGCCTCTAGGTTCCACACATGAGCCCATGGAAAAATAATGTAATCCAAATCCCAAAACCAGAGAGAAACCCCTTAGGCTGTCTAACTTTGGGACCACTGCAGTAGCATCAGTAGTTGCCACAGTGATTACAAAGATAATATACAATGGACAGCCAATGGAAATATGAAAATACTCTGAACAAAGGTTCTTGTGCCACGGACCCACCCCTGCTTAAGGGCCACAGGGGTCACTCACACTCTGTGACTGATTTGTGCTTCCTTTTCTTCTATTAGCATACTCTAGGCCGATAAAGTCAACCCTTGTTCTTTGTGGGAAATGCTCCAGACCTCAGTTGGTCCTGAAAGCATATCCTACTATAAATCACGACATGTGTGATACCAACTGCCCTCCCTGCAATCTCTGAAGGCCACAGAGACATGGAACATCCACTCCAGCTTGGCCTCTGGGTGTTCTACACAAACTCTTTACAGCCTTTTCCCTTGGCTCTAGACAAACAGTCAGAACACCAGAAGAGTCAATCCCTTCCTTGCACAGAGGAAATACAGGGACAGCTGGAAGAAAGGAAGAAAGTTCAAAGGGTTAAGAATTCCTTTTGTCAGCTCTCATCATCAAACAACCAAAGGGAAAGGAAGATATGAACTACAGTGCCTTGTCATAAAATGTGAACTTAGGTCATTGGGAGAATAACTATTATCAACACCCAACCACCAAATGCAGTGTTTGCATGGGCTGATACTTTGATAAAGGCTTTGCCTAGGCTGCTCACCTGCACCTCCTGCTGGCCAACAACAGCCACTGGCCCTGCCACTAAGACCCCTTGAAACTCAGTGACTACTCACTCGGGATGCCAGAATCTAAGATGTAGAGAATCGAAACCAGTGACAGAGGAGAATCAAAACCACTTGGTTAAAGGTGATGTAGTAGTTAATAGTCTAAAATTCAGAATTAGCTAATTAAGTCATTAAAAACCGATTCTCAGCTTCCAACTCGAGGCTTGAACCCCCATAAGGGAGGCTCATTTCATTCTCCTGGGCAGTACACCTTACTGGCCACTAGAGCACATGCATCCTCAAGCATACGGACTGGCTTCTGCAAGGCTTGGGTCAACCCTTCCAGAGCATGAATAATTAATTCCTTGAAGCAGAAGTACTCTCTCTGCATGTTCACTAATTCACACATTGGAATAAAACAATGCATGTTGGCTCTTTCCTGAGGCTGAAATCCAATTTAACATCCAGAAACCTCCTTTGGGAATGAAGGCCAGGGCAGGTGACAGAGATGAGGCTAATGGGGACAAAAGGTAGTCAAAGGTAAGATCCCAGGGGAGGGCTAGAGGAAAAACAGAAAGGCAGGAGGGCACGTGGGCGGATTCGAAGCCTCAAAATCCATCATTACACTGTCCTGCAGAGAAGACCCTGCATTGAGTATGGTGGCTGTTGTGAGCAAATCTACCAGCACACCTCTCTCTGACTTTGCACCGAATGTCCCTGGTCTACTTCACTTTCTATGTCTTTCCTGAAAGGGCTCAAGGACTCAAACATTCAACATTGTTAGAGGAACTTGTTTCACAGGCTACTGGCACTCTGACACCAAGTTCCTGATTCTCCAAAGTTGATATGGAGAGACGAGACAAAACAGTTGTTTTTCACCTCTCCAAAAATCCATGCTCCAACCTGCAAACCAACATGATACTGCCAATAGAATACAGGAAAGGCAAGACACGGGCGCCACTGAGAGACTGAATCGCATGCATCATACATCCATTTTTATCCTCAGGAGCTGTGACCATGTGAATACGCTCTGAAGTCGCTCCCTGATACTTTACACTATGTTACCCGAAATCAGGACCTTGCCTTCCATCAATGTGGTTCTAAAGGCCTACTCTATACATCCCAGGACTCCTATAGACACACCAGTCAAACATCAGAAAACATTTGGCCTTCATGGTACTGATCTCAAAAAGAAGAAAATGACATAGAAATACATTTACTAAGGATGCAGTAGTCATCAATAGTTATATAGGACACATTATGATATAAGAAAACATCCTGGGCTAGAGATGTGGCTCCATGGTAGAGCACTTGCCCAGCTTGTCCACAAGCCTGGGCACAATCCCAACACCACCAATTTTTGTTACAGTGAGAAGTAAAGTCTGATGGGTGGGGGGCAGATGGCTCACAGGGAGCCTGTCATGATAACATGAGGATCTAAGCTTCTTTACAGCACCTATGTAAAAAGCTAGACATGATGGTATGTGCTGTAATCTAGCACCAGAAAGGTGGAGACAGGTAGGTCCTTGTGGCTCACTGGCCAGCCTAGATTGACTGACAAACCCTGTAAAATAGCTTGTCATTTTCCAAAGATATATCCATATGTCCATACAGCATATAGCCATGTACACAAACACATTTCCCTTACATGTGAATTTATACATCAATGTCATGGCCCCTCTCTAGACTCCAGTCACCTTGGGACAAAGGTGTGACTGGCTTGAAGCATCAGTGAGGTTCTCTGGAGAGCTGACAGGTTCCCCACCCCCACCTCTGACACCAGGATGACAGAAGCCCAGCAAACTCCCCCAGTAACACTGCATGGCTCAAAAACAAACTGGCTCCCACTTGCCTCCTCATTCCAATACAAAACTTTAATGCTCACTTGGCAAAGGAAAAGAGAAAGAAAATACTTTTAAAGATACGTATACAGATAATGGATATGACAAGCTACAGATAGTTTAAAAACATCATTTCTGATTTACTTATTGTAAGAATAGCTCCAACCACACTCTAAAGATACTTTTCGGGGCTCAAGTTCATGGTCAAAAGAAAGGGTCATCCTTTTTGGTTCTCTGCTCACATGTGGAAGCATGGTCAGGTCCTCTGGGATTTCCCCAATCAAGAAGAGAAGAAGGTGCCAGAGTCAGGCTCCGTGACCACCCAGGATGTGCACTGCACACAGGTGTTGGAAGATACTGTGAGATGGCATAATCAGTATCATTAAGCAATCGTCTCTGCACTCAGGCAGTTGGAGCAAGGAAAAGCAGAGTCTGGGCGACGCTTTGGGAGATAAATTCCACAGCTTTTCACCAAGTTGAAATCTTGGCTTTGGACACACATAAAAATGAGCCTGGCTGATCTTAGCTCCCAGTGGATATCTGCCAGATCACAATGGTTGACCCAGTTGGCCCGTCTTACCACAGGGAAGACCACTGCTGGAAGAGCAGATGGCAGAGCTGGACAGAGCCAGCATGGGCCCCATACAAGGGACAGAAGCAAGGAAAGGCAAGACTCACTGGCCCAGGCCAGGGTGGGACAGTGCTTTCCAGAGAATCTATTATAATGCATCCTTGGAAGAAGTGTCCTCCAAGCAAGCAGGCTTCCATCAGACTCTCGTATCTTTCGATCATCGGCTCTTACAGCCTGTAAAACTCAGCTCATTGTTCTCTTGTCACTAAGTACAACTCTGCATCAACAAAACAAGTGCTGACCCCCATTTACAGAGAGTATCTGCTACAGGGAATTTCAGCAGAAATCCTTAATGACACTGAATTAGGGTCAGTGCTTCCTAAGAAGGTCTAAAGATGCCATGGTACTGGTCCAACTCCTCGCTGAAAAATCACAACCAAGTACAACCTTCTTTGCTACGAACAAGGCACTTTTTGCCTAAATTAAGTCTGCTGTTTAATGGCGAACAAGCTCTACCGGCCCCGTTGAACGTGCCCTTCATTTCTAAAAAGCACTGTCCAAACGTTCCCTGCCATTAGATTCTCCTCCCTTCTGCAGAGAAACAGTAGCTACCTTTAGACTATTTTAACATCTCCAGCCATTTGTGCTATTTACTGAGTACCTGGTACTCTAACAAAACATCAGCACAAATAACCAAGTTGTCCAGGAAAAAACGTTTTCCCAGCCCTCTCTGGCTTGTCAAGGTAAACATTTCGAGACGGCCTCTGTTAGTCCTGCTGACACAAACGCCTTTTCTCTTTCCTCTCAAATTACCAAAGATTATCATTTTACTCTGCAATGAGCCTGATGAAATTGAAACTCCGTACATCAGAATTAAATATGTTCCATCTACTCAGAATGAACAGTGCATTATTTATCACTAATACTTAATGACAAAAAAAAAAAAAAAAAAAAAAACCACCCTGGTAACTTTCCCCGATTATACCGCTGATGACATCCCGCCTCGCACCATCGAGTCTCATGGTCATTAGCATAATCACAGAGCCTCAACTCCAGCTTCTGCAGCAAGTTTGGTAACAGCGCTGAAAGTAGACACGCACACTATTTTAAAAATATGTTCTGATTCCCCTCTAAGCATATCTTTATTTATATGGCTTTCTTACCATCAAAATGCCAGCCCTTTAAATTATGCAGAAATCACTTTCTCCACTGAAGAACAAGGTGCTACATCATACCAAGGATACAGGATAAAGAGCCTGTTAATTAAACGTCGCTCTTTAACTCACTACCCTGCATATGCAACTCAAGGTCTAAGCCAACTCTTTAAATAAGAATGAGGAAATGGACAGTCCCTTCAAATGAATGCTTACTCCTCTCCCTCCCTTAACAGAAAAGACTGGCCCACTTGAAAGATTATTTTAATCAAACTCCCTGATAAATGGTTGAGACATTTAAGGTTGTTTTCCTCTGAAAGTACACGCAAATAAGCAAATTACAGAATACGAGTCAGGACTGAAGGCTTCGCCGTTAGTCCAAATTATATACTGCTAGGTTTGGGGTTCAAATGTCAAGAGTTTATTTTGGGTTAAAATTCAACACTAGAAATGGGTCACATAGAAAGAGCTAGAAAGCTGGCCCAGGGGAAGGGCATTTGTAACTCTTGCAGAGGGCCTGGGTTCAATTCCTAGCACTCACATGATGGCTCACAACCATCATCACTCTGGTTCCAAGGGATCTGACTCTCTTATGAACCCCCCCCATCTGATTTCTGCATACACATGGTGCACATATATGCGGGAAAACATACATAGCTAAAATAAGAAAGGAAAAGGGAAATTAGCTATTGCTATACGTATCCATATGGATGAATTTCACTAGCTACACTGAATACTTTTTTTTTTTAAAAAAATCAGGTTGCCAAAGAATACATACAGTAAGGTACTATAATATAAACCTTTGCACATGAATGTAAGAACTTATGAGAAATATATACTTCTATAATAAACATACACACACACACACACATCCATGGAGCAAAAACCTGCCAACTGAGAAAGATGTCTTCCTCTGAAGGGCTGAGGACAGGTGAGGCCAGCAGCCTTTTTACCAAACCACTGTGTGTTTCAAAGCTGGGCCACAGACACACAATGCTCCAAATAAATAATCTTTGTTCTTTGGTGCCTTACATATTCACAACCCAAATTTAAAAATACAAACATATAACTTTTAAGACAAAGGCCTGTCCAATACTTTCCTCTAAAGTCTTCCTCGCTGATGGATGGAGGCTGCAACTTTGCACTCAGCAGAGACCTAAAGCCCTGTGTCCCCAAACTAAATCCATTTCCAAGGCTTTCAAAATCATTTATTATTACCTCATGCTTAAGGAATTCTTTACTAGTAGTACTATCCTATGGGAAAGTCATCTCCACCACAGAACGTTTCTATATTTAGTAAAAGTAACTGTCCTGTTTCCGAAGCAAAACAAAACAAAAACGGAACTCTGAACTGAGAGGGCTCCTCGGGGATCTGTTCAATGTTCAGCTGCTAGGGATGCCAGCAGTCCCTGTGTGTGACATCAGAACACAGGAGCGCTAGAGAATGATGAACTTCTGACTGGTGGGGAGGAGGAACCTCCCATTCCGGTCCTGAATGTTTAGAAACTGTGCTGGAGTTAACTCAGAGAGGTAGTGGCAGAAGCACCCACCCACCCCACCTCTGCCCCACAAACCCCACTCCTGTCCACAGCCAGGAATAGAACTTGCTCCTGGTACACCAAACCCAAGTGAGAGCCTCAGATTTACTGTTAGCATGCATCCTGCTGCCACAAAAGCCATTATTTAGAAAAGACAACACATTTAGACAGCTGAACCTTTCTTAAACACAGAGAAGGCACACAAAATAGAAACAAATCTAGAGGCATACCGGAGGAGCCTATGCAAGGAACTATTTTAATACATGTGTTTTCTCCCAACCTCTCAGCATCATACACAGACAGTGATAGTTTCTCAAAGTGCTGTGTCCCCTACTTTACAATGTTCGACAACCTGCTCTCCATGTAATTAAACACAGCCAACTTCCGATTCAGAAATCATCAGAATACATCCCTAAAAGGGGGCTGCTATTGATTCCCTAATGAAATATCAGTTAATTACTTGATGTTTCTCAACAAAATAATGAACATCCTTTCAACAAGCAGGACACCTCAGTTACCATCGAGCTGAGATTTCCAGTGCTGAAGTCTAGTCTACTGGAGAATATTTTTTTTTAAGTGCATAAATGTCTGAACAGAAGCAAATGAACTTTGTGTCACCTAATTATCCCAAAGGGCACCAGAACCCAGCACCAACCTAAAAGGAAAGTCCCAAACAGTAAGAACAGTTTTCAGCTGTTATTAAAATGAGGCCACACCAGAATTAAAATGCAAATTAGAAAACCAGTTAAGAGAAGTCTGCATGACTTCAAAAGGTCCATTACAAGCATAGACCCCCACCACACCCAAGTGTCATGACAGCTTTCACTTAGGTAACCCTCTGATCTGAGTAGGAAGAGCCATGGCTGGAGATCTAAGTACCTACACGGGCCTCCTTAGCACCTGATCCCCCCTTATCTCATAATCTTGGAGGAGGCATTCTTGATAGGATTCACTTCTATATTTGTGTGGCATCCTTGGCTAGGCTCTTTCCATCAATATCTGTGCATGTCCCATCACATACACAGAGAATCTCCCAACATGCTTAGGGAACTCAAAATACCTGTGCCAGCAGGTTAATCTAAGGAATAGACAGTTTAGATCTTGGAATCAAACTTGAATAATGAGAGTAGAGAGGAAATCCCAGAATGCCATTTGATGGCGACTGACTAACAGCTATAAGGGAACCACATCACCCAGGAAATATGGAGGGAGACGAGTCATGAAGGGAAAGATCAGACACCTGGTAGAAGGAAATGATACTCTACCATGTTCCTTCCACTGGGTTGAATCCTGAGGCTCTTATGCAGCATGTGTATCTCCAAGCAATGTTTCCTTCTGTGCTTGACTCTGTCTCTGTTAAGGTTTTACAGTGGCCAAGCAATGCAAATCCTCCTGAAGGGTGGTTGCAACCGCTTCTATGACTCTGAGCACCGAGGTCGTCGGTCAGCTTTCTCCTCTCCCTGTCTTATGCATGTGAAACTACGAATAGTGTTTTCCTCAAGCACAAAGCCTGGCCCCACCCCAGATGTGGGGAGCCAGGAGCTGTGTGACCACCTCTGTGTTTGAACTACATCTCTGTTGAGAGCTCATGTTTGGTTAAAAAAATTAGTCTTCACTCTAAATACAAACAACAACAACACAGGACGAGCTTCAAAACAAAAATGGTTAGTACCACTCAGCAGGGTAGGGTTTTTCTGCCTGCCTCCAGTGACAGCAATCACCTGGGACCACGGGTCTCTAGTCTGTAGGCATCTGAACTACATCAGAAATGTTATAAATCTACTCTACTTGTGAGTCATCAATAATTCTGATTCAAGGGCTGGGCAGATGGCCAGTGGCTAAGAGTGCCTGCTCCAAAAGCAGGAGGAGCTGAGTTTAGATCCAGTGCCCAGGTAAACGCCAGGGGTAGCTGCATACACCTCTAACTCTAGCACTGATAGGGAAAGCCAGACGCTCCCTGACCAGGCAGCCTACCTGTTAAGAGCCAACTCCAAGATCAGAAAGAAACCCTATCACAAGGAAATAAGGCATAAAGCAATAGAACAGAGTACCTCCGGTCTCAGTACACACTGGTATACACATACACACACTCAGAGTTCAGATTCAAGAATGTGTACTTTAGTAACTATCGTAAATTCATTCTCTCTGTCTCTCTGTCTCTCTCTGTCTCTCTGTCTCTCTCTCTCTCTCACTCACAAACACACACACACACACACACACACACACAAAATGCAGGCGAATAAAGAAACTTGCTGGCTGCCTCAGGCTGTGGTGGTGGACACCTTTAACCACGGTGTTCAACCCTTGGGAGGCAGAAGCAGGCAGATCTGAGTTCAAGGCCACATTGGTCTATAGAGTGAGTTCCAGAAGAACCAAGGCTACACAGTGAAACCCTGTCTTGAAAAGAAACAAAATCCCCACAAGACTGCCTGCAACCTCCTTCCACTGCTAATAAGAGCGTCTACCTGGATCCCTGTGCTCACCGTGCTCAGGAAAGGAGCAGCTCCTGCAAAACTGACAAAACACTCTTCCTCTACACACTTCACTCACGGACCTGAAACTGTACAACAAATACTGTTGCTGAATTACTGACTCAGAGGATAGCCCTCCATCACGTGGCTCACAGGCAGGAGTCTGGAAAATACTGAAAGAAGACAAAGTAATGCTGAAATGTACGGGTGAGAGAAAGACACTGGGAAGTCACACTCTGTGTGATGCTGGAAATGGTATTCTAGTCATCAGGCAAAGCACAAGAGTAGTAAAAATCAGAGAACCTGACAAAATGCCACTGGTAATAAATAAGCATGTATCCAAATACAAAATTCAGAAGACAATCCCTGTTTTAAAGCAAGAGAATCTACTCTAAAATATAAACAGGGACCCTCAGCAACCTGCTCTCATCTTCTCGTTGGATTCTCTGAAAGCTAAGCTGGCCTTCAACATCTTCAAAAAGGAAGACAGGCTTTCCAGCCAGTGGCCACTCCACCTGAGCTACTGATATAACAGCAGTATGAAATATAACCCATCACAGAAGGATCCTGCAAGGAGAGACTGGAGTAGTAAACAGAACTCTGGAACATGACTGTGTGTGTATTCATTATTTCTCTTTTTTAAAAAAAAACTATTTTATTAAAAATGTGATTTGGAAAGAAAGTGCAATTAGCTTAGGACAGGCACTGCTGAGATGCACCGACACACCAGACATATGTAAATATTTCACGGTATCAGTTCCGTTTGAGTAGACCTGTCAGGATATTTACAGGGCTTGACAGTACTTCGGTCTTTAATTAAAATTTTGCCCAGATACTTTAATGTAATTTAAATAGATTATTAGTTGTCAGGATCTAATATAAATTTTGTTTACGATTTAGTTACTTTAAGTACTAGGATTGAGGAAACTAATTTAACCCAACAACTGAGTGGCCTGGAAGAGCAAGATCAAGCCACCAGAAAGCCCCCAGCGTCCTCTGCACTCAGCCCAGAGCATTACATGACTATAGCATCATGGTAAACCTCACCAAGTGAAAACAGCTCCCCACTCCCTTCCACTCCCACCCAGTGCCCTCACCAGTGCTTCTGTAAAACAAAATGACTGGGGAGGTCAGAGGCAAAGGCCTGTACACCTGTTCAGGTTGTAGGCCTTGTCCACACATACAGTCCTTTCTTCTCGTGGCTGCCTAAAAAATCACCTCCTCACTTTCAGAGGTGATTACACTAACAACCCAAGAAGCACCTGTTGTGTTCCAGAGGCAAAGCATATGTTAAAAACCAGTGTCAGGGAAAACAAGCCTGGGAGAGATGTCTACAAGCTAACCTGGCCCACACACCTCACGTGAGTTAAAATGAAGAAACAAACAGATTCCAGCCCTCTCTCGTGAATAGGAGCTGGCTTTTACACAGATTTGAAAAATGCCTTCCCACAAAACTGACAGTAATTAATAAGAATAATTTACTAAAGAAACAAAGAAAGCTGTCTAATTGTCTTTCCTAACTACCATACACTTGACCTCCACAGATTTCCAATCTGCAGAACACCAGCCTGGAGCCCACAGAGCAAGCACCTCATCAGAGGGAGCAAAAGTAGAGCATTTCTTGAAATCAAATGTTCCTTACATTTATTTTCAGGTTGGAGACACAAGCCAAATCTGCATTACATCCCATTAACCCTGTGGACACATGCACACTGAGATAAAGAATCTCCTACAGACAGGAAGGGTTAACTGGCGTGCAGAAGGCATCCTAATTTGGCCAGGTTTGCCCCTATTTTAAGAAGTCATCTCATCTCACACACTGCTGCTGCACCAGTTTTTGGCATCCCTAACTTTAATTCATCCAAGTATCAGACAAGAAGTAATTTTTGAAATTCAGTTGGAGATGGCTCTTTGCATACCACGCCTGGCCTGTGGCTGAGTGATCTTCAGATGACAGAACAAGCAAAGGGAAGGATCATTTGGAAAAACGTGCAAACCTTTCTGGCTGGCTTTTCTCACAGGCTCAGTGTTTGATCACTTGGTGGGATTTACTGCAGTCAAAAGACAAAACAAAACACAAACAAACACAAAAATAAATGTATACACAAAATTTCAATGTATGGAATTCACCTGTTCAGTGATCAAATGCTTTTCTTGGATTTATTTTCTTTACATAACCAATTGTTATCTATAGCCAAGATTTTAAAACATGCTCTAAGACAATGGCTACTATTGCTTATTTAGCAAAACTAGCTTGACTGAATGTATAAAAGGGGTATGATATCTAACAGGATAAGAAAGGAAAAGGTACTCAGGAAAAAAAATGTTTTAAATAAAAATACCACCTGTGTAAATGAAGGTAAGCTCTGGAAACCCTTTCTGAAACCTTCAGAAACAGCCCATATTCAATGTCTTGAAGTTGCAATTAAATTGTAGTAATTTAAGATTAGCGGGAGAGCAAAGGGCAGCTGGAGGCCTTTGGAGGGCTTCCCTCCCTACTTAATGTTCTGCACTCGGGTTAAATGAGTTTCTTTAATGTAAGTACCTTAAAGTAACCAAATCATAAACAAAATTTATACTATTTTCTGTTAGTCTGAAATCTATTGAAATTTGATTAATGTGTGCCTAAAATTATTTTTGATAGGTAAAACTCTGGCTATTCCCTGTAAATACTCTCTCTATAGCCACTGAAATGGGATCAGATCTCTAGCACCTAAACTTGTCAGAATATACTGGGGGGGTGTGGGGGGGAGGGAAGGGACAGGGTGAGGGAGAGACAGGGATAGAGAGACACAGGTGGAAAGATAATGGTACAAAATTAAGTTTGAGTTTAAAGCGAACAATGCAAACCAAATAGAAATGCACGTATTAGGACTGACTGCAAAGGGGAAGCTGGGCTCCAAAGGCTGTCAAATGTGCTAGCCCCTCCCTCCTCTTTCCTAATTCTGGTACTGGTCATGCTGTAGGAAAACGTATTTGTTTAGGAAATAGCCCGGTTCTTCTGTTCATTTCAACAACTGCTGCAAACACAACACCCTTCCACAGAGCCTCAGAGCACAAATGTACAAAGAGGTCTGCGAAGAGGCAGGGAAAACCTGAGTCACAGGAAAAATAAAAATGCTTAAGCCCAATATTAACTGGATTAACTTCTGCTATTGTTGGTACAAATGATTTAACTAGAAAATATTTACAGCTTTTTAAAAACATGATATATTGCAGAAAATTGCCTAACAACATCCATGTGTATGTTTAACCCACGTTGCTTAATTATACAATAAAGGTATATCCAATAAAAGACTTTGAAACATGTTGTATACCACGGTTATGAAACTCTAGCTTATAAAAAAAAAAAAAGAAGAAGAAGAAGAAAAAAACTACAAAGTAGTCACTATATGACAGGCATTAGGTAACTAAAAATCCAAGTCTTAAGTTACAATGATTTTTATTCTTCTGTATGTGTTTACTTGTCCTATTTCATACTTTGTTCTACTTAATTAAAGATGACAGTTAATTTAGAGATAGTTTGTAACTGGAAAAAAAAGTGTTACATAGTTTACACTTCAGGATTTAAATATAAACATAGTATTTTGAGGCCATCTACCTCAATGTAAAGTCCTTCCTTTGACACAGTTACTTTGAATAACTGATGTTTTATTAGTATTACTTTGATAAATCTGTGAAAATAAAATGCTAAAGAAATAACTGTTATTACTGTTCTTAAAAACAAAATGTGAAATAGTTAAAATTTCCTAGACAACAAGGGAGACCAAGTTACAAAGAAACTGAATAAAGTAGCAGCTGGTCATACTGAATGTCAATCAAAAAAAAAAAAAAAAAGAAAAAGAAAAAAGAAAAAAAAAAAGGTCATGTGTAATCTAGAGAAGGCTCTAGAGAAGGCTCTCTCCTCTTTAGATTCCAAAACTGGCTTTATCACTTGAGTTTCTCCTTTTTGTTTTTAACTACAACAGCAAATTTAAACCCTTACATATAAAACTCTGGCTCCCTGAGAAGGCAAATCTTCTAAGCTGTATGTGAGAAAATGTTATCTAACTGGTGTGGGAGTCTAATGTTGGGAAAAAGAATTCCACGGTGAGGTTCTGGTTAACAAGTAAGACAGAATTCGGATGACTTAATATTCTTTGGATACCTTTTTGGGTGCGTTCTCCTAAAAAAGAAATGTATTACAAAATAGTGACTTGTTTAGTAATTCAGCATCCATAGGAACTCAAAAGCAGCCCAGAGGCTGGGCATTTCCTTCCAAGTGAGGCTTCACTTGCACAATAAAGATAATCATTTGCAATGGTCCATTTCTGCATAAGTGAACATATAGCCTTGCTGGGTTCTCCCTCATAGCAGTTCCTGACAACAACCCAGCAGCAGCCCTGTTTGATCTCCCCTGCTTCCTTAATTTGGGTTGTCAAGGTTCAGCAGTTGGAGGCTGTTTACTTTACTTTTCAAAAAAAAAAAGAAAAGAAAAAAGTGAATTTTCCCCCTCTTTCATACAATGACTAATCCAAAATGAGGGGTAGGGGGAGTGAGGGAGGGAGTTGTAGCCACTAGCAAGACACTAAACCTTTCCCCTACTGCACTAAGATTTTAGTTGACACTTTTTAAATGGTAAGTGTTTGAATTTTATTTATACTTTTAATGCTCTTTATTATAAGACATTTCAAAGAAGGGAGGACAAACCCATCCCCCCTTTAAAAAAAAATCTGAGGCCAATTTCTTTTACTTTTTCCAGGCTCTAAAGAAATACACACTTCAAAATCAAACTCGAATGGAATTCTTGAAAATGATCTGAAATAGAAATTTGCAAGGACTCTGCTGCCTCCATCAAGCAAGACACCCCTGGATAGACAATATCTCAAATCTCACTAGCTCTCCTAAATCCTCATCAGTTCAGTCCCCAAACTGATGCTCGCTGTGAAATAAATGAAGAGTGCAAAAAAAGGCAAGAATTTGGGATCCTCCAATATATTTTCGAAAATAGAAAAAAAAATTCTTAAATATCCTTGGGTTTTTCTCAGTTCATCTATTTTGCAAATTCTTCCAGGCTATGGCCCAAGGAAGATGAAGTGCAGGGGTTTCAACCGGCAGAATCCTCAACCGGAATCCACAATGTTCCCGCAGCCTTCTTGCTCGAAGAGCAGAGACAAAATAAGAAATCAGAACTCGGGAAATACCTGGAGCCAGCCGTGAGAGCAACCCTGGGCCCTAGGCAGTGTGCTGGGTAAGCTCAATGCAACCCAAGGAAATGTTCATTAATTTCATTATTCTACTTAAAGCACCCAGATGAAGGGACTGGGGGTGGGGTGGAAGGAAAAAGGAAGAAACAAGTTTCATTTTGGGTCCTCTAGTCAAGCCGTAAGAAAATAAATTAAGATGAAAGCGTAGGATGAGCCTAGCCTAAATCAATACACTTTGAAATCAGCCCAGCTAGGGTATTGGACACAATGGCTTGGAAATAATTAATAGTTATAAGGGGGGAGCGGGCTGAGAAGTAGAGCGAGAGATGTCACCGTATTTTACACTTCACATTGCACGCTAACTTTGATCTCCAGATTTTCAGATTCAGGGAGGAAAGTGAGAGAAAAGGGGAGAAAGCAGGTCCCGTATTTCCTGGCACCTACCAGCCGGATGGGCACATTCCTTGTCCTCGCGCCTGGTCGCGGATCTCTGGTTGCCCAGGCTGGCTGGTACAGCGTACCGGCTTCCTCGCTTCTCACCCCCCCGCCCGCCCGCGCGCCTGCCACAGCCGCCTCGACTTACCCACCGAGTCCGGGGAGGAGGCGCCGGCAGCTCCACGCTTCTCCGCGCCGCCGCCGCCGCCGCCGCCGCCGCTGCCCCTCGCCCGCTCGCCCGCCGCGCGGCGTCCTCCAGGGGCAAAGTTTCGGGGTCTGCGATCGACAAGAGACCGGGGCGACCCTCAGCAAGTCTTCCTTCCGTGAAGGTTGTGGGGTGCGGGGCTCAAAGGGGACGAGGTGATTAGGCGGAGGGAGCCAGGAGCAGAGATAGAAGGGGCAGCAGGAAGGAGAGGACCCCCGAGCTCCAGGGGACAGGGAAAGAGGATGCGCCGCGGGAGATCCCTGCAGGGATCGGGAAACCCGGAGCCCGGCCTGAGCCTTAGTCTCAGCACCTTCCCGGGATCTTACAAAGTTGCAACAACAAAAAAGGAGGGGCAGGACGGGGGAAAGGGGTGGGATAGGGCTGCAGTGGCAGGCGCAAGGTTTGGAGTTACAACTGTTTATTTAGTCCTTAGGCTCCCAGGGGGCGGGAGCTGCGCGGGAATGGGGGTGCTGCAGGCAGCAATTTCCAAGCAAACACTGGGGTGGGGGGGCATGAGACTTTGTTTCTGGGCGCGGAGCTCCCTGGCGCCCGTGTGTGTCACCGCCAGTCTCCGGGGACTGAGGCGGAGCTCACAACAGGTGGGGAGGGGGACAAGGAATCAAAGTTTCCGAGCGCAGCAGGGTGTGGGGGGGGAGCGAGGGGGAGGCGGGGGCGCGAGGAGGCGGAGGCAGCAGATGACCACGACCCTGCGGCAGCTGGCAAACTCCTCGGCTCCCGGCGCCGCCGCCACCGCCTCGGTCCCCACCCGAAGCGCGCGCCGCCTCGTCTGGTCGGCTCCAGAGAGACGTCTCCGAGGGACAGGAACGGAGTACCGAGAGCACGGGAGGAAAGCTGCGCGCAGGCGAGAAACGGAGAGCCATCGGTGGCCGGGACAGGGCCGGAGGGGCGCGGTAGCACGCGCGTGTAGCAGAGCAGATCCCTGAGCTTAAGAGACGCAGGGGTCAGAAGCGAAAGTGTGTGGTGGCGGGGGTGTCGAGAGTACGAGCGCCGAGGGTTCTCGCGGTGCGCCCTGTCCCCAAGCCCACTCGCGATCTTGCTACGGCTGGCGCGGGCTCTGCCTCTGACAAGCGGGGGCCGAACGCGCGTGGGGTGCGTGTCTGGCAGAGGGTGCGCGGGTGTGTTATGAGTTTTCCAGGCTCTCAAGGGTTAGCTAGAGAGTGTCCACACCGCTGAGTTCGGACCAAAACACGCGTGGCTGCAGGGATGCCGCCAAGCACCGGGCCCAGGGCGCAGGCGTCCCTGCTCAGCCCTCCAGCGTTCTTGAGGCAGCCCGGGGGCACAGAAGGGGCACGCACCCTTGGATAGCA
This sequence comes from Mastomys natalensis, assembly GCA_021653895.1. Lineage (NCBI taxonomy): Eukaryota > Metazoa > Chordata > Mammalia > Rodentia > Muridae > Mastomys > Mastomys natalensis. Next base: position 1,323,294 of record JAJTUV010000230.1, read on the forward strand.
GGGAAAAAGTTTGCTCCAAGTTCAAACTTTGAGCTCAGGAGATGATGCCACATGCCCCCCGCCTACCGCGGCCGGGTCCCGGGTACCCGCACCAGGCGGCCACCAAACGCTGACACTGGGCACTCAAAGTTGCGACAGGCGGCCTGGGCTTATTGATCGCTCTACCCGAGCGGCTCGAGAGAGCGCAGAGAGAGGCGCGAGGGGCCGAGGGGGAGGCGAGCTGGTCTGTGCGGCCACCACTGCACCCCACAGTGACTTATGCAAATAGACCCGAGGGTGCGGGAGCCTCCCGCGCTTCCTCCAGCCCGGCGTCCGTGCGCGGCCCCCACCCACGCAGAGCCTGGGCCCCGACTCCGGAGCGAGTCGAGGATAGAGGTTTGGGGGGATGCACGTGGAGCCTGGAGATGAAAAGTAGGATTTTTTTTTCTTTTTCTTTTTTTCTTTTTCTTTTTTTTTTCCTTTTTTTGTGCTGGTTGTTGTTGTTGTTTAAAGTGGCGGAAACAAGGCAGGAGGCGGCTTGGGAAAAAAAAAGTGGAGCAGAAATGGAAAAATACGAACTCACCCGCGGCAAATGGTCTCTCGGTGCAAACTAAGGTGTTTTCGGGGCCTTTCCCCGCGCGCGCCCACTCCCGCCCGCGCGCGCCCCCCGCTCACACACGCACACGCGCGCACACACGCACTCGCGGGCGAGGGCCGGGCCGCGAGCACAGCGTGCAGCTGCCACACAATAAATAACAATAGATTCCTCCGCTCGGGACTCGTTCCGGAGCCGCGCCAGCGCCGCCGGCCGCGAGGCGCCCCCAACCCGCTCGGGACCCTCGCCGGCCCCAAACCCCGCTGTCCACGCTCTCAAAGCCCCCGTGACCCACGGAGCGCGATCTGCACCCCGATGCGGCGCCCTTGGGTCGCCTGCCCCCTTCCCCCGCATCCCGGAACAAATAAATAAATAAGGCGCGCAAGAGAGGCCATCGCGTCGCGGAGGGAGATGTTGTTATTTTTTGCTGTTGTGCGTCCCTGACGTCACATCCACCTGCTGGGTAAACAACAGAGCTCGAAGGGGGGCGGGGGGGTTAGAAATCGCAATTGCCAAGTGAGGGACGTGGGGAGGGGAAGAGGAGGTGAGGGAGGCAGAGCCCCAAGACCCGGGAAGGAAACGCCACAACAGTTCCTAGGCAAAAAGAGCCTGGGTGAGACAGGCTGGGAAGTGAGGGGCCTGGGCTGGAGGGGTCCTCTCAGAAAGGGGCAGAGGGGCCCGTTTCAGACCTTGGGAAATGGAGAGCAAGAGTGGCAGCAACTCGGAACGCAGAGGGAAAGCCGAGGCGATTCGCTAGGGTCTGAGCTAAGGATTCCAGGAGGGAAGAGGACAGGCGGGGATAGTTTCCTCCAGTTAAAAGTGAAAGTGCTTCGCCCGGGTGACAGTTGGAGCGGAGGGCGGCAGGGCGGCGTTCCAACCCGGCGCCTGCTCCCGGGTCCTCCCTCAGTCTCTCCCCTTTCTTTCTGCACTTTGTCCAATGAAAGAAGGCGAGTTCGGAAGGTGAAAGTTCAGCTGAAGGACAAACCCCTGATTGCAAGGAAACAGAAACCCCTCCAGCCAGGGGGATTTTCCCCTGCAACGCGAAATCGGGAGAGAGTGATGGGAGCAAGAACTTACTCCCTCAGGCCTTGTCAGCCCCTGCAGGAATGTTATTCCTGTCGCCAGGTCCACTTGGGGTTTGGGGGGTACGGGGGGGGGGGCGGGGAAAGTGGCTGCAAAGGAGAACTGTTTTCTCCACCGTTCCTCTTAAGAAAACACCCGGGGGCTATCATGTCAGTCACTTGTTTAACACAAATTACCTGCTCTCAAGAACATCAGTCACGGGAAAAAAAAGCTTTGTGCAATTCTTTGGGAAGGTGAGATTTTTTTTTTTTTTTTCTTTTTGTTGTTCTGAAGTTTGTTTGAGTATGTAAATAAGTACCCAAGGTGCCCGGATGAAATACTTTTGAGATATAAATAAAAATACATAAAACAAAAAGCACTTTTATCGACAGAAACAGGGAAGCTGTTTGGTTGGTTTGATTTGTTTGTTTGTTTGTTTGTTTGGTGTTTCCAGCACGGGACAAAGAAAGATACAGGACCTCTGAAGCTTCTAGTGAACAGAAACTATTTCTTCATACCCATCATCCCAGAGGCTGCCAAACTCCCAAGCCAGGGTTTCCAGCGACTGACTGGCTAGTATGTCTACTAGGCTAATTCTTTATGAGAATATTGTGAGTCGCCCTATGGTTTCCCCAAAGCACTGAGGGAGCTGGGGCGTGCCTACTGCCATTCCCATCCTCAGACTAGCACAGATGTAAATAATACCCTGAATAGATTATAATAGATTTCTCTTGGATAATGTTTTTCGACAAATATTATTAAACGTTCATTTGCAGAGTTTAAATCTAAATTGAAATGAGAATGTGAGACTACCATGTAAATTTATATCATGTTTGGAAAGTAAAATAATTAACAACAAAACCATTCACTGGTGTTGCAGAATCAAGCCAGAGAAAGGTAGTGCATACTAAGATATGCAGCCTGGTAGAATTCCTGCTGTAAAATACTCGATGCCAGGAAAACAAGACTGGTCATCCCATTTTTTTATACTAGAAACTATGTACATGAAATATATTTTAGTTCCTGTAAAAGGTTCATGCTTTCTTTGTTAAGACATTAATACATATTCTATAATATTCCAGACCGTCTAGTGAGTACTTTAAAATACACGAGTAAGTTCCCGCTGCCACGCCTCTCACAGGCCACTGCTGACAGTAATAACATCTACTATTTATTGAATGTTTGCTACGGCCTAGGCTCTGATATAAAAGTTTCTGTCAAGTTGGTTGATAGTCTCACAAAACCTCAGACATCGCTAGAAAGTCCATATTTGGAGTTCACACAGAATTAAATAAGAATCTACAGTGTAGCCAGTCCTTGGGGAAAAAATATTGTTTTCAATTTCTGTGATGGTCCTGCCAAGTATAACTTATTTATGGTATGTAGCTGGTTGTACAATTGTAACTCTGGGAAACAGCACTTTATTTAAATAGGACATCTCTGGGCATAGTCTGTAAAGAACTATTCCTACTGTGATCTTCTTTATCAGATTCAGCTATGGTTGGTGTTGTTTTTCTGTTTTATTTTTTTCCAGTTATAACTATATCAACAGTGAAATCCTTAGCTTGCTACTGATCTTGGTCTGAATTTTAACTGTCTTAAATTCTACCTTCACTTACAAGAAGAGGCTACAAACAGATTGGCAACCTGTTCTAAAGGCAAAGGGGAATGCGGGCTGCAGATCCCATGATATATGGCACTGGTTTGGGATATGATACTGTCTGAGGTACAGGCTTATCGGAGAATCCCACACTCATTTGGTTTGCATTACAGAGACACTTCATTAAGGCTGAAGACACTGTCCATTTTGAAAACTGTCACTATGTTCACAGGGAACAGGTTTTTAATTTCTTTATCAATAATCAACTGGAAGTTTCTTTTTAAAGAAAGGAAGGTTTTGTGTGTGTGTGTGTGTGTGTGTGTGTGTGTGTGTGTGTGTGTGAAATAAAGGGCATGGGGTAGGACGCCACCTTTTGGTGATAAAACAAATAGAAATTCCTTTTTAAACCTGCTGCTGACATCATTCTAGTTTTAATTACACCAAGGCAAAGGTGCTTGTCCTCATTTCCGTATATATTAAGTAGTGGGGGGGGGTGCACAATTAGCTAATTAAAGTTAACCAAAGCCAGTGTTTCCCTAGAGGCATCAGTATGTGTCCCGGTCCTGCCACGTACGATTAAACTAAACATCAAATGTGAACTTCATTCTCCAAATACTGTGCCAATGCACATACACAGTCTGGAAAAAGGAAGGAGACTGGAAGTTTGCCACTTTATGAGATGCTGAATGTTCTGGTAAGTTTACAGTTAATAAAATAAAATCACAAGAGTTGTTGGTTGTATATTCCTGAGTTTGTTATAATTCTAGAATGACATACTACGTTCACAGGAGTACAGTTATTACACTAATTGTCCTAAGCATTTTCATTTACTTCAACTCTTTGTTTTTCTGTTACGTTACGTGGGAAAGCCGAATCTCTCCTCCTAAGTTAAATACAAGCGCGGTGGAGAGCGAGTCACCAATTGCTCTTTGTGAGCATTTCAAAAGAAAAATTAAAAAGTGAACTTCAAAAGATAATATGTGACAAGAGCATTTAGCTGTCATGATTGAAAGCCCAGCCCCACCCCTTTTGACAATTTGAAGGATGGGACAGCGACTGGAAGCAAATATGGTTGTCAGTGTGCTATGCAAGTTGATGTTAACGCTCCCACAGTGGGAGAAGGGTGTGTATGTCCCAGCATCACCAACTGCAGGTGGGAAGGTAAGGCTGGGGCGTGGAAACCTTTCTCCAAGGCCAAATAACTGTCAGTGGTCTCACCAGAATTAGAAGCCAGGTCGCCAGACTTCATGTCTGTTTTCCTGACAGCCCACCTAACCAAAGTATGAAGTCATTGTATCTTAGGCAGGTGGTCTGGCACCCCACAAACACCCACTGTGGTGGAGAAAGTGCGTAAACAGCCAAGAGGAGAGAAGGGCAGAGGAGATGAAGCCTGTATGGACTGCTCTCACAACTTGAAGCTAAAACTGTTTCCTTCCAAGATGAAACTGGCTGATGATTGGCATGTGCTTCACTGGGAGCGAACAGAGAGGAGCCACTGTCTGTGCCATGATGTCCCTGTCAGTTCATATAGGCCAGCAGTAGCAGAGCTCTCATTTTACAAGATACAGAATTACTAGGCAAAGAGAGACAGTTCGGGGCCCAGGAAGCTGAGTCACAGAACGTGACAGACTCTTAATTGATTCACAAAGGTGTTCCTCAAAAGCTAGCTGAAGAGGCTCAGCTTTTCACTGGGTTGTAAACATCTGTGTGTGTGTGTGTGTGTGTGTGTGTGTGTGTGTGTGTGTGTGTACATGCACACAAGTATTCCTCAGAAGCTGGCCACCTTGATTTTTGAAATAGGGTCTATCATTGACCTTCATATCACCGCATATAGGCTAGTCTGACTGACCAGTGAGCCCCAAGAATCCACCTGTGTCCACCTCCCCAGTGCTGAGATTTTAAATGTGTACCATCATGCCCAGCTTGGTGGGGGAGGGTGCAGATCTGGTGCATGGATCTGAGTGTGTAGGTAGACAGGTTCATGTTCGTCCCTGTGAAAGCCGAAGTTGGGTGTTTTCCTCTAACTCTGCCTACTGCCTTTAAACACATTCTCTTGTTGACTCAGAAGCCAACCTCACCCCCAGCCCCTCCCTCTGCTTCAGTTAGGGTGGCTGTCTAACCAGCTCTCCAGATCTGTCTCTACCCCCTATGCTGGGGGGAACAGGCATGGGCAGCTATGCTCAGCTTTTTGTGTAGGTGTTAGGAGTTTGAGTTTAGGTACTTACTCTTGCTGAGAACGCACTGAGTTATGTCCCCAGCCCTAGTCCTGCCTTTAAAAAAAAAAGTGTGTTCTGAGATCAGACTCAGGTGCAGCAGCTAGTCTGGCAGAGGATCCTACTTTGGTTCCCAGCACCCAGTTAAGGCAGCTCACAACTGCCTGAAACTCCAGCTTCAGAGGATCTGATGCCCCCTTCTGGCCTCCGTTGGCATTGCATTCATATCATGGATATACACATGCACATAATTTAAAATAAACCAAAAAGTGTTCTAAGTGTGTGCTCTTAAATGCTGATGAGGCTAGGGAGATGCTTCAGTCAAGAAACTTCCTGCTGTGCAAGCATGGGAAACAGTTCAATCTCCAGCTTCCATGTAAAAAGCCAGACATGATAACCAGTGATAGCCCAGTGATAGAGAGGCAGAGAAACAAAAAAGCCCCTGGGAAAACAAAACAAAAAGCTGTGAGTGATCAAGGAGCACACCCACCTCTAGTCTGGCAAACAAACATGTACACCACACACATGAAAGGTGAAAGGCATGGTGGCTCACATTGGCAACCTCACACCCAAGAAGACAAGGCAGGAGGATTGGGAGTTGGAGGCCAGCCTGGGCTACATTGACAAACTTGCTGATCAGAGGGAAAAGTGGGATCCCAGAAGCCACTTTAAACAGACAGAATCAAAAGCTTCATTTTAAAACCAAGCCCCCATTTGAGCCCCATGCTGATTGGAGCTGACGAAGCATGGTCCCTTTTATGACAGCTCACATCCCAACAGACAGTTCTGTAAGCTGTGTGTGCCCTGCCTAATTCTTCACACAGGCTTCTTTGGTAAAACTCTGTTGGTTTCTTGTTTTTCAACCACTTGCAAAGTTAAGCTACTAAATCACCTATGTAAACCATGATTAATTCCTTTGACATTAATAACAGGGTGACTTCTCTCTCCTGTTACCCCAAAGAGCCTGCTAATTGCCCTCCGATTGTTTACCTTTGTATTGTTTTATGAGAGCCCAGAGAAAGATGGCAGATAGCCCCCACCAGGCCTGAAACAAATGCCAGGCAGGTTTTGGAAAGGGTGAGCACATACATGCTATGACTACACCTTGTTAGCAGAAGGGCTTTGCTGCCTTTGTTTTGTTTTCTTTTTTATGGAAGGGATGACGCCTCCATAATTATAGGTGTTGCTGTTTAAAACTCAGAATGTTTTCCAAACCACCAAAGGGCCACACCTCCAGCACCCAGGAGCCATCCAGCCCTCTTTACTTCTCTAAACAGTTGATAGAGACACATCTAAGCATGATGAGGTTTACATCCAGCATAATGAAGGGCAGAGAGACGGCATCCAAGTAAAGTTGCTTCCTGGATAAACAAGACAGAACCACAGGCCCACCCCCACCCCAGATCATGGTGGATTTTTATCTGAAATTCTCAAAGACGGGGCAGCTCATCCTCCTGACGAGAAAACAGGTTACTGTTGTAAACCCCCCAAAAATAATTAAAACCATTGTTTTAATACTATCCTAAGGCGGTGTAATTAAGTCAGGGTGAGTAATTGTATATCTGAATTCAAAATAAGATTTTGCATGTAGAGCAAAGTTCTGATGGTAATCTCGGAGAAGTGCCTTGGCTTATATTTCCGAGACACAAGTGCCAGCTCAGCATTACAATAGGCATTGTGAGAAGGCTGGATTTGTTTGTGGAAGAGAAGCAGGCAGGTCTGCCCACCTTCAGGAACAGGAGGCCGTATGTTCCAAGTGCTAGAAGAGTTTAGGAGGATGGGGAATGGACGAGCCAACATTTTTATTGATTAGAACAACTGAATATGGGATTGTTTGTTGTTGTTTAAATAATGTCTACAGAATAACTATCAAGGGAAGCGTCCTTTCTTGCCTATTATTTAAAAAACAAAAATCAAAAACAACAACAACAACAACAAAAAACCTTTCAACAAACATCCAAACTGATTGCCTAAGGCTGAGTCCTAGGTATTAGATGGGATGGAAGGTATTCGATTGGACACTTCTTAAAATTGACAGCCCCAAGATAAATAGATACAGAAACCATCCCAGATGTAGACCAGGGAGTTGATATACAAACCACATCCTAGCTCTGTCCATTGAACATGAACACACACCAGCAACAATTTAGTTTCTCAATACCTTTCTCCAATAAAGAAAAGAGGGATTCATGAAGAGCTAGTTGTTCTGCAGAAGAGATAAGGAATACCTGGAGCATCTCACAGTGTATCCAGCACAAAGGATACTAAACCCCAGCACTCCAGTATGATTGACTGTATAAAAGAAACCAAGTAACCATGCAATTTAGTGTGGCAAGATTTGATTTCTTAAATAAGAAACTAAGAACAGGCAAGAGAGAACCATCAGGATGCACATTGAGATGTCATAAGCTCCTTCCAGGCATGAGTATTCATTCCAGATACCCTGATGAGAAAGTCATCTGCGCTCTGTTTGAGCCATCTTGCTACATAGCCCAGACTAGCCTCAAACTCTTCCACCTCCTCCTCTGCGTCCCAAGCACTGGGATAGCAGGATGTGCTAACATATACCTAAATCACATCATCAGACGTCAACCTACATCATATTGGTACTGTCGGCTTTCCAGTCACTGCAGAGCATGAAGCTGAGTTCCTGCCTCCTAGAACTTCCTAGAACTCAGCTCTTTAGATGCACGGTAGATGAAAACAGGTCATAACACAAATGCTTTGTGGTGTTGTGTGTGTTCATACATGTGTGTTGTATATGTGTGTATGTTCATGTGAAGGGAGGTTAGCAAACAACCTCAGTGCTATTCCTAGGATAGAGTTTTCTTACTGGCCTGGAATTCACTGAGTAACTCAGGCTGGCTGGCCAGTGACCCCCAGTTATCTGCTTGTCTCCATCTCCCCAGTACTGGAATTACAGGCAAGCGCACATACTATCACACCTGGCTTTTATATGTGGGTTCTGGGAATTGAAGTGAAGTGCTGATGCTGGCAGGGAAGGCACTTGACCCACTGGGCTGTGTGCCCAGCCCAAGACGAAAGCCTTTAGAGAAGTATCCAGAGCAGAAGGACCACATCCTGAGAGACAGTGAAGGTCCCATCTGGAAGGACAGTACAGTGAAGAGCCTTGCAGATGACACTCACTGAATATGTACAATTTCATCATAGCAGGTAGGAGTCATATGGATCCTCTGTCTCTCAGGACAGTGGTTGGCAAATTTGCTGTACATTAAAATCATGTGGAAGACCTTCCTACCAACTACAGATTTTGTGATTTAATGATTCAGTATGATATGAGCACTGGAATCTTAGAAAGTTCCCGGAGGGTTGTCCTCTGCAACAAGGTTGCAGATATCCTGGTTTGGTTGGCTCTATCAACACTTCCCTGCCAGAGACCCAGAGGCCCTAATTCCCTTTGCCCCCAACACTGTTCTTCCACAGTAGCCAGCATCCTATTCTAGAACAGTTCAATAGATAAATCCAAGAATAGTTTCCCCAAGGGGGCTAAAGTTAGTAGTATTCTTCAGCAAAGCCTGCAGACCCTGCAGATGGGAATCACCTGGGTAGAAAAGGGCCATAGCAATGCTGCCACAATCCTAAAGTGTTGGGAAGGTGCCAGGTGGTTCTGGTGCACATCAGAACAGAAGGGAAGCTTGACGAAGGACAAGACTTAGAGGAACAAATCAGGATGTCACAGCATTGTCAAAGTTTCCTACACGTAATGAACTCTAATGGCCACTCTTTCCACAGATGGAAATAGAGTCAGCACAAGGTTAGTTGAAATGCCCAAGAGTCAGAAAGGGTACAGTCTGGGCTTCTTGTTGACTCCCATATCTACCAAAAAATGCCATCACCACTTGTGTTTGGCCAGCACATCATGATGAACAAATTTCTGGATCTTTTCCACCCTTAGTGATAGCATCCCTCTTTCAGAGGATGGAATAAGACGCACAGAGCGTACTGCATATCCTGGTGTGTTCCCTAATGGCTCAGCTAGGTTCAAATCCTGGGACTCTCTTTTTCTATTAAAAGCTTACTTGGAAGAATCTTAGGCTAGATCGGAACATCGGAATGTGGTGTGTGTGATTGTGTGTGTGTGTATCCGTGCAGATGCATGTTCATTTGCCGACAGAGAACAACTCATCTGTCATTCTTCATTTGCCATCTACCTTGCTTTTTGAGACAGGTTCCTTTGTGGTCTGGAGCTCATCAAATACGCTAGGCAGGCTGGCTAGAGAATGCCAGGAATCCACTTGTCTCTACCCCTCACCCCAAGAATACAAGCATGTGCCATCAAGTCCAGCTTAAAAAAAACAAAACAAAACAAAACCATGGGTTCTTGGGATCAAACTCGGGTTCTCAAGCTTGTTTCACCAACTGAAGAATCCCCAGGGTTGTCTTACATCCTCCCACCATGCTCAGAGAGATAAATCAGACACACAAAGACAAATACCCTTCACCAATTCTTCATGCAAGAATGAGACAGAGCCCGACATAGTGGCCACACCTGTAATCCCAGCATTTAGGAGGCAGAAGTAGGAAGATTAGGAAAGAAGGAGAAGGAAGGAAACGAGAAAGGAAAGGGAAGGAAGAAAAGAGGGAAAGATGGTTGGTGACGGTTATTTCCATTGGACCTGGAAGGCAGCACAGAAGATTCTCCTTCTCTAGCAAAGACATTCGCTTGGAGCTGGGCCAGCTTCCTCCGGTCTGACTATCAACCTTGTTCACTGCCTTGTGGAGCCAGGTAAGTTTTGGGTTTGGTGTCCTATGCATTGTGGGATGCTGAGCAGGTACCTGCCTCCAGTTGAAAGAACCAAAAATGTCTCTGGGCCTAGCCAAATATCGCCAAGGGTCAAAATTGCCTTGCAGTGAGAACCACTGCTCTAGATGGACCTCAGGGCAGGCAGGCAGTCTCTCTGTCCATCAGCATTCCAGTCCTTGCCAAAGGTATTTATCTGATCACTTCCTCTCCCAGGAAGAGCAGCGGCCAGCCAGTTTCTATCTGTAATTGAGTAACCAGGTCATTTCCTTTGCAAACAGACTAGCTGGAGATGAGGCTGTTAGCGTTGTGCACAGAGCTTTGAGGTGGGCTCCTCGGCTTGGGGGGCTACCAACCCATTTCCAGATTGGCAATCTCTGGCCAGCAGGGCTGCTCCCACCCAGAGGAAGCTGGTTTTATGAGAGTCGGACACTTAATAAACAAAGAACTACGTATGGCAAGCCTCAGTCTACAACCAAAATATCAATACAGGAAGTAGCAACCGTTGGAATCCGGACCAGAGCACGGCCTCTTATAAAGATATTCTGATTTAAGTTCCCCTTTCCCTGGCAAGCCTGGGGCATTCTCTCCTCTAGGGCTGGAGGCTTTAAAAGTGACTGAATAGATGTTATGGGTGGGGTCGGCCTCTCTCACCTCTTCCTTTACTCACTGGTCCCACATCTCTAGGGCTGCTGAGTAGCAAACATTGCCTAACTGAAGCTGCTATCTTAATGAGCAGTTGTGGAAATGCTGAGAGATGAAGGCTAGACCGAAAAAAAAAACAATCTGGAAAAAGTTAACTTGTTCCCAAAGCCTTGCCTAACCTTGGCATCTAACACAATGACAGAAACAGTCTCCTCCTGAGAGGCAGGAGCAGGGCCTCCTGCCTGGCCCCTCCCACAAGCAAGATGGATGTTGTTGTTGCTCAGGCACTCACTCAACAAACACCCAGTGTGGCTTACTGGGAACTGGGCACCACTGACTGCACTAGACTACAGCCAGAAAGGAAAAATGGAAATCCTTGGACTTCCACGGGGATTCTGTCCCAGGGAGTGTCTTGGTGAACTATGTCTTTTTTTTTTTTTTAATGAAGCATTTTCTGTGCAGGGTGTATGTGTATACATTTGTAGAAGGAACACGCATGCCCTCATGTGTAAAAGCCTGGAGTCAACCTTTGGTGTTATCTCCTGGAACTCAGTAGGCAGACTAGGTTTTCTGGCCAGTAAGCCCCAGAGATCTGTCTCTACCTCACAAGTCCTGGGATTATAAGTGTGCACAACCATTGCCTAGCTTTTTTAGTGTAAGTGCTAGGAACTGAGCTCAGGGCCTTACTTGCATTTTACAAACTGAGCCATCTTCCAGTGCTTCCCTAATCCCCCAGTTTTTTTCCTAAAGAAGAAACCTTGACGTGTTTGTTGTTAATATAGATGGAGCAGGTCAGCAAAAGGATACCAACTGAAACTTCTATAGATCAAGAGATTCTAGGGCTAACGAGAGTAAAGGGATGATAATGGTCAGGTGGTTCGGGACATACCACAAAGGTATGAAAAGTTAATTTACCAACTGCAGACAAAAGCCAGGACACCATAATCTTTGCCCTCAGCACAGTTGGAAATCCTGACTCAGAAAAGAAAGTGATGTACAAATACTTAGAGGGAAAGGGAGGGAAGAAAGGAGGGGAAAGGAAGGAGAGAGGAAGAGTAGTGTTAAGGGAGGGGTGGAAGAGGGTGAGGGAGGGCGGGCGAGCAGGGAGCCATAGAGACAGAAATAAGAGAGATAGCAAGAGCAAGAGAGAGGGGTGGGGAGAGGGAGAGGGAGAAGGAGAGAGGGAGAGAGCATGAGCATATAGTTGCACATTCGCTGTAGCATTGCACGGAAGAGCTCTGAGTCCAGAGAGAAATGGGGGATGAAGATTATGTGGCTGGCGTACCTACAGTACTCCAACTGGCACAACAAAACCAGCCCTTCCTCCAGGCAACAGAAAATAGCCTCTACTGCAAGCTTGTCTCAGCACACAGAACAGCAGAAGGCCGGAGAGGCCAATCAAATCTTCTGTGTTCTCTCTAGCAGGTGCCAGGGCAACGGGAATCTTATGCTCCAGGGGAACGCATTGTGGATTTTCTGGGTCAGAATTCAGAAGTTCGAATTCTGGGCAAGCATTGATAATAGTCTGTATCATTTATATTGTAGTCCCCAAGGAAGATGAAGAATCAGGGCTCCAAGAACATAGAGCCAGGCCGGCCAGCTGTTTGCCCGGTGGAGCACTGTGCTGGCTCAGAGGTCACATGCTTCTCAAAGCTTGCCAGCACAGTACCCGGTTGTTTGTTTGTTTCCATCTTCCTTGTAAACAGTTCGGTCTCATTCCTGGGGAACAAAGCTAATGTGAGCAGAACAAACACACACACATGCTACCCACAGGGATCTACCCTGGCATCTAAGAAAGCCAGCTTTTTCTAGGGCAAGGAGAGGCTTAAAGAGGAAGAACCTGGCTTTTCTCGGGTTTCAGCTCCCGCTGTGGATGGAATAATACGTTTGAAAAACACACAGGAGCCCTTTCGTTAGGGAGCCATGCTAAAATTGGCTCTTCCGGTTTGTAATAAAAGAAAACAGACCTTAGGATTCTATCCTGTCTAGCATTCTTACAGAGTCTTCTAAAAGTTACCCCCTTTCAGGATCACCTTGTATGCGACAAGAATAGTGTATGTTATATATTAATGGTACAATGATTCTATGCAGTTGAGGCTGTGCTGGGATATTGGTGCATTCCTATTTTTAGTTTTATATTATTATATTATTGTGTGTGCATACTGGGGGAGGGAGTGTGTTCATGGTGCATGTATGGAGGTCTGAGGATGGCTCCCCCTTTCCACCATTATGTGGGTCCTGGAGAGGGAATGCTGGTCACAAGAATCAGTAGATTCTTTACGTGCTGAGACATCTTGCTGGCTCCCTTTTTGCCTCTATCTGGCTTCATCTTCCCTAGTCTTAGCACTACTGATCCTTGTTATCTCTTCTGGTATCAGCTGAAATGTCCCATCCTTGGAGACCTTTCCTGACTTGGCTTCCCTGTTCTGATTTAATATGGAAATTCCTCACTTGGTTCCTGTTTTATTTATTCATGTATGGCCCCTGTCTCCCTCCAGAGAAATCTGCCCCTGTGGCCACAGACTGAACTACTGTCCTTACCTGGAACTCAGTGCCAGCGTTTGAAAGAACTGTGAATGAACTATCAAGTGACAGGGCCATTCTGCCATCAGGATCTCCTATCTCTTCTGGTTTGTTCTCCTTCCACATGAGGTAATGATAATGGCATCTGACTTAGGAGTGAGGGCTGTAGAGGCTGGAGAGATGGCTCAGTGGTTAAGAGCACTGACTGTTCTTCCAGAGGTCCTGAGTTCAAATCCCAGCAACCATATGGTGGTTCACAACCATCTGTAATGGGATCTGCTGCCCTCTTCTGGTGTGTTTGAAGACAGCAACAGTGTATTCATATACATAAGATGATTTTTTTTAAAGTGAGTGTTGTAGGTTGGTCTCAGCCTGCTATGTATTCAATTGCTAAATATTGATCCCCAAGATCTGGTTGCCCCCAATGAGCAGATCCTTGTGTACACCGAGTGATGCTACCTAAACTTTGCTCACAAATTAAAACTATTGGATAAATAAAGATGACTACAGCTAATTACTGGGGAAAATAGAAGAGACTGGAGTTTCAGTTACTAGGCCCGAGTTACTGGTTAGAGACCATGAGGAGGAAGGAAAAGGGAGAGTAGAGGAGGAGGAAGACAGAGAGAGAACAATGGACCAGCAGCACATGCCTGAGTGAAGTGTCTCCCAGAGCAGAAGTAACCCAGGCAAGAGTCAAACAGCAAGCACACATCTGTGAAGTATACAGTCTAGTGATCAGAGAAATCGATTTAGGGGTAATCCTGTAATAATTGTGCTAGAGCTGATTTTTAAAAAATCCACAGGACTCTACCTTTATTATTGGGAGGCTATTAACCAATAGACCTTATGAAAACCCATTTACAAGTGAAGATTCAAGGGCCAGGAAGATAGCTCAGTTACAAAAGTATTTGTCATACAAACATGACAACCTGAGTTCCAGTTGAAGAACTACATTAAAAGGCCTGTATACAGTGGCTGGGGAAGCAGAGACAGGCAGATCTCTGAGGGACTGGCCTGTATAATCCAGGAGCCCCAAGCCAAGGAGATGCTTTGTTTGAAAAAATAAAATAAAATAAAATAAAATAAAATAAAATAAAATAAAATAAAATAAAAGCTAGCTAGTTCCTAAGGAATGGCAGTTAAGGTTATTTGTGGCTTCTAAATGCATATGTATATATGTGCATCCACATGTACACACACAACATGAACATACACATACACACAAGAAGAAGGAGAAAGGAGAAGGGAAGGAGAGAAAGGAAGAGGAGAAGGAAACAAAGAGAAGGAAGAGAGAGAAGGAGAGAGAGAAGAAGAGAGAGAGAGAGGAGAGAAGAGAAAGAAAGAAAAGACAATCAGTTGGCATTGAAAGTTCTGTTGCAGGCACCATAATGGCATGTTCCTGTGCTGTGTGCGGGCTCAAAGAGGCCAGCAAGAGAAGAGGGCATGAAGGACCTCTGAACCCCATCGGACTTCCACATGCCCTTGACTAACAGCACTCAGTAGCATGTGACAGATCTGATAGCAAAGCAAAGAACAGACACAGAACCTGGGCCTTCAGTCTCTCTTTTCAGATTCATGTACATGTGTTCTAATAGATGTAAAGAATTACATGGACACCAGGGTCACCAACATCTTCTAATGATGTAAGTAGGCACATAGGAGACCTAGCCACATCTTCTAAGATTGGAAACATGCCACATCAATAAATCTAAAAAATAAAAAAAAGATTATATTCCAAATGAAGTACACAACGTAACCATGAAAGAATGCAAATGATTGCACATAAACTGAACGTACAATGCACGTACTATATACAAACATGGTACAAACACCACACACCATGCATGGCATACCATACATGTAAACATAATACATACATCACACATAATTGTAAATATACTATATGTATAACACACACACCATACATACACATATACATATATATATAATATACTCCCACTGTACACACCTATTGTACACTGGATACACATATATTGTACCCTTCCATGCATCATACACTGTAGACATACAAACATTATACACAAATATATACATGACACATACATCTGACATACTGATACACTGCACATATATCATATGTATATGATACACACAGAATACACACACATCATATGCTGCTATATGTACAAGATGCACATGGAATATACACAGTGTACACACATCATGTGCTGTACACAGGTCACACACATTGTACATATATCATACACTGCACACACCTATGATATATATACTATACCTATACCATACAAACTATATATACATTATAACACACACAGCACATATACATACACACTATACACACATGATACACATACCATACACACACATAGTACACACAAACCATCCAAATACCTCATTCACTCTCATACATCATTTCCACTCACACATGTACATATTTATCCCCCAACTTGAATGTAGTTCCTTTGAACCCACGATCTTGAAGCTATTTTATCCCAACAATGATTCCATTCATTGAGGCATATTCAGGCCTCCCTTTTCAGAATTTCCATGAGGAAATGAAAATACTAGCTAAAATGTCGCCTCTTCTGGAAACATTAACCATACGCTCTGTTTGATATTTGAAAATGACCAAGCAGAAGTTCAGATACCCTGGGGCAGGGGTATTGAGCAGCTGATCCCACATGTTTCTGAAAAGTGGGTTCCTGATTGTTGTCAGTGCTTCAGAAAATAACTTTCAAGGCAGCTGTAAGAAGTGAAATCGGCCTCCGTCAGCATTTGGTTTCCCAAGGTATGGAACCCTGAAGTACAGCATTCTTTGGTATCTATAAAGCACTCCGTGCTCATGTAAACATTCAATATGGTCACTGACAGAACACCCTTATATGGAGAAAACAGCCTACAAGTGTGCTCACGGACACACGCGCACGCACACACACAGACACACATACACACACTCAGCAACGTGCTATGCATTCCTCCAAGGGCCTGCATTTCCATTCTGGTAACTAAAATGACACTTTAACACGTAACCCCTGCTGCTTCTCCATCAGGAGAGGACTGTCACGATGCAAATCACTTGCTCTGTCAGTCACTGGGCTACATCATCATAAGTTCACTTTTTCCTATTGGAAAATAATGAATGTTCAGGCAGAGGAGCTGGAAGACAATGAGTGTATGGATTACGTAACTGTATGTAGGATCAAGTAACACTCCACTGTCCTCCCTCGTCTCTCTCTGGGTGAGTGTGGCATGCTTTGAGGAGAAGAAACTCAGAATGGCAAGTCGATCCTGCCTTTTGTTAGCTGTGGGACCACAGGCAAGCAACGTTGTGCTTCTCTCTGGTCACCTATAAAATGGGAATGGCATGTGTGCACTCTAGGAGGAACACAGAAGTTCCTAGAGAGCACAAAAAAATCACGGCCCAGTGTCTGACACAGGGTAAGTATCCAAATGAATTATATTCATAGTCTTACCATTTTACAATGTGGAAGGCAGCTTTATCGCCGATATGTTATATTGTGAGCTTTTTCCTTGACAGAATGTTGAATTCCATTCGAAGCATATTCAAATGAGGAGCTATTAATCTGTTAGTTGGAACCATCTACAGGTTGGTAAACAGAAAAAGCGGTAGCATGAGAGAAGGAGTACCATCAAAGCTGCTGGAAAGAATTATAAAAAAAAATTTAAAAAGTCCTAGAAATTCACTACTCACAGGCTCAGCATCTCAGACAGTGGATACAAGCGCAGACTTGTTTATATGTTTAAAACTCAATCAAATGAGGGGGGATACATGTGCAAACGTGTCACACTGGGAACAGGAGGGTGTTAGTGGTACCTGGCGCTGCTGATCTATCTACATTGCTCAGGACCACTGTGCACTCAAATACTTTTCTGGACATTTGAGATAGCAATGCTGAAGCTGAGAAGCCATGTCCACCTCCAGGCAGCTCTCTGACCCCAAACCATCAGGATAAGTCATACCTGAAGCAGGAACCACATGAATGCTTCATGTGAGCTATTTTGGAAGCACTTTCTTGATAGGCCTATGAGGATTAAGACCCTCACTCAAATTCCACAGTTCACAGGTGGCTTGGCTGTTGTCTGAACTCATACCGCTGAGCCTGCCATCTCAGCTCTTACAGGTCTTGCCTTGCTTCAGACTTCTCCATGTCCTTAACGTTTATGGAGATATGCTAAACTCAATGGCTACAGAGAGCCTACCAGACACACAAACTCTATTCCATTTCCTATTAGAACCCTGAGATCCTATCAAGAACAGGACTAGTCATGAAGAGTAAAACCAACTTGATTGACTCTTGATTACAGACTCTTGACTCTTGACTACAGGCATGGGGGATATATGTAGTGGTATTCTTGCCACAGGTTTGTCAGCTAAGGTCTAGCCAAGTGCCAGCCAGCTATGTCCCCATGTTCCCCTCTATGAGCAACCTCACTTTTTTGGCCAAGAGCCCATTTCTTGCCACGTTGTGCACATCAAAGTGAATCAAGGATTGAAGGTTCTGCTGAAAGGATTAATTCTATCCAAGGCTGTCCCTGGTTGCAGAGAAACTGCTGAAATCTCTCAGTTCCTCGCCTACACAAGATAGAAAACATCAAAGTTCATAAAAAAAGAAAAAAGAAAAAATCCCAGCACACTTCCACCCAGAGTTAAAGCCAAAAAACAAACAACTCTGGCGGTTGGACTGATTTCATAAAACAATTGGGGTGGCAAACAGCGGTGACTCTGAACTTGTGGGAGGCCAGAAAATAATTGACATTTTAAAGGAATTATGCAATGGTGGGCAAACTGAGATGGCTGGGGTCTGGGTTGGGGGGAGGAAGACAAAGTCACATAGCAACACACACTTAAACCATTCCAGCTCAGATATGGAACCAAAGCACAGTTTTAGTTGCAAAGATCTGAGGGTTGTGGGAGGAAATAAACAAATCTCCTAAGAGAAAATCATTAACAAAACACTTGGAACTACTGTCCCACAAGTACTATTGTTAAGTAGGCTACACTCTGTGTTTAAAAAAAAAGTCAAATTTCCTACATTCCTGTCCAAAAAAAAAAAACCAAAAAAAAAACCAAAAAAACCAAAACCCACCCCCTTGTAAGCACTCAACAACAACAACCAAAAAAACCCAACTTAATAAAATTCCATTGTCCTAGCATTTATTCTATGAGGTACGACTTTAAAAAAAAAAAAAATCTTAAAACAGTCAAAACAAGCTGGGTGATTAATAGAGGGCTATGTAATAGTAGGGAAAGAAAATGAAGGAAGTCAAACCCCCCCCCAGGAGAAACTAAAAGAAAACTTGGCCTGACAACCTTGGAGTGTATAATCTCGAGATCTTCCTGTTTACTAACAACACACAGGCACACAAAACCACCCACAGTAAGTTTTCCAGGAAGTTAGATACGTAAATAAAACATTTGGACTTCTTTGGTAAGACGAATGGATTTTCTTCCTAAACCACCTCCGAAACTGATGAATGAGTTGAAGCAGCTTTCATTTAAAAATCGAGAAACAAGATCCCAGGGGTCATAGTTTAACATTCCCGAAGATTCCCGAGATATACAAAGATGAATCAGAAGAACACTTTTGTTTTTCTTATGAAATAAGCTACTTTTTTTTTTTTAAAGTCAGTTGTCTGAAAGCAAAACAATCTATTTATGCAACACAAAAGTAAATAACTATTGAAAACATTTAAAGTAAGACAGGTTTCGCTAATGTCACCTTTAAAGCAACTGCACCAAGTTCTTTCTTTCACTGACATCAGAGCTGTGTCTAAGAGGCCCATTGTGATGAAAAGAAAGTCAGTAATTACCCAGATGTTGTGTCTAGTCACCAACGGCTGGAATTTCCCATATTTGCTCTTAGTGTCTCTGGGAGTTGGCTGTGGAGGCTTTTCCAGCATTTTCAGGCTTTCCAAGCCATCAGGGGCAACTTGCACCTGGTGTGAGAGCTTTCAGATTCCCACCCTGAGTTATGCAGTATGCAGTTTCGTTGGAATGTTCCTTGTAGGTAGACCTCAAAGAATACAATTTTTCTAACTGTGGAAATTGAGAAATATTTGTTCTACCTTTCTGGTCATTCTGTGAGATGGAGAAGGAATAAACTACCCAAGTCTTTACACTTTTTCCTTTCTTCCAAACGCTCTTCCCACCAGAAGCTGCAGAAATCTCTCTTCTGTACCTGAAGATGACTGCTTCTCCAAGTCCCTACATTTTGAACGGCTGAGAGGCAGAATGAGCCTTGTCTCAACTCTCTTCCACCTTCCCCAAGCCTTCTTTCAGTAATCCATTTCATTCCAGAGTCTCACTCACTCTAAAGCCACTACGTATCCATCCACTGAGACCCAGGGTAACAGGACAGCACAAAGAAGTCACACAGCCCCAAGAGCTCATCCTGCTTCAGCAAACAGGTGAGTGGTGTGACCCCTGGTAAATCATCCCCTTACTGCCCCCCCCCACACACACGGTGCCCCAAACCTTGTCCTGGTCTATGGCATGGCTGCGATGAGCTTCCTGGCATCCTAGAGTTCTTTGAGGATTATGCTGGTTCAAGTTCTCTGAGCAACACACATTAAAAAGGGAATGGTGTGTGGGAAAACAATCTTAGCGATGCCCGTGAGCAAACACAGGAAGCAGACAGAACTCTGAAGAGCTGTCAGGGCGAGCAGCAGTTGCTTTTCCTCTCACGGTGACAAAACAACCAACAGATCACCTTAATGAAAAGAGGTTTACTGTGCCTCTCAGCTTCAGAGTGGTTTGTCCAGCATGGCAGAGAAGGCCCTGCAGTAGGAACAGCTCAGTCCATGTCAATAGGAATGTGAGGAGGAAGCTGCTCGCATCATGGTGGCCAAACGGAAAGCAGAGACCTACACCAGAGCCAGTGGTAGACATAACCTTCAAAAACTGTTCCAATTCGTATACTTCTGCCAATCAGTCCTCACCTCTTAAAGGTTCCACAGCCTCCCCAGACCGGCTACCAACTAAGGACGAAACAAATGAGCTTGGGGAGACAGTTGAAGCCTCAAAGACCATGTGGCAGGCAGGTCCACAATAGGAGAGAAATGGGAAGAAGGGAGTCCAAACACAAAACTTCTTAGGTTCTGTGTACTTCCAAAAAGTTCCCTGTGAGGTCATTGACATCCTGATGTTTAGTCACTGTGTGCCATGGTAACAGCCCACTCACATTAGCGAGCATGCTATAGCAGTGAATCTAAGAAGCCACCACCAGCATTATATAATAGTGTACATGACAATCCAGCCACACAGCAAATAAGCTCCACAAGACACAGTGGCGATGGCTGTGATGGCAATGGTGATGACATCACTCCCGTTTTAAGATTTTTATTATTTATTTATTTATTTATTTATTATGTATACAGTGTTCTGCCTGAATGAATGTATGCCTGCAGGCCAGAAGAGGGCACCAGATCACATTATAAATGGTTGTGAGCCACCATATGGTTGCTGGGAATTGAACTCAGGACCTCTGGAAGAGCATCCAGTGCTCTTAACCTCTGAGCCATCTCCTCAGCCCAATATTGATGTTTGCAAAGTAGCTAATTACCTTCACCCCTATACACGTGCTATAATGTTCAGAGACCGACACAATCTTTACGCCTGAGTTAATCTGGTACATCCTTGTCACCCTGCAGGCAACTGCAAACAACTACTGGACAATAAGCTATATTTGTATTATCACCAAACACTCAAGATTAGTCTTATGATCATCCCAGATGTTTGAAATTATTCTAGGCTGAATGAACTCAACCCAGTCTGGAGAAGTACTCCAGGCCATGGAAGTGGGAAGAAGGGATGGAGACAAAACCTGCGATTCCTCAAGTCCCCAGTGGAAGACTTGGAGGTGAAACCAAGGTGGCTAAAGTTCACCGGACAAAGTAACAAAGGTGAGAGCTACAGAAGGTGTTCCACAGATGGCAAAACCCCTCCCCCTCCCAGGCTAAGAAGCTAGCAACTTGGCAGTTAGGATTATTAGAAACTTCACAGAGCTGGGCTCGAAACAACCACACAGATTGGAAGGGATCAGTCTCACTGCGGGAACTTGTGAGACAACCAGGAGCAGTGAACATCCCTATATTCAAAGTACAAGACCAACAGGAAACTCCCAGGGCAACAGGCAGAGAGGGAGAGGCACCTGTGAAACTGGGCGATAGGGGAGCAGCCAGCCCACAGCAGATGCAGATCTGGTCCCAGGTAACAAAATTTAAAAGCAAGACCCACAAGAACCAGTTGTTTCCAAGTCACTTAACTTTGTGCTCAAAATGAAGTATAAGAATGCTTTTAAGAATATAAAAATACCCAGTGCCCAATACAGTTTTTTTGTTTTTTTTTTTTTTATGACATGTGACCTCCTGCTGGAGATGGCTCAGAGGATGAGAAGATTAGCACAGAGGAGATAGCTGGGCATCTGAAGCAAGAGAGACACTGACTCCCAGGAGCTGCTGTCTGACCTGCACAAGTAGACCATGCCATATGCAGCACTGCATGCACACATACACATGCATGCATTCACACGTAACTGATTAATTTTTAAGAATCACAAGACATGCAAAATAATAGAAAAATGAAATTCACACAGAAACTGGGAAGCAGTCAAAGTCATCTCCGAACTGCACAGATGTAAGAATTACCAGACTAAAAAAAAAAAAAAAAAAAAAAAAATCAAAAGTAGACGAGAGGGGAACACATGGCACAGAGAAAGGGAAGGGGCGCAAGGTCACACTTGACATAAAAATGGAGAGGAGGCTGGGGAGATCAAGGCACCAAAGATGGGGGAGGGGGGGTTGGATGGGAGGAAGAACAAAAACAAATCCTGTGTGGAAAATGCCATGGTAAAATGCACCTCGAGGTAGGCCGATCACAATTTTATTTTCAAAGTTAAAAAAAAAAAAACAAAGAAGTGCGAGAGGGAACATGGACGGAAGGGAAGGCCTAAGTCCCTGACATAAAATGGGAGAGAGGCTGGGAGATCAGGTCCAAAGAGGGCAGGGGGTTGATGGAGGAAGTCAAAAAATCTGTGTGGAAATGCCAGGTAAAATGCACCCTGGTAGCCGATCACAATTATTAAAAGTAAAAAAAAAAATCATAAAAAGCCAAAGGTTATGGCAGTCATGTCCAAGGGGAAGTAGAAAATAGTTTTAAATGAGTAAAAAGCGTAACATACCAGTATGTGCCAGACACAGTTAGAGAGGTAGTCAGGTAAATTTTATAGCATCTTGCGTATGATAGGAGAGTAATGATCACATCGAAAGTCAGCCATCAATTATGAAACAACAATATAAGAGCAGACACCTGACGGCAGACCTGGGAAGTGCAATAATTGCTGAGATCAAAACCAATAACTGGGTTTCAGTAAGTCGAGGAGCTTCCCTTCCAGTAGAATAGAGCAAATGCACGGAAGTCACCAACATCACGGATGAAGAGTACAGCCCATGCAGATGCCTAAATGATCATAATGAACCATAAGGCCACAAACATCAATTCAGAAATACAGGAGTAAGGACTGGGTGGAGGGGTGGCTCAGTAGTTAAAAGCCCTTGCTGTTCTTGTGGCGGATCCAGGTTTGATTCCCATCACTCATGTGGTGGCTCACAACTATCTATAACTCAGTTCCAAAGGATCTGACACATTCTTCTGACATCTACAGGTACCTGATGCTCATACATACATGCAGACAAAACACTTATACGCACAAAATAAAATAAGCAAATCTAAAAACAAAAATTTTAAACTAGGATTAACAGACCTGTTTTTAAAAGCAACAGATTATGGGGATTTGTTCAAGAGGAAATCAGTAACCTGAATAAACTGACATTTGTTTTTGAAATAGAAATCAGAAAAAAAAAAAAAAATCTTCCCTAACAAACCAAAACAAACAAACAAATGGGAAAAGAAAGAACAAAGCAAACAAAACAAAACAAACCCCCAGCTCAGCCTCACATGGTTTCTCTGGCAAATTCCAACAAACACTGAAAGATGAAACAAACCCAAATCTAAACAATCTCTCCAGAAAACAGAAAAAGCCCATCCCCAGCTCATAAAAGGAGGCCATCGTTAACCTACTGCCAAAACTAGACAAAGGCAACGCAAACATTTTCAGACCAGTATCTACCATGAATATAGCTGCAAAACTCAGCAAAATAATAAGCCAACAAATCCAGCAGTAGGTAACAGTGCAGGCGGGCCCCAAGGATACAAAGTTACTTCAGAGTGAACAGTTACTCAATGTGATCACAGTATCAGACATTGAGCGAAATATCACATAAATAGATAGATACTCAGTGCAAAAAAAAAAAAAAAAAGGTAAACTTTAATCTCTTTATGATTTAAATTTTTTTCTGTAAACTAGGGACATAAATAGAAGACATTCAGGTCAGAAAGAAGTAGATAAAACTGTCCCTTGAACAGACAGTCTGAATGAATGCCCATGAGTAAAACCTGAGAAACTTTAGGCGGTGGCAGACTCAGGACCGCTAAGTGGTTCCTGTGTGGTCGTTACATTAGAACTCTTATTGTACTTCTGTAAATTAGTAAAGAACATTTTTATTTCTTGAGACAGGCTCTCCCTCTTTAGCCAAGGCTGGCCTAGAACTAACTGTATAACTCGGGATGACTTCAAACTTCTGGCAATCCCCTTGTCTCTCCACCTACGTGTACAGATTACAGGTATAAGCCACCATTCCGAGTTCAATTTATATTTTGAAAATTTTCATTTCTACTAGCCTCCCCACCAGTAAAAGGGAAGATGTAATTCTTACATATAAATCTATTAAAACAAGCATCAGAAAACATTACCACAAAAGAAGTCAATGGGGAGACATACCATGTTTATTGATGGAAGAGCTCAGTTAAGAGTTCAAGTCTAAGCTGCCACCTATATTTAACACGGATACTAATTAATACCCTAAAGGTTGTTTTGTTTTGCTTTTAAAGATAAAACAAAGCAATTCTAAAATTCCCCTGGGGAGGCAACAACTCAAAGAGCCAAGGTAATTTTGAAAACTAGGAGGACTCACATTACTGATGTTAAAAGAGTTTGATCCAACAGCATTTGAGATGATATTGAAATATCTGAGGGACAGAAGCATGGGCAGGAGCACAGAATGGATATGGCCAAAGGACTCTGACATTAGTACAAAAGCAATTCAACTGAGAAAGGTCGGGCTGCCCATAATGGATGCTGGTAGCTAAGGACATGTGCATATTTAAGAAAAAAAAATGACCTCTAGCAAACATCAGACCTTATACCAACTAATTCAAAATGGATTATACGGATCAAAAGATTAAGTTTTCAGAAAAAAATCTGGCCTGCTGTTAAGTAGAGTTCTTAGTAAATTTTTTTTTTTTAAAAAATCAATAAATCAGATTTCATAAAAATTTAAAACATTTGCTATGCAAAAGACGAATGAAGAGATAAGTTACTAACTAGGAGAAATATCTGGAACTTGTATATCCAATAATGGACTTTAATCCAAGAAACACAAGTAACAGAAGAACTCAACTGCAAAGGAGAACTTCAATTCCAAAATGAAAAGTTTAAGCAGGTACTTCACAAAGAAGGTCCATGAAGAGCAGACACAAACAGCAACGATGGTCAGCATCTTTGCAATCAGACAAAAAGATCAAGACAAAAAGAGACATCGTTGCACATCTGTTGGATGGGGCTAGGCAGGACCTGCTAATATCAAAAGGTAGCAACAGGATGCTCAAACATCAGTGGGAGGGATGCAAAGTAATACAGCCATCTGGAAAGTGCTTTAATAATTTCTGATGAATTTTAAAGACATGCTTGCTTAAATGACCCAGCAATCTCATTCCTATATATTTACTATAAACATATAAAAATTTGCATTCAAACAAGTGTTTATAACTTGTTGGTGTTGACTTTATACTTTATGCAACCAAAACTTTATATTGGTTAAATTTTACATTATTTACATTTTATTTCAATAGAAATACACACACACACACACTTCTGTCTTCAAATAGACAAAAAAAAAAAAAGTAAAAAGTTTATTCACAATTGCCAAAACCTTTAAACATTCTAAATATTCATCAACAATGAACAACTAAAGGACCTTTGGTATGTCTATATCATGGAAACATACTCAGCCATTAAAAGAATTAATGATGGATCTGAAAGTTCTCCTCAGGCTAAATTGAAGAGTTATAGACTAACAGCTTTAGTAGATATTTCCAGACAGCCTCGTATCAACTCTGTTGCTTGATTATTAGTGGCTATGCTTACACAGGTGTATAGCAAAAAGAAGCAAGCTAAATAAGAAAAATTATAAAATGTACAGTTTTCTGAGAAAAGGAGCATCAGGAAATGTAATGGAGCTAAGTCCTGTGCCTAAGGAGATAAACAGATTAAAAAAAAGTCTGATGCCAAGTGGAATAAAGGGAGTGGTGACCTCAGAGCAAGACCACGCCTGACTAAACTTCCAAGCTGTGAAAAGGAATATTTTTTTTTATAATAGCTTAGGGCTGGGCATGGTAATGGACACCTTTGGTCCCAGCACTCCAGAGGCAGAGACAGGCAGAATTCCAAGTTCAAGGCCAGCCCAGTCTACAGAGTGAGTTTAAGGACAACCAAGTTTAGGCAATGAAGGGAACCGTTAAAAACAAAAAGCTGGTGAAATGTGGTTGAACAAGGGGGTCAAGTTCCAGCCACAGAAAGCAGCAGAACTTGAAGGTTTGGCCTCATGGTTCTGGTTTTAGAGTCAAAGATACAAGACATGGGGTTATGGAATCTCTCTCCACAACTAAGGGAAGCCACTGAGGCCAGGTGTGTGTCAAGGCTGTCCCTGCATGGAAGCCCAGAGAGGCCTTTGCTTGAAGCTGTGAAGGTGAACCCTGAATGACTTGATGACCTGAGATGTTGGAGACAGAGCTGTGGGGTACCTGCTGAGGGAAGTTGATAACAGAGGGTGGAGCCTACCTACCCAAGAGAGAGAAATGTGTCACAGTCAACAAAGCTGAAAGGAGTTGGAGATCTGAAGAGCCCTTTGACATCAGGCATGGACATGCAGAGTTTGGAGTTTGCCCAGCTGGTTTTTCATCTTGCTTTGATCCAGTATTTTCTCACTACGCTCCCTTTCCTCCCTTCTGGAATAGTAATGTATATCCTGTGTTATTATATGTTGGAAGTATGTGATCTGCTTTTTCACCTTGGTTTTACAGAGGATTACAGTTAAGAGACGGCAGGAGTCTCAGAAGAGATTTTGAACTTTGGACTTTTAGACAGTGTAGATACTGTGATAGACTGCAGGGATGTTTGAAGTTGGACTAAATGCATTTTGCATTATGATATGGCTATATGCCTACAGGGGTCAAGGAGTGGTTTGAATAGGAAGGATCTCCACAGACTCATGTATTTGGATGCGTGGCCCATAGGGAGTGACACTATTAGGAGGTATGGTCTTGTTGGAGTAGGTGTGACCTTGTTGAATGAAGTGTGTCACTGTGGGAGGACTCTGAGGTCTCAGATGCTTAAGCTAGGCAGTGTCTCTCTTCCTGCCACCAGCAGATCCAGATGTAGCACTCTCAGCTACCTCTCCAGCACCATGTCTGCCTACATATGGCCATGCTTCCCACCACGATGCTAATGGACTAAACTTCTGAACTGTAAGCCAGCTCTAATTAAATGTTTGTCTTTGTAAGAGTTGCCATGGCCCACTACAATCCACAGACCCCCAAAAAGCCAAATAACAAGGAGGGCCCAAAGGAGGATATTGAATCTTTCTCAGAAGGGGAAATAAAATAGATATCAGAGGTGGATGGAGAAAGAAAACTGAGTGGGAGAGGGAAAGGGGAGGGGGAACAGGGCAGGGGTGGGGAGAGGTCGATCAGGTGTAGGGAGAGCAGGAGAGAGAGATGCAAATCCGAGGTGGGTGGGGAGGCATCTCTAGGACATGCCTGAGACCTGGGAAGGGGGAATGCACCAGGGTGTCTATGAGGGTGACTCTAGATAAAACTGTTAGCAGTGGGGGGATATGGATCCTGAAGTGGCCACTTCTTATAGCAGGCAAGATTCCCACTGGAGGGATAAGGACAACAACCCACCCACAAAACCTTCTACTCAAAATGTGTCCTGCCTACAAGATGTGCAGGGACAAAGATGGAGCCAAGACTGAGGGCATAGCCAATGACTGGCCCAAATTGAGACCCATCTCATGGGCAAGAGCCAATCCCTGATACTATTAATGATACTCTGTTATACTTGCAGACGGAAGCCTAGGATAACTGTCCTCTAAGAGGCTCCACCCAGCAGCCAGTGGAAAGAGATGCAGAGACCCACAGCCAAACATTAGATGGAACTTGGGGAGTCTTGTGGAAGAGTGGTGGGAAGGATTGAGGGACCTGAAGAAGACAGGGACTCTACAGGAAGACTAACAGAGTCAACTAACCTGAACCCTTGGGGGCTCTCAGAGACTGAACCATCAACCAAAGAGCAAGTGTGGGCTTGACCTAGGCCCTCTGCACATATGTAGTAGATGTGCAGCTTGGTCTTCATTCGGTCCCCCAACAACTGGAGCAGGGGTTATCCCTGAATCCGTGGCCTGCCTGTGGATTCCCTTCCCTTAACTCAGCTGCCTTATCTGGCCTCAGTGGGAGAGAATGCACCTGGCCCTGCAGTACAGGAGCAGGTGTGCTGGGGGTGGGGAAGGGTGGGGTGATACTTGGGGCGGGGAACTCCCCCTTCTCAGAGGAGACAGGGATGGCAAATGGGAGGAGAACCTATGTGAGGGGGGACTAGGAGGAAAGGGGGGCTGATATTGGGATATAAAGTGAATAAATTAATAATAGTAATAAAGAGAGATTTGGAGAGATATCTCAGCGGTTAAGAGCACTGACTGCTCTTCCAAAGTCCTGAGTTCAATTCCCAGCAACCACATGGTGGCTCACAACTATCTGCAATGGGATCCGATGACTCTGGTGTGTCTGAAAGTGTACTTGTCATATACATAAAAAAAGAAAAAAAAAGAGTTGACATGGTCACAGTGTCTCTCCACAGCAACAGAATCTCTAAGACAAGTAAGCAATCCAATGACCCAGCATCACCTCTAGGGTAAATGTGGGCTCTGGTATAAGCCTGTGGCCTCTCCTCTCACCCTGGGGTCTCTTTAACTTTCCTGTTTGAACTTACTGTTTTTTTCTTTTGGGCTTCCTCTTTCATTCAAAATCCATATTGCACACCCTTGAATATCTCAGCCAGGTTTTCCCAGACACTGCCTGTCACTTCCCAACGCCACCCTCATCGTCCTGCACTCTTCCCATCCACAGGGACAATTCAGGCCATGATGGGGCTGTTCTGTCCCATCCTGGTTCCCCAGCAACTTGACAGATGCTGGAGGGCAGGGGCAGGGTCATGACTGTTTTCAAGGCCAGACACAGGCTTGGCGCTGCTAAGGAGGTGGTGTAGATGACCACCTCATCTAGAAGGGAGACTAGAATACCTGCTACAACCTAGAAACTTCATCTGAATTTTTGCTTTACACCCTGTGGTCTTCCTGTCTGGAGGAGACGGCTTCAGCATTGAGGTTTGGTTTGGTTTGGTTTTTGAAAGACTCTCCCTATGTAGCCCAGCTGGCCTTGAACTGTAAATCTTAGTACCTCTGTCTCCCACATGCTGGGATCACAGAGTGTGTCACTTAGTTTAAGATGTCTTTGGAGGCTTATGACACAGAGTACTGGGGGTTGGGGCGCTGTGAGTGTTTATGGGAAGGAAGGATGCCTGCACTGAGAGGAGCTAATGATATTCAGGCAAGATGAATGCCCCAGATCTTGGTTCCTTTTAATATTTATTCTAATGCCATTTCCTCTTTAATAGAATATGAGAGTCATTCAGATTTCAATAATTCAGAATATATTCCCGACTTGAAGATGGTTTGTCAGCTAACCACATCTGCTGTCCTTCTAGAAGCACACCTAGCTTTGGGCCCTTGTGATTTCCCTTTTCATGCACCCCCTACACCCCACTTCTCTCACCTACTTCACCCCAACACCCTGCAAACATTACAGCTATTCCTGGTCTCCTTCATCATTTATCTTTCTACATCTTCCTGTGTCTTCTCCAGAAACAGTTCTGGCTCTCGGCATGGGCTACACGTCTTAATCTGAAAGGCTTTATGTTTGTAGTGATGTTACTCGAACTTTCTGAATAATAAAGAAAGAAGGAGTGTTGTCCTCCAAATCCTAAATGAGAGACTTCTTCCCTCTATTCCCACTGCTGCAGGCTGGAGTAGTTTGTGACTGTGGAGAATGGCAACATTTTGGTTCATGAGAACAATAAAGGGGCGGGAAAGATGATTCAACTGGTAAAGGCTAGCTGTGCAAACATGGGGACCCCAGTTTGATCCCTAGAACCCACAAAAATTTCTTAGCATCGTAGTGCATTCTTAAAAATCCTAGGGAAGGAGAAAAGCAGACAGGGACTTAATGGCCAAGCATAGCCCCAACTTAGTGAGTTCTAGGCCAGTTAAAGACTTTGTCTCAAAAACATGATCCACGGCTTCTGAGGAAGGACTCCTGAAGATGACTTCTGGTACACACCACACACATACACACACACACACACACACACACCACACACACACACTCACACACACACACACACACACACACCCCACAGACAACATAGTAATAAATTGTCATTTTAAATAAAGATACTATGATCTTGTTCTCTATTAAAAATACATTGAACAGTAGTCTAAGCTTTTACAATCACAGATACCTACCAGTAAAATATTTTGAGCTGGCACAAATATATGTATTTTTACTTATTTATGAATTATAGATGTATATAAAAACTAATATGTATATGTACAGTGCTGATGTGAGCATTATAAACCATGCATTTAAAATTAGATTGTGTAGGGAGAGCAGGAGAGAGAGAATGCAAATCCGAGGTGGGTGGGGAGGCATCTCTAGGACATGCCTGAGACCTGGGAAGGGGGAATGCACCAGGGTGTCTATGAGGGTGACTCTAGATAAAACTGTTAGCAGTGGGGGGATATGGATCCTGAAGTGGCCACTTCTTATAGCCAGGCAAGATTCCCACTGGAGGGATAAGGACACACCACCACCCACAAAACCTTCTACTCAAAATGTGTCCTGCCTACAAGATGTGCAGGACAAAGATGGAGCCAAGACTGAGGGCATAGCCAATGACTGGCCCAAATTGAGACCCATCTCATGGGGCAAGAGCCAATCCCTGATACTATTAATGATACTCTGTTATACTTGCAGACGGAAGCCTAGGATAACTGTCCTCTAAGAGGCTCCACCCAGCAGCCAGTGGAAAGAGATGCAGAGACCCACAGCCAAACATTAGATGGAACTTGGGGAGTCTTGTGGAAGAGTGGTGGGAAGGATTGAGGGACCTGAAGAAGACAGGGACTCTACAGGAAGACTAACAGAGTCAACTAACCTGAACCCTTGGGGGCTCTCAGAGACATGAACCATCAACCCAAAGAGCAAGTGTGGGCTTGACCTAGGCCCTCTGCACATATGTAGTAGATGTGCAGCTTGGTCTTCATTCGGTCCCCCAACAACTGGAGCAGGGGTTATCCCTGAATCCGTGGCCTGCCTGTGGATTCCCTTCCCTTAACTCAGCTGCCTTATCTGGCCTCAGTGGGAGAGAATGCACCTGGCCCTGCAGTACAGGAGCAGGTGTGCTGGGGGTGGGGAAGGGTGGGGGTGATACTTGGGGCGGGGAACTCCCCCTTCTCAGAGGAGACAGGGATGGCAAATGGGAGGAGAACCTATGTGAGGGGGGACTAGGAGGAAAGGGGGGCTGATATTGGGATATAAAGTGAATAAATTAATAATAGTAATAAAGAGAGATTTGGAGAGATATCTCAGCGGTTAAGAGCACTGACTGCTCTTCCAAAGTCCTGAGTTCAATTCCCAGCAACCACATGGTGGCTCACAACTATCTGCAATGGGATCCGATGACTCTGGTGTGTCTGAAAGTGTACTTGTCATATACATAAAAAAAGAAAAAAAAAAGAGTTGACATGGTCACAGTGTCTCTCCACAGCAACAGAATCTCTAAGACAAGTAAGCAATCCAATGACCCAGCATCACCTCTAGGGTAAATGTGGGCTCTGGTATAAGCCTGTGGCCTCTCTCTCACCCCTGGGGTCTCTTTAACTTTCCTGTTTGAACTTACTGTTTTTTCTTTTGGGCTTCCTCTTTCATTCAAAATCCATATTGCACACCCTTGAATATCTCAGCCAGGTTTTCCCAGACACTGCCTGTCACTTCCCAACGCCACCCTCATCGTCCTGCACTCTTCCCATCCACAGGGACAATTCAGGCCATGATGGGGCTGTTCTGTCCCATCCTGGTTCCCCAGAACTTGACAGATGCTGGGAGGGCAGGGGCAGGGTCATGACTGTTTTCAAGGCCAGACACAGGCTTGGCGCTGCTAAGGAGGTGGTGTAGATGACCACCTCATCTAGAAGGGAGACTAGAATACCTGCTACAACCTAGAAACTTCATCTGAATTTTTGCTTTACACCCTGTGGTCTTCCTGTCTGGAGGAGACGGCTTCAGCATTGAGGTTTGGTTTGGTTTGGTTTTTGAAAGACTCTCCCTATGTAGCCCAGCTGGCCTTGAACTGTAAATCTTAGTACCTCTGTCTCCCACATGCTGGGATCACAGGAGTGTGTCACTTAGTTTAAGATGTCTTTGGAGGCTTATGACACAGAGTACTGGGGGTTGGGGCGCTGTGAGTGTTTATGGGAAGGAAGGATGCCTGCACTGAGAGGAGCTAATGATATTCAGGCAAGATGAATGCCCCAGATCTTGGTTCCTTTTAATATTTATTCTAATGCCATTTTCCCTCTTTAATAGAATATGAGAGTCATTCAGATTTCAATAATTCAGAATATATTCCCGACTTGAAGATGGTTTGTCAGCTAACCACATCTGCTGTCCTTCTAGAAGCACACCTAGCTTTGGGCCCTTGTGATTTCCCTTTTCATGCACCCCCTACACCCCACTTCTCTCACCTACTTCACCCCAACACCCTGCAAACATTACAGCTATTCCTGGTCTCCTTCATCATTTATCTTTCTACATCTTCCTGTGTCTTCTCCAGAAACAGTTCTGGCTCTCGGCATGGGCTACACGTCTTAATCTGAAAGGCTTTATGTTTGTAGTGATGTTACTCGAACTTTCTGAATAATAAAGAAAGAAGGAGTGTTGTCCTCCAAATCCTAAATGAGAGACTTCTTCCCTCTATTCCCACTGCTGCAGGCTGGAGTAGTTTGTGACTGTGGAGAATGGCAACATTTTGGTTCATGAGAACAATAAAGGGGCGGGAAAGATGATTCAACTGGTAAAGGCTAGCTGTGCAAACATGGGGACCCCAGTTTGATCCCTAGAACCCACAAAAATTTCTTAGCATCGTAGTGCATTCTTAAAAATCCTAGGGAAGGAGAAAAGCAGACAGGGACTTAATGGCCAAGCATAGCCCCAACTTAGTGAGTTCTAGGCCAGTTAAAGACTTTGTCTCAAAAACATGATCCACGGCTTCTGAGGAAGGACTCCTGAAGATGACTTCTGGTACACACCACACACATACACCACACACACACACACACACACACACACACACACTCACACACACACACACACACACACACCCCACAGACAACATAGTAATAAATTGTCATTTTAAATAAAGATACTATGATCTTGTTCTCTATTAAAAAATACATTGAACAGTAGTCTAAGCTTTTACAATCACAGATACCTACCAGTAAAATATTTTGAGCTGGCACAAATATATGTATTTTTACTTATTTATGAATTATAGATGTATATAAAAACTAATATGTATATGTACAGTGCTGATGTGAGCATTATAAACCATGCATTTAAAATTAGATTTTAAAGTATGAGATTAAATATAAATGATAAAAGAAGTTTTACTATTTCTTTCCACAACTCAACAGACTATACTGTATGCCACACTGGTGTGCACACCATGCTTGGGAAATCATGTTTACAGAGAATGATCCTTTCAGTCCTTTTCTGGAAAACTGTGTTGGGATTTTGGGGGGAGGGAGATAAACAAACTAGATATAATGAGGGTGCCTATGGTATATGCCAACAGAGGGGCCCAATCCCTGTCTGTATTCCATTTCTCTATTTACTAACCCTGTCTTCTGAATAAGCTTGTCACTGTCTCTCATCCTTCGGTTGTCACTGGAGATTGGGTGTGGTGGTTTAAATTACTAACTTGACACAATCTTGTGATTCACTTAGGAATTGTCTTTAGATTATATTGCTCTATGGACATGTCTATGGGGGTTAAATGACTATGTTAACTGAGATAGGAAGACCCTCCTACTGTGGGTGACACCATTCCCTAGGCAAGGGATTCTGAACTGGGTGAGAGTGTAGAAAATGAGCTGATTCACTGCTCCCTGATCTTGGCTACAGATGTAATTGACTAGCTGTTTCAAATCTCTTCCACCTTGACTTTCCCACAGTGATGATGAGAGCCTGGAATTGTTAGCCAGGTAAGCACTTTCTCACATCAGTTGCTCGGGACGGGGCATTTTATCATAGAGCAACAGGAGACGAAGTAAAGACAGGCTGAGCCCATGGAACATGTGGTCCAGGTAGTTTTCAAGATGCTGGTGTTCCTTTATCATAGATTTTACCTATAAGGAGAACTCTTTGTCTCCTGCATTCTAAGTGTGTGAGATCTGTGCTCCACAGGACATCCAGCTACAGGAGAAAAGAAACCAAGGTCATATGTCTTTATCACTTGCCTAAAGAACAGAAGTGCATACCTTGGCTGGAAATCAGTGTAAGTGTGGGTCTGTTGCTGACAACAACCAAAGAAGTTCGTACAAATCACTGAGGAATATTCTGAGAGACTAGATGTTATTCATTCAGCCCCAAATGCTTTCAGGATCAGATACTATCCTTCTGTTCATAGTGCTCCGCCATCAAAGAAACAAAGTTCTTGAGCTGAAGATGCTGAATTCATGATGGAGGAGACAGAGAATAAATAAGCTGCCACAAATGAAGTCTGGATGCTATCACAAGAAAAATTACAGGTACGGTGAACAATAATTTGTCTGGGATGTCATGGGAAGGACTAGAGACTCGGACATGAAAAACCACTGTGTAAGAACATCCCAGGCAGAGTCAACAGCAAGCCTGCAGTGATTATTTTTCTCATTGGTGCAACAAAAATACAGAGAAAAGCAACTCAAGAGGTTGCATTGATTTTGGCTGAGTGTTTATAAAAGGATACAGACCATCCCAGGTGAAGGCATAGCAGCAGGAGACTGCGGCAGCTGGTTGTAGGAGGAGCTAAGGTGGGAGGAGTTAGGAGAAGAGGAGTAAGGAGGAGAGGAGGAAAAGGAAGAGAAGGAGCTAGGGGACAGGAGAGGAGAGGAGAGGAGAGGAGAGAGAGAGAGAGAGAGAGAGAGAGAGAGAGAGAGAGAGAGAGAGAGAGATAGAGAGAGAGAGAGAGGAGAGGGAGGCGGATGTTCACGTGTTTGTAGCAGTCAAAGGTAGTTGGTATATCTAGGTTGGGTATTGGGTTACACTTCTGATTGTATGGGTATCTTGTTACTGATCATTACCAAATATATAAGCCTTGATTAATCTTTAAGCATCAGAGTCTCATCTTTCTTCTGAGCCTGCATGGATGGCTGGATGGCCTGGGCAATGCCCAGCCTTGCAGAGACAGTGTGGGAGATTGAGCCATCTCTCACGCTGATGTCTTGTGGGTGGCAGGACTGGTGTTTCTAGTTGGCCATTTCTAGCTGCAGCAGGCATGTGGCCTCCGGCCGAGAAACATGGAGGCTGGACTAGGCAGAACTGCTGCAGCTTAGATAGTTGGCTTGAGCCAGTGGCCGTTTTAAATAATTACTTCAACAACTGGTCATACTTCATCTGCAATCAGGATGCAGAGATGAATGCTTGGTGTTCAGCTTGCCTGGAACCCCAGCCGATGGAATGCTGCCTTCTACATTTAGGGTAGGTCTTCCTACCACAGTGTATCCAGTCAAAATACTGCCAACTCCTTCACAACTTGCTCAGAAGTTTGTCTCCTAGGTGATTCAAGACCCTGTCAAGTTGGCAATGTCAACCACCACAAAGTTCAAAGGTTCCAAGGTAGGCGTTCTGTGCTAGTGGGAGGAAGGGAGGGGGAGAGGGAGGGAGGGGAGAGGGGGGAGGGAGGCAGAGAGAGAAAGAAAGAGAGGAAGAGAGAGAGAGAGAGAGAGAGAGAGAGAGAGAGAGGAGAGGAGAGGAGAGAGAGGACTGTGTAGCCAGAGCAGAGGGAAAAGGAAGTGAAAGAAAGCCAACATGGCCAGGTGAGCACATCTTAGGGACCTGGGGGACCTTGGGGCTTTTCTCTCAAAGAAAGGGGACATCTGCAGTGTTCTGAGCAATAGTTACTGGGCCATCAATTTTTGTGACTGAATCATAAGTATGGGAAACATAGACAGAGGGGCTATCTCTTTCTAGATGTTCCCAGTGATGCTCCAGGTATGTGAAGGAGCCAGACACATCATGACTGGAGGGAGGTATGGCCCAGTGCCAGGAATCAGGCTCAGGTGACAGGCTCAGGTGGGGAAAGGTTCCCATCTGTCACAAGCAACCCTTGCTCCTCCCCACTACTCATCCAGTGTCTATAGGTGGCAGAGGTGTTAGTCCTGGAGCATTAAGCATCATGTGCTGCACCTGAGGACTCTCACTTTGTGTGCTCTTTGAGCCAATAACTATCCCAAACAGCTCACACCAGCTCATAAAGAACCCTACTGAGGTTTGGATGTAGTCTGTCCTTCAAGAGTCATGTGCTAGAAGCTTGGTGTCCAGTGTGGGAATGTGAGAGGTGATGATACCCTTGAGAAGTGACACTTGTTAGTTCTAAATGAGGTCAGTTGATTATGACCCTTAGGAGAGGTTAAGGTAGTTTTCATGGGATCCTGGTGACTTCTCGATTGCTATAAAACAGCAAACCTATCCCTCCCCAGTTTTACCATTTGAGCTCTCTCCCGTTACAGGTTTTTCTATTTTCATGCCACCCACCAAAGCCAAGCCAGTGCTAGCACCACGCCCTTGAATCTCTAGAACGATGAGTTAAATAAACCTCATTTCTTTATAAAGCACCAGCCTCAGGCATTTCTCTATATTACTGGAGCAGGGAATACTGATCTAAACCCTAAATATCACTTAGCACTTTGGGGATGCTGGTCATTTATTATGGTTATTGGGTGGTTGTGTCATGAAAATTTGGGGTGCATACTCTATTATTATACCTCTAAATTATATGACAACTTCATTCTGTCATAAAGTTCTTTGTGAATAGAAATTCTTTTTCCTTGTTCAGGGAAAATCACTCCTCAAAATTGCTGATCTTCCAGTGACTCACATGTCTCTTTGCTTTGTTTTTATGTATAAACACATGTCCTTGAGCTCACTGGACATAGGGACAGACAGGAAGCATTTACATTTATCATGTGGGGTAACCTGACCAGTGAGCAGACAGCCTCAGCAGAGCATAGCAGGTACCTCCATTTGTCCTGGACAACTACAACAGTTTGTCCACTTCACAGACGGAGCCATGAGATGCACAGTGGCCAAAGGAGATACCAGCCAAGCACTGTGCTCAATTGATACTGTCCAAACATAGTTCCAATTTTGGTCTCAAGTGATCATTTAGGGCCAATGTTGGGAATGAATGGCTACTGAAAAGCTTCACACACTTTGAAAATCTCCAGCTCTCCTCCCTGTTAAATGTCCTTCCCCTCCAAAGCCCCAAGTCTACAATTTCATATGGAATAAACTTCAACTCCTTCTATTAACGAACATGTTAGTATCATTGGATACAGGCAACAAGAAATGATGTAAGTCATGTTTCTGAGTATGAATGACATTACTAGATGTCTTTTAGTAAAATGATACCTTTATTTAATGATATCACTTACATTTTCATATGATGTTACTGTTATTGAGGTGAGGGCACAAATGCCACGTCATATTGTGCTAAGTTAGTTCTCTGAACTTGGGACATCAGGCCTGCACCATCAGGTGTCAAGAACCTTTACTGCTCAGCCGCCTCACCAGCCATTTAAAGAATTAAAACAAAACAAATAAACAACCCTTAGATATACTCCAGAAGATGGACAGGATTAAGCAGTAAGAGCATTAAGCTTCTAAAGTGAGAAGGAGGAAATTCTGAGAAGGGCAACTAGAGGCAAAGCCACGCTCCCTGGACCCACTCCACACTTCTGTCTGGAGTCCATATAGTCCCCACCATTTCAGCATCAGTGAGTGACTAAGCCGCATCTTCCAGCGGTGCTTACACTAGGTGTCAATCATACTGCACTCCTTGGTGATGGTCAAGTCACTGTACATAAGCACTGGGCAGAAAATATGGCCAAATTTACCATAGTGTCCAAGTATACTAGCACCTGCCTCTAATCCTAGCGCTGACACAGTGACTTTGATGCTTTGGGTTAATAGTGAGCTTGAGACAAGCCTATATGAATTCCCTTTTCAGAAAAAAAAAAAGTTAGCAATTTTTAAAACTTTCTTTACCAGGTCTTGCTGCACTCACAGATGACCTAGATTTGGTTCCGAGCACCCACATGGCAGTTCCCAACTCTCTGTAACTCCAGTTGCAAGGGGTCTGTTGCCCTCTTCTGGCCTCCACAGGCACCAAGCACGCACATGGTGTTCATACACACACATGCAGGCAAAGCACTCATACACATAAGATAACAGTAATCAAAATCTCCTAAAAATTATTTTTGATTTCATAGTGTCATTTATTTGTTTTGTTTTTAACTAATATGCATAGTATTAGGTTACATGATGGCAGTTTCAAACAAAATGCATTTTTAAAATTTCTTTTATTCCTTCTCTCCCATCCCCCCACAAACCTCTCAGCCTCCTGTGCACCTTCAAGTTTCCTGGACTCTATTTTCTTCCCCATCATGGTCTACATTTCAGCTTCATCATCTATAACAAAGACTCTCTATGAAAAGATACCCACCCCATCCATCACATATTTTCCCTTGTTTTCTTCTACTGTAGCCATGGTAAATACACCTGTATCCATAGGGACCAAGACTGTGGAAACAATGAGAAAACTCAACCAGGATAAAGATGGCCAAGGGCAACCAGCACACAGTCTCAGAGAACAGAGATGGGTGAGGCCAAGACCTGCTGGACAGGCCATGGCAATTTCAAGAGCAGCTGCCCATGAGCTCATAGGCAATAAACTCCAAGCCTCCCCTTTTAATTAAAACGCTAACATCACTGGATACAGGTAACAGGACATGAGTTAAGCTTTGTGTCTCTTAGTATGTCTCTTACCCATTGTGCAATGAAGACCCAAATTCTAGGCTCTCCAGTCTCCCAACCAAGATAAAAATCCCTGTGCCCTTGTATAACTTACCCCATTTTCAAAACTGTTGACTCAGTTTTGTAAACGTTGAATGCTGTCAGGCAATCACACACATATGTCAGGAGCCATGTCCTGAGTACGGTTCACTACTTCATGCTCATGCTTTAGGGAAACAGTCGGCAAACTACAGTTCCTAGGTCAAAGCTAGCCTACTATTCATTTTTTATAAATACAAATTTATTGGAACACAGACATTCTAGTTCATTTAAGTACTTCTGCTACTGACATTTGGCAAAGCAGAGTTGACCAGCAATGACAGAGACTCCGTCCACAAGCCTAAAGTATTTGCTATCTGATCCTTTACATAACATGTTTACTGATCCCTTGCTCGATAGAAATCCTCACGGTCTTGGTTCTCTTCCAGCACTGAAGAAGAAAGATTATAGAAAGAGTCCCTCGTTATTTGGCATCATAGGCAAACTAGAAAGTGATTGTTTTGACATCACAAAACCAAAGGTCAGTTGGATAACAACGGGCTTTGAAATCGACAGCGATTTCTTGGAGCTCCTACGGGTCTAAGAAACAGACACGCCCACTTTAGAACTCCATCGATGCTCCTCGAACTGCCAGGTCCCCATGTTTCACTGTCAGTCCTGATGCAGTTAGGTAAACAATAACAACCACCTTTGAGGTTTTGTGGTGATGCACCCGACTCTAAGGGAAGCTCAATGAGGATGCAGGGGTCGCTGGCAGGGGAGCAACTTAGCTTGATTGAATCTGACTTCCATCTCCGGAACCCACAGAAAAAAGCCAGACACAGAGGCAGACACCTGTAATCCCATTTCTGAGGAAGCAGAGACAGGAGGATCCTCGGGGCTTGCTGGAGAAAGCAGTCTAGCTGACTCAGGAAGCTTTGGGTTCAGTGAAAGACCGTTCATAAAGAAATAAGGAAAGACATGACAGAGAAAGACTGCCAGAGATGGGGAGATGTCTCTGGTCTCCACGAGCCTGTACTCACACATGCATCCCTACTCAAATACACATGTATGGGCATGCACTCACTCAGACACACACAATGAAATTAGTCTTCTGGGTTAGTAGTAACACTGGCATGGAGATATGTAGATTCAAACTTTATTGTCTGGCTGGTCACCTTCTTAGAATTTTTTTTTTTTAAGTGTGGCTATGGGGACAGATCTACATACAGTGCTTGTCTAGCATGCAGAGGCCCTGCATTCAACACCCCCCCACACACACATACACTGTGAATATAAAAGAAAAAAAAATGAACATAGGGCTCTTGATGTTTCAAAGACAGGTTCAGGAGAGACAGAGAAGTCTCCTTTAAGATGCAGTGAGGCATCGTGCCTGATGGGTAAGAGGGGATCTGTTTTCAGGTCGGCACACACACCACCGGGCAGCTCACAGTGTCTTGTAAATCCTGAAATCCTGCAGGGGAAGGGATCTGGAGCTCGGAGTCTAGGAAATGTTGATAATCAGAAAAAGACAGCGTGAGCACTAAGAACATGTGGCATGTTTTTGTTTTAAATAAATGGGTACGGGACACAATGTGTTCAAATAATAAAGAAACAGACAAACAACCCACAGTCTGAGCACAATACTTCCCCCCTTTCTCCAGGTTCTAAAGAAACAACGTGCAAGTAGAATTAGACAAAGGCAGACCATGGGGCCATGTTCAGGAACAGCCAGGGCTCCTCCACCAGGCACACACACCTCCTCTGCAGTCCAGGCCGTGGAATAAGACGAGGGTGTGGGAATGAAGCATCTGTTCCTGAGCAGAGGTGTAGGAAGGGCAGCGACCCAGTGGGGAGATGCACAGGCCTCGCTCTGCCACTGTGAACAGTCAGCTATGGATACACTTTTAGGGACATTCATGACATTTGAATATGGGTGTTAGAGAATGCTAGGGAATACATATTAATTTTGTTGATTTGAAAGTAATACTATGATTACATCATTTTAGAGCTACATAATGAACTACTTAGAGTTCAGATGTAATAATTACTATAATTTATTTTAAAATACTTCAACTGAAAATAAACAAGGAAAGAATTAAAAAAAAAAAAAAAGCACAATCATATACCAGCAATCCCACATTCAAGAGACTGGAGGAGGAAAACTGGGAGTTCAAAGAAGAGCAGGGACTGCACAGTGAGACCTGGGTCAAACAGAAGGGGGCTGGAGATGTGGCTCACTCAGAGTTTGGGCTCTCAGAGCCCATCATAAAAGCAGGAAGGCATGGTGCAGCCTGGAATCTCAGCCCTCAGAAGGGAGAGAAGGATCCCTGGGGCAAGCTGGCTAGCTAAACTCGCTGCAATCAGCAAGCCCCTGGGTTAGTAAGACTCAATAGAGCAAGTGCAGCGTGGTCAACAAAGAGAATCCAATCCAAGTGTGCATGTACACAGGTAAGTGCTTGCGTCCTCCAACCCACACATGAACCTGCAGACATCTAAGCATGCCTGCACGCCACACCCACACACTCACACAGTATCACCCCCTACACACATACATACACACTGCCTCCCCCATCCCACATACACGTACACACACACGCACACACACATTTTAAAAAAAGAAAAACAAGAAGGAAGAAGAGTAGGGGAGAGGGGACAGGAAGGAAGTGGAGGGGGACAGGTGGGGAGGGGACAGGAGGGGGCAGGAGGGGAGAGGACAGAAGGGAAGGAGAGGGCAGGAGGGGAGGAGAGGGGGACAAGAGGGAAGGGGAGGAGGACAAGTGGGGAGGGGAGGGGGACAAGTGGGGAGGGGAAGGGACAGGAGGGGAGGGGAAGGGACAGGAGGGGAGAAGGAAAATACATAGAGAGAAAACATTAACAACTGTTGAATTGACTGAGTGAGTAATCACCTCTGTTTATATAAGTTGTGATTTTAAGGATAAAAGGGTTTTTTGTTTTTTTTTTTGTTTGTTTTTAAATCAATGAAAACAATCTCCTTCCTGTTTCTTTTATGAACATGCATTGCTCTCAGAGTCAGAACTGACTCTAGGGCTAGATTTGTCTCAACTCTCCAGAACAGTAATTCACATTTCCCACTGGGCGTAAGGCCTTTTTAACATATACAGAGAAAGTCTCTTATCCACAGGGACAGCTTCTAAGAGCCCTAAGTGACAGACTGAAATCTCAGATTTCACCAAACCTGCAATACATTGTTTTTCCTATGCTTATTTCTGAGAAAATTTAATTTCTAAATTAATCACTCAAAGAGATTCATAAGAAAATAGAACAATTATGTCACTAGACAGTAATAAAAGAGATATTACCAGGCTTCTCAAAATGGTATACAACTTTAAACTTATGCATGTACAACTTTAAACTTATAAATGTTTTTTTTTTTTTCTGGAATTTTCCATTTAGCATTTTGGACTGCAGTTAACTGTGAGTAGGTGAAACCATGTTCAGTCATATGGTGGTTAATGGGGACTACAGTACGAGGGCTGACAGTGTCAGAATCAATGCATGAGTTAGTTCATGTTGCCATGACAGATTACCATCAACTCAGGGCATAAAAACAAAATAAGGCCTTTTCTTTGTGTTTTGTATGTGTGTGTTCCTGTGTGTATACAGATGTGTTTGAAGTGTATGAAGGCTGGAGGTGGTTATCTGATGACTTTTAGCATCCCTCTTTATCTTATCTTTTGAGGTAGTATCTCTCTGGAGTCCACTGACTGAAGCAGGCTGGCTGGCCACCAAATCCTAGGAATCTTCTTTCCACTGCTAGTATTACAGGTATGTGCAGTTAAGTCCAGCTTTTTCATTTTTATTTTATTTATGTGTATGGGGTGAGGGTATGTGCACATGAATGCAATGCCCACGGAGGCCAGCAAAAGATTCCTTGGAGCCGGAGTTACAGGTAGTTATGAGTCACCAGATATGGGTGCCGGAAACCTAACTTGGATCCTCTGTAGTAGCAGCAAGTGCCTTCAGCTACTGAGCTATCTCTCCAGCTCATAAATGTATGTGTTTATTTTTTCTGAATCTGAGCTTTTATGTGGATATTGGGGAACCAAACTTAGGTCTTTGAGCTTGTGCAGCAGTTTTACTGACCGAACCATCTCCTGGCCCTTTTTGTTTGTTTATTTGTTTTTGTAGTGCAGAGGTCTAATAGAGGTGGTATTGGCCAAGTCTGCCTTTGGCACCTGACTTCTATCAGAAAACCCTTTTCCTTGTTTCTAGAGGCTTCTCGAATTGTTTGGCTCTTGATTGTTGTCCTAGATGACGCAGCCCAGAGTCACCTGAGAAGGGAATCTCAAGGGAGGGACTGGCCTGTGGGCATATCTTGTGGGAATTATCTTGATTGCTAATTGATGTAGATAAGCCCAGCCCACATTGGGCAGCACCAACCCTAGGATGTGGCCCTGGGCTATGGAAGAAAGCTAGCTGATCCTGAGCCTGGAAGGGAGCTAGTATTCCTCCGTGGTTTCTGCCTTGATCTCCATAAATGATGGACTGTGACCTATAAGATGAAATAAATCCTTCACCCCCACTAAGTTGCCATTAGCAAGAGTATTTCATCACATCAAAGAAAATAAACCAGAACGGCCTCCCTCTATCTTCAGCTCCATCCACCTTGAGTCTTTCTGACTTTCTCTATGTCTTCACATCTGTCTCTGGATATAGCTACAAAGTCTGGATGAAACCAGGCTGTGAGTAGAGCAGGCATCAATAATCTAGGATAAGTCCTACACTGTAAGGCCCACACCCCAGTGCATATGCAAAGCCCCATCTGCAGGGTGCGCCCAGATATCCACAGGTGCTATGTGTACAATGTCAACATCTCTGCTAGGGTACTCTTGTTTCCATCACGAATACTGTTAAAGGTCCTACAGATATCACACATAGTATGACGGCATATTAGAAAGACCTCAGCAACACAGCTCCCATTCCATCCGTCAGTGTGAATGGCAGGCCAAGCACACACTAGCATATGCACACACATTTCTTCATTTAAGCCACCGGGTCCCTGGCGGTGTACACCTATCCCCACAGCACAGACAAGTGTCTAGAAGGGTTCTACTATTCCCTGGATTATAACTTGAATGAAGGTCAATGCGACCATACAGGTCATGAGAAAACTCTGGAATCTCCCAACCACTGTCCGACTACTCTAACCTCCTGTTTCAATTTCTCTTATTTCACCCCTTTCACATCCTTTTTTTCCATCCCTTTTTAAAAGAAAAAAAAAAAAACAAAACCCTACATCCTATTAATTGTCTCCTGGAAAAAGTATACCCCCCGCCCTTCTCCTTCCAAATATGGGAGAAAGTAACTGTTACCCATCTGGGACATGTCATCGGCTTGCACAAACTGACTGGGACAGATGTCACTTTGAAAACATTTAACTTGAAAATTATGTGAAACTTCAAAAATTGTGTTTTTTTTAAATCAGGAAATGCTGGTTAGGAGACTCATAGGGAGAACCCAGCAATGAAGAGCCAGGGGCCTGGAACTGGGTTTTGGGGGTTGGGGGAGGGGCTTGTGTCTTTGGTGGCTCCTGTTCCTTAAGAATCAACCAGCTCTCATTGCAACCAGCTCAGCCTCACCTCTGAATGGCTTCCTCCTCTGAGGCTGAAGCAAAGCTGCACAAAGATGTCTTCCAATACATTTATAGGGATGATACAGGACCCCATACCATAAACATAATTCTCATT
Organism: Mastomys natalensis; assembly: GCA_021653895.1. Classification (NCBI taxonomy): domain Eukaryota; kingdom Metazoa; phylum Chordata; class Mammalia; order Rodentia; family Muridae; genus Mastomys; species Mastomys natalensis. Next base: position 1,367,771 of record JAJTUV010000230.1, read on the forward strand.
TCTCTGTCTTGATTTCAAAAATGATCCCAGGCAGCATATTCCTTATCTAAGACTTCAATTCTCTCTCTCTCTCTCTCTCTCTCTCTCTCTCTCTCTCTCTCTCTCTCTCTCTCTCTCTGTCTCTTTCTGTGTGAGTGTGTGTGTGTGTGTGTGTGTGTACATGTATGAAGACCAGAGATCACTCCTCAAGTGCCGTTCTTGTTTTGTGAGATAGACTCTTTCCTTTGCTGGGGATTTGCTGATTAGGCTAAGCTGGCTGGCCAGTGAAAGCAAGGATCTGCTCATCTCTGTCTTTGCCCTAAACCCTATACCCAGCTTTTTAAACGCAGGTTTGGGGAGTTGAATTCAGGTCCTCAAGCTTGAGCAGTACACACTTTACTGAGTGAACTCCCCAGACTGACTGAGTTTTTACAGTTACTTGATGTACAAGTTTTGCATAAAGAATTTGATTTAGTATATGAACTCCTTTTGTTTTGTTTGTTGGTTTGTTTTTCAAGACCTGGTTCTCTGTGTAACCCTGGCTGTCCTGGGACTTAACTCTGTAGACCAGACTGATCTCAAATTCAGAGATCCACCTGCCTCTGCTTTTGGAGTGCTGGGATTAAAGGCATGTGCCATCACTACCAGGTTATGAATTCTTAAAGAAAGGATAGAGAAAACATTTACTGAGTAGTAACAGGTGCTGAAAGCCCAAGAGGCCTCCACCGGTCCACTTGAGAAGATTTCTCTCCTCTGTAGGCTCTCCAAGGTGACTTCATTGCCCTTCTAGGGACAATCCTTTAAAATCACAGGCAGGAAAAGTACATGTGGAAATCCTGACCCTGGACTCTGCATGGTCCTGCCATGGCTTTTCTCTCTTTCCCTTTTCAGTAACACACAGCACGCTCTACAGAAATGATGCATGGACATCTGGGGAAAGCAGGGACTTCAGCCAGTATACTAATTCAGAGCTCTCATCCCTCAAGGACAGTGTAAATGACCTATTCTCCTAACTGGCTAATGAGCTCTGAAAAGCCCCATAGCCACCTGCAGTCCTCCCCTCCCCTCAGTGCTGCCAAACACCCCGAGTTTAATATTTCTCTCTTTAGGAAATAGAAACAATGTAACCACGCGATGAGGCTACTTAATGCTTCTTTTAGCATATCCTTCTGGAGCAGAGAGGGCTGCCCAGGGCCTTCACACAACGCCGCCTCTCTGGTCTCCAACTCAGCTCCACTTAAGACATTTTTAGGACCTCCTCCGGAGGCTCAGGCCCAAGCAGATGTCCCTCTCGCCCCAATCCAAAGCGGTGGTGGTGTGAGAGAACACAAGGCAGAAGAGAGAAGAGGGGGAAAGCCGTGGTAACCATGTGTCACAGCATAGAAAGTGTTTGTACATGAAGGGAAAGTCAAAGGAAAAACCAGGGAGCAGAGAGTTCACAGCACCATGGGAAAGGACCAGCTGCTGCCTGCAGAGCCAGGCAGAGGTGTGCTTCAGATGCTGGGGCTGAAGGGAACAAAGTCGCTGAGCTTCAGACAGAGGGGGGACCAAGCTTGAACATCCCGAGGCCATGTCTCACCTTTGCACTAATGACCTGTCCTTTCCTTTCTATCCTTCTTAGAAGAGTTTCATGTATTCCAGGCTAATCTTGAACTCACTGTACAACCCTGTATGTTCTCTGGATCTCCCTGACTCTTCCTCTTCCTCCAGTGTTAAGATAACAGATCACCATGCCTGGCTCAGCCCCACGGGGGACTGAACCCAGGGCTTCCTGCATGCTAGACAAGCACTCTATCCAGCTCCTTCACCAGATATATTAGGGGCAGGGGGCTGTAGTGATGGTTCAGCAGGTATAGGCTCTTGCTGCCAAGCCTGATGTCCTGAGTTTAATTCACGGGACCTACATGGTGGGAAGAGAGAATGGAGTTCTGGAAGTTGTCCTCTGATCTTCATGTGTGTGTCTTTGCACATGTGTACATCCACACACAATAAGTAAATATGATAAAAAGTTAATTAACATAGGCTTATGCATAAGAGTTAAGAGAAAGTGATACTCAGAAGGAAACACTAAAGACATTGGAAAAGCGTAGATGTGAGTTAGGGTTCTGAATGCTAGACATGTCCAGTGTGGGTGTGGGCTCCTCCAGATAATACTGAACGTGAAAAACAGGGCTACTGCAGAGTTATACTGCAGAGATGAGTGGGTCAACAGCCTCCTCCATCTTTCAGCTCCGACATCCTGAGGGAAAGCAGTCCTGTTGCCTGCAATTCCCAGCCTGCTTGGTTACCTGTCTGGTCTCTTCCTCAGGAGTCCCATGAGCAACCTCAAAAATCTACTGTGATGGTCTGTATATGCTCAGTCCAGGGAGTGGCACTATTAGAGCGTGTGGCCCTGTTGGATTAGGTGTGTCACTGTGTGTATGTGAACTTTAAGACCCTCATCCTAACTGCCTGAAAGCCAGTATTCTGCTAGCAACCTTCAGATGAAGATGTAGAACTCTCAGCTCTGCCTTCACCATGCCTGCCTGGATGCCGCCATGCTCCTGCCTTGATAATGGACTGAATCTCTGAACCTGTAAGCCAGCCTAAATTAAATGTTGTCCTTATAAGACTTGCATTAGTCATGGTGCCTGTTTAAAGCAGTAAAACTCTAACTAAGACATCTACCATGGTTACTGCTGCTTTGTAATAGAAAGTAGACATGATGGGCCCCAGAGGACACCTCCAGCCCTTGAACTATGGCGAAGACCCCTGCCATGCACTCCCAGCTGTCCTGCCTTCTCAAAGATATTATTGTTTTGGTCTGCCAAAACATCCTAGGTTTTGGTGGTTTTGTTTTGTGTTACCCTCGAAGGAACCAGAGTCTCTATGGGCCAACTGGGATTCCTCCTTGAGTGGAATGGAACCCAAGCTTAATTCAGCAGAATTCTGCACCATTTCAGTGATAGCACTTGGCTCCAGGTTGAGCTTGTGAGCCAGTCACAGCCAAGGAAGCTAGACTGTGGGAAGGCTGCCTTGCTGTGGAAAAAGACTGACTCTAGGCATAGATATTGCTGGGATGGTAGGGTTCAGGATTCAGGTGGGAAAAGAAAAAAAGCAGAAGGATACAGGGAAGAGAGGAGAGGATGGGGAAGAGAAGGAAGAAAAAGGGAGAAGACAAGAGAGGAAAGGGGAGGAGAGAGGAGGGGAAGGGAAGAGAAGAAGGAGAGGGAAAGAGTCAGGAGGGGAAGGAAGGGGAAAGAAGAGAAGTGAAGGGGAGCAGAAGGGAAGGAAAGAAAGGAAAGGGAAGGTAAAGGGAAGGAAGGGGAAACAGAGGAGAGGGAGGGGAGGGGAGGGGGAAGGAAGGGGAAGAGAAGAGAAAGAAGAGAAGAGATAACCTAGGGATGGAGAGAGAGAAAGACCCTGGCACAACTATTTTGCCAGGTCAAAGCTAGTCCTGAATCAACCCTCACCATTGCTGTGGCCTTTACAGTATACAGCTGATTATTTTGTGCTGGGTCCAAGTGAGTTCCAATTACTGGCCTCTGAAGCAGCTCTGATGGTCACAGGCAATGGAATGCACCCTCACAGCTCACAGTCCAGACACCAAGTTCGTAACTCCAGACATCCTGTATCTTGTATTCCAAGAAAAAAGATTTCCATCGCTGTTCATCACTAAGCAACTCAGGCCCCTTTGCTTGGAATTAACTGGAAACACCTGGGCCAGACTTTGCCCTGTTCCCTCTTTCTGGCATCATAATTTCACCTGTACATATCTTGGCCCACCACAGCTTGCCCATCCTACTGTCCATCCTGGCTACCAACTGGCCTTCCAGTCTTGACTCAGACATCATCCTTTCCTTCAGTCAAATCTTCTATGATACACTGAGTAAAAGCCCTGTGTCCCAAAAAAGCTTGTGCCACCACGAAGGCACACTGAGGCAATAACACACTTGTAGACCTACTATGGTAGGTACAGTGATCCATGATTTAGTTTTCTGAATATATTGCCATCTTATTAGTCCTGAGAGATTAAATCTAACCCATAAATCCCAACGAGTCTGTGATGGTTTGTATACGCTTGGCCTAGGGAATGGCACTATTTGAGTAGGTGTGGCTCTGTTGGAGTAGGTGTGTCACTGTGGATGTGGGCTTTAAGACCCTCATCCTAGCTGCCTGGAAGCCAATCTTCCACTAACAACTTTCAGATAAAGATGTAGAACTCTCAGCTCTGCCTACACCATGCCTGCCTGAATGCTGCCATGCTCCTGCCTTGATGATAATGGAGTGAATCTCTGAACCTGTAAACCAGCGCCAATTAAATATCATCCTTTATAAGACTTGCCTTGGTCATGGTGTCTGTTCACAGCAGTAAAATCCTAACTAAGACAGAGTCCCTGTTCCATTTATCTTTACTCCCTGATGGCATCAAAGAGATACTGTTGAAAGAATAAGTACATGTATGGATACTTCACTATTAGATTTGACTGCTTATATTGTTGAGACAGAGTAGACCAACCTAGTCTGGAACTCATTATGTTCAGGCTGTCCTTAAATTCTTGGTTATCATCCTATCTCAGCCTTCTGACTACTGGGGTATCTGGAGTAAATCACTATGCTTACCTTTGACACTGTTTAAAAACAAGATCAGTTATGATCTGATTATTCTCTATCTGCACACAGTCCCAGCACCTGAGAGACATAGGTGGGAGGATTGTGAGTTTGAGGTTGACCTGGGCTACCCAGTGCGATCCTATATCAAATAAAATAAA